>CM042436.1:7520000-8227500 GCA_023631565.1 Gymnocephalus cernua
AAAATTGTAGCATAGTTCTGTCACTCACAAAAAAAGTAGCTTGTGAACATAATCAAGGCATGCAGTTGGGACGTAATCACAACATAATTGTGAAAACAAATGAGCATTAAATAAACCTAATTTTGAGAAGACTGAGTTGCACAGCCTAGCAAGTATTGCTCGTTAGTAATCATTGTGTAAATAAGAAGCCTGCCAGTTTCTCCAACCGTTTGCATGGTTTTGTGCCAAGCAGCACATATTCGTTTCCTGTAATCATGGAGCCAAGGGTCACGCCAAAGAGGAACGTTTTAAGCAAATCTCTACAGAACTTCAACGTGAATTTCACCCTCATTTACAACATGACCTCTCCCTTGTGTCAATCCCACACCACCTGCTATCCCATGCTGCTTTGTGAAGCAGTTAAATTGTATCCCATAGAAAATGAATAGGGGCTGCACCACATACAGTAACTCTTAATGTTGGAAAAGTAGATTCTTACAAGCATAGAAGTACAGACTTGAATACAAGTGAGCGGTTATGTATATATATATATATATATATATATGTGTGTGCGTGCATGTGAATGAGGTGAGAAATGGGAAGGGATGGACTGGTGTGTGTGTTTGATGGCAGGTGGCGTCGTAGTGTGTGTTCTGCTCACACATTCGGATGCAACACACACACACGTGCCATCTGTAGCCTCCCAGCAGAGCTCAGAACGACCGGTCATACTGAGTTTAGCGGCACTAAAACACTCATGTATTACAAAATTCACATATCCCCACATCGCAGCCTACAGCTTCTCCAGTGTGTGTTTGTGTCTTTGTGTGGACTTGTATTACTCACATTGTGGGGACATAAATCTGCTCACACAGTCATATTTTTGGGACTTACCTCCCAGTTGGAGACAAAAACTGACCAACAAGGTAAACCATTTGTTTAGGGATAGGGTTAGACATGTAGTGGTTATGGTCAAAGTTCCCATATGTCTCCTGGGAATTAATGTAAGTCAAAGTAATGTCCTCCTGTGTTATTAAAAAAAGTGTGAGGGTGTGTCTACTTGTTTCAGAGAGGATAAAAGTGCAAATGCCATTGTCTTGAATACACCATGTGGCATTAACTTCTATGTTCTGGATGGTGTTGAGCCCACAGATCAGCTCAATTCTTTTTTGACCCCAAAACACACTGACCTTTAACCTTTAACAATTGTATACTAGCACTGACAGAAGTTGGAATTGGTTTGCTGTGCACTTAGTCTTTAAAAAGTCTCAGTAATGTTTCAAAAAGCGACACGAGTCCAAACCAAGAATCTGAGATGATGTGACATGTGACAGGTGAGAAAAAAATAAAAATAAATAAAAAAATAAATTCCAGATGAAATGTGCAAAATAGTGTATGTGCTGTTTTTTTTGGTGTGAAAGCTCTGTCGGGAGCATGACTAATAACAGGAAACAGGAAGTAACAGGAGATAAAATCACCTTCAAACTGAATTGTCTGACCATTTTCTTTGCTCAATGAGTAAAGACAAAGGGGCTTCACATTGACCACATTCTAAGAGCAAACAGCACTGGAGCTATTTAAATTATTCACAGTTAACTTCAGGTTTAGGTGTCAGACCCTCAGAATCCTTCTCAAGTCTACGCACACAAGCCTCAATGCACAACGATGGCAACTTCATCATTCTGCATTTTTAAAAAGGGGCATACCAAGAAGTCTTGCACAATACTTGATTCAATTTTAACTCCTGAAAATTTGGTTTGGGCGTATCAAAAGTGGAATGTATCCTTTTAAAGCCACATGGTGTACAGAGAAGTGCAAGTTTTTTGGAGGAATCTTTTAATGTCTGGAGAGGAAGTTGGAGAGCAGACAGTGTTTGTACAGACAGATCCAGATGAAGGGAAAGAGACACGGATGGAAGAAATGAACGACAGAGGGAGAGAGGTGTGACGCTGCTCTGGAGAAACACTGAGTCATTTGCAGCTTTAGCTTTGCTTTGCAGGAGGTTCTAACTTAGTCATAGTCACACTGAGGCTCAAACTTCGCTCTTTAAATGCTCCTCTGATACCTTCCAGATGTGTGTTAAGAAGTTGGGGGGGCACAACACAACACAGCGAGCATACTGTATTATGGAGTGCATGAATGAGCAGGGTAAGCTGAGTACTGCAGTAGCTTTGGAAGGAGGTGGGAAGGAACGCAGGGTTGTGTGAAAATTCCCCTTCTCCGTCTGGATCTGATTTATTTAAAGAGATAATCTTCCACATCCCCATGCGTGTTCCATATGCTAACATTGTCAGTGCCAGGTGGTTACTGCTTTGGTCAGTTTGCTTTGCACTTACTGACTGTATGAGGTTTTTTTTATTTGATTGTCACTCTGATTCATTTCTGTAGGTGTTACAATTTTCTTTTTTTTCGAATCAGGTTGTGGAAATTGCTGCTAATGCTAACTTATGATTTTCAATTATCAGGGTTTCCCGCAGCACTTTGCAGTTCGGGCAGCCGCCTAAGCTGGGGAACCCTAGCGCCTTAACTCGCCTTAACTAGGCCGTCAAAGTGCATCTCGGACAATAGCGCGGACGCGCTTCACACCGCGAGCGGGCACGCGCGCCACACGGCCGAAATGAGAGAAAGAAAAAGAGACGTGGTCCGTCGCTGTCTGGAGGATGACTAGCCAGTCGATATCGCGCGTGTGTATCCGTGAGAACTGTAAGTCATATAACTTATGTTTTGGGTTTATTTAAGCCTGTTATTGTATTAGTCTATAGTTCGTGCAAATGTAAAGTAAGTTAGCTGGTGATTTTGTTAATTGAGTTCTTCATCTGCTAGCTGGGTTGCACGTGCCTGTTGATTCGATATAATGGCGATTGTTGAACGACCTCGCTCACATTAAATTACACAAAAGTATAATCTAATCTAAACTTCATTCACTCTCCGTGTGTAGGTCAAGACAGACTTGCGGAACAGGCTGCAGGGTAACAGCCTGACAGCCTGCTTTTTTATGGGCCCCTCCCCGCATCCACAGCTATTCATTCTAGCATCTTTTTGGGCCCTGGGTACTCGGTCTCCTTTTTACCCCCAGTCTGACGCCCCTTCCAAGGAGGGTAGCCTGTAGCCATGCTAGATGTCAGCTCTGCCATTAGCAGTGACTGTGATCACCTTTGCACATTTTGAAATATTGTTTTGCTTATTTATTACTATATATTATTATTTACATTTAAATTTAGTGTTTAATACATAATTGTTAAATGTAGTACAGAGTCTGTAGTCTATCGCACAAAGAAGCAGAGAATTTATAAAGGTAGGTCCCCCACCAATGGCCATGGCATATAGCCTGAGAGGCAAATCCCAGTGCAAAGAAAGCCATACGATAACAATTGAGGGTGTCCTGGATGAGAATATCTGCATTTGTATCAACTCAGAGCTTTTTCCATCTGGATTATTGTGGATGGAAGAGGTTTGTGGTTTAGTGAGTAAATAAAAGTGTAATTGCAACTGAGTCTTATATTCAAGATTTTCTCGGTAAAAAAATTAAAAAGCTTCAGTGGAATAAATGAATTGATTTGGTGTATTTTGTATCAGTTGGTGGTATAGAGATCCCCAAGCCCCCCATTTTCTTCCAGATTTCTAGTTTAGCTAACACCTCTTCAACCACAATCATTTTATATATCTGACCTATTGCACTTCCTGCTCCTGATGCTTATTACGTTTGACATTTAGCCCACTTGCACTTACTTTCCTGTATATGACTGTGGGTGAGAGTGCCGGTTAATAGCATTCAATGTAAATTTAAATATCTGCTGTTGGGCCCCCAGATGGAATGGCGATTGTTTTGCCCTTGAGCAAGGCATTTGTTACTGACAGCTGCATTTGGAGGGCATGACTAGCCAGTTTGGTTAATGAGTGTTGTGAGGGGATGGAGAGCAGGCTGCAGGGCTGCAGACTGAGAGACTCTCCCTCAACCAGAGTGTGAAGAGACAGAGCCACTTCATTAAACGGCCTGTCTCTGTAAACACCTACTGCCTCCAGGACTGGCTGCACTGACTGACTGACTGACTAAGAGAAGCCATCTGCATGCAAGACACACACACACACACACCATGTCTCTCTCCCTATGGCTCTTATTTTATGAGCCTCTGTAAGACACGGCAGGAAGGGGAGGGGGAGTGAGGTGGAGGGTTGATGCTATGAATAAAAATGCCATCCAATAAACATCACCGTCGGATCTATAAGACTTTACAAGTGAGCACTTAAGTCCATTTCTCACCGGGCGTGTAAAGCTTTCTGTGAACACATGGAGAATAAGACTGACAGACAGACAACAAAACAGTCAGAGATGGAGGGAGAAACAACAGATTTTGTACACTCTAAATTACACTCAAGTAAAGTACACTCAAATACCGCGATTTAAACATCGGAAACATTGTTTATGAGCTGTCAGCGCCTCGGATGCATTATGTTGCCTCAGAATTACTTTATGTTCTACAGTGCGGAAATATCTAAAAAAAAAAAATTCAGTAATTCCAGTAATTCCCTAAAGAGCAAGCATTCAGTGTGACAGTGGCGAGGAAAAACTCCTTTTAGGAAGAAACCTGGGACAGACCCAGGCTCTTGGTGGGCGGTGGCTAACGGAGCCTAAATTACGGATGATGTAGCTGCAGCAGTAATATCAGTTTATCCCCGGATGTATGGACAGTAAAATGTGTCTTCATCTGTATAGGTTTGGTCTCTGCTTTTGCAGCTGCTGTTGAATTTGTATTGATTACCTATGCCATTTTAATTGTGTGTTTGCCAGCTGCATCTTCTCCTGCAGGTGTTAGATACACTGCATTGATCTGGTCTCTCTCAAAGGATAACATCTTTTTGCTGGTTTCTGCTGAAAAATCAAAAGTTCAACATCTTCACAAATACCGTATCACAACAGTGTCCCTGCTCCGATTCAGGCCAAGGACCTTCCTTGCATGTCCCTTGTCTCTACTTCCTGTCTGCGTCTTCACTGTAAGAAATCCAAAATCAATTATTTGTCTTTTTTTAAAGCTATTTTTCCATTTAGAAATTAAGCTTGTGGGGATAAAACCTTTTTTTAAATGTAGTCTATACTTGTGAAAAAGATTTCAAAACGCATTCAAAGACTTTAGGAATGTGACACCTCCAACGCCCTCCACCTGTCCACCTCCTCCACCTTAGAAACCTTGAAGTTCAAGTTAAAGAATCATCGATTTACAAAACGAAATGAAAGAAATAATCAGACACATGTTTGAGACATACGGTAGCTCTGTCTGTCTACCTGTTCTCCATGTGTCCGGCCTTTTAGACACACCATTAAATCAAGATGTCTGTGAGAGATTCAAGAGAGAGAAAAACAAATTTCCCACATCAAGCTCATGAAGGGACTCTTTGGAAACCTCCACCTAACACGCTGTCTGTCTGCATGCTAATGCTGTTAGCCAGGAGGAAGAATCAGCAGTCAACAGAGGAATTCCTTGAGCCTGAGACAAGCTGACTGATGAACTTGGGTCCAAACCTGCTGAGAAAGTTTCTCACCATGTGGGAACACAATGACTGTTTTTGTCTGTACATCTGGCTATTTCAGGAGGCTTGTTTTTTTAAGAATCAGAATCAGAAAAGGTTTTATTGCCACAATAAGATACACTTATGTGGAATTTGCCTTGGTGAATGGTGCATACATAAACAAACAAACCATGAGGAATTCAGCTGAATGGGTTGAGTGCAGAATTATAAAATATATAAAAACAATATATAGGCTAGTATGTGCAAGGGCCAGGATGTGTGACTAGGGATGGGGGGGGGGTCCAGGCCCTGGTTGGTGAGGCTGACTGCAGATTGTATTGCTGTAGGGAAGGGTCTCATTAGAAATGCATTCCACACATTCTTACATTAGAGCTTTTACTGCTGATCAGCAAGCCGCCAATGCTGAAGGAATATTTTGATACTCTACCCAGCTTCCTTATAGGAAAACTCTCTGTTGTCTTGTCAGAGAGGTCAGAGGTCAGCTCTAACACAGAGACCCCAAAGCCGGTATGGATTTTCTGTCTTGCTCAAGGACAGCACAGCTGATATGTGCACACAGGCCCAGACTCTCTGTTTTCAGCTTTTAGATACTCGCCAGGCCACAAGTTGTTTTCACAGCTGGCTGCAAGAGGAAGAATCTTATTATATCACATAATATGTTCTGTATAATATGTTTCATTTCTATAGCACTTATCGAAACAGTCACAAATGTCTTTTAGACAGTATGGTAATAATAAAAGACAAATGTGTAAACAAGGAGAATGTTGGATATAAAAATCATGGTAAAAGAATGCCAGCAAAACACTTAGAGACAGCTACGTGGAGACTGTACAAAATAGTGAATGCTGATTTACATGTTCCGCACAAGATGTTCCAGTCTTAATGTCTGAGGCATCGGAGACTACATCCACTGGGTTTTCCCATCCTGTCAGTCGGAGGGGAAAATCTGAGGCTGGCTCAGAAGTGATGGGCAGCACATATGATCTGTTGGGAATCTTTGCAGTCTGATTTTAACCGTCCTGATGATATCAAACATGTCTCGTATGTTTGACCTGGTATGCAAAGTCCTAAACACATTCTGTAGTGTGTAGGGAAAAGCTATAAGTATACAGGGAAGTGAATTTCCCAGATAACAGTGATGTTACAGAAGTCAGCATGAAATGTATCATGACTGGAAAAGTAATGTCATGTATCTGTGTATGCATGATATCAGAATTTTGGATCGTCATAGAAACATTAATTGGTGAGTGACAAGTGACAAGGACTGGGAAAATTGGCAGAACTGGTAGCCAAGTGACAGTACTTTGAAAACAGAGTAATCGAGAAAAATGATCATTTTGCACATTACGTTTTGTGAACGCTTCCTTGATCTTGTGTTCTGAATAAGAAAACAAGTTCAAACAGGAAAAGTATGACGGGAAATTTCACAGTTCAAAGTATGTTCTCTGTTGATTTGTTTAGTTTGTGTCTACATGTTAAATAATCCTGATTTCAATATTGACCAAAATAATCTTTTATTTAGATTCTTTCCATAATCTAGAAGCCCTAGTTTTCTTCTTATCAGCCTGAACATGCATGCTTGCAAAAGAACATGCAAATCAGGTCATTTTTCACTTCAGATGTAGACCAGTGGATATATGGAACCACGTATGTGGTCGGATATCTTACTTGTGGGAAAAGAAATATATGATTTTCTCTGAATTTGCACCCAATCTGGAGACATAGAAGTTACACTCACATGTTCCCTCCACTCTGATCTATAGATCTTGTTCTTTGCAATTAAATGTACCTTAGATAATATGACTTTAGATATTGATCTTTTCACCGTGCAAAAGAAGTTAGATGAGCAGATGTTGCCATTGAATAATTCACCGTACAGCTGCTGTATCTGAGAATCTCCTTCGCTGTGGAATGCTCAGATTTGCTGCTGCAATGTGGAAATCTTCCATCGTTCACTCGAGACAGCTGTCTTGATTTAGAGTCCCACAGCAGCATCAGCTATAAGGACGAGAAGACAAAACATTGCAAACAAAGCCGGTCAGCTGACCGGATTGGTATTTGGAGAAACGCCTCAAATCAGTCGAAATCCGGAAGCACTCATTATCCAAACATGTCTGACAAAAACAGTATCGTTTGTTGTGGTTTCACAGTTTGGGTGTGTCTGTTAAACTTCACTAGTAGTCTGTAACAAAGTCTATTGGTTATTTAAAGTTATTAATGTTCCTGGTACAAGTTCATATGACAGACACAAAATAAGTCAGTTTACACTAAGAAGTCAAAGTAATAAATACCGATGCAGTAGCAGCCCCAAGTATCCTAATTTTGATCCTCTTGTACGGGTCAAGCTCCAAAATGTTTGTTGGTACACTTCCCATAATGCAACTTGATAGTGTCTTTCGTTAGAGCCTCTGTGCCTCCAGCCTGTAACACCGGCTTTCTCTTTACCATTTGTAGTAAATTGACTTTCTTGTGTGAAATCAGTGGAATGACTCTATAAAATGCACAGTTTTTGGACATATAAATTAGGCTCAGACGCAACAATTACTCATGCATATGTTCAACAGCTGTGTGCATTCAAGCAAAGCCGCATAAAAAACACTCTTGGAGGAACACCAGCACCCAATAATCCGTAACATTGATGTTCAAAAGACAGATAATGGGCGCCTGGGTAGCTCACCTGGTAGAGCCGCGCCCATAGAGGTTTGCTTCTCGACGCAGCGGCTGCTGGTTCGACTCCGACCTGCGGTCCTTTGTTGTGTGTCATTCCTCCTCTCTCTCCCCTTTCATGTCTTCAGCTGTCTTATAGATAAAGGCCTAAAATGCCCAAAAAAGAATCTTAAAAAAAGAGCTCATATTCATCCAAAGGTCAGCCCATCTTATTTATCACTTTGTGTTTTTCTCAACAACCTAAACTTGTATCTCCTCTCTGCTCCTACAGGTACGACTACGTGGAGGTTTACAACGGCGGGGACGAGCTCTCAACCATGCTGGGGAAGTTTTGCGGGAAGATCGCACCATCTCCGATCATCTCCAGCGGCAGCCAGCTCCTCATCAAGTTCGTCTCTGACTACGAGACACACGGGGCGGGATTCTCTGTACGCTACGAGGTCTTCAAGACAGGTGTGTGGCCTGTGGTTTCATGATGTCACTGCTGAAATGTCCTTGTTTGTCGCCGCTTGTATTAGACAGCAGCATTAGCTGAAAAGCCCAAGCTAGAACAGGAGTGGAGCTGCAATTGCTCTGCTGTTTTCTACACACTCCGCTGAATGTGATGAATCGCCTCATGGGAAGCAGCCAATTTCAAATTCAGTTGTAGTTTAGCCAGGTTTCCACAGGTTTGTTCTGTAGCTTTGGATCAATGGCATGCATCGACTTTCTGCAGTGAAAAATAATCAGCACTAAATGTTTTTTTTTTTAAACATTTTACATATTTTAGGAGGCTGGTACGCTGTTAAAGGACAGCAGAAACTAACGTTTTAATAATGCTGTCCTCTTAAAGGGAAATCTGGTGACATACAACCTGGTTTTCATTTTTAGAGTTTTAGCATTGTACAAGATAACCAAATCTTGTTCACTTGATCACTAAAAAGAAGTCTGACGGGTAAGATTAGACGTGGTTAGGTGATCATACCGACAAATTAAAAACAAATTAAAATTATACCTATAGCTGTAGGGAATCTTAGGCCGCTTTCACACCTGCCTCGTTTAGTTTGGTTGTATCGCACTAGAGTTCGTTTTCCCCCTTGGTGCGGTTCGTTTTGGCAGGTGAGAACGCAGTAATCGCACTTCGGTGCACACCAAAAGCAGACCAAACAAGCGTACCGAGACCTCCTTGATGAACGCTTTCAGTCGAACTCTGGAACAGTTCTTTTGTGGTGAGAACGTGATCTAACCTCGAACTGCACCAACTATACATAGTCCTCCAGTCTGAGCTAATGTCTCCTGTAGACAGGTGTGTTCAGCAACCTGTGATGCAGCAGAGCAGCAAACTGTGAATTCAGCACACATGTGCACACGTATGTTTTCTTACAGCCTAAAACAACCTTTCAGAGATTCTAGTTCAAGTTGTTTCCACACTAATGTCCAGGGTTGTTCAAACAACCTGAGCTGAACCTCTGGTACACTGACCTCTAAGCCTGAAAGGTAAATAAACTCAAAGACCCAGAATGCCATTGGAGGAACAGAGAGTCCCAGCAGGGGAAGGATGCAAGCAGGATGGACCTACATAAATACTGCCTGTCAAGGAAGGAACCTTGCTCCCGTGTCCTACATTTGTATTTGCTCTTCTCTCTTGGGTCCACTTGAGTATCTGCCAAACGGCGAGTCTCCTGTGACCACTTTAGTTTCCACCAATAGGGACTAGAGATAAATCAGATTAAAAAAAGGGAACATGCAATTACGTGAGGTTCGTCTTCTTTTTTTATTTGTTTGCACCCCTGAGAGTAATAACCATTCTCAGAATCACAGGATCCAGGAATAAGAATCCCCAGGTGGACTCATTTTGAAAACATTGTAAGATGAAAAATTTAGTGCTTTTTTTATGTATTTAAATGAGCAGTAAGACAGTGATCCGAGTTGGGTTAGGGACCTAATTCACACTGGAGCTTCTTTAGGCTCTGCTCTGCCGAATGTTCTCTCTAAACTACACTACAGAGTATGGCCCGTCTTCTGATACACCTTTCAAATCTAAATCTCGTCTCTCCGGGAACCATCACCTTATCGTGGTGGAGAGGTTTGGGTGTCCCTATGAACCTGAGGGCTGTGTTGTCTGGAGCTTTGTGCTCCTGGTAGGGTCTCCCATGGCAAAGTGGTCTCAGGTGAGGGGCCAGACGAAGAATGGTTCAAAAGACCCTATGAAAAAACGAGGAAGGGATAGAGAGACCCTGCCCGGAGGAAGCCCGGGGCCCCCGTCTGGAGCCAGGCCCAGAGGGAGGGCTCGTCAGCGAGCGTCTGGTGGCCGGGTTTGCCACGGAGCCCGGCCGGGCACAGCCCGAAAAAGCTACGTGGCACCTATCTCTCCAGCCCATGGGCCCACCACCTGTGGGAGGAACCGCTGGGGTCGGGTGCGCTGCCACACGGGTGGCGGTGAAGGTCAGGGGCCTCGACGGACCAGACCCGGGCAGCAGAGGCTCGCTCTGGGGACATGGAATGTCACCTCGCTGTGGGGGAAGGAGCCGGAACTTGTGCGTGAGGTGGAGCGCTACCAGTTGGATCTGGTGGGGCTTACCTCTACGCATAGTCTCGGTTCTGGAACCGTACTCCTGGAGAGGGGTTGGACTCTTTTCTTCTCCGGAGTTGCCCAGGGTGTGAGGCGCCAGGCGGGTGTGGGGATACTCACAAGTCCCCGGCTGAGCGCTGCAACGTTGGAGTTTACCCCGGTGGACGAGAGGGTCGCCTCCCTACGCCTGCGGGTTGTTGGGGGGAAAACTCTGACTGTTGTTTGTGCATATGCACCAAACAAGAGTTCAGAGTATTCGGCCTTCTTGGAGACCTTGAATGGAGTCCTGTATGGGGCTCCGGAGGGGGACTCCATAGTTCTGCTGGGGGACTTCAACGCACATGTGGGCAATGACGGAGACACATGGAGAGGCGTGATTGGGAGGAACGGCCTCCCTGATCTAAACCAGAGTGGTTGTCTGTTATTGGATTTCTGTGCTAGTCATGGATTGTCTATAACAAACACCATGTTCGAACATAGGGATGCTCATAAGTGTACTTGGTACCAGAGCACCCTAGGCCGAAAGTCAATGATCGATTTTATAATCGTTTCATCTGATTTGAGGCCGTATGTTTTGGACACTCGGGTGAAGAGAGGGGCGGAGCTGTCAACTGATCACCATCTGGTGGTGAGTTGGGTCAGGGGGTGGGGGAAGACTCTGGACAGACCTGGTAAGCCCAAACGGGTGGTGCGGGTAAATTGGGAACGTCTGGAGGAAGCTCCTGTCCGACAGACCTTCAACTCACACCTCCGGCGGAGCTTTTCGTGCATCCCTGTGGAGGCTGGGGGCATTGAACCTGAGTGGACATTGTTCAAAGTTTCCATTGCTGAAGCTGCGGCAGGGAGCTGTGGTCTTAGGGTCTTAGGTGCCTCAAGGGGCGGTAACCCTCGAACACCGTGGTGGACACCGGTGGTCAGGGAAGCTGTCCGACTGAAGAAGGAGTCCTTCCGGGATATGTTATCCCAGAGGACTCCGGAGGCAGTTGCAAGGTACCGAATGGCCCGAAGGACTGCAGCCTCTGCCGTGAAAGAGGCAAAGCAGCGGGTGTGGGAGAAGTTCGGAGAAGACATGGAGAAGGACTTTCGGTCGGCACCAAGGCGCTTCTGGAAAACCGTCCGCCACCTCAGAAGGGGGAAGCGGGGAACCATCCAAGCTGTGTACAGTAAGGATGGGACGTTGTTGAGCTCAACTGAGGAGGTAATAGGGCGGTGGAAGGAGCACTTTGAGGAACTCCTAAATCCAGCTGATGCGCCCTCTTTGTTAGAGGCAGAGCTGGAGGATGACGGGGGATTGTCGTCAATTTCCCTGGTGGAGGTCACTGAGGTAGTCAAACAACTCCACAGTGGCAAAGCCCCAGGGATTGATGAGATCCGTCCAGAAATGCTGAAAGCTCTGGGTGTGGAGGGGCTGTCTTGGTTGACACGCCTACTCAACATTGCGTGGAAGTCTGGGACAGTGCCAAAGGAGTGGCAGACCGGGGTGGTGGTTCCCCTCTTCAAAAAGGGGGACCAGAGGGTGTGTACCAATTACAGGGGTATCACACTTCTCAGCCTCCCTGGTAAAGTCTACTCCAAGGTGCTGGAAAGGAGGGTTCGGCCGATAGTCGAACCTCAGGTTGAAGAGGAACAATGCGGATTCCGTCCTGGTCGTGGAACAACGGATCAGCTCTTTACTCTAGCAAGGATCCTGGAGGGAGCCTGGGAGTATGCCCATCCAGTCTACATGTGTTTTGTGGATCTGGAGAAGGCATATGACCGGGTCCCCCGGGAGACTTTGTGGGAGGTGCTGCGGGAGTATGGGGTGAGGGGGTCCCTTCTCAGGGCCATCCAATCTCTGTATGACCAAAGCGAGAGTTGTGTCCGGGTTCTCGGCAGTAAGTCGGACACGTTCCAGGTGAGGGTTGGCCTCCGCCAGGGCTGCGCTTTGTCACCAATCCTGTTCGTAGTATTTATGGACAGGATATCGAGGCGTAGTCGTGGTAGGGAGGGGTTGCAGTTCGGTGGGCTCGGGATCTCATCGCTGCTCTTTGCAGATGATGTGGTCCTGATGGCATCATCGGCCTGTGACCTTCAGCACTCACTGGATCGGTTTGCAGCCGAGTGTGAAGCGGCTGGGATGAGGATCAGCACCTCTAAATCTGAGGCCATGGTTCTCAGCAGGAAACCGATGGAGTGCCTTCTCCAGGTAGGGAATGAGTCCTTACCCCAAGTGAAGGAGTTTAAGTACCTTGGGGTCTTGTTCGCGAGTGAGGGGACAATGGAGCGGGAGATTGGTCGGAGAATCGGCGCAGCGTGGGCGGTATTACATTCAGTTTATCGCACCGTTGTGACGAAAAGAGAGCTGAGCCGGAAGGCAAAGCTCTCGATCTACCGGTCAGTTTTCGTTCCTACCCTCACCTATGGTCATGAAGGTTGGGTCATGACCGAAAGAACGAGATCCAGGGTACAAGCGGCCGAAATGGGTTTCCTCAGGAGGGTGGCTGGCGTCTCCCTTAGAGATAGGGTGAGAAGCTCAGTCATCCGTGAGGAGCTCGGAGTAGAGCCGCTGCTCCTTCACGTCGAAAGGAGCCAGTTGAGGTGGTTCGGGCATCTGGTAAGGATGCCCCCTGGGCGCCTCCCTAGGGAGGTGTTCCAGGCACGTCCAGCTGGGAGGAGGCCTCGGGGAAGACCCAGGACTAGGTGGAGGGATTACATCTCCAACCTGGCCTGGGAACGCCTCGGGATCCCCCAGTCAGAGCTGGTTAATGTGGCTCGGGAAAGGGAAGTTTGGGGTCCCCTGCTGGAGCTGCTCCCCCCGCGACCCGACCACGGATAAGCGGACGACGATGGATGGATGGATGGATGGATCTCGTCTTTCAAGTCAGGGTGCAAAGTGGAGCCTCGACTGATGAATGGCAGGCTGTTATTAGAAAGTCAGTGTAATGAATCTTTAAAAGTAGGTCACCTAGTATTATCAGCTCAGAAAGAACATTGGTCCTGAGTTTTCTTCCAGCTGAGATTTTTAAAGATATAGCTTCCACATAGATGTGTGATGATTTATTTTTTGAGCTTTGATCAATTCAATTCAATTCAATTCAATTTTATTTATAGTATCAAATCATAACAGGAGTTATCTCAAGACACTTTACAGATAGAGTAGGTCTAGACCACACTCTATAATTTACAAAAAACCCAACAAATCCCCCCAAGAGCAAGCACTAGTGCAACAGTGGCAAGGAAAAACTCCCTTTTAGGAAGAAACCTTGGACAGACCCAGGCTCTTGGTAGGTGGTGTCTGACGTGCCGTTGGGGTGCATCACAGTATAGTAAATAAACAGTGGCTAGAAAAAGTGGGTGTAGTAGTGCAGGGAGCAGCACGGCATAGCAGGGTATTTCTCAGCAGAACCATGGCAACAGCTGGAACCATGATTTTGGTGCCATCCTAATCCCAGGATTTCATCCTGGGTGAAAAGAAACAGAAAGACTCCGGGGAGCAAGCTCCCCAGGGCTAGGTTAGTAACAAACATTTCTGGGACAGAGAAGCAGGTGGGCCGGGCTAGGCAGATGCTGCAACTCCTCACTCCCTAACTATAAGCTTTATCGAAGAGGAGAGTCTTAAGTTTACTCTTGAATGTGGTGACAGTATCTGCCTCCCGGACCCAGACTGGGAGCTGGTTCCATAGGAGTGGAGCCTGATAGCTAAAGGCTCTGGCTCCCATTCTACTTTTAGAGATTCTAGGAACCACAAGTAACTCTGCATTCTGGGAGCGCAGTGCTCTAGTGGGACAGTAAGGTACTATGAGCTCTTCAAGATATAATGGTGCTTGACCATTTAGAGCTTTGTAGGTCAGGAGAAGGATTTTAAATTCAATCCTGGATTTTACAGGAAGCCAATGCAGAGAAGCTAATACAGGAGTAATATGATCTCTTTTCTTAGTTCTTGTCAGTACACGAGCTGCAGCATTCTGGATCAGCTGGAGAGTCTTAAGTGACTTGTTTGAGCTTCCTGATAGTAAGGAATTACAATAGTCCAGCCTGGAAGAAACGAATGCATGGACTAGTTTTTCAGCATCGTTCTGAGACAGGATGTTCCTTATTTTGGCAATGTTACGAAGATGAAAAAAGGCTGTTCTTGAGGTTTGTTTTAAGTGGGCGTTAAAGGATATATCCTGATCAAAAATAACTCCTAGATTTCTGACAGTAGTGCTGGAGGCCAGGGCAATACCATCCAATGTAGCTATATCTTTAGATACTGATCACTGTTGTAATGATCAAATCAGGATTTATAGTACATTCATAGTACTGTCTGGGTCACCTTGCTGTTTACTTTCAGAAAAGGTCCCACTTTATATCTTTTTTTTTATTAAATAGACACCTATGATGGTGGTAGAAGTTTGAAGAGTCTAAGACTATGTTTACACCTGGCTGGCTATTTTCATAAACGGACATTTCATCCTCTCCGTTTTGTAAAATAACATCGTACACAGCTGTTTTCAGAAAAGTCTTCGTTTACACATACCCGCGTGTATATATGCCGTCAATGCCGTCAAGAGCACGCCAAGCCTGTAGGTGGCAGTGTAACGAGAGGCTCACGCCCCCGTTAGCCAATCAGAATCCCGAAAATAGCAACAACAGCAACAAATCACTTCCTCTCTCTTCTCTTCCTCACTTCCTCGGCTGCCTAAACCTCCGTTTGTCTCAGTTTACATGCAAACGTGCAAACAAAGTTTTCACAAATCTCCAATCTGGAGTTTTTAGAAAGTCACGTTTTCAGAGGCGAATTCTCCATTTGCGTGTAGTCGAAGGGCACAAACGAAGGGAAATGTCTCAGTTTTTCAAAATAACCATGTACATGTATATAGGGCCTAATATGACAGGGATGAACCACCAATTTAGATATGTAGATGTAATTTAAAGTAGCCTGGTTTGACACCAGACCCTTCTCAGGTGTAACTGAGAGTGGGTCTGGGGAAGGTTCATTCACAGCTCATTTCCAAAGGGGCGTCACCAACGGACGCAGCTCAAATGCCTCTGGGCGCAATTGGATAGTCCTTCAACCAGTCAGACCAACGACGAGGTGACGTGGCGGCGATAGCGGCATCAACGGGTTGCTGCGTTTCAGTTGCCGCCATGTTGAATGTAAACAAAAAGCTGCTTGCCATCGCTGCGCTGTCATCATTGTGTAAAGCCCGCCTCAATGGTTGTGATTGGTGCCTCGATTTGGAGAAATTGGAAATGGGCTTGAATGGACTCTTGGCCAGACGGACTTGCAGAGCAAATCTCAAATTTTCGTCAGGGTTTTCTCAGGCTAAATTTAAAGGGTCAGTTCTTCCACCTCCAGTTCCTCTAGTCCTATCACGCCAAGCATGTACCTAAAAACCTGGACAAATAAACCAAATGTATCTGCAAAGATAGTCAAGTAAGAAAATGTTGTTTTTCCAATGTTAGTGAACCGACCCTTTAAGTGAGTAGCTCCTCCATGATTTTAAAAGTCTCAACATGCTGTAATGTTTTAGGTCAGAGTTCATGTTTGACTTTGGAAACAGCAGTTTAGAAAACAGTCTCACCCCAAGGTCCATTTAGTAGCTGGCGTGCAGTGTTTGCTGAAGATTTACAACAGCTACTACATGGACCTTGTGGTCAGACTCTTTGACCATCTGAAAGCCGAGATATTTTATTTCAAATAATCTGCTGTAAGTGGACCATCGCTCTGACTCTCTTGTTTTACTGTAAAGCAGTTAGTGGATGAGTAAAATGAGTGAGTTTGATTCCCTCATGTCGTCAGGTCTGCTGGTCTGAACCTGCAGGGTATGAACATGTCAGGTGTGTGTGTGTGTGTGTGTGTGTGTGTGTGTGTGTGTGTGTGTGTGTGTGTGTGTGTGTGTGTGTCTGCATGCTGCTACTGCTGTCCCTCCTTGTCTTTGTCACAGAAACAGAGCAACTGGTTTCCTGTTGTTGTTGAGCACGTCCGGCCGTTGTCTGCTCTCTACTGTTTAGCTGCACTTTCAGAATGTGTGTGTGTGTGTGTGTGTGTGTGTGTGTGTGTGTGTGATATCAACACTTTTTGTGTGTTTACACATTATCTTGTCTTTTGTTAGTCTTATGTTGCTACGTGCCTATAGAGTATCTGTCGCAATTCTGTGTGTGTGTGTGTGTGTGTGTGTGTGTGTGTGTGTGTGTGTGTGTGTGTGTGTGCGTGTGTGTGTGTGCGTGTGCGCGCAGCAGACAGGTGCACGGGACCCCAGGCTCATTTAGCTAATGGGCTGTTTGTCCTTGGAGGCAGCAGGGGTGACCCACAGATGAGATGGATGCTCTGGCACAGAAGAGGGGTTTCGAAACTAGGACAGCTAGTGTGTGTGTGTGTGTGTGTGTGTGTGGGGGGGGGGGGGGGGCCTCAATATGGGTCCTCTACCGTCTAACAAGTTAAAAACAGCACTTTTACTCACTCAGGTAATCCCCCTGCCATGTTGCTGCCTTCCTTCTCGCCACATTTAAAAGCCATTAGAGTCGGAGCAGCATATTGAAACTGGTGAGCTGCTGCTCTGCTTACAAACAGGCTTTTTACTCTGTTCAGACTGCCCTCTTTGTCTCTCTCTCTCTCTCTCTCTCTGCCTGTTTTTGTCCTCTGATCTCAGAATATTTTTTTTACATCTAATAGTGAAATAAAATAGTAGTCTTTAAAGTATCAGAGGATCTCATTTGGATAAAAAAAGACATTTTAGACATACATATATAACAAGAACAAAACAAAACACTTATTTATAATAAAAGTAAAGTAAAGTAATTATGATCGTGAAGTAGTACCTGGAGCAAGGTAAAATGATTAGAAGAAATCAAAATCAATCAGTGGTCACTGCTATTAATTTTAATCAATGAAGAAACAAAAAGCATTCAGGCAATTTGTAACACAATTACCAAAATGTTAACAGTGGTTTCTTGTATTTGATTTTTTTTTTTATTTAACGTTATAAAGTAAACATAGCCTATAAATGGTCATACATACATTACAACAAATACATATTATATTAAATTGCCGAGGATAGACTCAATAAAATGAAATACATAACTTATTTCCATTCTAACATGGAAGACAGAGACACAGTTGTCATACAGGTACACTGTGCCAACATATAACCATGACCATCAAAGATATACACAATTAGGAAAGTCCGTAGAAATACGAGCTAATAAACTGTGTCAATATGAAGACATTTTCTGTAATGATTTTGCACAGGTTTTTTTCCGTATTTAGATTTTAGGATTAACAGAAATGTCCGTACACTTTTTTCCCCAACCTGATCTCACAGAATTCCATGAAATGAACACGGCCCCTTAACTCAAAATCTGTGGCAGTTTCACGGAATCGCAAAACATTTCGTTATGGGCCCACGGAAGAATTCCATGAAATGAACACGGCCCCTTAAGTTAAGGAAAAGGTCGTGGGTGGGCTTACGTTTCCATGACATGCGGGACAACAACGGGACGGTTGGGTTTAGTAAATGAAGAAAGCGACGGTTGAGTTTAGGAAACGTGACACGCAGGACACGATCCCCGGTCTGCTGGGTGAAAGTCCTGTGTTGTTTGACCCATCCACCCCCCCAACCAACCTCCCTATGCAGATTTTCGGGCTTTCATACTACTTGCTACTGTAGTCGTTCTTAATGCTACGTCATCTTCTCATTGACTTTACATTGGCATTGTTTTCTGTGGTGGCCACACAGAATTTTCACACGTTCCGTGCCACCACCACGTAATGTGGTGTTAACAGTTCGTGATCATTTCACGGAATTCTGTGAGACCAGGCAGTTTTTTTTCCGTGCGTGTAGCCAGCACTGAGGACACTGACATCATGTCCTCTGTATTTCTTGGAATTGGGGGATTTAAAGTATCTGAGGAGGTAGTGTCCGACACATGGTGGATGATTTTTTTAAGTCTTGTTCTGACTTTAGAGGCAATATCATAAAGTCCTGTTTTTACCTCTCCTCTCTTGTTTTGGTCTCTCTCCTCCACGTCTGTCATTACAATGAGGAAACCCCAGAACACAGCCACAAAAAGCCGTAACCGTCGTTCAGATGACAAGTTCTATTTGGCCTTAAAGATGTGCAATATTGGGTAAATCTCTGGACTAATGTAAAGCTCTGGCACATCCACCTCTCATAACCATAACCATAACTCCACCCTCTGCTGACCACAGAACATTTAGATGATAGCCATGTGAGCTCTCTTCAGCGTCCTGCAACTATATTTGCACCGACTCTCGTTTTATTGCAGGTTTTTAAACCAAAAACACATGTCTCAGTGGTTAAGTTGAAAAGGGGGGGTGGGGGGTGTCTTTCCTACTTTGAGCCACAGTTGATTGAAGGGTCGTAGATAAAAAAAAATGATAAAAGGCAGAAAGATGGATGGACGGAGAATGAGAGATGAGAGCGATGTAACATGCTGTTTGAGTAGAGTACACGTTGCGATAGTGATGTGACGTAATAACAGATACACTTAAACACACAATGCGGCGTCTTTGAACACATTGAAATATGCAAACACACAGTCACGTATTGGCTCGCTTGATGATTTTTGAGGGGCAACTTTGTCATTTTGGGACATTTAAACAGAGAGAAAGTTCTTTCAGTAGGAAAGTGATTTTTTGGCTTTGTAGCTTCTTTTTTTTACAGATGAAATGAACTTTGCTGGACAGTTTAGCCACAGGGCCAACATTATTGATGAAAGGATTCAAGACATTTTTTTAACCTTTTTGTTAATTTTTCATGAGTTTATGCACTTTTTTTGAATGAAGCAAAGTCTGGTTGAAGGAATGCAGGCTCTAAATGCTTTCTAGTTACAACATTGTTGATGCAGCGGTTTTTTATGAAGTCAGCCATTTATTCCACTTTTTAAACGTTTACTTGCTTGTCCTCAGATCAAAAGGTGTTCTGTTGCTCTCATCCACAAGCTCTGAAAAGAATCAGCTGGGGATGGGCTTGAAAAATGACCTAAAGTTGCCCATGAGGTTCAGTTCTCACATTAAAGGGATAGTTTGGATCTTTTGAAGTGTGGTTGTACGAGCTACTTCTCCATAGTCAGTGTGCCTGTTTGGAGAAGCAGGCAGGGGTACCGACACAGAAGCTAAGCAGATAAACACATTTTAGACCAGGGATATACCGATTATTGGCCCTGGGTGATTATCAGGCCGTTTTTTGGCAGTTTGCAGATTATCTGTATTTGTGTTTTATTTGCCTGATAACCGATAAAGTTAATGAATTAAAAAGTGTTCTAGTTTGTCTCGGCTACAGCTCTGTGTCTGTCCCCCTGCTTCAGTTTCACTCACCACTGAGTCTGACTTCATTTTCACTGTAAATGCAAATCAGTTCCAAATATTGATTATCAGTTTCATTAACTACTAATAATCAGTATCAGCCTTGAAAAAGTAACAGTATCGGTCAATCCCTATTTTAGACACCTAAAAAAACAATATTAGTTTAAATGGACGCTATACTTAGGATATTTTCACCGCTTTACCTTGCTGTCAGATAGCTCGATTCGAAGCCACCAGACTCCTTAGACAAAAACAGTAATTTTACCTCGCAGAACACGGCGTTGCTGCTCTACCGATTGCCTCCATCTGTAAGTCTGTGTCATTGACTTGGGTGTTTTAAAAGGGTTGGGAAATAACCAAAAATAAATAAATAAAAACTACCCAATGGAGGCAGCGGTAGAGCAGCAACTCCTGTGTTCTGCGAGGTTAAATTGCTGTTTTTGTTAAAGGAGTCTGGTGGCTTCGAGAGCATGGATACCGGCTTCAGTTTCCCATCACAAAGGGCTGTTTGAGGGCAAGGTAAATGGGTGAAAATATAAAATATCTAAATATAGCATCCACTTAAACTGATGTGAAATGTGTTTAGCTGCTGCCCCCCCCATCCACAGCAGGACATTGCTTAGCTTCTGTGTCAGTACTCCTGCCTGCTTCTCCAAACTTGGGGGCGTGCCGACCTCCATCTACTGTAGCTAACACACTGACTATGGAGAAGTAGCTCATACGACCACACAGTCCAAACTACCCCTTGCATGATAGCAAAAGAAAAGGAGTGATTTTTATTTTCTAGACAACTTTCAAGGGTATTTCTGCCCTGAAATCCCATTACTGTCATTTCTCACGAGGGCTAGATTTACTCAACCCATCTGCACATTTCACACACACACACACACACACACACACACACACACACACACACACACACACACACACACACACACACACACACACACACACACACACACACACTCATACACTTGAAAGTGTGCCAGCTGAGCAGGATGGAAGCCTGCCTCATCCCTTACACGGCATTCATCATGTCGCCCTTTTAATGACACCACCTGTGTCAACAGCAAGGGCTCCAGTGGAGTGTGTGTGTGTCTGTATGAGGATTCATGTTTACAGGCATGCTCAGCAAACATGCAGGTCACATCTGGCCTGGCAACAAAGGAACCCCCAACACACACACACACACACACACACACACACACACACACACACACACCCTCATGCCTCTAAGGGATGCTTGACCCTCGTCCAGGCCTCGTGTCGTCTTTCACCCGCAGAGATCAGTCACCGTCTCGTAACCTCGCTCATGTCACTCCACGACAAGAGAGGTGTGAACTGCCAGCCGCCAGTTGACGGATGCGAGCCGACGCAGAGATTTTCCGCGAGCGGTATCGGCAGTGTGGATGTGACTGAAGAGAAAACAGCTTGTGTACAAAAAAAAGCAACAATGACATAACAGCTGCTGTGTTCCCCCCGTCGCTCTGTTTGTACTTTTATCAGGAGACACATATGTCATATGTTACCGTTTAGTGGATTTGTATTTGGTTTTCAAATGTTATGTGTTGAAAAGCCTTTATTTCATTATCCTACAATCCAGAGGAGCATGTGATGCTTACCAGGAATGATGTGGGTGGGTGAAACTCTGTTTTGTGTTGTATTAGTGAAACAATCATTTACAGGGTCTCTCTTGCATAATGCTCTCTGTGCCTGTCTGTAACATCATGAGCAAAGTCCCAGGATGGTCTCAACAGTATACACTCTTATCATCACAAGCACGCTTGCAAACATGCATGCTTCATCATATAGTAAAATGTTGCAGATTTATGCATGGAAATAAATAGAAATGTGGCTCTAAAACGTAAAGATCAACACATCGACTTATTTTAAGCCAAGACAAGAAGTAGAGCTGGCAGAGACACAACATTAACTTAATGAAAAGGTGATCAAACTATACATGGAAATATACCACATTACCTGCAGAATTTAAGTCTTTATTTATTCAGCAGATGATCCAGGAATGTACAATGCCTTGATCATAATGTAACGCAACATCTTTGCACTACGACAACAATGGTGAGATGAATATAAAAAATGAGCTAGGTTAACACAACACAGCAGATCTTAACACTCAAAGGTGTTAGGTGCAAAATGCATTAATGAAAATGTGAGATAATTAAACACATTTTCTTTTGTGGAAGTAAAACATTATTTATGTAGCCTTCATTTAAAATCTGGGTTACGCAGAGATATATGGTTACAAATGATTATAAGTGCTGTACATACTGAAAAATAGATATTTATCAAAAAGCAGCAAGAAAAAAATCAGAGCATTACAGTAAAATCCCTCAAAGATAATAAGAAACACAAAGCATGCGTGTATTAACCTGAGATGGACAAAGTGAATCCACAAAGTCGAGAACAGCGCCGAGGTTTGACTTGAATGCAGATTATAAGGTTGTGGTTGAATGATTATGTAGGGTAGTGTGTGTGCCCATTTGGATGTGTCTAATGAGCTAATAGGGTGGTATTTGTCCGTCTATGAGTGCATCTGTGTGTGTGTGTGTGTGTGTGTGTGTGTGTGTGTGTGTGTGTGTGTGTGTGTGTGTGTGTGTGTGTGTGTGTGTGTGTGTGTGTGTGTGTGTGTGTGTGTGTGTGTGTGTGTGTGTGTGTGTGTGTGTGTGTGTGTGTGTGTGTGTGTAAACAGCCTCTCAGTGTCTGGGACTGTCCCCCAGTCACAACACAGACACAGACGGCTCCGACATGGGGAGGGGACTGGCGCGTCTGATTGGACGGAGACGACATGAGCTTTGTCAATAAAACATAGGTTCTGTTCGAAGAAAAACGCAACTCCTTATTTAGTCTGTTACTGTCTCCTAAAGGGTGAATTCTGCTCATTGTCCTATTTTTAAGGCAAATGAGTCACTTTATCTGGATCCAGTGAAGTGTTGTTTCTTATTTCATGTGCCATGTGTTTCTTCTACAACATTGTTAAAAAAAAGAAAATCCTGTCTCACTAAGAGATTTTTTTCCCTAGTTTTCCACCATTGTTAAGGAGAAAATCTAGTTTAAAGACTCAGTCAAAGTTCATCTTCATTCCAGTTAAGTCCCAGCTGTAAAAGTGTGTGCCAACGTTTTAGACACCCAGAAAGGTAATACAAAATCTTTCAGGGTGTTTTAATTTATATGTGCATTTTCGAAATGTCTATATCCTTATTTTTGCAGAAGGAAAAACAACAAATTCAAAAATATAAAATACTGACTAAATGGTAAACAGTATCAGTCCAAACAGGCACAAAGGTTTCTTTTGAGGATATTCTGGCAGACTCAACATTCAAAGTGTCTCAGCTTTCAGTATACCACAAATGGATTATTTTGCAAAAAAATACTGAAAGCCATATTTGAAGTGAAAGAGATGTGTGAACACCAACCCCTGAGAGTTCGCACCTCTGTCCGAGCGAGAAAATAGTCCCTCTGTCCAAACACGTCCTGACACTTTAAAAACTCATCTGTGTCTTCTTCTCTACCCTCGCAGGCCCAGAATGTTCCAGGAACTTTACAGCTCCCAGAGGCGTCATCAAGACACCGGGCTTCCCCGAGAAGTACCCCAACAACCTGGACTGCACCTTCATGATCTTCGCCCCCAAGATGTCTGAGATCGTGGTGGAGTTCGACAGCTTCGACATGGAGCCCGACACCACGCCGCCGCCGGGCGCCCTCTGCCGATACGACTGGCTGGAGATCTGGGACGGCTTCCCCGCAGGTGAGAGCAGAGGGTTTGGCTCAGGCTGGGGGGGATGAGAAACATGGAGGAAATGATGGTCAAAACGGGAGCTCAAGCTGGTTAATAAAGGAAGTTTTTCTAGTGATGCCTTGAAGAGTAAAGCTGGAATCAACTTGCACCAAAACAAGTGCAGAAATATGATGCTACAACATGAAATTGTTCATGTTTTCATTGTTTTCACTAATTTTAACATCCCCATGCAAGACGGCGATCTTAGAAAATACATTTCCCCAACTAGGTCCAAAAAAAAAAAAAACAATATATTTTTGGCTGCTAACTTTAATAAGCATTTTATGAACTATCAAGGCTATTTTTCAGCTTGAGACCCTGGCAAAGAAATTAATTATAATGGCTGCCTGTGGAACAATACAAAACCAGGTCAAAACAAGTTATAAAAACTCTCAAGTCCTTTTTTTAGTTTGAGCCACTGTCTCAGACCAGAAATAAGCTAAAAATGGATACCCTACCAAGATAGAGCAAAGAGATCAAATGAAAACTTTCAGACAGAACAGAGATGAAGGTGTAAGAATTGAAGGAGAAACAACAGGTGGAGGGTAAGGACAGGGAAAAACGGGATGTAGCAGGGGATAAATATGGCGAGCTGTGAAGTAGCAGAGAGAAGAGAAGGATGTGAAGCGCTTGGGGGCGGTTTCCCCCAGCAGATGTTGACAGACAGACGTGTGGAGGTATTGTCGAGGAGGAGGGAGGAGAACAAAGGATGGATGGCTCCCCTGCAGGTGGGACCAGCTCGGACTGAGCGATGGAGGCGAAGGAGAACGCAGAGGCGAAAAATAGATAAAGACACAAGGAAGATGTGTGCTGAAGGAGGGGAGGAGGTAGTCTTGCATTGCCAGACCTTCCTCCACAGCTCAGGGGAGGAAGGTCTGGCTACTCGCCACAGCATTCTGGGATGGGAGAAAAACGTGTTCTAGTTTATTTGGCCTCTGCAACATAGTCTCGGGAAGGAACTTGTTTTGGTGGAACATGTGTACGTTCAAAAGTTGTTTTAGTCGTGCGAGAGAAAACTCAGATTGGACAGATAGTCTAGCTCAACAGATTCTCACTCCCATCGTGTAAAATACGGACGCTTGGTCAAGTGCCTTTGGCGTTGTTATTGGCAATAAGTCTCCTTTAGCGTCAGATCTAAACACGCTTCATCTAAACGCGCTGGGTCGGGACTATTGGCATCACTTTTGACGCAGTTAGGTTAAGGAAAAGGTTGTGGGTGGGCTTACGTTTCTATGATATACGGGAAGAATAGGTTGGTTGGGTTTAGGAAAAGAAGAACGGGACAGTTGGGCTTAGGAAACACGCGGGACACGATCCCTGCTCTCCTGGGTGAAAGTCCTGTGTTGTTTGACCACCCCCCCAACCAACCTCTCTATGCAGATTTTCGGGCTTTCATACTACTCGCCGTAGTCGCTCTTAATGCTACTTCATTTTCAAACCCTGTGTAGCTGCTGCTCTCCCTGGTGCGCTCTACCAACACACTGAAGGGCGCTTTTGCGTCGCTTCAGACGCTGACAGCCACTGTCCAAACGTCCGTATTTTATGAGTTCGGAGTGAGAACGGATAGTCTAGCTAGCTGTCTGGATTCACCCTGCAGAGATCTGAGGAGCAGTTAACCAGAGTCCTCAGAAATCCACCGGAGGTTAGAATGCCAAAACAAAGGAAGAGGAAGGTAACGTACATCCGGCCGAAAATTAGGGACATCCGGCAGAATTTCCGGTGGTACCGGAGCAAACCCGGAAATGAAACGTCATCAATATAGAATAGGGAGGAGGTGAAAGCGGAAAGGCATATGTTTTATTTTTTGGGAGACAACTTTTCACGTGTTGTGCATATATCAGTAATAACAGGATACATTGGTACTTTCAAAGTAACTTCATCCAATCATTGAAGACCCTTGGTGTCTGCAGAATTCTTGTTTTTTCTTAGCCAGATCAAGTTCTGAATGACTTTAAAAGACCTTCATTTTCAAAATAAAATCAGCTCTCTGGCTACACTGATGTTTTCTACTAAACTTGGCTTGACTTGAAAAAAGTGAAGCCTGTATAACGTCTAATTCTGACCAGGCTCATTGGTTTCATAATTCCACCAAACAAAAACCTCAAAAGTCTCTTAAAAAGTTCTTAAACTTAAACGTACAACTAAAATATACCAAATACTAAAGATGCCTTGGTACTCATTGGTTTCTTGTTACAATTTAACAAAGGGGTTATATATATTATATATTAATATTTTTTTACTTTTTCATCTCCACAGCTAAAACATAGCCATGTCACTAGTCAGGAGTCTGTGCCAAATCACATTCTTCCATTTGTGTTTTTTGCCTGAGCAACACAATTAACAACAATTAAATTGCTAAGACTAAGATGAGAAAATCAACACCACTCTCATGTCTGTGCGATAAATATGAAGCCACAGCCAGCAACCAGTTAGCTTAGCTTAGCATAAGACTTGAGATATTGGAACCAGCTAGCCTGGCTCTGTCCAAAGGTTTAAAAAAAATCCACCTTTAGTAGCGCTTTTATTTCAAAACCCACTCTGGAGAGAATAAGCATATTCCCACAAAATGTTACTAAACAATGCCTTTAACATACAGAAGTGTTAGTACGCCCACAGTTGATAATAATCATAAATGGCTCAGCTGTTAATGTGATCATCCTCCTGTGCACACACAGAGGCTGGAGGTATGAGAGAGACTCCTTCACAGCTTGCTCAGTGTTCCCTCACCAACTACATTTGGAAAATCGGCTCTTTGGAACATGAATGATGTCGGCGCATCCTGCTCCACTCTCTGTTCACGCTCCTCCTCTGGTTTGGACAGTGTTTTTCAGCTTCCATTGTTGTCTAATTAGCCGTACAGTGTGCAGATAATGGTGAGAGCTGCATACCTTGGACAGGCCTGAGTAGGTTGCCAGGATGCCCACAATACCTGCTGCTGTGCCCAATGCCTTGCCTGGTTATTGCCAGGGAGGAGACTGGCATGGGAAAAACTTGAGGGACACAAAGACTGGCACAGGTATACAGACAGTGACACACACTTTAAAGCCGTGCCAGCATACATAACATGCCAGGGCTTTTCCTGTCGGATGATCTATCTGTGTGTGTGTGTGTGTGTGTGTGTGTGTGTGTGTGTGTGTGTGTGTGTGTGTGTGTGTGTGTGTGTGTGTGTGTGTGTGTGTGTGTGTGTGTGTGTGTGTGTGTGTCAGCGCAGATAACAAAGCATCTCTGCAGCAGGGTGAAGACCACAATGATAGTTTTTCATCCCATCAAACGCATTCGCAATGTTAACACAGACACCAAACGTTCCCATCATGCTCTGGTGTTGTTTTTTCTTTGAGAGCTGTAAATCTGTTCATCAAAAGGAAATTATTATTTTTTTCTGGTGGGATGTAATCAGACAAACAAACATGTAGCACTCATTATTTTTGGATTTATTCTTTAAAAAAAAAATCTAATATTTTTTGGGGCATTCATTTTGTTTAGAAATTTTATTTTTCACAGATTTGTTAACAAACAAATCATAAAAAAAATGGAAATGGATGAGCCTTGTAAATATCCTAAATGGAGAGTTTTAATGTGTTCACAACATCTTTCTTTGGGATGAAGAAAATCAGATCATGAGGGTCACTTAGTTTTAGTTTGTTTTAATTTGTTTTTTTCCAAAGCTCCCAGCCACATTTCAGAGTTTGCTCGGTACAAGATGCGCTTTAAAGCTCCTGAAAAAGTGCACACGAAAGTGAACCCAGTAATTATTAATTAATTAATTTGTCGAAAATCATTTTCATTTTCCACGTTTAGAAAAAACCTTGAGAAAGCTTTTTATCATTATCTTACACTCTTACAGTACATACTGATGTGTGTAACGGCTAAATACTGGAATTGAATCTTCCTCTTCTTGTTGTTTATTTCAGATTTGAGGATTTCCTGAATAAATCAATGTAAATGCAGCCATATTACTTGAAGTGTTTTTCCAATTCATAGCCGATTGCATCGACAACAGATAAAGCCTTTTACACTATGTCCAATCAGGCTGAAATCATTCAAAATGTAATCCATCACAGATTGTCAACTACCTGCTTTAAACTGTAACTGATAAACATAATCCAGCAGATTATTCAAAACTCAGCAATCCAATGTGATTTGTGATATTTTTGCTTATTATGCCTCAAATTGTTAGAAAAGTAGGGAGATGGGGGATAGTTACACGTAACCAAAGACAGTATATAAAATGAACCAACAGATCCCGTTTGCTCTGGACGGAGACGAGTGTAGTCTATTAGAAGCACTTTTCCAGTGATAGCTGAGCGTTACTGCGCAGCTGCAAACTGAGCTTGCTGACGTAGATGTGACGTGAGCAACGTGTCTGAACGTTGTAAGTCTTCTGGTAGCTGTGCCAAGACAAATCTCAATCATTCCCAATCTTGCAGAGACAGAGAGCGTAGGTATATGTAAGGAGATAACATAGGTACAGGCTAATTATTGCTAACTAAAATGCTAGTTAATAGTAGCAATTAAACTTAAACAGCTAATGTAAGTCCAAACTGCCTGCGAGCTTATCCTGTACTGTACGGTAATTATTCTACTATGCGACAGTAAGTCGCACGGTTATGACACAATCGTTAGCCAAAAAGGTCTGCTACGGAGCCATAACGTGAGGTACAAGGTAATGGAGCCTTTTATACATTGTCGTGTTTCTTTAGAAATAAACAATTGTCAAATGAAGTCTTTAAACGCTTCAGATGTAAAGTTATTCACTGTCAAAGTGACGCCAAAATGATGGCAGTCAATGGGATGCTAACGGGGGGTGATGGTTTGTTAGCATCAAAATGGCGCCATAGGAGGCTTCACTCTGAGGAGGCAGGCTTGCCCCTTTGCACGTAACACGTGTCAGTTGTAACACTTCCAATTGCTCCAATCAGGAACAAGTTTGGAATCACATGATTCACTCTGCACATGCTCTGTTTAGTCCTTATTACACATGTGAAGAAGCAGACCCCTGTGTCAGACACTGCACATTTTAGAAGGATAAAACTCATCATTTTAAGGTAGGAAAGTATTCTTTTTAACATAATGTAGTTCTGGGAGAGCAATGCCAGCTTTGTAGTTAAACTCAACAAACTTAAGTCATGTTTATTGGGTGTCTATATGGATATCTTTCATGCAGGTTGTTAGTGCTAATGTTTTAGCTGTTATCTTAATTTAAGCTAGTTCATGGCGACAATTCAGAGTTGTCTCGGTTGTTACAACCTCCCCCAAGCTAAATTTAGTTTTTATTTATGTTTTTCCTTTAACATTTAGTTTTGGAAAAGAAAGACAGACCGAGGAGTGCCTCTCACAACGCATTCTCATGAACCGGTTCGTAGGATATCGTACGAAAAGTTATGCACACTAAAAAGTATGACTAATAACTAGGAGACCACTGGCTGGTCACGTGACATCGCAGTTGCTAGTTGTTTAAGCCGTTACAGATATTTCTGCTATAGAGCAGCAGCTGCTAGTTGTTTAAAGCCCCATTGTGTAACATTTGTAGTTCATTATCAAAATCTGTCTTGCCCGTTCACAAACTTGTCCTTTTTTATAAATATTTACCACCACCATCAATTTCAAGTATTCCTATTGACTTGAAATTTTACATTTGTGCTTGCATGAACTGGGGTAGACGCTCCATATTCATGCGCCATCTTCAAATACGTTAGCCGGTAAGGGACATACAGGACATACTGCTCTGCCTTTACGCGTTTTTGACTCACAGCTGCTCGTCGCTTCCCGGCCCCGGCAAGTTTGAAGAACGAAACACGGAGGACCACACGTATTCAAAATCCAAATTTCAGGAACAGGAGTCTTCTTCTTCGCCCAGAATAAGAAAACGGATATTGAAAAGAGCAAGAGACCGGCGTCATCAGAAACAAAAGCGTGAACATTGGAGCTGCTTTGGACGCACACACCAAATCCCAACTAGTTAATTATCCTCTGGACCGCTGCAGTCTCTTTTTTTTCTCTCTCTCTTTCTCTCTCTCCCAACAACCACGGCTGATTGTACACTTTCGTTTTTTGAAGTGTGATGGCTACCGTAGCTGCAATACGTAATTTCAACTGCGTGGCGAGAGAGAATTGATTGCGATACATGATCTCAACGCTAGATGGGAGTAATTCTTACACAATGTAGCTTTAAGCCACTACAGAGCTTTGTGACGCCGGCTAGAGTCCTCCAGTCACAGCTCGTCGTATCAGCAGCAGTTAGTAGATGTGTTTAGCCGCTACAGAGATCTGCGACACCAGCTACGGTGCTCTGCATGGTGCTCCGTCAGGTTCGCGGTAGTTGGTGGTTCAGTTACCCGAGAATAGGTGACTGTGAGCACTGCGAGCTGCTGGTCATTTCAGCAGAGATTACAGTTAAATTCAGGCAAGAAAAAGTGATCATTATGCAGCGGTGACATTTTTTTTTGTTTCTTTTGTTTTCCCCGGGAAGCAAACTCCGCTTCCTGGCTTCAAAGTCCTGCATGTTAACACCCGCCCATCCACTCTGACCACCTCATTACACGGCCAGCCACGGTCTTATACAGCAGCACCCAATGTGGTGCACACAGCAAAAAAACGTGGACATCAAACGAATCACGGTACTTATCTTTTTGTATCTTTTCGAACTGATGGTTCATGAGAACAGGCTGCCTCTCAACACATACACACACAAATATTAGCCTATGTTAAAGAGGCATTTAAGTGTTGAATAAGAGTTTCAATATCACATTTTTGTCATAATCCAACTTCCACGATGTTACATTTCACCCCAGGGTATGGTACAACTAACCCGGACTATGGGGTAACATGTAACATTTTCCTCCTTGTGTTTGAGAGTAAACCATGCATATCAGCTACACATTTTACACATGGAATTAGTTTGTATCACATTTTGAACCCACTGGCTTAAAAGAGCTCCAAGATACAGACAGAAATGTCAAAATTGTTCCAACTGTCCCTGGTGTCCCCTACCATTTTTGTATCATGTATGACTCCTCTGTGGACTGAATGTTCCCTCCTGGAGATCCAGTATCTGTCTGAAACAGGAGGCAGCAGCAGCCTGCCATTGTTTCCCACAGATAAGAACAGGATGAAATGGCCGGCACACTGTGGGCAGGCAGCAACGTCAGCACTCAGCGGCGAAGACATGGGACAGTCTGTCGCTGCGTGCTGCATGTAAGAACAGTATGTTGCAGTAGATGTTAGCCACAGTTTGTGCGTCTCATGTTTTTATCATTTTAGTCACAGAGCTCAGCGTCTCTCTTTTGAAAGATAAATCTCCAGCAGTCGGTGGTTGACTCCAAAGTTATGAAGATATTTTCCAAATCCTCGAAGACTTGTCTGTCCATCTCAGTCTAAAGATTATCTGTCCGCTGCACAAATAACAAGATTTAGTTTAATGTGTTTTACAAAAAAATATTGCTATTGGCTATATTTATCTGTATTATTTTTCATTATTTGTCATGGACATTAGGAAAGGAGATGTCACAATCTGTTTAGGGTTGTGAACAGTATCACCTTTGGAAGTGGGTTCAAAAATATTTATATATATTTATGTTATATTTCGAAGAACTTTTTCAGAAGATTACATAATTTTTACCATAATTTGGTAAAAAAAATAAATGTTTTTTGGTATAATTTGGTAATTTAGAAAACACACAGCTATTTCAATTGTTACACTTCCAATTAATTAATTCCAATTCATAATGTAATTCAGTGAATCGAAAAATGTAACGTTTGTCTACAGGCAAGCGATTCAACAAATGAATAGTACGGTTTTCAGAAATACACACATATTTTCTCTATAATTAGTACTAAATTGGAAACTTTCTAGAAAAGGATCAAGACATGATTTACCCTTACAATAAACCATTGCCTTTTCTGTTCATCCAGATGGGCTGAAAAGTTGTTTTTAAGAAATCTGGAAATAGCGTCAGAACTGACGTGTGTTGTAAACTACCTCTGGGGGATTTTAAAGGTCGCTGGGGATTTATCTTTCTGAAAACACAGGCTTTGCTCTGTGACTCCAATGTACAGTAATGACAGCACAGTGCGTGAGACTGTATGGAGGTCTGGTTGTCTTGCTTCTTCAGCCAATTATATTGAGTCTACTCAATATTAACAGAATATTAAGTAACTTAGGTCATTCTTCCCATTTAATGAGTTCAAATGGAATAACTGTATTTCCTTTTTTCTTCTATCTGCAGTACTTCACTACTCTCACAGCATTGCGTCTGATAATCTGAGAATTATATATATTTATTATATATATATATATATATATATATTTATATATTATATCATTGTTGCAATTATATGTCAGTTATTCCATTACAAGAAGTCAGAGTTCAAATCCTATTTTAACAACCTGGACTCAAAGTTGTGACTGTGTGAATTAGATAGAATAAAACAAGTATCAAGCTTCTGTGTTTTTGCTCAAAGCGGGGGCAGAAAAGGACAAAGTGAATTATAAAAAGCCATTGTGCAGTTGATGAGTGATGAAGCTGACATTCTCCCTCTTCTCCCCTGCTCCATCTCTCACTCTATTTGTCTCTTCGCTATCCCTTTTTCTCCTCTGGTCTCTCCTCCTCTTCCTGCCCCCCGTTCTCTTTCCTTATTTACCTCTTCTCCTCCCTCATTTCCTCCCCCCCTTCTTCCCTCAGTGGGCCCCCACATTGGCCGCTACTGTGGCCAGACGTCCCCGGGCCGTGTGATCTCCTACACGGGCATCCTGTCCATGACCATCACCACTGACAACGCCATCGCCAGAGAGGGATTTTCCGCCAACTACACCATCCGCGAGAGGAGCCTCCCCCCGGGACACGAGGATGAGGGTGAGCAGCTGGAGCAGCCACAAGAAGGGGGGGGGGGGGGTGTGGAGGGTAGACACATCGTCTGTCATTAAGGAAGGACCAGGGTCCATTTCCTGGACATTTCTGTGTCTCATTTGCCTTTAACACACATTTCCCAGCTGTAGGGGCTCAGCTGTATGTCATCTTTTGACCTCTGACCTCCATGTTGGAGGGATCCCGGAAGTGGAACGTCGTTACAGTCATTGGGTTGCATAGAGCAACAACAACAAAAAAAGTTGAATGCAGTGCTTAACTTTTCGTAGCTATATGTACTAGGCCTGCACGATTCGGTGAAAAATATGAATCATGATTTTTTTGCTTAGAATTGATATCACCATTCTCTGACACAATTTTTTTCTCATGAAGTGTAATGTTTGTTGCACACATGGACCATGACAAAACAAAACAAATTGCCAGTACCAAACATAGATTTATTTTGGCACCTATATAGCACATTACGCATCACCACAAGCCTGTAAACTTAGATGAATAAAGAAAATAAAGTATACTGGCCATTTAAGTACAGTAGGCTACCAAAAATAGTGACATATAACACACTGAACTAAATATGGCCCTGATACAGGCTCTATCTGAACTAAATATGGCCCTGATACAGGCTCTATCTGAACTAAATATGGCCCTGATACAGGCTCTATCTGAACTAAATATGGCCCTGATACAGGCTCTATCTGATCTAAATATGGCCCTGATACAGGCTCTATCTGATCCAAATATGGCCCTGATACAGGCTCTACCTGAACTAAATATGGCCCTGATACAGGCTCTATCTGATCTAAATATGGCCCTGATACAGGCTCTATCTGATCTAAATATGGCCCTGATACAGGCTCTATCTGATCTAAATATGGCCCTGATACAAGCTCTATCTGAACTAAATATGGCCCTGATACAGGCTCTATCTGATCTAAATATGGCCCTGATACAGGCTCTATCTGATCTAAATATGGCCCTGATACAGGCTCTATCTGAACTAAATATGGCCCTGATACAGGCTCTATCTGAACTAAATATGGCCCTGATACAGGCTCTATCTGAACTAAATATGGCCCTGATACAGGCTCTATCTGATCTAAATATGGCCCTGATACAGGCTCTATCTGATCTAAATATGGCCCTGATACAGGCTCTATCTGAACTAAATATGGCCCTGATACAGGCTCTATTTGATCTAACTATGGCCCTGATACAGGCTCTATCTGAACTAAATATGGCCCTGATACAGGCTCTATCTGATCTAACTATGGCCCTGATACAGGCTCTATCTGAACTAAATATGGCCCTGATACAGGCTCTATCTGAACTAAATATGGCCCTGATACAGGCTCTATCTGATCTAAATATGGCCCTGATACAGGCTCTATCTGAACTAAATATGGCCCTGATACAGGCTCTATCTGAACTCTTTGAACATGTCTTTACATCATTAAAACATGTTAATGTCAATGTCGGATGCTTTCAATAAATTAATTGAAGGAGAAAAAGAAAAAGTAATTTAAAAGTTAAAACGTGAACAGGGTGAATCGAGATCGCGATTTTATAACGATTAATCGTGCAGGCCTAATATGAACGTACTGTTTCATGAGAACAATAACCCTGCCCATCTTGGGTTCTGATTCAGGATCTGAATTTGACAAAAGTGTGTGTAATCTTATCTCTTAGCTGCAACTTTAAATTTAAAATGGGATTTGGCTGTGATGAAATCAGCAGGATGACCTTCTTTTAACTCGTATCCTCTCCTGTTGAACAATGATCAGGATATGATCACCAGGTAAAGAGTTGCTCTTGGTTATGGTTCTTTTTTACAGTTTTTTACAATCACTTTGTCACTAATTTCAGAACCTTGACGTCATTTTCAAAACTGTAGACACAAAACTCACAACCAATGATCAAAATTAAGGGTGCTCCGATCAGGATTTTTGGGGCCGATCACCGATTGCTGGAAGCCGTATCGGCCGATACCGATCACCGATCAACGAGTCTATTTTGAAGCCTTCTATTAATCATGTCATATATTTATCATATATTCATTTTAATATTCTTAACAATGTATATTAAAATTAACAGAAGACAATGTATTGTGAACTGTCACACTGTCACACATGTTTAGAGAATGTATCAGTAATTGGCAGTGTTGTGCGTGAACGAGTTCAAAAGAACGCGTTCATTGAACACGCTCATTTTTTTGTGAACGTTGAACTGAACGCAACACATTTTTTAATAAAGAACTTGAACGTGAATTAGTTCACATTATGTGTCATGAACGGCAGACATCACTGTAAATGAACGTTGGAATTTGTTTTCCATTGAAAACTGAGTGACATCTGTTTTCTCTTTTGAAACGCAACGAGAGAAAGTTCCTCCCTCCTGTATTCTCGCTGGTGCCGCTTAAATCATGTATCACCAGACAGAAATGGTTTTGACATTGTGTGCGCAATGCATTGCGGGCAACGTAGTGTCCGGCTGAGAATAGTTGAATAGCATACTGGCTTCCGCACAACGTTACCCGTGATGAATTGCAGCAGAGCGGGGTAGGCATAGCAACGCCGCGTAGCAGGCAACGACGAGAGCGCGGAGGGCTAGAGGAGCGAGAGAGAGAGAGACAGACCAAAGACGAGAGTGAGAGAAAGCGCTGCAATTTAAAAAAAAATGGCTAGTGGAAGTGATGGCACGGAGACGGACACCGATTCTCCTTATGAACATTTAAAACAATTTTACACTCTTGCAAACCAAGTGGTCTACCTTGTCTGTACTGCTGCAAGTTTCATCACCTGGTAAGAAACCCACAATTGCAGTGTCATGAGCAAATGTCTACAATGAGCAGCTTCAAAGAACGTATAGTGATTTCTAGCTCGTAGTGTGAAAAAAAGTATTTATTTGAATATCTCACGAAAAAAGTAAAATAAACTGAACTTTGAACTAGTTCAGAATTAAAATTGTGAACTTTGAACGTGAACTGTTCACTTTGAGCATGTATGAACTGAACTTGAACTAGTTCAGAAAAGCTGTGAACTGGCACAACACTGGTAATTGGTTGGCTTTTTGTCCTAGCTCAAAATCAAAAAAATATCCTTTCAATCACTGCAGACATTTCTTCAGCAAAACAAATTCTTTGTAGTTTTGTCAATTTCAGAATAATCCTAAGGTAAATGTTCTTTTAGCTCCACATCAGGGCTGAATACAAGTGAAGCTAAACAAGAAACTTTCCTGTTGAATAACAAAAAAATTAACAGTCTTTAAATCTAGATACATTTTAAAGAGACTTCACATCTCTTGGGATTTCAAGAACTACAGCTTAACAGAACCACAGCTGCACTGTCATGAGGTCTTCCACATCATGATTCAGTGATAAAGACACAAGAGGAATAGAGATTAGTAGAGCCATATCTCCTAAAGCTTACTTGTTATAGCATCAATGGCAGATTTTTCTTTAGAAATATAAGCATCTCTGCATTTTTGGCAGACAGCTTGTTCCTCTTCTCATCTACAATATTCCCTGCTGTGCTAAAAAGTCGCTGGCTATCTACACTGCATGGTGCACAGAGGTAGGCTCGTGCTGCTTGTGCGAGAGCAGACACGGGGAAACAGCTGGGTGAGTGGCGCCGGAGCTGCAACCCTCCGCTCTGCCTTAGCGTTAGCTAACTTTGAAAACTCCTCATACTCCTTTCTGTGACTAACCTTCAAATGTATGATGAGGTTGGTGGTGTTGAAATGTCTTTGGAGCTTTTCGCCTCGTGGTATTTCCTTGGCACACACTTTTAAAAAGCGGCTGCCACCGGTGGTGCGCCGGCAAACGTGTTTGCAATTACACCATTCTGACGCTTCTACTGCCTCTGGAGCACCGCCGGTGGTCCGCCGACTCATTATCTGGGACATTGCAAATCACTAATGCATTGTCTTTTTCAGACACCTTGTAGAACTGCCAGACCGGTGAATGTAGGGAGGCCGCCATTTTTAGCTGCATGTAGAAAATGTTCTCACGAGTAGTGCGTCATCTGATTAGCCTATCAGATCAGCCTTTATGGAGACCACCAATCAAACTATTTAAAGCCTTTATCGGCCGATACCGATCAGTGACCGATCAATCGGAGCACCCTTAATCAAAATACACATTTTTCAAAACCCTTAACACTTTTTTCAATTGCTTGGATACAATACACATAAACCAAGAGTTCATTTAACAAAGATCACGTGTTCAATATGACACAACGTAACATCAAAGTACTACTATTTCAAAAAGCAATTCACACATTACATTTCAGATGATTGTCTATTCATTTGATCAATCGATACAACTACTCATAATGATAAGTAACTGTTGCATTACTCTTAATGCATAGTTGTATGGAAACAGACAAACAATATTCCATGTTTAGATCATGAAAGTTTCAAGATAACGAGATTCATTGTCACCAATTAGTGTGGAGCATGAACCAATCAGACTACAGTATCTATGGATGTAAGATGTTTGGAGTTGATGAATATGTAGAAGTACAGTAATCACTTCTTTGTTTTGTACGAGCAAGTTGAGGAACACTGCATGTGATTTTTTACAGTACTGTCTTTTCTTTTCAATTATGTAGCTAATTATTTTACTTTGATTCAAATAAACCTATGTTGTGATGAATGCACAATTCAATGTTTTGAACATTGGACAGTCTGTGTTACAAGTGATGATCGTTTTGGGTTTTGTGTCTAGAGTTTTGAAAAATGACGTCAAGGTTCTGAAATTAGTAGCAAAGTGATTGTAAAAAACTGTAATGTGTTGTGTCCACATGTTTAAAAAAAGCTGTGTGACCCTGTAGGAATGCCTGGAGAGAGATAAGTTATGTTGACCCGAATGGTTTTTGCACTCTTGTAACCTCACCCCCAGTCACCCCTGTGTAGGAATGTGAGAGGTGAGTTTACCTAAAGTCCCACAGTGGCTAACATGGGCGCTTTGGGAGAAATGAACATAAAATTCCACATTTCACTGCTCTAAATTGATATTTAATGACTTAAAGTCAGTTGACTGTGTGTTTATGTAGTGTTTGGGTCAGGATTTACACGTCCTATCTGCACACAGTGGTCAGTGAAGCTATTTTTCTTTTTTTTCCTCATTTAAAATGGCAAAAGTGTTACAATGAATTTGCGAAACACTGCACAAAATAGGTATAACATTATCCAGTTATTGACAAACCAATCTCACATGTGCTGGAGCTTTTGGGCATATCTGGATGGATGGATGGATGGATGGATGGATGGATGGATGGATGGATGGATGGATGGATGGATGGATGGATGGATGGATGGATGGATGGATTTTTATTGATCCCCAAAAATGGGAAATAACGGTGTTGCAGCAGCAAAATATCAGACACACAGCACACATACAGAGTATACATTAAATAATAGGAAACAGTATACATTAAATAATAATAGAAGAATAGACTACAAGAGCAAATATTTAAAATAAATACAAATTGGAAATAAAATGTACAACTGTTTCACTAGATATAGATAAACCTATTGTGCAAGTTGGGGAATAGAAATGTACAACTGTTTCTCTAGTAATGATAGGATGTAGTTTGCCAGTTGCCGTAGAATTCTAGATGTTCAAATTCTACTCATTTTTGAGCACTTAAGGACCTCTCGGCTTACAAATTGGAATGTCCAGTTAAAATGCTCTTATTGGTATTCAAATTGTAAAATCCCATCCAAATCAATTAGAAACAAAAGCATTGACAAAGAGTGTTGTTTTCTAAGCACTTCTGCACATTGTTCTAGGTCAGCGTATTGTAAAGCTTTAATTTGACAAAAAAAAAAGGATCTTATTTGCATGTTACTGTATACGTATTTGATACCACCTCCTTCAATTGCAACAGAATGCACTGAGCTGGAAAATATTTCTGAATCACACATGCATGTAGACATTTTACCAGAGGGGTCACATAATTATCTGCTGTTCAGTTTTCTTGTTTGTTTTTGCCCTGGGCAGAAAGAGAGAGAGAGAGAGAGAGAGAGAGAGAGAGAGAGAGAGAGAGAGAGAGAGAGAGAGAGAGAGAGGCTCTAAGGCTACATTCAGACTGCAGACAAATCCAATTCTATTCTCAAATAAGACAGATCTGCACTGTTACTTGCAAGTGATCAGATCGGATGTGTCCAGACATCACCAACCTAACTGCATGGGTTGTTGTGGTAACAACGGCTTTCCAATATTGGTTAAATTTTATCACATTATTGCTTTATAATAGTATTAAAAAAAAAAGCCACTTTAAAATCCATTCACTTGAGCACATTTGGTACATGACGGGTGGTCTTGATGATGGAGTACATCTGACAAAAAGGGCTGGGAACCACTGCTATGAACAACCTGTTATCTTCTATTCACTCCGATTTCTACATCAATGCGTTCAGCACATTTGTCCTCTTGAGATTCTCAGAAATAACTTTCATTCAAGCTGGATCTGTGCTAACCGCCTCTGAGGACTCCAATGGAGAATTTACGTTTTTCTTTCGCTATGGCCTGGCCATCACCTTCAGAAATGGCTTCCAGCCGGGCCTTAGGTCAGCTGGGCAATCGGTGGGGGCGTCATTTTACAATCTTTCTTTCTTTTTGGCTGGAGAGCTGGAGGGATGAGGTTGAAGTTCGTCCCCCATGCCTGCTGTGAGGGAGACATGGTTGTCTCATGAATTGAAATGAGAAAAGAGCAAAAAGCGTTTTTCGATAGGAGACTGAGGCCAGAAGGAAAACATAAAAGTAAGCGAATTTAGGGATAAAGTGGTGGCTGGCTGATATCCAGTGGTGTTTTTCTTTCTCATTGTCTTGCAGCAGTTTCAGAGCATTTTCCAGCAAGAGTGGGCTACTCTGCTGGGGAAAGCTGTGAATTTGATGATTTGGGCCTGAAAATGGTCCAATAACAAAAATTGACGATGAGTGTCTTTTGGTGATGTTGCAAGCAAACTTTCTCCCTAATTTATTTGTGAAACTTGGAATTATGTAAGTGTGTTTGTGTCAGTCGGGTAGACCTTGTGTCTCCAGACAGGCCTCCCACACACACATAAATAATCACATTTCCTTTTGTTCCCCCCTCCCTCTTCCTTCCCCATGCTCCCCTGCTGTTACAGAGTGGACACTGTAGCCACAGAGACACCGACATGTTTGTCCAAAGGGTGTTTTAAAACCGACTCGAAAGCCCAAAGGATTTGGGATTTTCTGAATCCACGGAGGAGTGCATTATCCTTCAGTTAGAGTATAAAAAAAGGAAAATCTGCTAAATTGGAGTTGAATCTTTATATGACATTAGCAGCAGTATGTGCCTGTGTGCATAAAAAAATATTATGCTGCAGCTAAAATGATTGGTTGATCTACAATGAATTAACAACAAATTTGAAAATCGGGTAATCCGATAAAAGTCATCTATCAAACAAAAAGTATACACTGCTTCCAGCTTCTCTGATGTGAAGATTTGCTGCTTTTGTTCTCTTTTATATCATTTTTAATTAATTTATCTTTGAGAAGTTGTGATAGCCATTTGTCCCCATTTCTGACATTTTGTGGATGAAATAATTGACGGCCTACATGAAAGAAGATTGAACAGGATGAATTGGTTCTGAAGATTATACTTAGTGGCAGTATTAGTATAGAGTAATAGTTTGAGAAAAGCCATCAGATAGCTGTAAGTTTAACTGTCAAGTCACTCTTGATGGGAATATTAGCAAACAGTGATTTTGACAATGACATACTGTATGTTTTGTTATTTTGACTTTTTAGTTGAGCAGACTGGATTTGAAACAATAACCATGAGGTTAAAGTACTGATTTTCAGCTGTTTACATCCATATTATTATTATTATTATATGTTCATACTAGCCAATCCTGGCCTTCCCTGAAACAAAATAGCAGGTTGTTTTTGAAATTTAAATGTGGGTTTTAGCCTCACATGTCTACACGTAGAATAGTGTGTGAATGTTTGGATACTATACAAAAGCCAGTGTCACCAAACAGCCTCTGAAGTGCCACATACACAGGAGCTTTACTTGTTTGAAATGACTCTTTACTACTGCCCAGCAGTGACAGACGCTTTACAGTGTCTGAGTGATACTCAATGCTCACTTGTAGAGCTGGGCAATATATCGATATTATATCAATATCGTGATATGAGACTAGATACCGTCTTAGATTTTGAATATCGTAATATGGCATAAGTTCTTTTACTGCATTACAGTAAAATGATGTAAATTTCTGAACTTACCAGACTGTTGTAACTGTTCTATGATTTGCCTTTACCCACTTAATCATTCAATCTACATGACTGATGATTATTTATCAAAAATCTCATTGTGTAAATATTACAATATCGTTGTGGTATCGATATCAAGGTATTTGGTCAAAAATATTGTGATATTTGATTTTCTCCAAATCACCCAGCCATACTCACTTGTTTTTCAAACCAACAAAATTAACCTTTCTTTTTAATACAGATTCATGACTAGAGGTGTTTTTTTCAGAATCAGCCATTAGCAAGTAACCGAAATTCAATTCATCCAGCTAATGATGTGTGTAATAAGCTTTTTAAAGCTCATATTCAAGGGGCAGTTTGTATGATTTTGATGACAAACATTTCCCCTTATGATCCAACCATAATAATTACCTCCTCATTTGTTGATATTTTGGACATAAAAACTTGATTGCAACCCTGTGATGTGATTAGGAACAAATACTTTATGTTCACTGGTATCTAAGAAACACACAGACCACCATTTTAGTTTTACAATAGTCAAAGTAGATAACATGATCAAGGTCATGAATTAGATCCAACTGGGTTTCATGTTCCTTGATAAGGTCTAAATGGGTAAAGATATTTTGCTGATTTAAATTGAGCTCTGTGACATGGCAGTGTGGGCAGTGTGTTTAGATGAACGGTGTTTGGCTTCCCTCCATGGCGCCAGTACAGGGAGCTTTCCGCAGCAGGGAGCAGCGGATGTCTGCTGAGATCCGCTGGATGACGTGAAACACACTGCCAGGCGCCAGGATAGCTCAGTTGGCAGAGCGGGCGCACATATATAGAGGTTTACTCCTCGACGCAGTGAGTCCGGGTTTGACTCTGACCTGCGGCCCTTTGCTGCATGTCATTCCCCCCTCTCTTCCGTTTCATGTCTTCAGCTGTCCTGTCAAATAAAGGCCTAAAAATGCCCACACAAAGATGACACAGAGCTGATTTAAAATCGGCATAGTATCCCTTTAATTGGTTGAAGCCATTTGCTATGACAGAGACCATCTGGGAGATCAATTGATTCAAATTGTTATATTTTCTGTAACTATCAACACAAAATGATAAATACAGTAAAATGTATAATACCTTCTTTTTAACCACCACATCAGAGGCTAATGTCTGCAAAAAGTGATTCAAAAAAATATCATTTAGGACTCTTGTTGAACTATTGTTAAACTCTTCTTTCTTTGGCAGATTTTGCTTGTATGGAGCCACTGGGCATGGAGTCGGGGGAAATTTCCTCAGAGCAGATCACCGCCTCCTCCCAGTATAACTCCAACTGGTCCCCTGAACGCTCGCGCCTCAACTACCAGGAGAACGGCTGGACACCCTCTGATGACACCGTCAAGGAGTGGATTCAGGTCAGTAATGTTTGGTTACGTTAGAAGTCGAGGGATCACATTTTGGGGGAGGATTCTTGAATTTCTTGTGACTGAACTTGGATGTACCGCTGAGATCTTGCTCACATCCGGTCTGAATATTGTTCACTCATTTGTGACACTTTTTCTCTTGACGTTATACGGACACAGAAGACAACATGCATTATTTATTAAAATTTGCCTCTCCAGCACAGTTGACATATCTTGTCTTCATTGTGAAATCTGACATAGCAGCCTGCAATCACTGAATGTGGAAATAGAGCAGGCCAGTGTTTCTAGCTATAAAACACATTTGATTTTTACTGCTTGAGGATTCAGTTGGCTAAACTAACTGCGGTACAGGTTTGAGACGGAAGAAGTGCAGACAGGTTGGCTTCTAAGTCGTGTTGGCCTCTGTACACACATCAGGGACACAACAAACTGTTTCTGTTTCAAGCTGCATTTAAAGGTCCCGTATTGTAAAAAGTGAAATTGCCATGTCTTTTTTTATTATAAAGTATGAAACAGGTCGAGGTACTATATAAATACTATGAAATTATCAAAATGCTCAATCCACAGAGAAATGCACACAGCCAGGATTCAGAAACTGTGCCTTTAAACAAGCCATCAGGACTTTGTGATGTCACAACAACCTATACAGTGTATGTAGAAAGTGCTGTAGAACGGAGTGTTTCAGACAGAGGGTGAATACAGGTATTTTCAGACAGGCAGTATGAGAAAAATAATGTGGTTTTTTTTTTCAACATTAAAGCATGTAAACATGTTCTAGTAGAAACCCAAAATACAAGTATGAATCTGAAAATGAGCATGATATGGGACCTTTAAATCAAACACATTTCATTTTTGTATTTGAACTCTGGAGCTTTCTTTAATTTTGTTAGGTAGGATACAATGCAATTTAAAGCTGCACTGAGAAGCCCAACATGCATTTCTATTATCTATCGTAAGGTTTATGACTATATAAATTGTGAAATATCTAATAATTTGCTTTCAATATGCACATAGAGTGCTTTGTCTTTTTTTTGTAAGATTGTAGTTTAAAACAATGGAGTTTGCTTTTCAAACATTTAGTCAGACATACACTATTGTTTTTTTGTATGTGGTAGTTTAGTTCTACAGTAAAAATGTAGATATGGCGTGATATTAAATACAACTGATTGCATGAGTTCTACAGCGTCAGAAGCTGAGATGGCAGTTAGCCTGTTAACCTATGCTAGTTATCGTTTAGCCAAACTAATTTAGCTCCATGACTAGAATTAGCTACTTCATCATTTGGTTGTTTTGTTTTTTTAAACTTAGTTAACAAGATGGCAGTTCATTCAAATGGATATTTTTCAGAGAGAGACAGAGAGAGCTACTGGTAAAAAAAGAAGTATATTTAGCTTTAGCCTGTGGCTTTCTCTCCAGCTAGTTTCAGTGGCAGGGTGCAGTTACTGTGATTTGTTTGGGTGTTTTTCATTTCTATAGCTTAATACATTTTATACGATGTCAAAGTAAGCTTCAGGTCTTTACTCAATTTGGAGCATCTATGTAGGTCCAAGTTTTTTGGGTTTTTTTTGTATGGCATAATACTGTTTTGTATGAGAATAAGCAGCAATGACTCAGCGTTTCAACTGAAGACGGGAAAACGGACAGAGAGCAAATATGGTCTTCAGGATAAGCTTGAAATCTTTGGCACACATGAACAAAGTTAAACTGTTTTTCTAATCCTTTTTTCCTGCACTCTTGAGAGTGCAGTCCATCATGTTTGCCTCAAATTAAAGGAACCAGGAACTGATTTGTTTGTATCCCTCTTAAATGATCATCTCTGACAGGACGACAGCTCACCAAAACGTATGGTACTTTTAGATTTCTTTATAAACAGCAAGCATGTGCTTTTCCTAATATGGTTTTTGGACCAAAGAAAACTAACTCTAGGTGAGATCGCCCCCGTAAGATAGACCTATAAGGTGTGGCTGGAGTCCAAGACGGTCCCATTGTGCAGGACAGGAACTCATAGAGGAAGACTCACAATGCCCCTCGCAGTAAGAATGGACCCTCACTTCCTTCCTGTGGGGGTTAAAACAGGAAGTAGACATGAGGACGGCCTCGGTGCCGGATTAGTAGTAGTGTTTCTCTATTGTCTGTCTGGGGACTCCTTTTAGCTACCGGGCCACAGCTGAGCCCTCAGGGAGCTAATGATATGAAGCACTGTGTTTTCATAGAGGTTAATAGGTTTATCTATAGAGAGGTTTTCCCATACACTTAGAATATGTAGTGTTCATTTTTACAGAAGTTAATTTACCAAAGATGCCTTCTGAATGTTTCATTATTTGTTTTGACTTAGTGGCACAGATTGTTTTCTAAAAGTGTTTCTTGAAACAAGGGATGTCACATTTAAGGACACATTTTTAGAAATTAAATTAGTAGAAATTACTGATGTTTTGATCATATGTACTATATGAGGCTTCTCTAACACATATAAACATATCAAAACCATCTTCACTATTATACATTATGTTGATATAGGCATTTTTACATAGGCATCATTGTGATATTCCCCTGCCAACTTAAATAAAGCTAAAATATCCCTACAAACATGTTGACTTGTAATCCAAAACATTTCAATTTTGGTTTGATCCCATCCCCTTTTTGATGCTATAAACATACTTTTTAAAACCCTTACTGGTACTCCACCTTTGTGTTCTTACTGTACCAACATTAAAACCAATGCTCCTTTTATTCATTTACAGTACAGAAGCTCTCTTTTAAAGCCCTGGAATAAAAACCTACCAAGTCTTAGCACACATGACGTGCCCATTTCTCACGTTATATAAAAAAGTAGAGTTAAAACACTTGGTAGAGTTTGCTGAGCATGGATCTGCCTTCTCAGCAACATTGTGCTGTTGGCGTCTGAGCAGCTCTCACAGTTTTCCGTAAGGACACACTGACTGTAGACTAAAGGAAGTGACGGCACTCCTCGTTCAGGTCACCCGCTGTGAGATTTGCACCAGCGACTTCTCAGTGCCACGCTCTCTCTCCTGACGCTCGAGGCTGGAAGCTGTAGTCCTGTGTGTGTGTGTGTGTGTGTGTGTGTGCGCAGATTTCTATATGTGCGTGTGTTCTTGTTAAAGTAAAGCCCTGTGGCCAGTCCCTCCTGAAGAAACAGCAGACCATCCCCCTGCCACAGTGATTTATAGCCTCAGAACCTATACTGTTGCTTGCCCCCCGACTCTGTGAGGCGTTTGAGTTATGACTAGTGGTTTTTGTGAAGAGAATTTTCCATTTTATTTGATTAAGTGTGGTGCGTGGCCAACTCCGCACAGCGTGGTTTTTCCTCACAGCTTTCCATTTATCTTACTTGAAAAGAAAATTATGACTTTGTTAATTCTTGCATGCACGCCCACTCCAATGCAAACACTTCTATTATTCATTTAAAGGCATTCATATTTTAGTGATACTATGTCAGGTTACTATGTATAATTCTTTCGGGGTGAGGTTACCCGCTGGCAGTTTCAGATGGTGGCAGACAGTGAGCTCATTATTCAGCTTTCAGATATATCTGTAATCCTATTTTTCACTGTTGTGACTTATTTAACTGACTGATAAGAAAAAAAACTGTGTACCTGAAGAGTGCAATTGCACTTCCTAAACTCAATTTTGTATTTGTATTATGTATCAGTTGTCCCTTGATTGTTTTTAAAATGCTCTATTTTATAATTTTGTAACCGTGTAATGCTGTGCCATGTTGGCCAGGTCTCCCTCGAAATTCGAAATTCCCTCGAGATTTTAATCTCAAGGGACTTCCTGGTTAAATAAAAATAATAATAATTTAAGATTGACAGTGGAATTAACTGTAATGTTTAAGAATAAATGCTAAAATACCTCTTGCAATAAAATCAACATGTGTCAAGCAACATGGCTCCTCTTAAACATACACACATAAAACGTCTGTCTTTAAAAATGCTCAAAAGATCTGATCAGATACAAAAACATTACTTAACATTAGGCTGTAAAAAAAATGACTGGTAGCAAAAGCTGCCAAACAAAACCCGTAAAATGTATATACACCCTAATCAAATAAATGTCAATAACAATACATTCATATTCATTCAACGTTTAGCAGCAAAACACTGTAATTTTGCAGATTTTTTTGGCATAATACTTAAAATAACAGTTGACTTTTGTACACAATTTTTAAAAACTGAAAACTACTGTAAAATTGTGTAGCTATTTTCCGTAAAATTAGGATTTTTGTTTTTTACAGTGTACTCTCAACGCCTTATTCGTACGAATGTGGCTCAAAAATGGCCTAGTAGGTGCGTCTTTACAAGTTGTAGTGAATTGATATCTAATTGAATACCATGATGTAAGCCCAGGAAAGGCTTCCTTCCCCTCCTGGCTTCAGGTATTTATAGACGCCCTGCCGTTTGTCTTCAGCATCTCTTTGACGGCACCAGGAAGAGCTCAGCGATGTGCATCTGGAGAACACATTAGGGCCCCGTGTGAGCGGGTTTGTTGTCGTAGTTGGAGCAGGGGGGAAACTGAAAGACAAAAGATCCTCCAGAGAGGGTTAAAATGGTCTCGCTATCCAGAGCAGACCTCTGGAGGAATGCCTCGGTGAACTTAGGAAATGTCAATGACACAAATCAGACTGGTGAACAGGAAGACGTACGTGTTAGGCCTATGTCTGAGTTTGGTTGGTGGCTGTGGTGAAAGACGTATTTCAAATTAGTTTATTAGGATAAACCCTGTGAAATGTACTATCATCTCGTTTTTGAAGGAGGCCCAATATATATCACAATCATTACATAACAGAGTGTCAGGAAGAAAAGAAAATAATAATGAAAACAAATAAAAATAGAAATAACAATAACAATAGAAATACAATTATCAATACGACAACGTACATACAACAGGGAGGTAAATAAAAAACTAAAAAACACATGCACAAATTCAACAAAACATTACAACCACTAGGTGGCCAATAATAACTAAACGGTAGTGTGAGTCACTCAGTAACTACAACTACAACATTAGACATAAACACTAGGTATAGGGAATGACGGTATCATTGATAACAATGACAGTCCATCTTTAAATGAGAAGACATGACATTCTTAAACATGCCAAATATTGAAATTGACCTTAAATTCAACAGGTAAATGATTCCAATCTGCTGGAGCTTTAAACTTAAAAGCTCTTTTGCCAAATGTTTTCTTAACACGAGGGACAGGAAAGTAGAGTTGAGCAGAGTGCTGAACTTCCTAATTTGAGGTAAAAGGTACAAGATACTGTTGTCAAGTGTCTTTGCCATGTGCTAATCATAAATCTGATTTCTTATGCAATAAGTGAAGACTGGAGAGACCAAAAAAGTGATGAAATCGGAGTTATGCCATTCATCAAAGACAAATAAAGGCCCAAAACCAAGTAGATCTAATTAGTCTGATGTTCATTCTGCAAAGAGACCTCGAGGCTACTAAAAGAAAGTATTTCAGAAATGAGAACAAAATTCCTGCTGTTTCTTTCATCAATGCCAAAGTGTCATTTAAAAACTGTAATGAGGTTTTATGGGCCCAGTGGTTCTAAAAGCCACTCAGCAGATACATAACCGTGTAAAAGTTCCAAACAAAAACAATATTATGTAATTTTCCAGCAAGTTGTGCCTCCTTAATTCGCTTAGGGTAGTCTAATTAGTAGTGATGGCCAAATGAAGCTTCATGAAGCATTTTCTTTATTTTCTGAGCCCACTAGATGGCGCTCTCTGTTCAACAAAGGGTTGAGAATACACTGAATTGCAATGCCTTAGGCCTTTCTCTTAAAACCAAGAGCGCCATCTAGTGGGCTCAGAAAAGAAAGAAAATGGTTCACAAAGCTTCATTTGGCCATCACTACTAATTAGTGTGTTGCATTTTTTTTGGTAAAAGCCTCAATGCTGCAAAAAGAAAGTATTTTGGAAATTTGAAAAGAATTCCAACATTGTTATTAATGTAGAGGTGTTTTTAAGGTATATGTGTCACTAAACATGATCCCTGATTCTAATAGGTCTGCTATTGTACCCAGTGATGGCTGTTTCCCCTGGTTGGAGAAACAAGTGACCAATCAGTGGCCATAGTGTGTGGGATTAAGAATGGGGATTTCATCTTCCTAAACAGTTACTTTAACCATCCATGAAATATATAGCAACAGACAAATTGTGACCAACAGAAATACAACTTGTTGTAAGTCAACTAACAGAAATAATCCTTCTCGATTGAAATCAACGCATTTCTTTATCACATTCATTTCACCTAAAATCTGTGTCAACTGAAAATGATGTTGGCTGGATTATTGGTTAGGGCAAAACAACAAAACCACAAAACAACCCCTTCTTCCCAACACGAAGTCAGCTAACAGTCTTGTATAAAGTACTTGAAAGCAATACTGATCTGAGTATCTGATATTTACTGTAGTATCAAAAGTAATTTTCTGATATTAAATGTCCTTAATTTTTAGAAGAAAAAGTAAAGAAAAACTTTAATCATGAACTTTATTGTAGCTTCCTTATAGTAAAGCATAATATTCAGGGTTTCCTAACCTTCTTCATCATCATATTCAGAGTCATGACATCAACAAAGAAAACCAAAAGAATTTTTCACTAAGTAGTAAGTAACGAGTAACGAAGATGCTGAGTGGAAATGTAGTGAAGTAAAAGTATACATTTTATTTAGGAAAAGTAGTGGAGTAAAAGGGAACGTTTCCAGAAATATAAATAACAAAGTAAAGTGCAGATCCGAGAAAATTCTACTTAAGTACAATAACGAAGTATTTGTACTTTGTTACATTGCAACATTGGCTAACATGAACACAAAGTAATGTTGAATGAATGAAAAAACTAAATGTCAATCGACTGTGATTCCAAGGCTAATAAAAACACATGCAAACATTGCCAGTCATGTAGTTTTTAAATTAGAAAAGTATTGAAAACATTTTCTTCCTCCATGCAATCCCCTGCATCCCCCAGAGTGCAGCACTTTCTTAAGTAAACACTGAAACCTCAGATGAGAATTGAGTAAGTGGGGCTCTTTCTTTTACTATCACTGCTAAAGCAGTATCCTGTTTTGGCAGGAAATAGCAGCATTTCTTTGTTCAGTCTCATTTAGCCATACTTGAGTGAATTATGTCCCCCTTTCCTGCATTTTGTTCCCTTCATTAAGAAGCTCTAAGTGTGACTACTTTCTGTGGAATTAATGTAGGCACTGCCAAGTGTTGAGTAATTAGAAGATGGAAGAGCAATTAGCTGTAGTCATTTGATAGAGGAAGTCTGGAGAATGGAGCTTTGCCCGGCCGCTACAGGCCCGTGGATTACTGTAAGAGCTGAGGCTGTCCCTTTTTAAACTGGGGAAACATCACCAACTCTTTATTCAAACTCTGAAAGATTGTCTCCTTGTTTTTTTTTTCTTCACTTTTCAGACAGATCGTGTTGGACAATGTCTGTGCACAATGCCTAACAATTACGTAGATACAGATACAGATAGCTTTATTTATCCCCAAAGGGCAATTCAGGTTGTACTGTCCACCGAAACATAGCCTATACACACACATTCATACATATACAGCAAACATCTCCTCACTGAAGGGAGGGGGAGGGGGAGGGGACAGGATGAGGAGGAGGGAGGGGCGAGCTAGCCTCCGTTTTGTTTAAAAATACTTTGAATGTCAACAAGAAGTGCCATCACCGAACATCGCTTAGAGCACCTTTAATATAGTAAATGTTTAACGGGAAAGGTACTGGTAATTTTCTGCCAGGACATTTTTCTTACAGTGTATGGGGTCATAAGATGATTCAAAGCATAAGGAAGAAAAAAAAAATCTTTTTTCTGACTTTTCTCTTTTTTCTTGAGATACTTTCACCTATTGAGGCCTGGAAATAGCCTCACACATGAACCAATCTAAGATAGCAACACTCTTTGGTTGAACAGCTCATGTCCACACAGAGGACCTGTGAAGCATTGCTTCATTTGAATAAAGGGTCACAAGTTAAGATGACTGGAAGCCACTTTACTGCATTTCTAAACTCAACTCTTAATGCTATAATGATCAACAGAAATGATCCAGTCCCATGTTTGTTTCACAACAACAAAACCTACTATATACACACTGTTTCTGCTACATACAGTGCGTGTTGCGTTCGTGTGACACATCTCGTGAGAATGTAGATCAGAAGGCAGCCGGGAACGCCGGCGAGCGATCCCATAAAACAACGTTTCCCAGGGGTCTTGCTGTCAGTCACAGAGCCCACACAAACCCACGGGAAGCTATTTTCTTCTTCTCCTGGAAAAGCAGCAGTGGGAGAAGTTAAATAATGGCCTTGGGTCCCTTCCCATGTACAGTATCACATGGTAACGTCTCTATGGTTGTATAATTACACACCATATATCACAGGCAGCCCACATACTGATGCGCTGTGTATTTTTATATGCAACTGATAATTTCCAAACTCAACAAACAAGCAATTTTGTTTAGTTAAAGTGGAATGAAATGGAGCATCACCTCATTAAATACACAGTTATGGAAATAAATGGATTCCACTTCATGCCTTAATGCAGTTTGGAGGAACTTAATGTGATAATGGAGCTCCATTTTGTCCTGCTGAAGTATTCTTAATTTAAGATGTAAGATTTGTGGACAGGTATGCATGTGAATCACTGATTTATAAAAGACCGCTGGAAGGCTTTCTGTTATCACTAGCGCTCTCTTTGATGATAACTATCGTTTTAGTAATCTTTTACCAGTCATGTTTCTGGATGCTTCTTTGCTGCAGTGAGATAAAAGTGCCTCAGCCATCTGAACAATACTTTTTTTATGTTATTTAGCCCTTGGATCATAATTTTGTGAGGAAACTGGGGAAACTATGGCCACGAGATGCGGTAATGTTGCTGCAATTGCACAATTTCTTTGAACTGCTGGTGAAATAAGGATGATTACAGTAGTTTATTTAAAAAAAATGTAAAACAAGTTACACCATATTACTTAGCCAAAAACTAGATTAAAACACTTGGATGGACGTTTTATACGGTGGAATTCTCTATTTTTAGGAAGTCTGGCAAATAATTTTAACTCAATCACACACAAGACAATGTGTTTAGTCAGTCGAGTCATGCAGTAAATTCCTTTCAGCCACCAAAGAGATGTTGGCCTTGTTTAAGCAGAAAACCGCCGGGATCTGTAGAGTTTTTAAGAGTTAAAAATATATTTGTGAGAGAGGGAAAAAAAACTAACAAATGGCAGGTGGAGGTTGAATAAAGTTTCCAGCAGCACTTTATCGTTAAGAGGAGATATTCACTGTTGGAATAAAGATTACCAACAAAGTACTTAACATAATAATGTTAAATGCTGTAGCGTACTTAAAATGATGCTTGGTTTTCTATGAACTGTATGTTTGGTATAATGACAGAATTAATTCAGGTGAAGCTAATGACTATGAACAACTGAGTTTCCAGATGTGTGACCTGGAAACCTTAACCTTTGTTATGGTTCATTTGTGTGTTTTTTTTGTGTCTGAGAATTCATAATCTTTAGTGGTTGCGGTTTTGTGCAGTCTATGGTTCTGAGCCAACATTAACTAGCTTCTTACTGTAGCTGACTAAGAGTTTGTTGATGTTTAACCCTGACATTTTGGGAAATATGCTTGGTGTTTGTTATTCTATAAAGTCACATAAGGAGTGATAACTGTTTCATCTCTGTTTATTTTTACTTTTCTTTCGACATTGATATCTCCACACTGGATTAATAGAGTTTTACAACAAATTAAAGAAGAAACGTCCATCTCTTTTCATTTGTTTGCTATTTGAACTGCAAAGATAGCCCTTACCAGTCTCTTTGGACTTTGGACCCTTGGAACATTGGACTCTGGGAACATTGGACCCTGGGAACATTGGACCCTTGGAACATTGGACCCTGGGAACATTGGACCCTTGGAACATTGGACTCTGGGAACATTGGACCCTGGGAACATTGGACCCTTGGAACATTGGACCCTGGGAACATTGGACCCTTGGAACATTGGACTCTGGGAACATTGGACCCTGGGAACATTGGACCCTTGGAACATTGGATCCTTGGAACATTGGATCCTTGGAACATTGGATCCTTGGAACATTGGACTCTGGGAACATTGGACCCTGGGAACATTGGACCATTGGAACAATGGATCCTTGGAACATTGGACTCTGGGAACATTGGATCCTTGGAACATTGGACTCTCGGAACATTGGACTCTGGGAACATTGGACCCTTGGAACATTGGAGTCTTGGAACATTGGACTCTGGGAACATTGGACCCTTGGAACATTGGAGTCTTGGAACATTGGACTCTGGGGACTTTGGAACATTGGATCCTGGGAACATTGGACCTTTTGAACATTGGACCCTGGGGACCTTGGAACATTGGACCCTGGGAACATTGGAACATTGGACCCTGGGAACATTGGACCTTTTGCACATTGGACCCTGGGAACATTGGACCTTTTGAACATGGACCCTGGGAACATAGGGATGATCCCTTATCAAGTTAGCGAGATAGCCACTATTAAATTCAAGAATTACGGGGCTGTTTATCCACAGTTACAACCTGTACACAACATGTGATTTTTGACTGAGTTAGGCTAGCAGTTTCCCCCTGCTTGCAGTATTTGTGCTAAGCTAGGCTAACCTGGACCTCTCTGCACTACTCTACTTTAGATCTCAGTAAAACGTAATATATTAGTTTTATTGAACTGACTCTTTTCATGTTCTGGAGTATAAACTAGGGTTAAACAGTGTACCTAAACCCACAATACTTTTGTTGTCAGTCCAGCTGTTATATATTTAGTCCTTATTTACTCTTACAAAATCTGCTGTTGGTCCGAAACAACCTCTTACACACACACACACACACACGCACACACACACACACACACACACACACACACACACACACACACACACCACAGTTCACACAATAATCATTAGTGATGCTGGTGGACAACCATAAAATTGATCCTGAGCTGGTTCCCACACACTCACTCATTTCTCTTTCTCTCTCTCTCTCTCTCTCTCTCTCTCTCTCTCTCTCTCTCTCACTCACACACACACACACCCTCCACTCCCTAAATTAGTAACAGCCCCGACTGCCGCGACATCCTTGTGGATTAGCAGCCCGAGGCTCAAACCTCAGTGCATCTCTGACTCAACAGGCCTGAATTAAACACATGACCTAAATCAAATGTCACGCTCCATCCATTTCTCGGAAAAGGGAGTTTTGTTGATAATAAAATGTCAATAAGAAGCCAAAGGGAATCACCTAAGAAATGTTTTCTCTCTTTTTACTGTAAATTGTATATCAAGAGGACTGCTGTTTCTCACCAGGTAGATATCATGGAAGAGAACATGATTGAGGAGAGTACTCATGACTTAACAACTCTTGTCAGCAGTTTAGTTGTGGAGTATAGGACTGCATAATGTTCCTGTAAAGCTCTTTGTTTTGTGTTAGGGAGGTGGTTGTCTTAACAAGCGGTGCTGCCTTTCTCTCCAGCGTCCTGCTCTGATTTTTCACTGTCTGCTTAAGGACGGACCACGGTATAATTAATCAGATCTGAGCCTCTTGTTTCCCATGTGCTTAAACTGAAACATGGTGCAAGCCAGTGTTGTATTTAAAAAAATGCTTTGGCTCTTTATGTAGAAGCTGGGACTAAGCAATTCATTAAACTTTCATACTATATTTTGTTTGTAAAAAACTTAAGAACATTTTTCTTCTTCCTTTTGATGCAGTTACACACTTTTGACACTTTACAATCTGCCTTGAACAATCACAATCTTATGTTTGAGCAGCCTGGGATGTAATCAGGCTTCAAAAATTCTTTTTTTGCATATTCATATGAATATTGCATTTCCTTTCTTAAAAGCTTTTTGACAGTACTAAGAAGGGGAAAGCATTTCTCATTTTTGGATCACAAATCCACTTCTTTTACCTCGAGGCCAGTGGTTCCCAACTTTCTTATACATACCTTCCAAAAAATGAGTTTATTCAAATTCATTTTAAACTTGATTTTATTCAACACTATTACTTATATAAAAGTTGATGTCAGTGTTTAAGTCAGTTTGGCCAACAGTTTGCTATCACTTGAGTGGCAAAGGTTGGTTGTTTATACATAACTTTAACCTCTATATTTTGACTATTTAGACCATTTATACATAACCTTTAGCTAAATTTAGTTAAACCTTCTCTTCTTGCTCGCTAACTGCTTCTCACACACTCTTATTTGTAACATATTGTGTTCAGGTGTTACAGCTGACTAAATATGTGAATAGATTTCATTAATCAAATCATGATTTAATTTTTGTCAAATGAGTACCAGAAGGTCCGAACCTCGCCTTTAATCCTGTCTGAATTCTTCCGTTGACCTTGTATTTCCTGTGTTTCCAGGTGGACTTGGGATTTCTGCGATTTGTCACAGCTATCGGGACGCAGGGAGCGATCTCCAAAGAGACCAAGAAGCGCTACTACGTCCGCTCCTACAAAGTGGACCTGAGCTCCAACGGAGAGGACTGGGTCACCATGAAGGAGGGCTCCAAGCAGAAGGTAACGATGAGCAGTGATGGGAGATGTATTCAGATCCTTAACTTAAGTCAAAGTACTAATACCACACTGTAAAAAAATACTCTGTTACAAGTATAAGTTCTGCATTGAAAATGTTACTTAAGTTAAAGTATAAAAGCATCATCAGGAAATTGTACTGAAAGGTGCTCTAAGTGATGTTGGGTGATGTCACTTCGGAGGGTAGCTCGCCCCTCCCTCCTCCTCATCCCGTCCTTTCCGCGCAATTTTTTTGGGGGGCTTTTATGGCCTTTAATTTATAAGATAGCTTGAAGACAAGAAAGGGGTCACAGAGAGGGGGGACGACATGCAGCAAAGGGCCGCGGGTTGGACTTAGCCTACATGGGGCGCACACTCTACTGGATGAGCCAGAGGTCGCCCCAGAAAAATGTACATAAAGTATTAAAAGTAAAAATACTCAATGGTCTAATCATTGTAAATGTAGTTAGTTACATTCCGCCCCTGATGATGAGTCCTTTGTGCTTTAACAAGCCTTACAGTATGTATCTGATATTGATGAGTTATGAGTGACTCTGTGAGGATAGCTGAATCAGTGTTTTACAGGGCTGACAGCATTTGGCAGCATCCCTAATCTGAGCCTCAACTGAAATGAGTGCGCTCATCAAAATCAAAATGCATTTCTGTGGAGGAACACTGGTCTGGGAGTCGTCTCAGTGACACTGGTGCGGAGATAAATTGATAGCTTCCAGAGTTTCTCATTACGGGACATGTTGATAGACATGGTACAAGTACAAACAAACCAGCATCATGTCAAAGTCTCAACTGCTGTTAAATCCAGCCATTGCAAATCCTGCACTCAACCCATTCAGCCTCTTTTTTCCTTCCTATGCAACAGTTATTTTGTATGCATATATTTGTTTTCCTGTGGTATTGTTTATTTTATATTAATGTTTAATATGTCAGTTTGTTTGTTTGTTTGTTTATGTATGCACCTTTCACCAAGGCAAATTCCACACAAGTGTTGGTATTGTGGCGGTAAAACGTTTTCTGATTTCTTATCTATCTTATCTTATTTATCTAGGTTGCTCCAATGCCTCATGTTGAACAGTCAGTTTCACTTGTGTTTTTGTTTTGTTAGAGCACAGCAGCTTGCCAGTTATTTCAAATGAAAATATCATTTGAAATGTTTTTTTAACATTAATATGAGTTCCCCCAGCCTGCCTATGGTCCCCCAGTGGCTAGAAATGGTGATAGGTGTAAACCGAGCCCTGGGTATCCTGCTCTGCCTTTGAGAAAATGAAAGCTCAGATGGGCCAATCAGGAATCTCCACTTTATGATGTCATAAGGGGAAAGGTTACCTCCCCTTTCTCTGCTTTGCCCGCCCAGAGAATTTGGCCCGCCCATGAGAAAGAGAGAGACATATATGACTTGCAAACAAGCGAAGCATGGCAGTTGGTCAAGGTCCCCCCCACCCTCCACCTTGCTATATAAAAGAGACTTCAGATACAGTATTAGGGGACCACTGAGGCCTATATAAAAGATACTTCAGATACAGTATTAGGGGACCACTGAGGCCTATATAAAAGAGACTTCAGATACAGTATTAGGAGACCACAACGGCCTATATAAAAGCATCCAAAAAGCAGCATGTCATAGGACCTTCAAGTCACGAGTCGGGTCTAACCAGATTCTGCTCAACCCAGGAGTTTATTTACAGTTGATTATTATACACGTTATCTGGCTATTTGTGCAGTGTTTAAGGCTTTTTGAATAGCAGTATAGATTTAAGCCGGAGGAATAAACTACCTTAATACCAGTGGTGGAAGAAGTATTCAGATCCTTTACTGAAGTAAAAGTACTAATACATAACTGTAAAAATACTCTGTTGCAAGTAAAAGTCCTGCATTAAAAATGTTACTTAAGTAAAAGTATGTAAGTATCATCAGGAAAATATAGTTAAAGTATTCAAAGTAAAAGTACTCAATGCAGAACTCTCCTCCCATTGTAGAAAGTGTAAAGGATCCAACCAGTTGTGTGTTTAATGGTCTCATCATCTCAGCTGGACTTGTAGGCCGTTATATTGTTGGCTAGTTTACTTTAGAATAAAACATCAGATTTTATAAACTACATGTGTTTTGTGTGCAGAAATCTTAATGTGTAAAGTAACTAAAGCTGTCAGATGAATGTAGTGGAGTAGAAAGTACAATATTTCTCTCTGAAATGTAGCGGAGTAGAAATAGAAAGTGGCACGAAAAAAAAAGACTCAAGTAAAGAACCTCAACATTTGGACTGAAGTACAGTACTGGAGTAAATGTACTTAGTTACATTCCACTACTGCTTAATAGAATAAAGGCTACTGTCATACACAACATATGCTGAATGTAATGAAGTGGCTGCACGACACACTGTAGTCATGGGCAACCTGAATACAAAAAGCATTTCCAACACAGGAGTATTAGCAGTAGCAACAGAAGTAGCACATGTGATACTAATAGTGGAGGAAGCAGGACTAATCACAGTAGTAGCAGCATATAAAGGGCAGTGGGGTTTTTGCTGTTGCCATAGTGATAGTGGACACAGTAGCAGCCACAGCAGATGCAGGAGTTGGAGTAGCAGTGGTACAATCTCAAGTACCAGCAATGTTTTCACTACCAATAGAAGTAGTAGTAGTAGTGTAAAAAGCAGTAGCAGCAGCAGCATTTGCTTCAGTAGTAGCAGCAGTAGTAGTAGTAGTGGTAATGCTGTTAAAGTACTGTCGTAGCAGTACTGATGGCAGTAATTGTAGCAATTGTACTTGTGATTGTAGAATCAGAATCAGAACTTCTTATATCATACACTATAATAATAAACCTTTTAACGTTGAAGTCCTTTTTTAAAGAAAACATTCACTAATTCCAGCTTCTCTTGTGAGGATTTGATCAGATTCAGAGTAAGATTTATTACTAGGTGAGTAACAATTACTTGATGGTTGGTGCATTCATAAACATATTAAACCTCCATCCAAACATATTAAACCAGCCCCCCTCCTGAGGAAAACCGTTTCGGCCTCTTGTACCCTGGATCTGGTTCTTTCGGTCATGACCCAGCCTTCATGACCATAGGTGAGGGTAGGAATGAAAACTGACCGGTAGATCGAGAGCTTTGCCTTCTGGCTCAGCTCTCTTTTCGTCGCAACGGTGCAATAAACTGAATGCAGGGTACCCGCGGGGTCTTAAAAGCATTGAAAAAGTCTTACATTTGATAATCTTAAATTAAGATATGGATTTCGTTACAAAGGTCTTATATTTTTTGCCTTTCCTAGGATTAAGTTCATACCGTAACAAAATTAACTGTTACTAATGTAGGCTAATTAAAAACTGACCGGAGCCCGTCGCTGGACGCACCGGAGGACCGAGACACAAAGTAAACACGCCTCTCTGACCGGTACCCGGGGGATAGCGGTTAAACTGAGCGGAGGATATGCGGAATGTGTCGGTGTTTTCGGAACCTGGCTGGCCGCTCGGCGCCTTCAGACAAACCTCAAGCTAACAGGCTAACGGCTTATTAGCTAGCCAAACACAGAGCAGTATCATCTGCAAAGATTGTATCTGTGAGCGCATTAAGAGGCCATCCATACGAAGACAAGTTTAACGCGTAATCTGCTCGGTGTGCGTCTTAACAACAAACAGAGCGAGCAGCCGGCGGACTCTAACACCTGTTGATCCGTGCAGCACTTCAGTGTGAGCGGACCGTTTAGAGACGATATGACCGGCAGGTAACGTTAACGGTTATCTGCTACTGTAGCAGAGCTCCAAGTAAACGCTGAACTGAGCTGTGTGATTTCAGTGTTAAACACTGCTGCAGGTTTTCATGCACAACTTTTGGTGATTTACAGAGGTGGAAGACTTACTCAGATCATGTATTGCAGTAAAAGTAGAGTTACAAATTACTTGTCAGTTACAAGTCCTGCATTCAACATCTCCCTTAAGTTAAAGCACAAAAGTATTATCAAAATATACTTAAGTTCCAAAAGTAAAAGTGCTCATTATGCAGTGTAATATATCTTATGTAATATATATTTTTATTATATTATTATATATTATATTTTATTGGATTATATTATATTATAATCTAATAAATTGTATTAAATATGACTGATAATTTCAATAAAATGTTTTATTTAATTCAAGTAGCTTACTTATTTTCTAGGGTTGAAAAATATATACAGATTTTACGGAATGGGTACGAAATTGGCATTGAATTTAATTTGAAATGATATTAAAAAGGTCTTAAAAAGCCTTGAATTTAAGTTGGAGGATCCTGGGGGTACCCTGTGAATGTAATACCGCCCCCGCTGCGCCGATTCTCCGACCAATCTCCCGCTCCATTGTCCCCTCACTCGCGAACAAGACCCCAAGGTACTTAAACTCATTCACTTGGGGTAAGGACTCATTCCCTACCTGGAGAAGGCACTCCATCGGTTTCCTGCTGAGAACCATGGCCTCAGATTTAGAGGTGCTGATCCTCATCCCAGCCGCTTCACATTCGGTTGCAAACCAGTGAGTGCTGAAGGTCACAGGCCGATGATGCCATTAGGACCACATCATCTGCAAAGAGCAGTAATGAGATCCCCTGCCCACCGAACTGCAACCCCTCCTCACCACGACTACGCCTCGATATCCTGTCCATAAATACTACAAACAGGATTGGTGACAAAGAGCAGCCCTGGCGGAGGCCAACCCTCACCTGGAACGAGTCCGACTTACTGCCGAGAACCCGGACACAGCTCTCGCTTTGGTCATACAGAGATTGGATGGCCCTGAGAAGGGGCCCCCTCACCCCATACTCCTGCAGCACCTCCCACAGTATCTCCCAGGAGACCCGGTCATATGCCTTCTCCAGATCTACAAAACACATGTAGACCGGATTGGCATACTCCCAGGCTCCCTCCAGGATCGTTGCGAGAGTAAAAATCTGATCTGTTGTTCCACGACCAGGACGGAATCTGCATTGTTTCTCTTCAACCTAAGGTTCGACTATCGTCTGAACTCTCCTTTCCAGCACCTTGGAGTACACTTTACCAGAGAGGCTGAGAAGTGTGATACCCCTGTAATTGGTACACACCCTCTGGTCCCCCTTTTTGAACAGGGGAACCACCACCCCGGTCTGCCACTCCTTTGGCACTGTCCCAGACTTCCACGCAATGTTGAAGAGGCGTGTCAACCAAGACAGCCCCTCCACACCCAGAGCTTTTAGCATTTACGGACGGATCTCATCAATCCCTGGGGCCTTGCCACTGTGGAGTTGTTTGACTACCTCAGTGACTTTCACCAGGGAAATGAACGATAATCCCCCCTCATCCTCCAGCTCTGCCTCTAACAAAGAGGGCGCATCAGCTGGATTCAGGAGTTCCTCAAAGTGCTCCTTCCACTGTCCCATCCTTACTGTACACAGCTTGGATGTTTCCAGAAGCGCCTTGGTGCCGACCAAAAGTCCTTCTCCATGTCTTCTCCAAACTTCTCCCACACCCGCTGCTTTGCCTCTTTCACGGCTGAGGCTGCAGCCCTTCGGGCTCCTCGATACCTTGCAAATGCCTCCGGAGTCCTCTGGGATAACATATCCCGGAAAGACTCCTTCTTCAGTCGGACGGCTTCCCTGACCACCGGTGTCCACCACGGTGTTCGTGGGTTACCGCCCCTTGAGGCACCTAAGACCCTAAGACCACAGCTCCCCGCCGCAGCTTCAGCAATGGAAACTTTGAACATTGTCCACTCAGGTTTAATGCCCCCAGCCTCCACAGGGATGCACGAAAAGCTCCGCCGGAGGTGTGAGTTGAAGGTCTGTCGGACAGGGGCTTCCTCCAGACGTTCCCAATTTACCCGCACCACCCGTTTGGGCTTACCAGGTCTGTCCAGAGTCTTCCCCCACCCCCTGACCCAACTCACCACCAGATGGTGATCAGTTGACAGCTCCGCCCCTCTCTTCACCCGAGTGTCCAAAACATACGGCCTCAGATCAGATGAAACGATTATAAAATCAATCATTGACCTTCGGCCTAGGGTGCTCTGGTACCAAGTACACTTATGAGCATCCCTATGTTCGAACATGGTGTTTGTTATAGACAATCCATGACTAGCACAGAAGTCCAATAACAGACAACCACTCTAGTTTAGATCAGGGAGGCCGTTCCTCCCAATCACGCCTCTCCATGTGTCTCCATCATGCCCACATGTGCGTTGAAGTCCCCCAGCAGAACTATGGAGTCCCCCACCGGAGCCCCATACAGGACTCCATGAAGGTCTCCAAGAAGGCGGAATACTCTGAACTCTTGTTTGGTGCATATGCACAAACAACAGTCAGCGTTTTCCCCCCCACCACCCGCAGGCGTAGGGAGGCGACCCTCTCGTCCACCGGGGTAAACTCCAACGTAGCTGCGCTCAGCCGGGGGCTTGTGAGTATCCCCACACCCGCCTGGTGCCTCACACCATGGGCAACACCGGACAAGAAAAGAGTCCAACCCCTCTCCAGGAGTATGGTTCCAGAACCGAGACGTTGTGCGTAGAGGTAAGCCCCACCAGATCCAACTGGTAGCGCTCCATCTCCCGCACAAGTTCCGGCTCCTTCCCCCACAGCGAGGTGACATTCCACGAGGTGACATTCCACGTCCCCAGAGCCAGCCTCTGCCGCCCGGGTCTGGTCCGTCGAGGCCCCTGACCTTCACCGCCACCCGTGTGGCAGCGCACCCAACCCCAGCGTTCCTCCCACAGGTGGTGGGCCCATGGGATGGAGAAATAGGTGCCATGTAGCTTTTTTGGGCTGTGCCCGGCCGGGCTCTGTGGCAAACCCGGCCACCTTGCTGACGAGCCCTCCCTCTGGGCCTGGCTCCAGATGGGGGCCCCGGGCTTCCTCCGGGCAGGGTCTCTCTATCCCTTCCTCGTTTTTCCATAGGGTTTTTGAAAAGTGGTCTCACCTGAGACCACTTTGCCATGGGAGACCCTGCCAGGAGCACAAAGCTCCAGACAACACAGCTCTCAGGTTCATAACGTTAGGGTTAAGGTGCCTTGAAGTCGACGGTAGCAGCGCTGCCTTGAAGTCGACGTTGGGGGCTTAAAACACCATTGAGCTAGTAGTAATAGTGGCAATGTTGGTAAAGTAGTAGTAGTAATATTTGTAGTGGTAGTATTTTCCAATCTTCTGATCTTCCAGGAGTGGCAGACAATGTTAGTAAAAGTAGTTGTGATAATATTCATAGTGCCAGTGTTAGTAAAAGTAGTAGCAGTAGTAATATTCATAGTGCTATTATGTTCTTATCTTCAAGGGGTGGCAGGCAGTGTTAGTTAAAGTATTAGTAGTAATATTCGTAGTGGCAGTGTTAGTTAAAGTATTAGTAGTAATATTCGTAGTGGCAGTGTTAGTTAAAATATTAGTAATAATATTCGTAGTGGCAGTGTTACTTAAAGAAAGTAGTAGTAGTAATATTCATAGTGGCAGTGTTAGTTAAAATATTAGTAGTAATATTCGTAGTGGCAGTGTTAGTTAAAGTATTAGTAGTAATATTCGTAGTGGCAGTGTTACTTAAAGTAGTAGAAGTAATATTCATAGTGGCAGTGTTAGTTAAAGTATTAGTAGTAATATTCGCAGTGGCAGTGTTACTTAAAGTAGTAGTAGTAATACTAATAGTGGCAGTGTTAGTTAAAGTATTATAAATAATATTCATAGTGGCAGTGTTAGTTAAAGTAGTAGTAGTAATATTCGTAGTGGCAGTGTTAGTTAAAGTATTAGTAGTAATATTGTAGTTAAAGTATTAGTAGTAATATTCATAGTGGCAGTGTTAGTTAAAGTTTTAGTAGTAATATTGTAGTTAAAGTATTAGTAGTAATATTGTAGTTAAAGTATTAGTAGTAATATTCATAGTGGCAGTGTTAGTTAAAGTATTAGTAGTAATATTCATAGTGGCAGTGTTAGTTAAAGTATTAGTAGTAATATTCATAGTGGCAGTGTCAATAAAACAACATCTGTGGTAACAACAGTCAGAAGAAGAAGTAACGCAGCAGCCAAAGCACTAATCTGTAATATTGTGTTCAGATCTTCCAGGGGAACCACAACCCGACAGACGAGGCTCGCTCCTTCTTCCCCAAACAGACTCTGGCCCGCTACATCCGCGTGCGCCCCATGTCCTGGGAGCAAGGCATCTGCATGCGCTTTGAGATCTATGGCTGCAGAACGTCAGGTAACCCGACACTCCCAGCACACACCCTCACACAGTCTGTATGATGTCAGGCTATGCTCCCAGCTCGAACTCTTGATGCATTGATTTATGTTTTTCAATAACTCTGGCACTGGAATCACAATTCATTCACATATTTTGTGCATTTTTTTTCTTAATTAACTTTCCCTGTCCCCACATGGATCATTAAAGTTAAATGTAATCTAAATCTTTTCCAATCAAACACACACATATGCAGTGTGGCCAGGCCACGTGATCACAGCCATACTCTTTCACTTTCTAATATATATCTAAGCATGTAATGTCATGATTATCATATCTACACACAAAATGCACACATGATACGTGCACTCACTATTTGGAAAATTGACTTTCTGGCTTAGTTTTGGTAAACAGAAAACAATAACCACGACTAAAGCTAACAATTTTCCATCCCAAAATGTATATTATTTAATTTAACATCCAAATTTAAACAATAGATGTTGTGAAAAGTACAAAATTTTAACTTTAACAATCGGTGAACTTTTACAAATACAAACTTACTATGTTAAACTATGACTTTACTTTCACAACTGCAATACCGACTTTCTTAAACGTTTTATATGATTGTACAAAAAAAAAAACAGACATTACGTGCACTCTCCTAACCCTGGGATGCATACAATTTCCTCACTTTTGCACATCGTGAATCAAACTAACATCTTTTTGGCTGGCGAATGAAAACCCCCTGCTGCTCTCTTTTGATTTAAAATAATCACCGCTTCCATGGCGAGCGGCAAACTCCTGCAGAAGGACACCGTTATTCATTACTGAGGAGCGGAGGAAAATCATGCCGCCTCATTACTCCTCCTCTAACATTATATGAGCCTCAGTCCTTGATGTGCTACAAGCAACTCTCAGTAGGAGCGCTCCATAACGGCTCTAACTCATCGGAAAACAGGGTGTAGAGTGCTAGACAGGTGATTCAGGAGACATAATGACACAACTGGGAAAGTGTGTGTGGTGTGCAAGTACTGGACTATCATTCACTCCCAAACCTGTAACCTTAAACTTCCTCACATTTTATCCCATTTCTGTATATAATCCTAAACAAAACATCCAAATCCTGCAATTTAAAGAAGGAATAAAATGCAGGAAAGACAAGCTCCCTTTTGCTAATTTAAACCATTAATTTCCACGTTTTGTACTCATAAGCACAGAAACACAAGAACACACACAGACAGTTACTGTAGGGGGCTTCCGTAAAGAACACTGAGTAGCTGTATGTTCACATTATGGAGGAATTAACGTCCTCAGGAGCTGTTGTTAAGCCCCAGATATAAGTCTGGAAGCATTTGTCAAATACTAATACCACACTGAGACCACAACTGTTTGGTTCCGGATATTAGATCTAGCTTGTTGTGGATAATGGATTCAACTTGGCTCGCAGTGACCAGACCATTGTGTCCACATACTTTCGAGTTTTATTAAGTTTTCTCATTCCGAGAAAACACAAAGCACAGCTAATGTCTCTCAATTATTCAGTAACTATCCCAGTATATTTCCTAATACAGAACAACAGACTGGCCTGGTGGTTTATCAGTGTTTAAAGCCCCCAATGCAGCACTGCCTGGAAGGCACTAGGATTAGGCAGTTAGGGTTAGGTGCCTTGAAGTCGGCGGTCGCAGCGCTGCCTGGAAGGAGATGTTGGGGGCTTAAAACACCATCGAGCGGCCTGGTTTGTTCAACAGATTGTCTAATAGCCTTAAGGTTACATGCAGCATGGGTCAATTCAATTCAATTCCATTTTATTTATAGTGTCAAATCATAACTGTTTGTTTCAGGACACTTTATAGATAGAGTAGGTCTAGACCACACTCTGTAATTTACAGAATTGTTAGTGTAAGGGTGTCCATGGAACAAGACTTTCATTATTTTCTGTTACCAGCTGCTTCTTGACTTCTAACAACGTGTGAGTCTCAGATGAATGGATGCAAAAAGTACAAATTGAAGTATATTCAGTTGTAATAGTAGCAGTAGTTGTAGCGGGCATATTCACGCAGGAAAATATCCTGGATATCTGTGTTAATGTGGGGGCTTGTTGCTACAGGTAGCTACAGAAGATCAAATATGAGGCTGTCCTCCTTTTTGTCCTGTCAAAGGTTTCAGGGGAGTTTGTCCTCATTCGGATAAAGCATATAAGTAGAGCTGGGTGATATGGAGAAAATCTAATATCACAATATTTTTTTACCAAATACTTCGATGTTGATATTGCGGTGACATTGTCCAATTAACTATTGGTGCTTTCAAAAATATTTACACAGAGATTTTTGATAAATAATTATCACTAATGTAGACATGCATTATCGACATTGATGTATTTGGTTTTTTCATATCGCCCAGCTCTACCTCATACATATTTATATGCACAAAACCCTACATTATTCCATATTCAAGCATCCTCCCAGATATGATAAATGAGTCTCTGGTGTTTTTACTCTTGAGTTTAAACACTGCAGCAGCGCCCAGAGGGCAGCGACTAAAACTGCTGACTAAAGCATGATAAGGATGGCAGTAGCCTTTCTTATCATACTGTACGCCTTTTTAAAGTTTCTACCACTGCCCTCTCTCTCTCTCTCTCTCTCTCTCTCTCTACAGACTACCCCTGTTCAGGGATGCTGGGTATGGTGTCAGGCCAGATCTCAGATGCTCAGATCAGTGCTTCGTCGTACGCCGACCGGGGCTGGGTGGCTGAAAACGCCCGCTTGTTGACAGGGAGATCGGGCTGGACCGGGCAGCAAACCAAGCAGCCCTTCAGAAACGAGTGGCTACAGGTGGGATTCATACTAGTCTTGCATTGCCAGACCTTCCTCCACAGCGCTACAGAGGAAGGTCTGTCTGTGCTAGTCCACACAGCATTCTGGGATGGGAGAAAAACGTGCTCTGGTTTATTGGCATTTCTTTAAACCAATCACAATCGTCTTGGGCAGTGAACTTAATGACGGTGCCTCTGCAAAACAGCCTCGGGAAGGAACTTGTTTTGGTGGAACATGTGTACTTTCAAAAGTTGTTTTAGTCGTGCAACAGAAAACTCAGATTGGACACATAGTCTAGCTAGCTGTCTGGACACAGAAAGAGGAAGGGGACATCCGGCAGAATTTTTGGCGGCACCTGAACAATCCCGTACATGAAACGTTGTCAATATTAGGTTCATTCTGAACTTTACAAGTGAGAGTCAGGTTGTCTGTCTGTCTGTTAGTCAGTGAAATCCGCTCGTCATGTTGTCAAACCAAGCATTGTTTCCCTTCCTCGTCCTCCCTGGCAGGTGGATCTGGGCCAGGACAAGATGGTGAGCGGCGTGGTGATCCAGGGAGGGAAACACCGCGACAGGAACGTCTTCATGAAGAGGTTCAGGGTGGGACACAGCCTGGACGGAGATGAGTGGACCATTGTTAAGGAGGACAACACCACCAAGCCCAAGGTTGGTCTGACATGTGCATGCATCATGTACATATTAAATGTTTAAATGCCCATCCATTAGAGATGTCTTATTTTTAGGGGCCATCCACACGGAAACACTTTTTGGTATAAACGCACATGTTTTGCATCGTTTTGGCCGAAACTAATCAAACTAAAAAACAAATCAAACTAATCCTGTAAACGCACTGCCTGAAGACACTTTTTTGAAACCTTTCCCAGGGTGAAAAAATTTGAAAACGCCACCCTTGCGTCTTCGTTTGGACGGCAAAGCCACATACTTGCGTATCGATGATGTCATCGCCACACCCCCTCAACCTCTAGCCTTCAACCTCTTATCCCGCAACGACGTCTCATAACAACAACAACAACAATGGCGGACTACATGCTTGTGTTCCTGCTGGAGACGATATTGATATTTCTTCTTTTACTGTCTGTTTGTATACAGCGCGCAAACTTGATGCGCATGCTCCGCCTCTTCTCCATTTTTGGTGAATTTCTGAAGCAGAAACAGCGCCACCTATAGGCCTGGAATATGAAGTAGGGTGTTGGGTCATTTACTAATGGATCCGTTTGGACGCAAATATTCTTGAAACGATGCCAGGGAAGACGAGGGGAAAAAAGATTGTTTTGGTACGCGTGGACGTGGCCTTAAGGATGTTAGTTTTGACTAGGTAGAATCTGACCCACATCTAACCCTGGTCAAGGGAAGGGTTGCCAAGTCAGGTTGGATGACAAGTGTTGACCCTTTGTCAGATCAACTGCCCACACAGTTCTGACACTTGTTACTGTGCTGCTCTGAAACTTGTATCAGCCATAAGTTTGTCAGGCTTTGAGATTGTGTATTTCACAGTATATGATATAAGGAACCCAATCATATACTGTAAGTGGCACTTTTAGGATTGGGGCAACAGCAATTTGTTGTCAAAAAGTAGCTTCATTTATCCGTAACAGCTTCTTTTTTCTTTTTTACAATGTTTTTCTATAAATTTTTCATTGCAATTACAATTTTCAACAACCCCCTCCCCCCTTTCCCAACCCACAACAATTGCTCTCTTAACCTCTGCCGTACTACAACAATCAAAAAACTAAAAAGCTAATTATATGACAGTATCACAGTAGCAGCTCTCCTCTCAAATCCTCGAGTGGCCTCCAGATTTTCTCATACACCCCCAATTTTTTTCTCAGTATACAGTATATGTCTGTCTCTCCATGGACATTGCACCAATTGTAGGTACCTCCATTTGCTTCCAGTCCTTCCTAGTCCTTTTTGCCTGTAGCAAAATGAATACATTCATATTCTTGTGGTTTCAGATTCAGATTAGTTGAAAACAGGTGCAGCAAAATCATCTTAGGGTCAAGTGGAATGTTTTCAGTTGTAGATGTATTTAAAAGCAAATGAAGAAGGCACTAAACGCATTTAGGACGTGAAAGGTCTTATATGAACTCCAACACTGAAATGGTTCCACTTTTTCCATCCACTTTTGTCTCTTCCTCCTTCTCCCGTTCTCCCGTTATCATACTGTCTCCATGCTCTCTGTCTCCTTCAGTGGCAGTATGGGGAAATACACAGATTAACAGAGAGTAAATTGCACAGGAGACAGATAAAATGTTGTTGACATGAAGTAAACCTCCTCTTACTGTAATCTGTAATTCCCTGGAAGCCATTAGACAGACGCTCGACGGGCCGCAACGCCGCTACTGGAACGAAATGTTTTGGCCCACAAATTATAGACTGCTATTCATATGAACTCTGTCTGCTGTTTGTTGGATGCCTTTACATGACGCTCTCAACAAAACCTTGACAATAAGGAAAGCTTTCAAGGGGAAATTGAGTTGTTGTAGAAGCAAATCATATTAAGTGTAAACAGAGCCGGATTAAATGGAAAGATTATATTTTTCGGCCCCCCTCCAAGTGGATACTTTGTTATTTAGTGAATGAACAAGATTACTTCCACATGATTGTTATGCTTATTTTTTATTTAGGTATTTGAATGAATCTTATTTAAGCTTATTTGAAGGGGTTGAGAGAGACTTGTGTAAAGGCCCTCTTTGTCGTTTTCTTCTTTTTTATTTTATTTTTTTCTGCTTTGCGAAGGCATCCCAGAAACGCGGTAGTGTAACCGTTACGACTAACCAACTATTGCGCTTTACTCAATGTAAAAGTTAAATAGCTTCGTAGAGGTTGCCCTGTCATATTGTTGGAGGTTGTTAGGGCTGTATGCAGTCTGAGAGAAATACTGCAGGCACTACTCAGGACTAAACAAGTCCAATCACCTCCTCTGTGTGTTTTTCAGACCATCAATCAAAGGTATAAGATAAGATAAGCTTTTATTGATCCCCAGAGGGGAAATTCAGTTGTTGCAGAAACCCAAGACAGAAATGAGTACAGATAAATAGGGATGTAAAAAAATATATTTATAATAGTAAGAGGTAGGGGTGTAAGAAAAAATCGAAACACTTGAGTATCGCCATATTTTATTTTGCAATACTGTATCGATTTTCAAAAACGCAATGTTGATTTTATTTTTAGTTATTTTGTTCGTGCAAAAATATTCATGTAAGACAGTGGTTCACGTTTATGTTGTGTTTAAACCCCCTACCACTAGATGGCTATGCTGAGACGCACCACTAGTGTCCTTGCCTAACAGTGCCTAGCAGTGGCTGACTTTTAGCTAGAAGCTAACAACGTAGCTATGGCTGAACTTTGGCCTAGTTTAGCATATAAACCACAATCCCAAACTGGCAGTTTGATTTTCTGTGAACTGAATTGTTTAAAGTAAACTTCTTTGACTTTTATGCATATCATGTCTTTTTTTGAATATTAGTTTTTTCTAAAATTATACTTTAAAAAAATCTCAATATATCGCCTTACACACAGTATCGAAATATATTGCAATATATTGAACCCATGTATTGTGATACGTATCGTATCGCCAGATTCTTGCCAATACACAGCCCTAATAAGAGGTATACAGTATACAACTAAAATAAGAGTAAAAGTAAAAATGGAAACAAGAGCAATAAAAGGCAATTGTACGATAAGGCACTTTAAGCAGTGTTTTTTGTAGTATTATATATTATATTCCAATGATCAGGTTTCTATAAAAGAAAACTAAACATGATTTTAAATAAGGTTAGTTCTTTTTTTTCTTTAATAACTCATCTCAGCGTTTCCCCTACGTTGATTTTCAAGTGGCGCACCGCCACAGTTAAATGTCTGCCGCCACGGTGTCAATGTTGATTGTCGGAGAATAGCGCGGATACGCGCTTCATAGGTAGAGCACAAACCCAGCCCCCCCTCTCTATTCACATGCCGGTATTCTTGCCTGCGCGCCACACACACGCAGCCGAGTTGTGTGTGTGCGCGTTAACGTTACCGCACACACACATCTAAAACACGCGCAGCACCTGACTGGGAACGATACCGAGGATTACCAACGGCCGCTGGGGGGGCAGATGAACGCTAGTCTCGTCACTGTAAGTAGGTTACAATAAAACCTTCGTGAGTAAAAAGTCAATACTTATCAATGCACTCACCTGTATAGACCGACATAAACATGTAGGAAGTGATATTTTAATCTGCTCTGTCTGCTCTCGTCCACCGCGCTGTTTTACCAAACTCAGCTCTACTCTGCAAAAAGCTAAAACAAATAAAGCTGTTGGTTGTAGTCTTAGCTTAGCTTGGCGGGAATCTAGAAATTTGGACAAATTCTTATAAACTGAACTGCTGGCTGAGTGAACCGTCCTCTCTCCTGGAGGTAAAGCTATGGATGTATTATAAGACCAAAACAGATACATGTGGCTACTTAATATGCACGTGAATGACGCGTTCTTCATTCTTGATGATGATGCTGGTTGTATTATTTTGCAACAGCATCATTTCATTGCAAATGAGGAATACAGTATGAATGGTAGCCTGCTTATCAGTCCATTCATCATTAAAGGCTTTTCTACATCAATTTTCCCTTCAGCCTCTTTGACTGTGACATGTTTACCTGACAACAGCCTTTCTTTCTGCAAACATTTCCTGCATACTACAACCATGTTTCCAATCACAGACTTTAACAATCACTCAGTGACCTGTCTCCTAGTCTGAGATCTTGTTCTAGTTAAAGAGTCAGTTATCATTATGGAGTTTCCATGTTTTTGAGGAGTTTGCTCACACTAATGTACAGTAAAAAAATAGCATTAATTCAGTAAGAAAGACCATTTTGAACGATAATTTTCTTTATTTGAAAGTCCGGCCTTGGAGTGTCGGGGGGGGGGTTGACATATCTGCCACCACGGCTTAAAAAAATCCTAGGGGAAACACTGCATCTGAAACCTTTTCACTACCTTTATATGTCGAAGTGAAGAGGCATCTTACAGCAGTTTGTTCAGAATAAACAGAAGAAGACGTGTGTGGTTAGAATGACTAGTAATGGAATATTAGCAGAAAATGTGAAGGAGACAATGCAGTACTGCTCTGTTTGATTTGAAAAAAGGATTGGACCCCAACAGTCCGTCTCAGTCTCTAACCTCTTCTTGGCGATTGAAGTGACTCTCATTCTGATCCTGGAGAGGAAATTCCTGTCCTTTCTTTGGAGCCCCAGCTTCCTCTTCTCCGCGGCTGGCCCCGTTGGTGCGACGTCCTCTTCTATGTGTTCCAGATGGCAGGGTGGAGGGCGAGGCTGGCTGTCAGAATCCTGCTGATTTACTGCAGACGGAGATCTAGATGCTTCTCTGTCTGCTCATTCATCCTCCCTGCTCTGTTTCCTGTGTCTTTTTATAAAAACCTCTTCAAAAGCCGAGGCAGGAAGGCTCATTGAGGCCCTGGCTGCTACTCTACATACGTTTATATTAGAGATGGTCCAATACCATTTTTTCCTTCCCGATACTGATTCCGATACCTGAACCTGCGTATCGGCCGATACCGAGTACAAATCTAATACTAGCGTGTCATATATTTTATTTTGTTTTAACAGCTGTATACTACTATCCCTGTATGGATGTGATATGATTGCTATCTTTGTTGTTTGACCTGGCTCAGGTTAAACTCTTTGTGAAACAACTACAGACAAAATGAACGCCACAGAACTTTCTTTTATTATCCAGTTTGACAGTCAGTCAAAAACAGAGGGTCTGGGGGTCCTCTGCCATTTGAATCCCATTTCCTGCATTTCTACATACATTTAGGGACTATGATGATACAAAATCCAAGAAATAATTCAGTTGATCATAATGATAAATTCCTCCAGAAAGAATAGTACTAAACTATGTATATGAAATAGATGTCTTACTTTCTTTATTGTTTAACATATACACATTACCAAGACGTATAAATAAAATATCAAACGAATGTGAATGTGTGGGAGGGTCACAAACGTTTTTTGGAAAGTGGGGGGGGGACTTTACCTGTTTACACTGATCACGTGACTTCTTACTTATTCATATAAAGTATGGATAAACATATAAAGTTAAGATGTTCAAACCAGCATTAAAAAAAACACACAAGATAGAACAATACACACACACACACACACACACACACACCAGTAAATTAATGCTAAAGAGTTAGCGACTGTTCCCTTGCAGACTCAAATCTTGGTGTATTCTTTAAAATTCTGCCTTCACGTCACATCCTAGCTTGCACCCATAATGCCACACTGCAGCCTGCGATAAATCAGGCGAGAGGAAACCTCAGCACTTCAGACAGGCGGGAGGGCTTTTGTGTTTGGTGTCCTACCACTTCTCTCCCAGTGTGACGGAAACCATTTTCATCTGTGCGTCTTCCATGTCGGACATATGAAAGGACTCTGGTTCTGATTTCCTGGCTCTTGTCTTTGTTTCATTTTGTTTCAGCTTTTTTTTTATCAAACTGACCGATGCTTGATCAGAAGCAGACTTACATCAGAACAGAATAGCTTATTGTTTGTTTTGCTGTCGGCCCCCGTGGATGGGCTCTACCGTGCAATGAGTGCTGCCGAGGTTCAACAATAGCAGGAACGAGCAGTCTGATTCATCATTTACCTGTTGAAGGAAAAATGATTTCAAGGCCTCAGCATTGCTTATGTTCAATTAAATATAGTTCTCTCTTCTGATAAAAGAATTATTTGTTGTAGTTTCACTATAAGTACAAGTCAGACTCTTCTTGATAACAAAAAATTGTCGCGTTATTAATGGACCGATGGACATTGATATGAACCTGTGTGTTCAATATTATTATTGTTATTATATTATCTTCCGCTGATGTTTTGCTTTTGGTGTTTTATATGTGGAAAAACTGGCATGTAAATTTGTAAATCCTCTGGTTGCCAATAAAAAAAACTGAATAACTAACTCACACTAGAAAGGTCTTCGAACATTTTGCCTCGATGACATTTGCACAGTTTTTCTGATACTCTGAGTTATGTCAAATCAACACAAATGACTATTTGCAGCTAGAAATTGCGCTGAGTTGGATCAGGCAAATAGTATGCCAACCTTAGTTTAGAGCCTCTCATTACTCTTCCTTAACAAAAGAAAAAGAAATCATGCAGTTATTTCAATGTCAAACCCTTTGTAAGCCTTCGTTGTGGCAGATGGCAAACACTGATTCAACTTATGTGAAGTCCAATGAGGCCCTGACATGTCTCTCTATCTTCTGCTTCAGATATTCATCGGGAATCAGAACCACGACACCCCAGAGCTGAGGTCCATGGGTCCCCTGCTGACCCGCTTCGTCAGGATCTACCCGGAGAGAGCCACCAACGAGGGCCTGGGCCTCCGCCTGGAGCTGCTGGGCTGCGAACTGGACGGTGAGTTTGAATTTATCAACTTAGTCTCGCATTGCCTGACTTTTCTGCACAGCTCTGTGAAGCAGGGTCTGGCTAGTCCAGAAAAACGTGCTCTGGTTTATTGGCATTACTTCAAACCAATCACAATCATCTTGGGTGGCGCTAAGTGCCGGACGGAGCAACGGTGCCTCTGCTAAATAGTCTCAGGAAGGAACTTGTTTTGGTGGAACGTGTACGTTCAAAAGTTGTTTTAGTCGTGCAACAGAAACTCAGATTGGACAGATAGTCTAGCTAGCTGTCTGGATTTACCCTGCAGAGATCTGAGGAGCAGTTAACCAGAGTCCTCACAAATCAGCTGGAGGTTAAATTCCAACACAAAGAAAGAGGAAGGGAACGGACATCCAGCTGAAAATGAGGGACATCCAGCAACGGAACAACCCCGTAAATGAAACGTTGATGAAATTTAATTTTCAATTTCATGAAGAACATAAAGTGTTTTGGTATTTGCATATCTCCTGAATGGTGCATTATATAAGCTATTCCAGTAATATCCGTTTTAAAAAAAAAAAAATACTCAACTTAAAGCTATAGTGACAGTAATTTCTGTCTCCACCATGAGGAACTCTAAGTAATGACAACAACACTCTCGGCGCGTCCACATGATACAAGCCTTCACCAGTAGAAGCCAATAGAAAAGGTTTACACATTTCTGTATACTTTTTTTGGTTTCAGTATAGCTGCCCAAATTTGAGAAAAAAAACCCTCTAAAACATTAAAAGACAAAATGTTCAACATGCAAACAGCATTGTCAGATGTGTTTGCATTAATGTGTGTGTGGCCTCAGTCAGCCAAGCAGCAATCAGTCATTAAACAGTAAACGGTTTACACTTCAGGCTGCTTATCTGCAGGATTTGGTGCAATGAAAGAGAGGAAGAGAGAGAGAGTGAGGACATGAAAAGCTGACGCATGCCATGGCAGGCTACTATCTCTACTACAGCAGTGGATAGAGAGAGAGAGAGAGAGAGAGAGAGAGGGCTTGACCTCCCACAGTAGGTGAGGGTGGAACAGATGAAGGGAGTTTGAGTATCTGGTTGCCTTGCAGGGAGAACGATAAGGATCAGCTACAGCAGGCGAGATATGAGAGAAGGTGTGTGTGTGTGTGTGTGTGTGTGTGTGTGTGTGTGTGTGTGTGTGTGTGTGTGTGTGTGTGTGTGTGTGTGTGTGTGTGTGTGTGTGTGTGTAAAGTAGTGGCATCGCCAGACTAACAAATGAAACACACGGTCGCGGATTTGTCTCGTTTCCAGGCAGCCTCTGAAGTCTGATAAAAGTAAACCAGTCCATATGCAAAAATAAAAGTTTTTCAAAAGAGAAACATGAGAAACAGTTCTTAAAGTAATTGAAAAAAGGAACATATAAAAAGACTCTACTGCGTTTGGAGATAATTTCAGAAAAGCCTCACAGATTTAAACTTCTCTTTCAATAATAGTCATATTGGATGTTTAATTATAAGTTTCACTTTAGAACGAGAGAACGATGACAACACACACACACACACACACACACTGTCACAGGAACTAAGAGCTTGTACACAGAAAGGCATACAGATCTTAATCTTCAAAATGTGAAAACAAAACACAAAATCCAGAACACCTGGGCCACGTTCAGCCCCGACAAAACGTAGCAACACGTTTTTTTTAACTGAAACGGGGGTGCGTTGAACACTTCGTTGTGTGCGCAAGCGCTCTGCCTTTTTATTACCACTGGTAATTTCATTGCTGAATGGGTATCACCTGCTGTGACATGACTGTGACACGACTGTGCCAATAAACGAGAGACACACCCCCCAAACGAGGGAAAACATGGGCTCCTGCACACTGTGCGTGGCGTGTGCGTGTCAGCTGCGTGGCGTGTCCGTTTTTATTTTGGCTCCCATGTTAACAGGTTAGAGCTTGCACACTGCCTGCGTGACACGCACGTCTCAGGTGCGGCTCGACACGCGCCGAAAATGCGTGCATGCTAGAAATAGGACCGACGCCTATTTTTCAGGTGACACACAAGAGTGTTGGAAGCGTTTCCAGGCAAAATATTTAATATTTAATTTAATACTAAAAGATGTTTGCATGTCATTTTGACACGAATACAACAATAACATGGACTTTATTATCTCAGGAAAGGGAATTGAAATATAAAACTATATATATATATATATATATATATATATACATATATATACAAAATATGTGCAAACAAATGTACAAACATAGAAATATTGACAAAATAAAGTTGAAGAACACGCTATTATTTCATTTTATCAATGAGAAACATACATGTGTACAGACAAGGCTAGCAGCAGCAGCAGCGCCGTGTCAGACACGTTTCTGGTGTGCAAAGACATAGAAAATGCCACGCAACAGAAACGCCACGTTTACGCCACGCAGGCAGTGTGCAGGAGGCCCGCTGCAAACCGTTCCGAGGAAAGATGTTGTTCAACATGGAAAACCGTAGCAAAACAGTGACACAGCGTTTTGAGATTGAACGTGCCCCAGGAACACTAAAACACACAAGGCAGGAAGTAAAACAAGACATGACACAGGAGAAATTATACTACAAAATAAAACAGGAAACTAAACAAAACCAAGGATCATGACACACTTAAAGATACAGACAAGCCCACACATATCTTACCACATGCACAGACATACGCATCAGCAATCATGTCCAATTATCCAAATCGCAGCCTTGATGCTCACTGAGGCACTTTATCTCTTCATTAATGTACATAATGATAAAGCTTTGACCTCAAGTGCTCGGATCAGCCAAACAAGCTGATTTCATGCTATTAAATAATCAAAAAGTTCATTGAGACTTATTGAACAACTCCGTGTCAAAAAGTGTTTCTGTTGATTCATCAAAGAGCCACGTTGCGTGAAAAAGTCTCTTCCTGTTTCAAAAACATCAAGATGCCAACTTACACTCACAAGAGAGAAATTAACAAGCTTTTTTTCCTCCGCTGATGCAGCTTCAAGCTTTGAGTTAATTCATGTACTTACATCCAGGCTGTTGTGAGAGCGAACCGCCGTCCCACTCAAAACGTCTCCTTACAAAGTTTAATTACATGCAGACCATCTGGGATTTTTACATAGCCTACATATGCTAATTCAACTTCAATTTGCTTCATTTCCATAAAAACACATCGCCAGACATCACACTGTATGGTAGAATTTAACAAGATACAAGAGTTTTCTGTCATTATTACTTTGGTTCTTGATGGCAAACAAGAGACCGGCTCTTCAGCCTTGCAGAAAAATCCAGACACGCAAGACTTGCACGAGTGTCATTGAGAGCGCCTGGTGTTCAACCTCATATCTTTTTCCCCACATGAGTCACAATTTTCTTGCATCAATTACATTAAGCTTCAGATATTATTACAATGCATAGATGCCTCTTAAATTTGGATACATTTCATTCTAGTTTTTTATGATTAGTTGCACTGTGGTGATAAAACCTGTCTCCAAAGTAGCAATGCTCTGCTCAGCTCCTTGTCATTTTTCAGTGCCTTTTTAATCAAGCCCCATCAAATAAGTCAGGATATAAAAAGTTCCACTAACACTTTCTATGAAGCCTGTCTCTATAATCCATTATAAACACAGTTATAATGTGTTATAATTGGCTTATAATACTCTATAAGTAAGGGTGCTCCGATCGATCGGCCACCGATCGGTATCGGCCGATAATGGCTTTAAATAGTTTGATCGGTGGTCTCCATAAAGGCCGATCAGATAGGCCGATCAGATGACGCACTACCACGGATGTATTAAGAGCGCACTACTCCTGAGAACATTTTCAAAATGGCGGCGTCCCTACATTCAGCGGTCTGGCAGTTCTACAAGGTGTCTGAACGGTGGCAGAACAGGAGTTGGCCCGCGGCCGCGGAACGAAGGCGGTAGGAAGACGGCTACTGCTTTTAAAAGCGGCTGCCACCGGTGGTGCTCCGGCAAACGTGTTTGTGATTACACCATTCTGACGCTTCTACTGCCTCTGGAGCACCGCTGGTGGTCCGCCGACTCGTTGCTATCTGGGAAAAAGACAATACACTAGCGATTAGCAACGTGTGTACCGAGGAAATACCACGAGGCGGAAATCTCCAAAGACATTTCAACACCACCAACCTCATCAGACATTTGAAGGTTAGTCACAGAAAGCAGGATGAGGAGTTTTCAAAGTTAGCTAACGCTAAGGCAGAGCGGAGTCGTGTAGCTAGCAGCTCCGGCGCCGCTCAAACAGCTGTTTCGCCGTGTGTGTGTGTGTGTGTGTGTGTGTGTGTGTGTGTGTGTGTCGGTGTCGGTGTCGGTGTGTGTGTGTGTGTGTGTGTGTGTCGGTGTGACTGACTGTGTGTGTCTGTGTGTGCGCCGCTCAAACAGCTGTTTCGCCGTGTGTGTGTGTGTGTGTGTGTGTCGGTGTGTGTGTGTGTGTGTGTGTGTGTGTGTGTGTGTGTGTGTGTGTGTGTGTCGGTGTGACTGACTGTGTGTGCTGAAGAAATGTGCAGTGATTGAAAAAAAAAAAAACTAAAGTGTGTGGCAAAATTTCCCAAAACTCCCTGATTGACTTAAACTCTCTATATGAGATAAGGACTCTGAAGAAAGCCCAGTCAGTCCTGGCTGATATAACCCCCCCTCTGAACAGCGACTTTAAGATGTTACCGTCTGGCCGCAGATTCTGTCTGCCAAAATGCAGGACAAACAGACATAAAAACTCTTTTGTTCCTGCTGCTATAGGCTTTGTAAATAAGTCATTGCGAGATGTGTGTGTAGTTTGTATTTATTTAGTCTATTATTGATGGGGTTTGTTTTCTGTATAGTCTATGTGTTGTTTATGTTGCATTCTATTGCTGCACAACGAATTGCCCCTCGGGGATAATAAAGACTCCTTGAACCTTGAAAGGACATTTTTTAGATTTTGAGCTAGGACAGAAAGCCAAACAGTTACTGATACATTCTCTAAACATGTGTGACTGTTATGTAATGGCGTAATTTTCAGTTCATAAAAGTGATCGGTGATCGGTTATCGGTATCGGCCGATACGTCTTCCAGCAATCGGTGATCGGTGATCGGCCTCAAAAATCCTGATCGGAGCACCCTTATCTATAAGTATAGTGATAAGCACTTATGAATACTTATAGAGTGTTATAAGAAGGGAGAGAGAGAGAGAGAGAGAGAGAGCTACTCACACAGTGACGGCTGACTCATTATGAATGGGTCCAGCACGGGCCGAATGCATTGGCGGGTCAGCGGCGTTAGTCTTGTGTATGAAATGTCTGTATCGTCACTGCGCTGCATTTTTTTTTAGGGTCACATCTCTCACCCAGGTCCAGCAAGCTCCGTCTGAAGTTAGTTGCATTCAATAACTTTGTCTGTGTTTTTCGGCGTGTTTTTCGCCACAGTAACAGAGTTAGCAGCGGAAACACTGCTACAAATGCAGGTTTCCCTCTCATGCTTAAGAATATACAGCTGTGTTAATAACAATTAAAACTGTAGACAAATGTCGCAGTGTGGACCGACGCCGTGTCTCTCCGTGTTGCACGGGGGCCATGTGTGAGTGAATGGGGGCGGGGCTGCGCGGATGGGTCATGTAACGCAGCGGAGAGGACGTTAGGTGCACCGGTGCGACCTAGGAAAAATGTTAGCCGCACCCTTACAAAATTTGGCCGCACGTGCGACTCTCGAGCCCTGCCTTTAACGCTGCAAACTCTGCAAATGTGTACGGCAGCCTCGGCCACAGTGTGTGTGAATGTGTGTGAATGTGAGCCTCCCCTTAGAGTAGGTAAGGACAGCCGAGCCCCCCCTTGCCCAAAATCCCGTCCGCCTGCCCTAACCCACACACGCCTCTGCAGTAAATGCCATTTTTTGTGTGTTCCAGGCAATGAGTTTCAATAACAACTGATAAAATCTAAATATTTTTTTTATATTGTATTTGAAAACATTTTATTTCCACAACTTTTTTAAAAGTGCATTCATAAATGATTTTTTGCAACAGCAAATCATTTCCAATTTCATGCAGGCCTGATTGAGGCTACTTTTAAAATCACTGAACATCAGCAGGCCTATCCACAAGTCAACAAAACATGCTTAACGTGTAATCGGCATTCTGTATTCCTTTCATCTATTTATTCTCCTTTGGATCTGAGTGAGCACATGTAGCCTATAGGCATCATTTACTCTTCCCTCCTCTTTTGCTCTTTTGTTGGGGAAGTAACCTCCTTAAATGTGCATATGACAATTATTCACCTCAATGATACATCAATTCATTTTAATGAATTAATAAACCCCTGGACTGTAATCTTTCAAATGTTTGAGCAAGATTTCTGCTCATGTTCAAAACTTTGTGTACATTCAAAATATAACTCATCCCATCTGTGTTCTCTGAGATTTGAAAAATGAAGTGATAATAGGCTATTACAAGAATAAAGTCACTATATTTCAGGTAATAATCTACCTGCACCATAGCCTGCTGTGCAGTATGTGATTGCTCTGCTGACAGACAGAGAGCCCCATTTGAGACTCTGGTCTCTGAATGACACAAAGTTTAAGTTTAGTGAAGTGGCTGTACGCTGCTCTACATCGGAGGTGGAAAACAGAAACAACGGCAGAAATACACAGAGCCCAAACACGACACATCTGCCACAGCATGTCGACAGCAGAGCGCATCCATAAACCTGAAGCTGCACAGCTTTTTACAGCGAGAGTGGACACGACGTGACGTCCGGTTTCATATTTGTTAGTCAACTTTTCAAAATACATTCGGGGCTGAAGCCCCGGCAAAATCAGCTGACGCCGCGTCGGTCAGCGGGAACAATGAGGCCGCACTTTTGATGCGCTGAGGTGTTCGATGCGAGGTTGCACTGCAGAGAGAAATAAACGCAAGTCGTCCTCCACCTGCAGCCTTGATCTGTATTTTTTTTTAATACTCACATAAGTAGGTGGGGGTGAAGGGGATTAGGACTTTCATAGCCTTAGTGGAGATCTGGGGGAACTCGCTCTACACAGACAACCAGAAATGCGTGATCGGCATTTCTCACACACTGCGGCAGAGGTGCAGCCTCGGACCCCGACCAGGTGAAACCTAACTCTAACTCAGGATCATATTTTTTGCTGGGTCCTGTCTCCGCCAATAATGCTGACTTCTGTTGACTTGGGACAAGGAAACAATGCATTTTAAAGCTAATAAACGTACAATAACCGATATATATAGAGCTGCATACGGTTATTTTTTCTTTGCGTGTCGTGCCTCCCCTGTGGCTCTTTGGCGCCCCCCAGGGGAGGCTCGCCTCACCTATTGAAAACCGCTGCTCTAGTACGTAAAAGTGCTTTGAGTAGTCGTCAAGACTAGAAAAGCGCTACATAAATACAGTCCATTTACATGTATTTGTGACATACTTAAGCAATAGACATCCTAGATACTTGAGATTGGGTACAGACTGAAGTACAGTTCTCTGCTCTAAGCTGAGCCACTACAACATGTATGGCCACACTTTAACACACACACACACACACACACACACACACACACACACACACACACACTGCACATACATGTATGTATCTTATCAGAATCAGTTTTATTGGCCAAGTATACTTACATACAAAAGGAATTTGACTTAGGTGTTAACTCTCCATACATTCAACAAATAGACATGTAGTTGTAAACATTCAGTACACAAATAGTAATATAGACACATACTGTACAATAGAGACAACAATATACATATAGGGACATAACATAATATACAAAAATACAAATATACAAATAAAAGACATAATATCAAGTACACATGGAGTAGGATTATGTATAACAAATTAATGTGTGAGTTGGTTATACCCTTTTAACTTACTTTTTAATTGAAGATTTTTTCCTGTTTTGATTTTTGTTTTTTATGATTACTTTTCCTTTTCTCTTTCTTACTTTCTCCCCTCATTTAATTGTTCCTTACTTCTGTCCCTTTTTCATAGACTGTTTTTTTATTTTTTATTTTCTATATGCTACCTTAATTATCTAATTATTTTAGGCAACCTTGAGGGTTTTCTGTGTTTCCTTTGCATGTCTTTTTTACTTCATTTTTCAGACATGTAACACTGTTGTTGTATTTTTACAAATAAAATCAAATAAAAAAAAGATTGACTGTCTTTTCTCCATCTCCCTGTCCAGACTTTACAACAACAGCCCCTCCCACCACAGCCATCGTCTCTACACTTCCCATGACCACCTTTGGAGCGACCACCACTGCGCCCATCACCGTCCCCGGCACCGCCCTGTTCCCAGTCTGCGAGGAAGGACGCCAGGACTGTGGCGGCGAGACCGAGGCTCCTGATGACTACAACACAGTGACGGGTAAACTCACTTCCTGTCTTCCTACCCTCCTCCGTGTCTGTATTTAGGATTTTATTCATGTAGCACTACCTAAAACTAAGCTACAATGTGCTTGAAGTAGGTCTGTATATATATATATATATATATATATATAATTTCATTTTTTTTATCGCCATGGCAATATCAACTGGCGAAATATAGAGTACACATCGCGAAAGGCTGCAACATATCGCAATAGACACTTAACCCTCCTGTTGTCCTCCTACAAAAACTTTCTATATCAGAACTATGACAAAAGAACATTGAAAAAAGTGACAAATGTTGGAAAAAGCTACAAAAACGCTGGGAAAAAATCTGAAAAAGTGACCAAAAAAACATCAAAAACATCGCCAAAGGTGACAAAAACTTGTTAAAAAAAGTGACCAAAAATGCCAAAAAAGTGACAAAAAAATTGGAAAGAATGTGACAACATTTTTTAATAAAGTCGTAGAGAAACAAAAACATAGAGAAAAGAAATTTTGACCCAGAAAAAAAAAAATAAATGTTAGAAGTTATTTCCTTTCATTTGTCTTAAATCCAACAAGCACTTTGTTGTATTTCAGCAGAACACTGGAAGCAGCAGAACTGAGAACTTTAATATCTGTTTATTTATCGCACGTAATATCGTTATTGCGATATTCAACAACCTCATCACATATTTTTCTCGTGTCGTGCAGCCCTAGCTTGAAGGCAAAACTATAAATGGTAAAATGTTAAAAGTTAAAAGAACCTATTGCATTAGAATCATTTGTGTCAGTCTGTTTGAAGAAGTGATAAATGAAGCACTCTTGCGTGCCTTTCTTGGACTTCATCCTGTGGCACTCATCTCTTTCATGTCTATGCTATATATCTTCCTGATACTAACACTGACACAGACTAGCACTATAAAATATTCTCCCTTATCTCCCCTCTCCCTGTATAGGTTTGGACAGAAATGTGAATATTTCTGTTTAACTTTCCACATAAAAATCAAGCTGCCCTATCCACGTTTAAAATTCTCCTTTATCTTGCCTTTGACTGTCACATGTAGTCAAATCCATCCTATGTTCTAAACTGTGAGAACTGTGAAAGTAAAGATCTTTTCTGAAAAAAGCATTCATATCCAAAGATAAATGCTGCACCCTCTGGATTTCTTTGAATGTTTTTCTGAATTGCCGCACAACCCAACATGAAAGCTTTCTGTTGCCTTCTTGTAAACGGAGGTGTGTTGAGTATGTGCTGGCATCTGTGTGGGCGGGACCAACCCGCCTGACCTTTGACCCCACTCTGACTGTCCCATCTGTTTGCAGCAGGAGGCCCCACAGCGGCCGACCCCATCATGGACTTCATACCAGGTGAGACACAATCTGCTTCCATGTTTACTCTTCTCTTCTTTCATTTGTTCCCCCTCATCTGATCTACCCTCCTTTTGTCTTCATCTATGCTCCTCTTTTCCCTTTTGCTACCTATTATCCTGTTTTACATCCTATTTAATCCATGTGTTGTCTTCCCGTCCACCAGGAACTTGTTGTTCTCCCGGGGTCAAAATTTAAAGTTTTTGTCCCTTTTTTTATGCTTTTTTCTGCACTACCACCATTATATTAATCATTCATACCAACTTGTTACCACCAGTTTTACAATTCTTGGAATTCATGGTCTATAAACCTATCTATATCTATATGAAATGATATGTAGTTTTTAAGTTTAAAAAAAAGAAGCAGAAATTATGATTTATTTTGACTAATAGTTAAGATCAGAGGATGATGAGGATCATGAGAGATGATCACCGACTGGTATATGTCAAGTTTAGTCAGGATACTGTTTTGAAATCATTTAACCCATGTGTTGTCATTGGGTCAAATTTGACCCATTTTCTAAATGTCTATATCTTTTTAACTACCTAATTTTGATTACCCAAAACTAACATGGATGGTTCCATACAACGCACTTCACAAGTACCACAAAAGATCGGATCTACTTTTCATTGAATTCTGGGTGTTTATTCCATTTTTTTGCATTTGAAAAAATATAAAAAGATATATGTATTTTTTTCCAAACAGTATCCCGACTGAACGTTGACCCTTTAGTCTAAACAATTCATAATTTCTGCTTTTTTTTAACTCAAGAATTGGGTATCATTTCCTACAAATTAGGTTTATTGACCATGAATTCCAAAAAAAACTAAAACTAGTAATAAGTTGGTGTTAGTGGTGTTTATACACGGAAGTGAAAAGAAGCGTTAAATGTCCAAAAGTCAGTTTTGGCCCGGGAGGACAACGCATGGCCGAATGGAAGACAACACAAGGGTTAAACCAGGGTTAAAAAATTGAAATGCTATGAAATTGAATAAAAGGCCCAAAATTCAAAGAAAGCATTGAACTGATCATTCATTTTACTTGCGTTATTTTTGGGCACTTTGGTCGATGGAAACCTATACCTAGAAACTTTGAAAACACGAGACCCGAGGACAACAGGAGTCCAGGAGAACCATTTCACAGACAAATGTATACAAATGTGCCAGTTCAGGGTTGCCAGGGCAGTGCATTCATTCAGCTGACGGTCCCATCATTCAGTGTCAGCGAAGAGTACCGGCCGCAGTCACGGAGAACAATGAAAGCAGCTTTCATGGGAGCAAATGGCTTTTTCATCGCCCCAGTTCACAAATGAGACTTTAGGCCGGCGCTGCTCAGCCCTGACACACCGCTGGGCTGCAGAGAGAAATGTTGATAGATTTGCTCGGAAATGCACCTGCACTGTTGTTGGTCATGTTCATTGAAAAAGAGAAATAACTACGTAAATACTTGAACTTACATTAAAAAAAAGGCAGGAAAACAAAAAACAGGGCAACATATCTCTTGTTCTTGCAGTTAAAGCCAAAGTATATCAAATATTAATAGGAATATAATAAAATGATAATTGGATGATAACAAGAAGAAAGCAAGTTTAAGGTAAACAAATTAAACATTTGTCTTTCTTATTCCTTTAATCATCTTGTAGCCCCTTCAGATTCATCTTCGACCCCAGCTTAGGGTTGGGAACCACGACTTTATTAAGGAAGGAACAGTTGAAACAGGCTCAGGGCATTTAAGATTCAAGCTCATGACGTTATGTATTCTGCATGAAACTGACACTGTACTATATGGAGGATGGGTACAGTAACAGTAACAGAGAAACTGGGAGACATCTTTTCAAAAGCAACCCATAAAAACATAGCATGACATTTCTGACCAATTGCAGGTGCTGGTGCATTAAAGAGTCCCTATTATACTCATTTCAGCATCATATTTGTACTCTTGGGGTCTCCTAGAACAGGTTTACATGCTTTGATGGTCAAAAAACAGATTATGTTTCTCATACTGCCCGTTGCTGCAGCTAAAACACTCTGTCTGAGCTCTTGACCCGCCTTCCTTAAAGCCCAGTCTGCTCTGATTGAGTCAGCTGACTCACTCTGTTGTGATTGGTCAACACAATTCAAACAAGCCGCTGGGCGGGCTCTGCTTGCTCAGGCAGCACCTATGGGCAGCGCATATGAAAACTGGTGTTGTCAATCAGTGGCATCACTAATGGAGGAATGTCAAACAGGAATGTGGGCGAGGTGTTTCAGGCAGTTAAAAAAAAGTGCTGTCTGTGGGAGAGAAAGCTCCATTTGGAGTGAAATATGTTTTTTTGTACTTTATACATCTACACACAGAAAACTATATAACACACTAAAAGATGGGGAACATCCCAAAAAAGACATTGCACCAAATTCAATTCATTTGGAGGAAACTGCCAACCAAAGGAGGAGAGAGGCTCGAATAGGCAGAAAAAGGTAGAACAGATAGCAGCAGCGACAGAAAGACAGAAAGAGGGAGAGCCAGTGAGAGGAACCAATAGAGATGAGACAGAAAAGGCAAGAAGAGAAAGAGAGAGGTAAAAGAGAGGAATGGAGAGAGAGGATAAAGGCCTCTTGGGTCTCAATTAGCCAAGTCCAAGCATCGCGGGAAGACAGCTCGGGGTTGCGGGGGGGTGGGCTCATCTCTGCATCCTATTAGCCTCTCAGAAAAAACATGTCCAGCATTTGGGGGTTTCTGCATTCATTTGGATGCTGTGGTTAACCGCTGCCGCCAGCCAACTGCTGGCACAGGCAGACAGGAGGGAGGGAAATGTGTTTTTTTACTTCTTTTTTTTTTTTTGAGGGGCCAAATCCACATGTTGGTGGCACCACGCCTTTCTCCGCGGAAGGCCCCCTCCATTCCTCTTCGTCTCTCTCTCTCTTGATGTCCTGATCCCAAACATCTGCATGTGTTCTCTATCAGCGGTGACGTCTTCGTTCCTGCAACTGTCTCTCTGTCTCCCTCGCCCCCTTCCATCTGCACACGCCTTTTGTTTGCTGCAATATGTTTTCCACGAGCTATACAATTTATAATGCATGTACAATACGGCAGGAACAGCTTTCTAATATCGATGTAACAAGACTTTCTTCCTCAGGCTGTCTCCTCGCCCCCTCTAAACTGGAGCCAATTTAGCGGGTGAACACCGCACGTGATCCAAGTTTTTTAGCCTGGATTTACACAATGTCAGAGAGCACGCCTGTGTATTTTGTGAAGTCGTTATAAAACAGAGAATTGGGTGCGCCATAGCAGCCTTTAGGAACTGAGTCCAGCAGCTAATACTTCTAGGAACACTTGGCTTTCTGGGTCGTTTGACAGGAATAGATGAGAGCTGATTAATGGTTCAGAATGCTTGAAACAAACGTAGTTTTTTACGTGTTGTCCGACCACGTCTAAAAACAAAAGTTGTTGCTGTTCCAAATAGTGATCATAGCCTCGTCCTGACTGCAGAAAGAGGGTTTACGACGCAGTTAGACAATCAGTCAAGCACTTTGGCCTTTACTGTGGCAACTAGAAATAGGATTACTGGCATAATTGATAAAAGTGCTTAGTGCTTGATTCGATTTAAAGGATACGCGTTCCTTTTACTCAACCCAACTCGATGCCTCAGCCTCAAATACATAGTGGCTGCTCTGGCTGCGTCCCGGAGAGTAGGAGTTCAAGTGTTTATTTATTTTTTCCACTCGCTGATGTTTATGGTTAAGCATCTTGCTATAACAGAGATCTTCAACAGGTGGTTTGGGTTCCCTCTGGGATAATGTAAATTTCTAAATCCAACATATTATTAGCAGGGTTTTTCCTGAATAGAGGAAATTAGTCAATTCAGTTAGTCAATTGACAGAACAACAAATATATAAGGTCATTCTGCTATCATGTAGACCCAACAACACAGTGAGAAACTTTTTTTAGTACCCAACAGTGACGACTTTTGTTCCATCTGTTGCTAGAAGATCTACAGCCTTGTTCTCCTGGCTGTTGAAAGTTCAGCTCATGTAACACCCGGGAGGTGTTACATTTATCAACAAACTCCCCTCCAACTGCTCTCTTCCCTTTGGTTGCAGCGTACGTGTGGTTCGCCTGCAACTTTGACTTCTCGTCATTCTGCGGCTGGACCAGAGAGACGGGGACGGGGGCCGAGTGGCTCATCCAGACCAACAGGGCTCCCAGCATCCACAGAGGCCCCGTCCTCGACCACATAGGTAGGCGATGTGTGTGTGTGTGTGTGTGTGTGTGTGTGTGTGTGTGTGTGTGTGTGTGTGTGTGTGTGTGTGTGTGTGTGTGTGTGTGTGTGTGTGTGTGTGTGTGCTGTGGGAGAGCTCTCCATGTTACTATGCAGCTGTTGAAAGCCTGTGTGAACCCTTTTTTGCTGGAAGAATTACAACTACGGCTGGGAGTCGTTAAAAAAAAATTCAGTACCGGTACCACTTTAATACCGGTTCCTAAATGATACTTTTTTCAATACCAATTTTATAAAACAAAAATATATTACAATATTACACAAATCTTTTTATTTATTTTCCAGCTCCTACTACGTTCCTGCGTGTCTTTTAAGACGTGTAACGTTGGACAGCCAATCATTAAACAATAACTTGGGGGCCCCCTGCAGTAACTCTAAGGAGCCCATAAGGGTCCCGGACCCCCTGTTGAAGACATCTGCTTTAGAGGCAATTCGTTAGGTGCCTAAAAAGTATTGAACTCGGTACCCAGCCCTAATTACGACTGTGAGCTTTAAATAACACACTACACTTGGTGCTGCTGGGAATTCACAGCAGCTTTTTTTTTGTTTTTTGTAAATGAGGAAAAGATGCCTACGATGTAATAAGAAATTCCCGCTGGACACAGAACCTTATTCCTGCTCTGAAGGACAAAGAGTTTGTGAACATGGGAAACTATCACACAGTTGTGTTGTTGTGCTCAGCCTGGAGCCTCTCAGTTGGTTTCAAGGGGGTAAGCGAGCATCTGCAAAGCGTACCTCCTATGGGGAGTCTCTGAGGCTAACAAGCTATCACCGTCCGCTAGCATTCCATTGACTGCCATTCATTTTGGCATCACTTTGACAGCGAATAACTTTACATCTGAAGCGTTTAAAGACTATATTTGTCCATTGTTTATTTCTAGAGAAACACGACAATGTATAAAAGGCTCCATTACCTTGTATCTCACATTATGGCCCTGTAGCAAACGTTTTTATAAAAATAGGCTAAAACGATTGTGTCACACAGTAGAGAAATTACCGTATAGTCAGGAGATGCTCGCAGGCAATCGGGGGGATGTGGAGGCAGGGAGAAGCCCGTAGAGAGTCCATGAAAGCATCAGAACAAAATATTTCCGCAACATTTTGATGGATTGGAAATACTGGTATGTGTCAAGTGAATTCATATGAAGTAACATTTATCCATGAACAACCACATTTGTCTTGGCACAGCTACCAGAAGACTTACAACGTTCAGACACGTTGCTCACGTCACATCTACGTCAGCAAGCTCAGTTTGCAGCTGCGCAGTAACGCTCGGCTATCACCGGAAAAGTGCTTCTAATAGACTTCACTGGTCTCTGTGGAAGTCTATGGCGTCGCTGTGTTTCTTTTACTGTCTATGGTTGGTTTGAGACAGTTTGGTCCGTCTGACAGAGGCAGATCATTCCATAAGTGGGTCCATATTGACGGGAACTTCTCTACATTAAAGATATGTAGGTGACGTGCACTCAGACTGGGCTAGTTACCTGAGTAAATAAAGGAAAACAGGGCCAGGATTAAGTGAGACAAGATTCAAATCGAGGACATCCTCGGTTAATAATTATAGTTCTGTGTTTTGGTAATCAGTGTTGGTTGAAGGAACCCTGTAATGTCCATGTTTTTTTATGGATGAATAAGTTGAACCTTTGACTGAACTTAGTACACGACTTTGTCTCTGAAACTAATAAGCAAGGACAGCAACAAAAAACAAATGTCTTTATTAACCTTGGTTAGCTCTTATTTTAAGAGTGTCCTGGTCAAGATAGGCAGCTATTACAAGTCACAGACAAACATATGACAGATGAGATAGCACAAATAAATGAAATAGAAATATCAAATAAGGAATAAAATGTTGCAATACAATCATAAAAACTACCAGAACAGAACCTTGAACACCCGAGAAACAGTACTTGATTCATAACTGAATATGCATCCCTGAATAACACTGTGAGATGCTTTGATCCTTAAAACATTTTGAAAATGAAAGGAGGGCTTTGAAAAAATAACCTTGACTGTTTAAAGAATCCTCTCAAGCCTCCACTCTCTGACCTTCTCTCCATTCAAAGCTCCAGTGATGGATGTTTCTGTGGAGACAGCAGCAGCTCCAGAATGAATGATTCCACCTTGATTTCTTGACTTAACCAGATCACAAGTAAAAAATGAGCCCTTTGTGATGTCATGTCATATTGTCTGCTGAAGCATGCGCCTATTGAATCTTCTGTTTACAGCACTGTAGCGTTCTTGAATGTGATGCCTGTGGGAGTGTGCGAGGCTTGATACTGAACAATTACACCTAGATCTGGGCCATTTATCGATATTATATATATTATCGACTAGATATCGTCTTAGATTTTGGATATCGCAATATTCAACAGTCTCACGGCAGTTCGTGAAATGGTCACGTAATTTTTAATCTATTGATTCGTGCACACTGACACGTTTGTCTTGTTTTTTTCGTGATGGTCAGCACGTTTTTTAAACTAATGTATTTCAATGGGAAGCATCTGTCGTGATCACAGCACGATTCTTTCAGTCAGGGTTAGGGTTAGATTAGGGTTAGGGTTAGTTTTCTGAACTTACCAGACTGTAGCTGTTCTGTAATTGGCCTTTACCCACTTAGTCATTGGTGATTATTTCTTGAAACTATCACTGTGTAAATATTTTGTGACAACCATACAGTATCGACATTGATGTGTTTGGTCAAAAAGAAAAATGGTGATATCTGATTTTCTCCATATCGCCCTGCTCTAATTACACCCATATTATTACGCTTGTGAAAAGACAGAGAAACACTTGCAACAGGACAGACAGGTGTTAACATTTAGAAATCCACTGAATGCAACACAGTTAGTGCATAATGAGCGTTATGGAAACCTTTGATTTATTGGTCAATCATATCAATGGCTGTTTTTATTCAAAATGTACAGGAAAAACTGCATTTTTACATTCTTAAAGGTCTTATCTGAAGTAGAGTGTTCGGAAGTTCAAATTAATTATGAAGGTGCTCTTTGGAAGGGAACACAAAAGAGAAAAATGAGAAAAAAAGGTCCAAGGCACTCTTCTTGCAGTTTCTTTTTTTAAAAGCCTTTATTGAAATGGTTATTTCATGTCGAAATCTACGATTAAAAAAATGATTTCGACATGAAATAGCCGTTCAAAAAAAAAGGCTTTTTAAATTTTGTTTGCAAGAAGAGTGCCTTGGACCTTTTCTTCTCTTTTGAACACTGCCACCTCTTACCTTGTCTCTTGCTGCCCCCTGCAGGCGGACAGGGGAACTTCATCTACATGCAGCTGGGGGACACAAATGCACCGAGTAAAACAGGCGAAGATGAAGACAAAGGTGAAGAGGAAAAGGTGGCGAGTTTGGCCAGCCTGCCCATCACGGCGCCAGACGCCGACCTGTGCATGTCCTTCTGGTACCACATGTTCGTGGAACACGCAGGCGCACTTCACATCAAGCAGAGAAGGGAGGCGGAGGAGGGGCAGATCATATGGATGCTCAACGGCCACCAGGGCAACCACTGGAGGGAGGGACGAGTCCTGCTGCCACACTCCAGTGTCTCTTACCAGGTAACACACAGTCAAACATGATATGAGTGCTGCTACATAAGAGGTTGGAGTCTTGTTTTGTTTTTGTTATTCACAATCTCGTTATTTTCATGCACTCATAGGTAGTATGGGGGGGGCTTGTTGAAAAAAGGTTCAACAAGTTCCTCCCCAACTCAACCCACAACAAAGGTTCTCTCTCAACATCTGTTACACTAAAAGAGCTAACAAACAAGAAAAGCTAAAAGCTAATTATATGACAGCATCACATGCACAGAACAACAGCACCTCCAGCAAAGCCATGATATGCATAAATACCAAAGTTAATTAAAGCCCCCCCCGCTCTGCCTTAGCGTTAGCTAACTGTGAAAAAAGACAAAATTTCCTCGGCACACACGTTGCAAATTGCTAATGTATTGTCATTTTCCCAGATAGCAATGAGTCGGCGGACCACCGGCGGTGCTCCAGAGGCAGTAGAAGCATCAGAAAGAACACGTTTGCCGGCGCACCACCGGTGGCAGCCGCTTTTTAAAAGCCGTAGCCACCTTCCTACCGCCTTCGTTCCGCGGCCGGCCCACGGGCCAACTGCTGTTCTGCCGCCGTTCAGACACCTGGTAGAACTGCCAGACCACTGAATGTAGGGACGCCGCCATTTTAGCTCCATGTAGAAAATGTTCTCACGAGTAGTGTGCTCTTAATACATCCATGGTAGTGCGTCATCTGATCGGCCTATCTGATCGGCATTTATGGAGACCACCGACCACACTATTTAAAGCCATTATCGGCCGATACCGATCGGTGACCGATCAATCGGAGCACCCTTAATTAGTACTTTTACTGCAGTGAAAGCTCTGAATACTTCTTCCAGCGCTGGTAGCATCCTAGCTATCAGAATGACTCATGTTCTAATGAATTCATGTGTGTTGTTTGTGTAGGTGGTTGTGGAGGGCGTGGCAGACAGACACAGTGCAGGTCACATAGCTGTGGACAACATCCAGATACTAGATGGACTCAATGCTGAGGACTGCAAGGGTGTGTATTGTGTGATTATAACTCACTTAGTATATTGTTCTACTGTCCAGTAATGTGCAGGCTTAAAAAAGTGTTTGGTTTCACAGTTCATGAAGTTGCTCTTCTTTGTCGTGTATGACTTCCCGCTGTGCTTTCATTTAATTTAACAGCTGTTTTTGTCATTCAGATCCAGAAGCTCCTACGTCTCCGCCAACTGAGATCTTCATCCTACGTGAGTAACATCTACAAATGGAGGAATCTGTGTGTGTGTGTGTGTGCGTGCGTGCGTGCGTGCGTGCGTGCGTGCGTGTGTTTGTCTCCCGCATGTGCACTAGGCTGGTTGCTACATCCCTAGGCGGATGAATGGCTCACACGCTCGAGCAACAAAATGGTCTATCCTACGTGCAAATGGTGAAATTAATCGTACACAAACACATGTTATGCCGACCCTGCACCAAACGACTTTTCAAACAATTCCACTGTCTCAGAATAATTTCCAATATGGGAATGAAATCATGAGAGTCTTGTTAGAGTCGGGGAGGGGCGGGGCGCTCCCGTCGTCTCAGTCATTTGGTGTAAGGTCATAAAACTCTTGAGTCAGTCTTTTTCCCGTCTTGACGTTCCGAAAAAATCCAACGTGTTTGATATTATTCTAATTTTGAAGTCTTGGTAGTGATGATAAATCACGTGAACATTGTCAACAACCAATGGGTGCTCTCCCTCCAGCACCAAACAGGAAGCAGCAAACAGCTAGAGACAGTTTATGGTTGCTATGGCGCCGCGCTAAGCTAAACGCTGAAGAGGGAAAGTTTCTGCTTTTCAACCTTTCTGAAGCGCGTCATACAACGGGAGTTTAACCGGTGGATAAACACAGACCTCCAGGTACTGGAGACATTCATCTACATGTATGGTAGAACAGAAAATCTGCACACTTTCCCTTGAGTTACCAGCTAACGCTAGCAGTAGCTAGCTAGCTTGGTTACATTTTTCAAATCTAATCTAGTTGTAGTCTTGCAATGTGTGACCCTGCAAGATCCCCAGTCTTTACATATTATGACAGTCTTTAATGTTAGATGTGAGATGGTGTCAGACTTTAGTCTTTTCAAAGTCTGTTCAGAGTCTTCTAGTGGATGGTAGGCATTAGATGAACGCCCAGGCTCTTGGTCTCTCTACAACGTTGTTTTGTTGCCGGTGATTCCACATGTTTCTCCAGCCGTTCTGCACGCTGTTTAAGAGCGCCTTCCCCAGCAGGCTGAGCCACGGCCCCCTCCACCCCAGCCACATCGCTACCGGGATGTGTGGCGGCTAGACGGAAAAAAAGGAGACACACCGTATCTCTAGAAAAGCAGAGCTGCACCTGATTGAACCGCGCTAATGGTTGGATAAAGTTGTGAGAGAGAAAAAAATAGGCCTACCAAGCAATCGTCCCGTGACCGTCCACACAGGCACTGCACTAGTTAGGCTCCTGACAAATGTAGTCATTACAGTGTCAATGTGTTTATTTTAGTTGCACAGACTCTTGTTATTACTGGACACGTCTCCACAGATTGGTAGAATGGCTATTGAGCAGTCCTGAGCTATGGTGTGAGCCAAAGAAATCAGACAAATAGTCTTTTGGATGACAATGAAAAACATGCAATCATACCAAAATAAGGGTTGAAGGATCACACTTGTGTCCGCTTTCTACAAGTTTCTTTTCTCTATGAAATCCTTTTCCATAAAAGTAAAAATGTTTATTCTGTACATCTGACCATGTCACATACAAAACATCTTAAGGCTCTGATACACCAGCCTGACGGCCGACCGTCAGCAGAAAAGCCAGTCGGACTGATCAGTCTCCCCGAGTTGGTGCAAAAAGTGCCTCGGAACACACCAAAGCAACGCCGAATTGAGCGTACGTTCTGCGCATGGGCGAGACGTAATACGTCTCCATAACAGCAGACGGCCGATAATCGGGTTGGTGTGTCAGCACCTTTAAAGGACCACATCAAGTGGTTTTCCATGTTTCAGGAAACTACACACACTTTTTTGTTTTCATGGGTCTCACTACTCATTTGAATTTGCACAGACATTAAACTTTCTTGAGCTAGACCATTATGAGTCCATTACAACAAACCGTTGACCTTAACTTGTGTATTTTTCTGTGATGGTTATACAGTATTTACTTCAAACAAAGTGACTGTGAGGAGAGTCTGTGTTGAAGCCTGTTCTTTGGTGGTGCGTTCACAGAAGATCTGACGTCTAAAATTTAAAAAAAAACAACAACACAACATTCACAAGTTATAATGTGGGGGAATCAAACCCAGAAGACACAATGAAAGACATGGATGTTGTGAGAGGAAAAGGTTTGGTCATTTCTGGAAAAATTTAGAATTTTTCTACTTCCAGATCCAGAACAGATCCAGAACATGCAAAACCACCAGCATCAGTGGCGCCAGCAGGATTCTGTTTCACAGTACGCACATTAACCGCCCGCTGAAGCGGTTTACTGCGCCAGAAAGCAGCTGTTCTTATAATATTTAATGTGTAGGTCACTTGTATCATATAGTGACCAGTGACCAGTGAAAATATTTTACTGAAGCGTTTTGTAAAAGAGAGAGACTTAATGTTAATGTGCTCAGAGCAGACAGCTGTCAGCGAGCCTGTACGGAGATATGAATAATATTATTACTGTGTTCCAAGTCAACATCATATCCCGAATATGATCAAAACGGGATAATACAATTTGCTTGTTCCCAGCATTAGCACAACACTTTGGTTAGATTGTTACCTGTGACGATAAATGCTAAAAGTAACGTCTTTTTCACATTAGCGTGTGACTGACCTGTCTGGGTGCGTTTTGAGATGCCTGATGAAGTTTGACGTTGTTTATCTTGGTGCCACACACCTTGCATGTAGCTGTTCACTTACTGCCACTGTTTACCAAGTTATCTAAAGCAAAAATAATGACAAAAGGCACAACTCCGAGAGGACTTGGTTTTGCCATCGTCAATGCATTTATGTGAGCATAGCGCATGCTTTACGTTGCACATTATGGCAAAAGGCAAAGGGACATGCAGCTCGTCATACGTTTCAACAACTTATACGCGCCAATAAAAGAACATAGAAATACATGAATACATTTAGATTTAAAAAGCAATAATTGCATGAAAACAGGTTGTTGATGAGTCCGAGTCAAGTCTGAAGTCTTTTGGGTCGAGTTTCAAGTCAAGTCTGAAGTCAGCTGTTTGTGCAACTTAAGTGCGACTCGAGTTCGCGTCTGAGACTCGAGTCCCCATCTCTGCTGGCCAGTATGAGCCTTTAAGCCCGTAATCAAGTCTTTTGAATGGAACATAACTTGCGTCCGTTTTTTTTCCCTCTTGCAGCGATGGACTCCCTCTCGCAGGAGACCAGCGAGCTCGGGGGCCCAGGCAACATGCTGAAGACCCTGGACCCCATACTCATCACCATCATCGCCATGTCGGCGCTGGGCGTCTTCCTGGGCGCCATCTGCGGCGTGGTCCTATACTGCGCCTGCTCGCAGGGCAGCATGACGGACAGGAACTTATCTGCCCTGGAAAACTATAACTTTGAGCTGGTGGATGGCGTGAAGCTAAAGAAGGACAAGATGAACGGACAGACTAACTATTCAGAGGCGTGAGGGAGACGGAGGGACGGAGCTGCGTTTGCTCCGCGTGGACACGTGATGCAGTCAATCAAGTGGGAGGAACGCGGGGGCTGAAGCCACCAATGGGACGGCAGGGTGGGCTGAAAGTGAGCCAATGTCATTTTTTTTCTCAGGAGCGGCAGCGGAAGGGACTGACCTGTAGGGGGCACTGTGTATAAAGAATCTGTACAGCAAAAGAAGAAAAAAAGAAGAAAACTAAGATGATTCTATTTGTTTTTTCAGCGTGCTTTGTTGATTTCATGTAATCACATGCTGGTGTTGAGACCAATTCAGATGAAAGTATCGTTTGTGTACTTATTGAGAGATATGATTTTTTTTTTTTTTTTTTTTTTCAGACGTCATAATTTCACAGAAAGAACGGAATATGTGGAATTATTTGCTACTCTGATATCTGGCTCTTTAGCTGGCTGTGTGTGTGTGTGTGTGTGTGTGTGTGTGTGTGTGTGTGTGTGTGTGTGTGTGTGTGTGTGTGTGTGTGTGTGTGTGTGTGTGTGTGTGTGTGCACGCTACATGTATACCACAATCATATACATCTACATTTCAGGTGTGTGTGTGTGTGTGTGTCTGTGTGTGTGTGTGTGTGAGTGAGTGAGTGAAGGCGGGTACTATGGTGACCCGTTGTCCTCTTCCAACAGTGCCTTTTTTTTTTCCTCCAATTTTTCTGTTGCCTTGTTTTTCTGCTGGTTGTTTTTTCATCGGCTTGTTCCTATACACACACGCGTGAGGAAAAGTCCGGAAACTGTGCCAGTGTGATATACAACTCCAAATTGTCGTGTTGTAGTAGTATACTGTCAAACATCGCATGCGTCGGTGTGGATCTGAAGATCTTCTCGCCTCGATGACAGTTCAAATGTTAAAATCCAAGTTAAGCAGTTAAAGTTTTGGAAAGCTTTGGAAAAACAATGGAATTTCAGAACGGAAAATGTGTAGGAGTCCTGAATGCCTCATGTTCATGGCACATGACACATCCAACATATTGTACATAGCTTTTAATATATTTGAGCGCCCTTTTTCTATAGAAAGACACCAGTGCCGCAGTATCCTTTCTATGTTGGAATCAAACTTGCCCTAATCTCTAAAATGTACAGAACGATAGTCGTTTTAACAGGCAGAGACACAAACCTGTTGTATGTGTTTCTTTTACAAATGTGATCTGGCTCGACATTGTGTGATTTCTTCTTTTTTTTTTGTCGGCGTTTAGTTTCCGTTTGTGCTCCGGGAACAGGAAGGTTTCTGCAACCATGGAAACGGTTTTTAAATTATGGAGGGACGCCTCAGAAATGCCTCATGGGAAGCGATGTTTTTGTACAGGGTAAAACGGACAACCTCAGCACCACTGGGACGATGACAGCTAGTCAAGGATGGATCATTCATGGGATTGAAATATATATTTCATCGCTAACAGCTAACGTTTCACGCTAGCACACAGAAAGTACTGTTGAAACTTGGATCTGAAGTGTGTCCAGCCGCCAGAAAGACTGCCATCAGCATCTTTTTATTGAGGCTGACAGGATGTGGCGGACCCTGATAATTCTTACTACCCTGACTGACAAACTAAGAACTAATGTAGTGTTTTTATCCTGTGTCGACTATCAGAGAAGGATCGAAATGATGTTATGTAAAAATCCCCAACAGGTGGCTATAAACACACACACACACACACACACAAACAGGTTTGTGGCACTATCTTTGTGGGGACCCGTCATTGACATAATGCATTCCTTAGCCCCTTACCCTAATCTTAACCATCAGAACTAAATGCCTAACCTTACCCTCACCCTAACCATAACCTAATTCTAACCCTAATCCTAAAACCAAGTCTCAACCCTCAAACAGCCCTTTAAAACACAAAGCTGTCGGGACCCCACAAGTACACTGGACTCCCAGTTTTTGGACCCCACAAATGTAGTTAAACAAGCCCACACGCACGCACGCACACACACACACACACACACACACAGTTAAGTCACATTTTCCTAACAAAGATGAGCTTACTAGCTAATCAGAGTGGAGACCCAACAGCAATGCCTCTAAAGCAATAGGGCTCATTGTTTTGTTTTCTTATTTTGCATTTTTAAAAATCGTGAATTTGATTTAACCCTCTTGTTGTCTTCAGTTTCTATATCCGAAATTTGGGTTTCTGTCAACCAAATTGTCAAAACAAATAACGTGGATGGTTCCATACAACGCTCTTCACAAGTAAAATATATGATCAGTTGACTACTTCAATGAATTTGGGTGTTTTATTCAATTTTATAGCATTTGAAAAAACAAAACGTAAAAAAGCGTAAAAAGACTCGACAAAGACATCAGAAAAAGTGACAAAAATGTCGGGCAAAGTGACACAACCATCGAGAAGTGACAAAAAAAAGCTTCAAAAACATTGGGAAAAGGGAATTACTAGAATTGTTGGGTCTTTGTAAATTATAGAGTGTGGGCTAGACCTACTCTATTTGTAAAGTGTCTTGAGATAACTCTTGTTATGATTTGATACTATAAATAAAATTTTAACTTTTGACCCAGAAAAAGTTGCATGGTCGACGGGAAGACAACACAAGGGTTAAAAAAAAAGTAAATTTATAGTGAAAGCACTGTTTTTTTCTGTGAGATTCTGCTGCAGTTTAATTAGCATTTTATCCCCATTTTATGTCATTGAAGTGCTGTCAATATTGCAGGGGGGCTCATGTAACTGTGTAATCTACACAGTGCTCAGTGCCAGTACTGCAGGAATTCCACCAACTTTTTTTAGATCAATTTTCAAAATTATTTTTATATTTTTGAACATACGGAACAGACAAATACCATTGAACAAGAACACCCCCCCCCCCCCCCCCGCAGTCTCGAGGAAAACAAAACAAACAACTAAAAACAAAAAAACCTGGCCTAGTCACTCTCCTCTAAATCTTGTGATGCTGAGCTCATTAGGACTGATACTTGTGCTGCTGTGCTTTTCCATGACTTGGCTTTGTTAATCCTTGCTTTAGAGAGCCCAAGCATAACTGTATGTCTAGAAAATACACCAACCACTGTTTTATACAAAGTGTGTGGAGGCGGGGGGGAGCCAGCATTGAGCTTTCATTTTCTTGGTTGCGGTTGAGCCGGCTAGCCAAACTTTCTTCCGTATCAGGTGTGATTTAGAGTCGTCATTAAGTAACAAAACAACCGGGTCAGTAGGAATTAGACATCCTATCACATCAGATATTATTGATGTTGTTTTATTCCAGAACCCATGCACCTGTTCACACTCCCCGACCATATGCAGAAAAGTTACAGTTTGTTCAGGTTGACAGAACGTGCAATAGGGAGTGGGAATTCCAACAACTTTTGACTCTGTGAGGAGTAGGACATATGATGAAAATCCGTTTATAGTAATTGGTTCTTTTTTTAATCTGGGTATTTTTCAGTAAATGAAATTGTAAAAGAAAACTGAAAAATGATGAGCCTCATAAATATTGTCCTAATAATACTGCTTTGCTGTGTTTTAGCTTTTGTAGCTGAATGTGTTGTGATACTGGTCACTTGTTCATAGCGCTGTATCGGTGGGAGGATTGAGTCTTGGAAGGCAGAAATGTCTGCAGTCACTGGTATCAACCGCCAACAGATGGTCACTCTGTGATGATAAACAGGACAATTCTTACCGAATGTTCTTTCACGCTGACAGAGGCCTCCATAGATTAAAAAGCCATTAAAGGTGCTGTAGGTAGGATTGGAAAGATCTAGGACTTAGCCAAAACATTTGAACATCAACAACTTCTCAGTCCCTCCCCCCTTTCCGCTAAAGCCCAAAATGGTCTCCTAAGCCCCTCCCCCCACAAGGGAGAATGAATGCGTGTGTATGAGCAGTGATTGACATCTGAACAGGGAGCTGTGGATTTTTGCAAATCACACTACAGGCTGTAGGTGGAGCCAGAGGAGCCAGATTTTTTTTAATGACCTGCTTCATGTAGTTCTACTGGAACATAGAAAATATATCAGCAAATATGACAGAAAGTTAGTTTTATAAGTCTTACCTACTGCACCTTTAAGCAGGTGTGATAGTTTGACACGTTGCCACTGGGATAGCAGCATTCGTCTCAGTGTGGTTCCTGCTGCGCTGCACTGTGGAACTTCAAGCTGCCCAGTTTTTAATGTAGCATTATGTGGCATCGTGTGAGCTCAAAATGTACAGAGACTGTTCATTGTTTCTCAAGTCTTTCCTTTAAGATGGGGCTTTTCAGTCTGTTTAACCCTTGTGTTGTCCTCTGTTTTGCCTGTTCATGAAGCATAAAGTATAAATTATCACCCATTGCTGCACTGTAAAACTTTTCACCGTAAATTGACAGTAGTATACAGGCAGCGGCTTCGCCAGTATACTGTTCATTTACAGTAAGCGTACTGTTTTTAAAGTTTAAGGTATTTTTTTACTGAAAATAGACAGACAGTTTCTTACTGTATTATTTTAATTTACAGTAATATACTGGCTGCAGTGTAATTCCCGCCTTTTAGTTATTTTCCCAAGCTGCAGTGGTATTAACAGTAAATACCTGTAATCTGTAACATTCACAGATAGCAGAGACGGTTTAGAACCGAGACACCCCAACTCAGAGTAGTTACCTGTATCTGTGTCATGTGGGCTCCGCCACGGCCACGCCTCTTTAAGAGACTGGCGGCAGGTCCGAGTGTTTTGTTTCCAACGGGAGAAGTGAACGTGAACACAGATTATGAGCGATTTTTTTCGCCCCATAGTCACCAAAGTATATATTGGACCCATTTTTCACAAACCACATATCTCTACACTAAGACGGACACATCAGGAGAAAATTAACTGCGTTTGAGACCTGTTTCTTTCTCAGGACCAAACTCTTGCGAGATCTGGAAACACAGAGAAGCCAACATCAGCTAACGTTCATAAACGCCCCAACAAAACTAATCTCCGTGATGCTAAATGTGTCTTTTAGCTGAGTAAATATCTAATGTTAGCAAAAGAACATATTGATAAATTATACTTTTCATCCATCCACACAACATTTACTACACGTTCAAACGAGGCCACGCCCCTTTAGGAGACAGGAAGTGTGTACCGTTTCATACCATTAGCGCTGCTTGAAATGCACTATTATTGGTAAAGAGGATCTTTGCAGATAATGCTGTGATATCTCCCAGAATGCATTGCCATTTACAGTATGATCCTGTATAACATTAAAACAGTAAGATACTGTGAGATTTTAGCTGTAAATTTACATCAAAGGTTTATAGTGTGTCTAACATCTTCTTAGCCAACTTCATTCCAACTTATTACAGCTAGTTTTACACTTATTTTTTGGATTCATGGTCAACAAATCTCATTCATATTAAATTATACCTAATTCTTGATTTAAAAAAATGCAGAAATTGTGAATTATTTTAACTAATACTAATATCAGATGATTGCATGTTAATAGATAACCACATTTTGGTTGGAGGAAACCCATATTTTAGACATAGAAACTTTGACAACGGGTCAAATTTGACCCGAGGACAACATGAGGGTTAATTGAAATCACTGTGTGGTTGCACTAACAAACATTTCCAATCAAATGGAGGTGCTCTCGAGATCATTATTGGAACCACACCGGTTCACAATATCAACCACATACGGTATGTTTACAGTGAAAGACAGATTATATCAAAACTATAATGCTTTCAGTCTGACAGACTGTCTCAATAAAGCTCCTCCCCCTTCCAACAAGAAAGGATGCCACAGCACTCGATATGAAAACAAATGTTGCACTGATATATTCAAAAAGAAGAAAAAAAAAGAATCTGTGTTTATGATGTTGATTCATGAGAAGGCAGGAAGGAGAGGACAGTGTTATTGTTGCTTCTTTTTTAACACGGTTTCAGATAACAACAGTTATAATTCTGAAAAGAACAATTCACAGAGATGTTTTTCATTCTGGAAAAAGCTTATAAGCGTCTCTTTGAAACGTAACAATTTTATTTGCTTGGTATAATATCACCTTGTTTTGTACCGTCACTGATGTGTGTGCCATTGTTTTATTATTTGTTTTCTTTGTATGACAAGAAGAAATGTTTTTTTTATTTCTTTCAATACTGCTTCCGTAATTTTTTGCTGTCTCAGATCCAGAAAAACAAAGAAAGGACATACGAAGTAAAGAAAAAAAATAAGAAAAGAATGGATGAGCAGAGAGGCCTTAATTGACTAAAGGTATTGTCTGTACTTTGACTTTCTGGTCAGCACCCAGACTCATCCGTCTTTGTTGTCTCAGACTCTGATCATTGACTATTACATTCCAAAGAATTGGATCAAATAAATGTTTTAAGTAAACGTGGCTCTACTGTTTCTTATGAATGGTTTGTTTTAAAGGGTCAGATCACCTACAATTTGCCAGGGGTTTTATTGGATCTACGTTTTCTTGAAGATATAGTCATATTGAAATGGGGACATTTTGTTGCTGTTTTTCATGAGCATGGCAAATGGAATTCCATTTATCTCCATTATTTTGGGGACATGGTTATCTCAAAGCCCGGGCTAATAATACCAGTCTTGTATAAAGTATTTGGAAGCAATACTTGAGTAAAAGTACAAGTATCTTACCAGAAAGTGACTTTGGTAGAAGTCAGTCACATTTTAGAATATTACTTGAGTTAAAGTCTTAAAGTAACTGATATTTACTGTACTTAAGTATCAAAAAGTAATTTTCTGATGTTAAATGTACTTTTTAATCACATTCATTAATCACGTTCATTAATAATTTCACTTGTTTTCATTCTAAACAAATTGTATACATATATATATATATGGGGGGCAATCATATTTTTAGGGTGGGGCTGGTGCCACCTGTGCTCCTGGGCACTCCTCAAATTGATCTGAAAGATCCACATTCCCATAAAAAAACACCCACAGAAAACTATGGTGCTAAAACAGTATCATAACCATTTGTAACTCGTGAAACACAATGCACAAATAAATGCAGAGAGATCCGTATCTGTAAGTACAATACACAAATAAATGCAGAGATATCCGTGTCTGTAAGTACAATGCACAAATAAATGCAGAGAGATTTGTATGTGTATATCTGATTTGTATCTGTGCCTCTAATTTGTAACTCATATTTCATCATTTGTAAATCAACTTAGTATTTTTCAATGGAAATATATTCGTAAAACTCCTTCTATCCTTGTGGATCCTTTTGAGACTGTTTTTCCGCGCCATTTTGTGGACAAAATCAATTTGTGTCCCAGCAGTCTCCAGGAGATGGCAGTAATACAACACTTAGAGATGACATCTATGGAAAGCCAAAAGGGCCACAATTCGTCACAGTTCGCTCGGCGTTTTGAACGCCGTTAGTGGCGCCACCTGGCGTTTAATAAACGCCACTACACGTCTAATAAGCGCCACCTGGTGTCTATTAAGCGCCACCACGCGTGTGACGTCACCAGGCGTTAAATAAACGCCACTAGGTGCTTATTAGACACCTGGTGGCGTTTTGATAATCAACTCCGCCCTGTGGCTTTTACAGCCAATAGATTTGAAATCTAATCACCCAATCAGTGAAGAAGAAGGTCAGGCCACGCTAATCAAGCACTGATCTCCTTTGCAGCTTGTTTGAGTAGCCCAAAGAAATGCACAACTTTGTAGTATGTTAGTTTTGTATTGCCAGACATCAGTAGGCACTGGCTGCTCATACTTTAATTAATAAATCAAAAGTATACTCCCAAAAATGTAATAAAGTGGTGAGGAGCTATTTTCATTATTACCTGCTTAAATTTAGTTGGCGCTGTCCCACTAAAAGCTGACTAAAATCTGTCACACTAAGAACCTACCAACATCACATTTGCCTTTTATTGTACATTTTCTCTGGGTCTATTGTTAAAAGGGTTTCAGATATTGTGATATTTAATTGCTGCAAATACATGTGTATTACTACAAGACCAATAGGAGGGCTAACATAAAGAGTAAGCAGATTTTCAAAAATACTGTACTTAGTTCAACTACTAGGAACCAAAGAGTAGCCTACCAGAAATTCTGACTACTCTGAAAATTTTCTTGATGAAAAGGATTAATAGTTTCTGTACAGTGCATGCAACAATCAAACCTATATAACAGTTTGGCTTATTTATTTAAAAATTACAAAAAAATGCTAGTTTGGAACAATTTTGGAACAATTTTAGTCACAGCTGTCTTGCATGCAGCCAGTTAAATAAGAATTAGTTATATCTCAATAAAAACTGAATTAAAATGGCAGCATAAGGCACCATCACCATTTATTTTAATTCCATTTAAGCGCAGTTGACCCAAAGATGGCTAGATATATGAATTCTGACATCCTTCCTCTACTTTCATATATTTATGCAAAAAACACCCACCGGGGCTCTATATATAACTCAATTAAACGTGTGTCTCGTACTTCATTTGACTTATCACATCACTGAGTGGGATTTAAAAACATGTCACCCTTCAGGAGACTTACCTTGACACAGGAACAGCAGGTGTCAGATCCCTTAACACATTAAAATACTATAGTTTATGATCTTGACTCAATTGGACATCAAGTTGAAATAATAAATCATTATAAGCATTTACATTTATTTTTATTCCATGCATTACTAAAAATATCAAGCTGAAAAATGTACTGACAAACACAAAAGCATGACAGATATAAAAAATGAGATTTATTAAATAACGTCAAAAATTCAGCAGCACTAGGGTCCAAGTAGTCCTTTGTGCAGTTTCTGGTATATATTTATAAGGACCACGTGACATCACAGTGCTTTGCTGTCACCATTTCTGTGTCTGGTCAAAGCTAGGGGACGTACGTCATATCAACCACAACAGCTAGAGGAGACGGATACGTGATACACACAAGAGATTACGCAGAAACAAATGTTTTGTCTGTGATGTTAACCAGCCGTGAGCCCTTAACGAACAACTTGCAAGTTAACGTTACCAACATGATCAATCTAGACTTTACCACCAAAATAACACGGTTAATAATTGATTACTTGCATGTGCTGTTATCACATACTGTACATTAGTTTTTCTTCACGTGCCATATGTAGGTGTCATTCACCTATCCCGCAACAGCGTACTGATGGGCATCTGTACTCATAACATACTCCAGTGTATGGGGATGAATTATGTACAAGTTAATGTTAAATATGTCAGGAAAAGTAAGTTTGGGCAGACGTAGGTCTGGGCCACTTATATATACATTTTAGAGTATTGAACAATTTCAATATGTTTGATGTTGATGGAAAAACGTGTGTAAGGTCCAGTGGAGGTGAGTTAAGCAGGAATGGTTCAGGAGGTATTTTTCTTGACTGCCATGCAGGGCTGCGATGGAGAGCTGACAGTCAAGTCAAACAATGGATGACACTGCAGCCTTCTCGGGAAAAGTTGAACTGGATCAGCACTGTTTCGGAGAATGTGATCTCCCTTACAGGAAGTTGTAGGTGGAGCGGATGAGGGGAGTCACTAGGGTAGAGAGAAGATGACATTAGTGCAAGTGACAGACATTCAAAGTTCACTTCCGTACAAGCAACACATTCCATCCACTCAAACTTAGAAAATAGAGAAATCCCTGTTCTTTTGTAAGTTCATGTCTGTATGGAGTATATAGTGTAGGACAGATCCCTGTGCCCCACAGTACCTGTGACTGGCTGATTTTGAAACAAAGGTAAATGAGCATACATGAAGAAGAAAAATTATCTGTGCGTTTGTTTTCTTTGATCCTGTCACTGCCGTGCAGTCGATACACTGTCTAACATTTGGCGCTGTGCAGTTAACAACATCCCACTGAAGGGTCATTAAAAAAACATCCCTTGCTGCATTTGCTGTATTTTTAGGATCATCCACCTGCATTGTCCTAAAATTGGTAAGACTCCTTGAAAAAAGGGGCTACATTAGCTTCACTGTTCACCCAGTATGAATTTTAACACACTAAAACTATTGAAACCAAGTCAGCACTTGGTTTTAGTCAGTTTTAGTTTGTTTCATTTCAAATTATACATGTCAGTCATAACAACCTAAATGTGTCACTGTCTGAGTGATGGACTCCACTCTCTAATGTTACTAGTGCAGTAATAGGGTGAGTTTATACGTTGTGGACCCACTAGGGCTGGGCGATATGGAGAAAATCCAATAGCACGATATTTTTACCAAATACCTCGATATCGATACCACAACGATATTGTAGTGTTGATTATTGGTGCTTTCACAAAATATTTACACAATGAGATTTGATAATCATCAGTAATGTGGATATAATGACTAAGTGGGTAAAAGGCAAATAACCTAACAGCTAGAACAGTCTGGTAAGTTCAGTAAATGAACTTACCAGACTGGTTTACAGTCTGGTAAGTAACTTCATACTGTAATGCAGCCTTTAAAACCAGGAAACGACAACACATGCCATATTACCATATCCAAAATCTAAGACAATATCTACTCTCATATCACGATATCGATATAATATCAATATACTGCCCAACTCTAGGACCCACCAGTAAAATAGAGACACATGACATTTATCATGTGTGTAACACCTGTCCCATGTAGCTCTACTATACTACTGTACTATGGAAAGGTGGCTGGGTTGTTTGTTTTTCGTCTTTACCAGTACTATTACTGGTACTAACTAATGCTTGTTAGCAGTCTAGGTTTCTCAGTATTATTAAAATAACTGGCAGTGTGTGCGAATTAGGTGGGTTTTGTGTTAACCTTGATTACTCTTTTAAATTCCAACTCAGAATGAAACCTCATGTACAAAACCCAACAAGTATACTTTAAATACTATAAACCCAGATAAGGGAATTTATTTAGTTAAAGTACCAAAATAATCTAAAAACACATTTATGGTGCATTAGGAACATAAACACAAGTGAGGCCAGTATAAATAACTCCCGTCTTTTTTTTAAGACACCTAAAATAATGTTTCCTCAATATAGCTTTCAGAGTATACTACAAGTTGTTACCTCTGCTTAGGTTTCAATAAAATAAATGCATAAAACCTTTTGACATGTAAACCTGAATAGTTATTTGTGGGCCCACACTCACACATTCATACTCAGCAATCAAAATACTAACTGAAGAAAACCCTGTTGCAGACCTGAGTAGAAGCTTGGGAGCGAGAATGCATAAAACTGTGACGGTCATTTTCAATTGTTTACACAAACAATACAATAAAATGCACGTGCAATACAGTCAGTACTCACGAATCCAAGTCAAGGGGATGTATGAAAAAGGCGAACTTGGCGATGGCAGCCGATGGCAGCAGGCAGAGCACCGGAGAAACCAGTCACAAATGTCCGTCTCCTGAATCAAATAAATTAACTGAGCATGCAGGTCCATACATTATTTCACAGCGAATTAGCGGTAGCTTGTCTCAAACAATGACTTCACATGCAAAGCTAACAGTAGGCTACGAAAGCAATGCTAATGGGATTGTGCTAACGCTAACGGCTATTCAGTTAGCTAGTAACACAATAGATGATTACAGCATATAGAATCACACACACACGCATGTATACTTACCACTTTTAAATTACAATACTCCAAAAAACTGCATAACTGGTCGTCAGCATTAGTAATGGATAACATTGTCCTTCTACAACCTACTGAAACTCACGAAGTTTGTTCGTTCGCTTATCGTCTCTCTCTGTCCTACTGTTTCCGACTGCATGCAACTACTAAGCCCCGCCCCTCTACATGGGATTGTAATTACATTGGCTGATAGGTCTTGACCATGATCTTGACCCTCCAACAAAAGTGAAGAATGATCATGATTGACAGATTAGGCTGCTAGCAGGTTAAGCTGTGTGGCTGATTTACACGTGCTGAATCATGTACACTTCACTCAAACTACTAGTAAACTGCATTAACCAAACTTTGATCTTTTAAAAAGTGTAAATATAACTCTTACATTTTAAACGTTTTATTCATGTTAACCATTTTAACATATGACATTAACTTATATTTTCTTCACCATATTTATATATATATATTTGTAATGTATTTATATAATGTGGTGGAAAATACCCAGGGTGCAGCAGGTGTAGATTAATTAACTGTTTTAGAATAATTGAAGATGAAACAAGTAACAAGAAATAGTAGACTGAAACCAATGTAGGTTTTTGTAATTTATTGAAGTACATATATTCTGCAGAATAGGAGAACTCGTTCACAAGATGCACGCAGCAACATGTGGAAGAGTCTTCAAAGTTCACACATCAAGAACATCAGCTTAAATACACAGATAAGAGAGAGGGAGTGACATCGCTTTAAGCACACAATTCAATGTAATAACAAATGAAGATAGACCTTCTGGTCTGTCTGGTTCACAGGGATGTTGTGTCGTATAACTTGTAGACCGTTGTGACTACGGTTGTATCTCAGTAAACCTAGGTTGGCTATTTTCTCACAGACAAATGTATTTAACTTCTCCTTGGGGGAGACATAACAAGAGCACATACAGAAATACAGAGTTACTTGGGTAAAATATAATTTTGCCATCACAATAATTTCAATGACTGTTTTAACTACTAAACACTCAATATCCAAATTAAATTTAGCCAGGGCTACATATTGTTCAGAACACTTCTTTACTCTGCAGTCTGTATGCACAAACACTTTGATGGTAATATTGTGAACACAAACAACTCACCTGAACCAGCCAAAATGCCTCTACTCCTTACATATATGACTGAAGAGGTACCAGTTAACTAACTTTGTAGAGAGTTCACACAGACTATGAGCAAATATCCAGAAGAGTTGCTAAACTAGTATCCTAATAAAAAAATGAACAAGTTACTGTAGTACTGTAGTTACTCACTGACAGCAGCTGCTAGGCCCAGACTCTTGGTTTGAAGGAGAACTAGAACTCAGGAATAACAGACCAAGGGGTGAATTTCAACTTCCCACTTATTTAAGAAGATGATAAGTAGTAGTAGTATTAGACAAACACATCAATTTGGTACCAAACCACACAGAAATTTAAAATACACAAACACACACACACACACACACACACACACACACACACACACACACACACACACACAAGGTGCACTGCAGATGGAGCGAAAGATACCTTGCCTTTGCAGTTTAACACTGCAAGGCCTCCTAGTTCCTAATGGCTCTGGTGACAGGCTGGAGGTTGAAGGGCAGGGCAGCTTTATTTCTATATAAGTGCTATATAAGTGCTTCAGATAAAACCTTATAGAGCAAATGGTCATGGAAAAAAAAACGGCCAAAAAGAATGAGAACATGTTACAGCGCCGGGACAGGTTTGGGAGGAGATAGGGATGTGGCAGTTATAAGGATCTTTAGAGGTTTGTCTAATACTACTTATTGTCTTCTTAAATAGTGGGAAGTTCAAATTCACCCCTTGGTCTGTTATTCCTGAGTTCTAGTTCTCCTTCAAACCTAGAGTCTGGGCCTAGCAGCTGCTGTCAGTGAGTAATTACAGTACTACAGTAACTTGTTTATTTTTTTATTAGGATACTAGTTTTGCAACTCTTCTGGATATTTGCTCATAGTCTGTGTGAACTCTGTGATGGCAAAATTATATTTTACCCAAGTAACTCTGTATTTCTGTATGTGCTCTTGTTATGTCTCCCCCAAGGAGAAGTTAAATACATTTGTCTGTGAGAAAATAGCCAACCTAGGTTTACTGAGATACAACCGTAGTCACAACGGTCTACAAGTTATACGACACAACATCCCTGTGAACCAGACAGACCAGAAGGTCTATCTTCATTTGTTATTACATTGAATTGTGTGCTTAAAGCGATGTCACTCCCTCTCTCTTATCTGTGTATTTAAGCTGATGTTCTTGATGTGTGAACTTTGAAGACTCTTCCACATGTTGCTGCGTGCATCTTGTGAACGAGTTCTCCTATTCTGCGCAGAATATATGTACTTCAATAAATTACAAAAACCTACATTGGTTTCAGTCTACTATTTCTTGTTACTTGTTTCATCTTCAATTATTCTAAAACAGTTAATTAATCTACACCTGCTGCACCCTGGGTATTTTCCACCACAACTCTCTACAAAGTTAGTTAACTGGTACCTCTTCAGGCATATATGTAAGGAGTAGAGGCATTTTGGCTGGTTCAGGTGAGTTTTTTGTGTTCACAATATGTATATTACCATCAAAGTGTTTGTGCATACAGACTGCAGAGTAAAGAAGTGTTCTGAATAATATGTAGCCCTGGCTAAATTTAATTTAGATATTGAGTGTTTAGTAGTTAAAACAGTCATTGAAATTATATAAATACATTACAAATACATATATATATATATATATATATATATATATATATATATATATATATATATATATATATATATATATATATATATATATATAATATGGTGAAGAAAATATAAGTTAATGTCATATGTTAAAATGGTTAACATGAATAAAACGTTTAAAATGTAACAATTATATTTACACTTTTTAAAAGATCAAAGTTTGACTAGTAGCTTGAGTGAAGTGTACATGGTTCAGCACGTGCTGGTTGTCTATGGTAATCAGACACACAGCTTAACCTGCTAGCAGCCTAATCTGTCAATCATGACCATTCTTCACTTTTGTTGGAGGGTCAAGCTCATGGTCAAGACCTATCAGCCAATGTAATTACAACCCCATGTAGAGGGGCGGGGCTTAGTAGTTGCATGCAGTCGGAAACAGTAGGAGAGAGAGAGAGACAGAGAGAGACGCTAAGCGAACGAACAAACTTTCGTGAGTTTCAGTAGCATTACTAATGCTGACGACCAGTTATGCAGTGTTTTGAAGTATTGTAATTTAAAAGTGGTAAGTATACATGCGTGTGTGTGTGTGATTCTATATGCTGTAATCATCTATTGTGTTACTAGCTAACTGTGAATAGCCGTTAGCGTTAGCACAATCCCATTAGCATTGCTTTCGTAGCCTACTGTTAGCTTTGCATGTGAAGTCATTGTTTGAGACAAGCTACCGCTAATTCGCTGTGAAATAGTGTATGGACCTGCATGCTCAGTTAATTTATTTGATTCAGGAGACGGACATTTGTTTCTGTAAAAGAGATCTTCCTGCTGTGGTTTCCCCGGTGCTCTGCCTGCTGCCATCGGCTGCCATCGCCAAGTTCGCCTTTTCCATACATCCCCTTGACTAGGATTCGTGAGTACTGACCGTATTGCACGTGCATTTTATTGTATTGTTTGTGTAAACAATTGAAAATGACCGTCACAGTTTTATGCATTCTCGCTCCCAAGCTTCTACTCAGGTCTGCAACAGGGTTTTCTTCAGTTAGTATTTTGATTGCTGAGTATGAATGTGTGAGTGTGGGCCCACAGATAACTATTCAGGTTTACATGTCAAACGGTTGTATGCATTTATTTTGTTGAAACCTAAGCAGAGGTAACAACTTGTAGTATACTCTGAAAGCTATATTGAGGAAACATATTATTTTAGGTGTCTTAAAAAAAAGAGGGGAGTTATTTATACTGGCCTCACTTGTGTTTATGTTCCTAATGCACCATAAATGTGTTTTTAGATTATTTTGGTACTTTAACTAAATAAATTCCCTTATCTGGGTTTATAGTATTTAAAGTATACTTGTTGGGTTTTGTACATGAGGTTTCATTCTGAGTTGGAATTTAAAAGAGTAATCAAGGTTAACACAAAACCCACCTAATTCGCACACACTGCCAGTTATTTTAATAATACTGAGAAACCTAGACTGCTAACAAGCATTAGTTAGTACCAGTAATAGTACTGGTAAAGACGAAAAACAAACAACCCAGCCACCTTCCCATAGTACAGTAGTATAGTAGAGCTACATGGGACAGGTGTTACACACATGATAAATGTCATGTGTCCCTATTTTACTGGTGGGTCCTAGAGCTGGGCAGTATATTGATATTATATCGATATCGTGATATGAGAGTAGATATCGTCTTAGATTTTGGATATGGTAATATGGCATGTGTTGTCGTTTCCTGGTTTTAAAGGCTGCATTACAGTATGAAGTTACTTACCAGACTGTAAACCAGTCTGGTAAGTTCATTTACTGAACTTACCAGACTGTTCTAGCTGTTAGGTTATTTGCCTTTTACCCACTTAGTCATTATATCCACATTACTGATGATTATCAAATCTCATTGTGTAAATATTTTGTGAAAGCACCAATAATCAACACTACAATATCGTTGTGGTATCGATATCAAGGTATTTGGTAAAAATATCATGCTATTGGATTTTCTCCATATCACCCAACCCTAGTGGGTCCACAACGTATAAACTCACCCTATTACTGCACTAGTAACATTAGAGAGTGGAGTCCATCACTCAGACAGTGACACATTTAGGTTGTTATGACTGACATGTATAATTTGAAATGAAACAAACTAAAACTGACTAAAACCAAGTGCTGACTTGGTTTCAATAGTTTTAGTGTGTTAAAATTCATACTGGGTGAACAGTGAAGCTAATGTAGCCCCTTTTTTCGAGGAGTCTTACCAATTTTACGACATTGCAGGTGGACGATCCTAAAAATACAGTAAATGCAGCCAGGGACGTTTTTTTAATGACCCTTCAGTGGGATGTTGTTAACTGCACAGCGCCAAATGTTAGACAGTATATCGACTGCACGGCAGTGACAGGATCAAAGAAAACAAACGCACAGATAATTTTTCTTCTTCATGTATGCTCATTTACCTTTGTTTCAAAATCAGCCAGTCACAGGTACTGTGGGGCACAGGGATCTGTCCTACACTATATACTCCATACAAAGATGAACTTACAAAAGACCAGGGATTTCTCTATTTTCTAAGTTTGAGTGGATGGAATGACAGATGTCTTGTGTTGCTTGTACGGAAGTGAACTTTGAATGTCTGTCACTTGCACTAATGTCATCTTCTCTCTGTACCCTAGTGACTCCCCTCATCCGCTCCATCTACACCTTCCTGTAAGGGAGATCACATTCTCCGAAACAGTGCTGATCCAGTTCAACTTTTCCCGAGAAGTCTCCGGTGTCATCCACTGTTTGACTTGACTGTCAGCTCTCCATCGCAGCCCTGCATGGCAGTCAAGAAAAATACCTCCTGAACCATTCCTGCTTAACTCACCTCCACTGGACCTTACACATGTTTTTCCATCAACATCAAACATATTGAACGATACTCTAAAATGTATATATAAATCGCCCAGACCTACGTCTGCCCAAACTTACTTTTCCTGACATATTTAACATTAACTTCTACATAACTCATCCCCATACACTGGAGTATGTCATGAGTACAGATGCCCATCAATACGCTGTTGCGGGATAGGTGAATGACAACTACATGGCACTTGAAGAAAACCTAATGTACAGTATGTGATAACAGCACATGCAAGTAATCAATTATTAACCGTGTTATTTTGGTGGTGGTTAAGTCTAGATTGATCATGTTAGTAACGTTAACTAGCAAGTTGTTCGTTAAGGGCTCACGGCTGGTTAATATCACAGAAAAAATATTTGTTTCTGCGTAATCTCTTGTGTGTATCACATATCCGTCTCCTCTAGCTGTTTTGGTTGATATGACGTACGTCCCCTAGCTTTGACCAGACACACAAATGGTGACAGCAAAGCACTGTGATGTCACGTGGTCCTTATAAATATATACCAGAAACTATGCACAAAGGAGTAGTCCTTTTTGATGTTATTTAATAAATCTCAGTTTTTATATCTGTCATGCTTTTGTGTTTGTCAGTACATTTTTCAGCTTGATATTCTTAGTAATGCATGGAGTAAAAATAAATGTAAATGCTTATGATTTATTATTTCAAGTTAATGTCCAATTGAGTCAAGATCATAAACCATAGTATTTTAATGTGTTAAGGGATCTGACACCTGCTGTTCCTGTGTCGAGGTAAGTCTCCTGAAGGGTGACATGTTTTTAAATCCCACTCAGTGATGTGATAAGTCAAATGAAGCATGAGACACACATGTTTAATTGAGTTGCTATATGTGTATATGTATATATATATATATATATATATGTGTGTGTATATATGTATGTATGTATATATATATGTATATGAGAGAGAGAGAGACCTGGTGGGTGTTTTTTTTTGCATAAATATATGAAAGTAGAGGAAGGATGTCAGAATCCATATATCTAGCCATCTTCGGGTCAACTGCACTTAACTGGAATTAAAATAAATGGTGATGGTGCCTTATGCTGCCATTATAATTCAGTTTTTATTGAGATAACTAATTCTTATTTAACTGGCTGTATGCAAGACAGCTGTGACTGTCTAAAATTGTTCCAAACTAGCATTTGTAATTTTTAAATAAATAAGCCAAAATTATTTAGTTTTGATTGTTGCATGCACTGTACAGAAACTATTAATCCTTTTCATCAAGAAAATTTTCAGAGTTGTCAGAATTTCTGGTAGGCTACTCTTTGTTTCCTAGTAGTTGAATTAAGAGTACAGTATTTTTGAAAATTGCTTACCCTTTATGTTAGCCCTTCTATTGGTCTTGTAGTAATAGACAGGTATTTGCAGCAATTAAATATCACAATATCTGAAACCCTTTTAACAATAGACCGAGATAAAATGTACAATAAAAGGCAAATGTGATGTTAGGTTCTTAGTGTGACAGCGTTTAGTCAGTTTTTAGTGTGACAGCACTAACTAAATTTAAGCAGGTAATAAGGAAAATAGCTCCTCACCACTTTTTATTACATTTTTGGGAGTATACTTTTGATTTATTAATTAAATAAAGTATGAGCAGCCAGTGCCTACTGATGTCTGGCATACAATACAAAACTATCATACTACAAAGTTGTGCATTTATTTGGCCTACTCAAACAAGCTGCAAAGGAGATCAGTGCTTGATTAGTGTGGCCTGACCTTCCTCTTCACTGATTGGGTGATTAAATTTCAAATCTATTGGCTGTGAAAGCCACAGGGCGGAGTTGATCATCAAAACGCCACCAGGTGTCTAATAAGCACCTGGTGGCGTTTATTTAACGCCTGGTGACGTCACACGCGTGGTGGCGCTTAATAGACGCCAGGTGGCGCTTATTAGACGTGTAGTGGCGTTTATTAAACGCCAGGTGGCGCCACTAACGGCGTTCAAAACGCCGAGCGAACTGTGACGAATTGTGGCCCTTTTGGCTTTCCATAGACAACTGCTGTTACTACATGAAAACTGTGAAGAAGTCTTGTCAAATGTTTCAGACAAGAGACGGTTGCTAATCAAGGGGGCAGGCTTCTTTCCTCAGAGCGAAGCCGCGATGGCGCCATTTTGCTAACACTTATCCATCACCCCCGTTAGCATCTCATTGACTGCCATTCATTTTGGCGTCACTTTGACAGCCAATAACTTTACATCTGAAGCGTTTAAAGACTTGATTTGTCCATTGTTTATTTCTAAAGAACCACGACAATGCATAAAAGGCTCCATTACCTTGTACCTCAAGTTATGGCTCCGTAGCAGACGTTTTTATAAAAATAGGCTAACGATTGTGTCATAACCACGTGACTTACTGTTGCATGGTAGAGGAATTACCGTATAGTACAGGAGAAGCTCGCAGGCAGTTTCGACATACATTAGCTGTTTAGTTTAATTACTAATGTAAACTAGCATTTAAGTTAGCAATAATTAGCCTGTGCCTATGTTATCTCCTTACATATACCTACGCTCTCCGTCTCTGATAGATTGGGAATGATTGAGATTTCTCTTGGCACAGCTACCAGAAGACTTAAAACTTGCAGACACGTTGCTCACGTCACATCTACGGCGGGAAGCTCACTTTGCAGCTGCGCAGTAACGCTCAGTAACACTTAACCATCACCGGAAAAGTGCTGGTAAGAGACTTCACTTGTCTCCGTCAAAAACAGCGGAGTAGCTGGGTCCATTTTATATACTGTCATTGTTGCTAATACATCCATGGACGGTTGGCACAATCGGCTCTGGCACAGTCTACTTGACGTTCCTCCAGGTAAGTTGACATTATTAGGACTTTGTTGTCAGATAAATTACATTTATGTTTCAACATCATTGTTGCAGTGTATTTACATTTTGCTTTGTGTTGTTATGGTGGCATTGACACCTTGCAACATTTTAGAGCGTGCTAACTGCAAACAGCGATGCTAACTTAGCTAGCTTGTTAATCAGCCTTGTAACATCAACTCGCCTGGTCTTTGTATGGAATTTGCAGTCTGAGTCTGAAATATTATTAAGCGCTGCTTAAACTATTAGTGGGCCCAGTTATAAAGCTAGTGAATATATCTGGTAGACCTATCACGTTAAACTAGCTAGCTAAAGAATCAATCAATGATGTTGTAAGTTAGCTAAACTTTAAAGAGTTTAAATTTAACATTTGCTCAACATATTGTAACCATGTTATTACATTACATTACATGTCATTTAGCTGACGCTTTTATCCAAAGCGACTTTCAATTGTATGGTGCTAAAACAGTATCATAACAATTTGTAACTGGTGAAACACAATGCACAAATAAATGCAGACAGATCCGTGTCTGTAAGTACAATTCACAAATAAATGCAGACAGATCCGTGTCTGTAAGTACAGATCCGTGTCTGTAAGTACAATGTACAAATAAATGCAGACAGATCCGTGTCTGTAAGTACAGATCCGTGTCTGTAAGTACAATTCACAAATAAATGCAGACAGATCCGTGTCTGTAAGTACAGATCCGTGTCTGTAAGTACAATGCACAAATAAATGCAGAGAGATTTGTATGTGTATATCTCCTTCTATACTTGTGGATCTTTTGAGACTGTTTTTCCGCGCCGTTTTGTGGACAAAATCGATTCGTGTCTCCAGTGACGATCCCAGCAGTCTCCAGGAGATGGCGGTGTTAAGTGACGATCCCAGCAGTCTCCAGTAGATGGCAGTAATACAACACGTAGAGATGACAACTGCGGTTAATACATGAAGAAGTAGCTACACTGTCAAGAACATAGACAGTATATAAAAGGTCAAGAAATATACAGTACAGTCAAATGTTTCAGACAAGAGACGGTCACGTTTGGCACAATCGGCTCTGGCACAATCTACTTGAAATTCCTCTGGGTAAGTGACATTATTAGGACTTTGTCGTCAGATAAATTACATTTATGTTTCAACATCATTGTTGCAGTGCATTTACTGTACATTTATTCAATGTGTTTATTTGTGTTATGGTGGCATTGACACCTTGCAACTTTTTAGAGCGTGCTAACTGCAAACAGCGATGCTAACTTAGCTAGCTTGTTAATCAGCCTTATAACATCAACTCGCCTGGTCTTTGTATGGAATTTGCAGTCTGAGTCTGAAATATTATTAAGCGCTGCGTAAACCAATAGTGGGCCCAGTTATAAAGCTAGTGAATATATTTGGTCATATGAAACTAGCTAGACGATCTAGCTAGTTAAGGAATCAATCGATGATGTTGAAAGTTAGTTAGCTAAACTATGAAGACCTTTAATGTAACATTTGCCTGACATATTGTAACCATGTTTATTAGTACAGTAATTGCCACACACCGGCTTAAATAACTGCTGCTTGTAAAAAAGCCCCCAAAGTTTTGTTAGTGTTGTTATTATTTAGTAGTTAACCATATTGTGTTTTATGTTTCACGTTTACTCCCATGTATTCAGTGCTGGTAACAGGGTAGCCAAAGCGCGTGCTGGTTGGTTACGTAGTTATATATACTCAGTATTAGCTAGTACAGAAATTGCCACACACAAATACCTGCTTCTCCTGTAAGACTAAATGTATAGTTGTACACCCTGCCAAAAAAAATAATAGTTTAATCACTGAATCTGCCATGTTTTACAGATCTGACTGATCAGATGCTGTCCTGAACACCTGTTTGACGAGGTTTACCTGGACCCACAAGACTCTCCTCACAGTATGAAGGTATTGTGGGACAGGTGCCATACTTCTGCCAACCGATGGTCTGAAGACAACACAGCAGCATCAGGAGAGATTCAGTATCCACAGGATGACTTCTGTGACCTGACAGCCTACATTACCAGCTGACACATCCTCAGTAGAAAATAAACCCTCCAGGCTGGTGGAGGACATGATCTGGACAGTTAACATCTGCTGCTCTGTGCATTATGTATACTTTATATTTCCATTTTATTGACTGTGAATAAAGTGCTTTATTTCTAAGCAGGGTTTGATCATTTTTAGTTTAGTAGTAAGGCTCCTTAAGTGTTATGCAACATGTTTATTCACAAAGACTGTTACACAGGTGATATGTCTGATGTAATGCATGTAGAAGGGTCAAACACTGAGTCCATTTAACATCCTGACTATAAAAATGTAATCCTTTAAGACAGGTTATAGTGACAGAAAGCAACACAAAACATTTGTTTAACAGTTAAACTTTATTGTTTTGACAAACAAAAGTATTTTGAAAGGGTATTAAATCTAATCTGCAGCTTGAAAAACATTTCACAGCATAAATATAAGTGACAGATACAAACTTCCAGTGAAAATCTCTAAGTTACTTTTTAAATACAATTGTCCCTTTCACAAAGCCAAATATACCAGAGTATGACATGAAGAGCTGACAGATGTTTCTTATTCTGTGTATTTCTTCCTCTTGTGTGAGTTTGAGTGGTTTCTATAAAGAGAGAAACAAAATACAAATGAATAAAGGAAACACATGTATACACTCATTCTTCCTTAAGCAGTAATATATATTACCAAACAGTAGTCGGAATATGGCTATATATCTCAAACTCCAATAATGTAAGCAGAGAAAAAGGATTCAAATGCATATTATATGGGATGCTCAGACATTTTCGCCCACCTGTTAAGTTACCGCTAACGTAGACAACAATTCCTGTTATCTATGATACGCTTTAAAGCCTCCAACTAACAAAACGGCTGGATGCTTTTATTAAGTCTCTAGTGGTACAGAAAACAATATTTAACACCACTTCTTATTTTACTCAACCACAAAGTACTGAACAATCCTAAAAAACAAGTAGTAAAAGTATAAACATGTTTACGATGTTACATATTAAGCAGAAGCTCTAAACTATCGTGCAGTTCTCTTAATACATCCATGGCGTGTACGAACGACACTGTCTATGGTACAAACTTGGATGTGATTAGCACAATGGTCGCGTAGCAACCCCTTGAACTCCTAACTCTCATCCACATCAAATAGTGGAAATAACAGCTGGTTTAACAAAGAAATACAATATCACGAGTAATGCAGCAGATATACTTACTCTTCTCATTTACGTACACAAAGAAAGGTGCCACTCACAACTACAATCCAACTGAACGACTAGTCTATCATACTGCTTAACTGTGTGACGTCAGTTATAATATTCCCAAAGATATAGCTAGCTAATACTGAGTATATATATCAACGTAATATACCAACCAGCACGCGCTTTGGCTACCCTATTACCAGCACTGAATAAATAGGAGTAAACGTGAAACATAAAACACAATATGGTTAGCTGTACTAAATAATAGCTACAATAACATAACTTTGGGGCCTTTTTTACAAGCAGCATTTATTTAACCCGGTGTGTGGCAATTACTGTACTAATAAACATGGTTACAATATGTCAGGCAAATGTTAAATTTAAACTCTTCATAGTTTAGCTAGCTAACTTTCAACATCATCGATTGATTCCTTAACTAGCTAGATCATCTAGCTAGTTTCATATGACCAAATATATTCACTAGCTTTATAACCGGGCCCACTAATAGTTTAAGCAGCGCTTAATAATATTTCAGACTCAGACTGCAAATTCCATACAAAGACCAGGCAAGTTGATGTTACAAGGCTGATTAACAAGCTAGCTAAGTAGCATCGCTGTTTGCGGTTAGCACGCTCTAAAAAGTTGCAAGGTGTCAATGCCACCATAACAACACAAAGCAAATTGTAAATACACTGCAACATTGACGTTGAAACAGAAACATACATGTAATTTATCGACAAAGTCCTAATAATGTCAGCTTACCCGGAGGAACCATAGGGAGGAACATTTGACAAGACTTCTTCACAGTTTTCATGTAGTAACAGCAGTTGTCATCTGTAAGTGTTGTATTACTGCCATCTACTGGAGACTGCTGAGATCGTCATTAAAGACACAAATATTTTCTGGCTACACACCGTGCAGAAAAACAGTCTCAAAAGGATCCACAAGGATAGAAGTTTTACGAATATATTTCCATTGAAAAATACTAAGTTGATTTACAAATTATGAAATATGAGTTACAAATTAGAGGCACAGATACAAATCAGATATACACATACAAATCTCTCTGGATTTATTTGTACATTGTACTTACAGACACGGATATCTGCATTTTTTTGTGAATTGTACTTACAGATACGGATCTCTCTGCATTTATTTTTCACGAGTTACAAATGGTTATGATACTGTTTTAGCAACATAGAAAACAAATGTATATTCTTCTTCATTCACCTCTGTTATTGCCATACATCATATATCATGATAAATGTCAAAAGGCAGTTGTGGTCTTGACCGGTCTTGAAATAAAATCCTAAATCCTCTACCTTTAGCCTCTACCTTGAGACCAAGACAAGATCGAGTAAATCTGTGGCTGACATCTGTAGGCCTACTACAACACTGCTTTCTGGAGCTGCTTTCACCACTATGAACAATTTTACTTTTCAGCTCCTCTGTTGCCTTTGTGCACTGCATTGTGGGTCTAAAGAGTAGGGTGCGTTCCTGGCAACTGCAAGCATCACTGTCTGCATGCTGTATCATGTTTGACCACAGAGCGGCAGCGTTGCCTTTCCAAGCATTTATGTGCAACGGTAGCATGTTTCGGAGACTCAAACTAAACGTATTACATTTATAAAACGGTCTGCTTCAGTGAAAATCGTTTATCATAAGCTGCATTAAACTGCAGCATTCAGCTCGACTCAGTCTGATCTCATGTGAACTTCAGTCCTGTGGTTTCATTTTGAAGTGAGGCTTCCTGGCCAAACTGGTGCGACTATACCACTTCCCATATGCTGCTGGTTTCAGTGTCTGCAGTTGTGCTTATTTGCTGTCTCATTTCTGTGTTGTAAAGAGTTTCAGTGCAGTTATCCTGACTTACTGAGTTACATACTATACAGTGTGTCTAGCCAAGAAGAAGCGGGCGTGTTTATCAATCTGACTCCCCAACGTTTTAGTTTATGAAGCAATACTCAAGGAAAGAAAATCTATTATTACTGTACTTGTGCTATTGATCATATACTGTAGAACACAAAGTGCAAACACAGTGGCATACCTAAATTGTAAATGTACATTAGACATAATGAGCAATAATGTATATTTCACCTCTGCTGCCCCCGGACTCTGCACACAGCCAACAACGATTTATATCAGAGATTTATTTCACTATGTTGTGCTGTGTTCAATTGTATGTAACAATAAATGTAAAGTTTATGTTTTATTCTTTTTTCAAGTTGTATTGTCAGTTTTAAATTTTGAGAATCACTATAATTAATGGCATCGAGGTTGGATTATCAACTGGGCACAGTTGGCTGTGTTGTTGGTTTGTGGTAATTTGATTAAGTGCAAATTTGTTTGGGGATTTATGCCACTAATGCACACTTTGAAATTCAAAGTATAAGGGCCTTATGGTATACTTGCTACTAAATATTTCAACAAAACATTTGTATTCAACAAAACAAAAAGAAACGGGTCGCCAATAGAAGCTCTTTTTTGTACCTTATTGGACTGACTGGCATAAGATACAATGAGAGATGAATTAGTTGGCAGATGTTGACCTAGAAGCAGGAAACCATGATGTGTCTGTGTCCACAGATTGGTTAAGGATATCTAATTTAATAACATTTTTATTGATCCCCAGTGGGGAAATTACAATTTACACTGTTTGTTAGAAATCACTACACACAGGCCTGAAATACACACACATAAGACCTATTCATGCACAAATGGAGAGATGTCAGAGTGAGTGGTCTTGCTCAAGAGCACATTGGCAGCACCCAGGAGGTAAACTGCCATCTCTCCAGCTACCAATCCACACTCTGTACTTTGGTCCGTACGGATACTTGAACCAGCGACTCTCCAGTTTCCAACCCAACTCCCTATGGACTGAGCTACTACCACCCCAAAATGTGAAAGTAGCCATGTCACACTTGGTCCATTTCAGCCCTCCAAAAAAACTCAGACCTATTAGTCAGCATTTTTTGCGCACATTTTTTGCGCACACTCCAAAGGGACTCCTCTAAAACAAACCGTATTCAGAACTCCTCGGGAGATGGTCTGAGTACGGTTCCCTTTAAGACTGGGTTGCAGTTCTCTTCACCTGTTCATTGTGAGCACAACACCTTTCAGGTTCCTTTAGCCTTTTACCCATGTATTTTAGCTTTGAGGCCCTGTCAGAGCTGAAGTGGACCAGAAAGAGAACCGAGTCTTCTTTCAGGTATACTGACACCGTGAATGCAAAAAGAACTGAGTCTTTTTCTCTTGGTCCACTTTTTGGTCCTCTTTAAGAGGACTGAGTTTGGTTCGTTTATATGTGAAAACACAGCAAACACTGTCCCGTGCCTGAGCATTTCCCTCTGATGTGCTCTTTAGCAAAGCAATGATCATCAGAGGTTGTGTTTGGTCTTTCCCAGCTATGAATGGATGTGAAACTGATACTGTAGCCAGAATACTCTCTCTGAGCGGATTATAGAGGTATGTGGCAGGATGATTGTGCGGTGATGTAAAGGAATTGAGATGGTGACTTAGTTTAGCCAGCTGGCAGCATCAGCTGTTACATGCTCATCACACATTGTACAGACATTATAGAGGCTAAATGTGGGAAAGCTGGTCATCGGCTCTTTGTTCCTTCACTGCTTCACTCAAAGTCAAGTGTCTTTTTCAACAAATGTGTTTCTGGCAGTGGTGGAAGAAGTATTCTACGGAAGCCGAGAACGGCCATTGATTTTTTTTTTTATTATTATTATTTTTTTCATGCACTGTTATCTCGTGATAACGACTTATTCATTTGTTATCTCGATATAACAAAGTTTGTTTACTCAAGATATTTTTTTTGTTTTCTCGAGATGGTTTTTTTTTTATGGATTTTTTTTTTGTTGCCTAAGACACCCTTCCATTTAACCCGGGGAATGGGGCTCCATAAGTGGATAGAAATCTGCAGATTCTCCCTCCTCTTCTCCAGTCAAATACTCGGGAAAAATCCGACCATGACACCCTTCCATTTATCCCAAGGAAGGAGCTCCATGAGTGGATAGAGGTCTGCCGTTTCTCCCTCCTCTTCTCCGGGTTAAATTGAAGGCTGTTTTAGTGGGATTTTTCCCGTGTATTTGACTGGAGAAGAGGAGGGAGAAATGGAAGACCTCTATGCGCTCATGGAGCTCCTTCCTCGGGTTAAATGGAAGGGCGTCGTGGTGGGATTTTTCCCAAGTATTTGACGAGAGAAGTAGAGGGAGAAACGGTAGATTTCTATCCGCTTATGGATTCCCATTCCCCGGGTTAAATGGAAGGGTGTCGTGGTGGGATTTTTCCCGAGTATTTGACCGGAGAAGAGGAGGGAGAAACGGCAGACCTCTATCCGCTTATGGAGCCCCATTCCCCGGATTAAATGGAAGGGTGTCTTAGGCAAAAAAAAAAAAAATCCATAAAAAAAAGAATAATCTTGAGAAAACAAACTTTGTTATATCGAGATAACAAATTAATAAGTCGTTAACACAAGATAACAGTGTATGAAAAAAAGAATCCCTAAAAAAAAAAAGAATCAATGGCCGTTCTCGGCTTCCGTAGTATTCAGATCCTTTTTCTTAATTAATGAATTTCTTAATTTTTGGGGCATTTTAGGCCTTTATTTATAGGACAGCTGAAGACATGAAAGGGAAGGGGGGGATGACATGCAGCAAAGGGCCGCAAGTTGGAATCAAAACCTGCGGCCGCTGCGTCGAGGAGTAAACCTCTGTATATGGGCGCACGCTCTACCTGGTGAGCTACTCAGGCACCCAGATCCCTTATCTAAGTAAAAGTATCAATACTACACCGTAAAAATACTCTGTTACAAGTAAAAGTCCTGCATTGAAAATGTTACTTAAAGGACAAATCCGGCGCAAAATGAACCTAGGTGTTAATAACATACGTGTACCGAGTCGACCGTTCTCTGGGATGTGTTTTCATGCTAATCGAATGCATAGACAGTATATAAAATGGACACAGCGATCCCGCTGTTTTTGACGGAGACAAGTGAAGCCTCTTTCCAGCACTTTTCCGGTGATGGGAAAGTGTTACTGAGCGTTACTGCGCAGCTGCAAACTTAGCTTCCCGCCGCCGATGTGACGTGAACAACGTCTCTGAACGTTGTAAGTCTTCTGGTAGCTGTGCCAAGAGAAATCTCAATCATTCCCAATCTATCAGAGACGGAGAGCGTAGGTATATGTAAGGAGATAACATAGGCACAGGCTAATTATTGCTAACTAAAAAGTTAACATTAGTAATTAAACTAAACAGCTAATGTAAGTCGAAACTGCCTGCGAGCTTCTCCTGCACTATACGGTAATTCCTGTACTATGCGACAGTAAGTCGCGTGGTTATGACACAATCGTTAGCCTATTTTTATAAAAACATCTGCTACGGAGCCACAACGTGAGATACAAGGTAATGGAGCCTTTCATACATTGTCGTGTTTCTTTAGAAATAAACAAGGGAATATGAAGTCTTGAAACGCTTCAGATGTAAAGTTATTGGCTGTCAAAGTGACGCCAAAATGAATGGCAGTGAATGGGATGCTAACGGGGGGTGATGGCTTATTAGCATCAAAATGGCGCCATAGGAGGCTTCACTCTGAGGAGAGAAGCCTGGCCCCTTGATCGAATGTGACCAGTTTTAGCGCAAACCGCTAATTAGCTTATAATGCTAGTCGTCGGGGCACGGCTAAAGTAAAAAGAAATTGCTATTTCTATACCACTAGCAAGGCTCAAAATAGTACCACACTTCCACGATAGCATAATGAGGGTCCCCATGTGTTATTAACCCCTAGGTTCATTTTGCGCTGGATTTGTCCTTTAAGTAAAAGTATCATCAGTAAAATGTACTTAAAGTTTTTAAAGTAAAAGTAGCTACTCAATGCAGAAGAATTCTCCCATTGTAGAAAGTGTAAAGGATCCAAACAGTTGTGTGTTTAATGGTCTCATCATCTCAGCTGGACTTGTAGGCCGTTATATTGTTGGCTAGTTTACTTTAGAATAAAACATCAGATTTTATAAACTACATGTGTTTTGTGTGCAGAAATCTTAATGTGTAAAGTAACTAGTAACTAGCTAATGCTGTCAGATTGGAAGGGTTCACTGTTGTCCGGTGTGTGTGTGTGTGTGTGTGTGTGTGTGTGTGTGTGTGTGTGTGTGTGTGTGTGTGTGTGTGTGTGTGTGTGTGTGTGTGTGTGTGTGTGTGTGTGTGTGTTTGTGTGTGTGTGTTAATTCTTTCGGCCTCTACGTGCCGCTGCTCCTCCTGTGTAGGCGGGGTCTAAATAAGAATGCTTGTTGAACTGGGGCATACGAAAACGACCCAGTAGGAGCAGGCAGTACCGGAGCCGCGACTGTAATGTGTTCGGGGCGAACCAGGGACTCCTCGCTCCTTATCTAATTGTGAATATATAGCTAGCTTACCCATGATAATAAATGTCGAATTTAGTCAAGTAGCCGTTCACGTGTTGTTAGTGGAAACGTTACGTACTCGGCGGAGCGGTGCGGGTTAGCTAGCTAAAACAAAGCGGACCCTTATAACAGTTTTAGCTAGTCCTCGCCTTAGTAACGTTAACCGTTTATATTTTGTTTAAAGAGCACACTTTCTTTCGGGCTGATGTTACTCTAACTCAACGGAAACGCCCGTGTAGTAAAAACATAAGGTAAGTGTTGTGATTTGAACCTACATTTGTCACATTTAACGAGTCAGTCGACTGAAAACACTGTAAACGACAAAAGGGGAGAAGCGAGGAATGCCTGTCTTCAGGGGCAAACTTTGGGTGTGGATTAACGATAACTAAGTTAGGTTAGCTTGCTAACGTTAGCAGTCGAAAGATAGTTTTTTCTATCCATTAATTTCCTTTATATCATAAGGCATTTCAACAACATGACATGTAAAAACGTTGGCATATTTCAACCTAACGTTAACGTTACACCCCAAGTCTTAATTTGGGCTTTGTAAAGAAAGTAGGCCATTGCTTTGTATAAGCAAAGAGGGCAGTATGTATGGGTGGTTTAAAGTGGGAGAAGATTATGTGAGTTATCAGTCCTGGATAACTATTAACACCGTTATTACCTCATTTTAAAGTCAAAACTATCCCAGATGCTTTTACAGATGTTTAGCTAAACTTACAAATGTATTCAACTTGTCTAAAAACTTGAATATTTCTGTTGCTCTGTTATCATTTTGTTGTGACTTTTCTGCCCTAAAAGTATTTTGTTTATTACTTTGGTATTGTTGTCTTGTTGCTACAGGGGTTATATTTTCTAGTCTCTAAAGGATAGATTTCTAGACAGTTTTGTGGTTTATCTTTCACATCTACTCCTCGGAACTGCTTCATTTGTACGGACATTTTTGTGTGATTTTTATTTATTTTTTAAAACATTAATCGATTTTTGGAATTCTATGGATCGATTTTGAATCGGTGGAGCTTGGAATGTGAATCGTTTTTTGCACATCCCTAGTACTTGTATAGTTGTCTGTCTGAAATGACCAATTCCATCAAAGTCATCTATCAGGATGTTTCTCATGAAAAAGGAAGGTTGTATTTCAGAAGCACCCGGTTTTCTTTAGAAATGCAGTTAAAGCACCTCGATCCATTTGTCCAACCACCAGGCTTTTCTCAATTTGTCAAAACAAAACAACAGATGTCTTTAACATTTGGGTTGTACATGTACAAAATGAGCATTTTATTTACATCTGAGTTACTTTTTAAAGTTTCATAACTTCAGGCAAAACATACAGTACATGAAGTAGGACATCTAAACAAAATCCCTTTTGTAAGCCCAACTCGCAAACATTTAAATGACTTGTAAAGAATATCCTGAACAAAAAACCCAGCTGGACCCCTGGTCAAAACATGATGCATTATGGGCTGTATAAACTGTGGTTGAGGATACAGTGAGACCACAGCGTCTTAAAGAAGGCAAGATTGGTTAACCAGAATCTAGAGTCTCTTGTTGAGCCTTGCCCACAGTTCTGATTCAGAACTGTTGACTGTGCAGTATGTAAGCTGGACAAGATTGGTCTTGCCTGCCTCTTTCACTTCCTGTGAAGGAATTGCAGCCTGGGGGTGTGTTTTTTCTTCTTCTTTCCATTGTTAATCTCAGAGAGAAACTTGATTTGTTGAACTAGTAATCAGTGTTCACCATAGCCTAATTTAGAGATGAGAGGAGTTAAACACTTTGGTTTAATTATCCTGCCTTTGCTTCTAGACAGCATCATAATGACATAGCAACAGCACTGTATCGAGGCGAGAAATCCCTGAATGTATTTGATCTCGTGCAGCGTGTATAGATGACATGGATGCAGATTATATACACCGGTCCTGGTAATTGTAGACATAAGGGGAGACGAGTCTGTACACTGGAGTGGCCCCCTGCAGATCACTGAGTCACTTCCCTTAGTTACATTGTTGTGATGTTTAAACAGAGTGAGCAGTGCTCTGCTAGCATCTAGGAGTGTCGCGGCAGTTTGAAGGGTCAATCAGCATGACTCAACTCCAGGCCTTTACCCCCGACTCGTCAGAACCGAGTCATGGATGATCTGGCCTGCCAGTAACGGCCAGACAAATCACGTGGGAAGGGGGATGTTTGTAGATACATGATCATGATTCAAACCTTATCCCTCCATGACTCCACCCTTTCCGTGGTAAAATGTTGAAAGTTCTCACAGCAAGGACATGAAGAGCTTTTCAAACCGCTTGTGAAGATGTGGCAAGAAATGCAAGAAGATTGACATATTTTTAGGTTGCACAAAAAAGTATAATATTAGGAATGAAGGATCAATTTTGATCAGTGTACAAGAAAACCGTCACAAAGGAGAAGACAAGTAACTACTACTGAAACAATTAGTCGGTTAATTGATTAGTAGAGTGACAGCAAATTAATCGTCAGCGTTCAATTTTCAAGAAACAAAATGCAAAAAATAATCTATTTTCAATCTTTAAAAATGAGGGAATCTGCTGCCCAAGAGACTAACCCTGGATTTCCACAGGCTGCGGAACTGCTGCGGAACGGCTCCGGAACGTCGGCGGAGTCAATCGGTTTCCATTCTAGTCAATGTGTGTATTTCCACCAGCTGCGTAACAGCTGCGTAACGGCTGCGTTCCGACTCCGGCACAGCTCCGGCGGTCCGCAGCCCTCCAGATCAGATACGCAGAGCTTCTATTTTTGTCGGACGCCGGAGAGCTCCGCAGCAATTCAGCACACGGCAGATAGTGCGGGACAGGAAGTCGAGCACAGAAACAAAATAAAACATCCGGTTAACTTTCAAAATAAAATACACCGTGCTCACGAAGGATCATATTTCTCTTCACTACACCTTGAAAACACAGCACGGAGTTGTTTCCTCTCTACTCCTCGGAATAGAAACAAACTGTTGGTGGTTTTGTGGTTCTATTCTGCGTGAATTCGCGAGATCTAGTGGGTCCTCGTGACTACAGCTGTCAGTCCTGGCCGCAGCCGTTCCGCAACAACTCCGGATCCGGTGGGTATTGACGGACGGCGGACCACGGAGATGTTCCGCAGCTGAGACGTTCCGCAGCAGTTACGCAGCCTGTGGAAATCCAGGGTAATGGATCAGAATACATGTCACAGATAAAGGTCATTTTCATCAGTTACACTGATAAAAGAAGCTGTTGAGAGTAAGTGTTTTAAAACCCCAAAGGGGAACAACATATCTTACTTAAAAGACCTTTGAAAATAACTTAATTCATAAGGTGTTGGAAATGGAATCCAGCTTCTTTTTTTACATACTTACTGAGGGAGGAAACAACATTTTAAAACTTGCCCGTAGGGATTTCAACAAGTTTTTATTTTATTTTTAGCGTCAAACATGTCGTCATACTGGGTTCAGGTTGGAAAGAAGTGGAAAAAGCACCCCATATTTCAGTGACGTCGTTTTTTTTCCTCCTCCAAATAGTATGGAGCCAGTTAAGTTGGAATGTGTTATCTCATCTCTCTGAGGAGGGTTGGGAGATCGGGAACTCCTCCACATGGCTGACAACCCCCCCACCCCAAAAAAAAAAAAAAAATGATAGCCTACTGCAGGCTGAATTAACTCTTTCCAAAGGATCAGCCTGCTATGTCTGCCGAGGGCATAACCTAAATTTTATATGAGAATTTGACAGATTTTCTATGTAGCTTTTAGATGTTAAAACGTTTAACATGTATGCACGTCAAAATTGAAATCTTGCTTTACTCTTATTTATCATTCTACTTTTTTTTTTTCCACAGAATAGTTATTTTACTTATTTATGATTAGTTCACAATTGATTAATCACCTTGCTGATTAATCATTGTATTAAGATTATAGTGGCAGACAAAAATGCAAACTGTATTTTGGATTCCCTTGTCTACCTTAAACTGTTCCATTAGGTTCAAGTGAAAAATAGAAATTGGTTATTTTTTTTACATCCTTGACTGTTACTGATGATAATTAGGACACCAGCCAAACACATGCATTGTTGTAGTAGGACAACAAACATGTTCAGTGACCCTTTCAACCATTTTTTATAGTCGGCTGGATGTCAGATGGTCAACATGTGTCCTTAGATATGAAAGGGGGGAGAGAGAGGGGGAAGACATGCAGGAAATCGTCTCAGGTCGGACTCGAACCCTGCACCCTCTGCGTCGAGGTATACATCTCTACGTATGTGCGCCCGCTCTACCAACCCGGCCATGACGTGTCCTTTTCTGATGCTTTGTCTCAAGAAACAGACTTCACCTGGGAACATCTAGTTTGACAGCACTTTTAAAGTTCAGTATCAAGCATCATGGCAGATGTTGGCTGGCTGGTTGGAGGTGATCCTGCATGTATGTCAGGTTTCCTTCCAACATGCTGTGTTTGCAGTCCGCAAGCGAGGTGTTCTTCCTGATCCTTCAGCAGCCTGTTGGGGAGAATAGTGGTCTCCTGGGAGTGGTTTAATCATCAAGGAAATGGATGCAGAGTCATGCTGAGTTGTTTGGGCACCTAATGGACTGGGAGGGGACTGTGACTTTCTACAGCAGGTGGAGGCTGCTTGGCTGACCGGCTGGCAAACAGAGCGGGGGGGATGGGCACCCCACCGGATGACCCATCCAGCGGGAACAACGCTGACTTGTATTGAATGCTACATTTGACTTTGCATGTTACTCACAGGCGTTCTTGACATTTTAGTGCAGCATTCATATTTTGATTACACCAGGATGCATTATGTGACACGCACAATTGTGTTCATATAGCTGTCACGTCCCTGAAAGTAGATATAGAAGCGGTCAGGTTTATATTGTGAGTTGAGATTAAGCCTGCACAATATGAGGAAACTATGCAATATGTGATAATGTTGAATATTGCAAAAAAGATATAACGTACAATAAATAAACCAATATTAAAGTGTACTCAGTTCTGCATTTCTGCTGCTTTCAGTTTTCTGCTGAAATACAACAAGCTGCTTGTTTAATTTAAGATAAATGAAAGGAAATCATTTCCAGCATTCTTTTATTGAACCAATTGAACATTATATTGAACATAAAAGGCACCACTAAAAAGGAATGAGTTACTTTTTTAAAGTGCCGTTATCTACTGATAATTCCTTTTCAACTAACAAAAAATCTCTGAGTGTCTTTCACGATTTGTAGCAGCCTTTTGCGATGTGATTATTGCGCCAGTTGATATTGCCATGACTATAATAAACAGATATATTGTGCAGCCCTAGTTGAGATATGCATTACATAGTTTGGACACTGTCCAGTAAAAAGATATAAACACTGTAAGAAGTGTTAGAGGAGGAGGAGGGAAAAAGAGCACATCTATAGGATGGGTGTATAAAATAAAAAGCCAAACATGGAGCTGTCTCATTTCACTAAATCCAATTTCTAGAATCCCTTCTTAGAGGTAATGTTAAAATACCAGCTGAAACAGTAGCGCGAGGTGGTCTTAATTAGGCACAGTTTAGCCTACATCTGTGATGCATTTCAGTATTTAAGCAACAGCATGCAAGTAAACATTGTTATGTTGAAGTTGGATCAATGTGCTCTTCTCTTTTTGTGAGAGAGAAAAAAGTGAGCCAACCATAAGTGATGCACAGTGTGGTTAACCTCTAATCGCATGAAACCAGGAACCACTGAGAAACTGGATAGCGTTGTGGTAGCTTTTGCAATACTTCCAGTTGTGCATGTACACAGAGGAGCCATGGGCATCAGCTGTTTGTGTTTTTGTCCTGCTTGCTTATTTTTTTCATTTTAGAATTGGCACTCATTGATTTAGCTATTTTCTTGTTATTTGTACCAACACTATGTTGTATAAAATGTGCACTCACGAAAGGAGTGCATTGTGCAATTTGTTTACTGACTGGGCTAATATTTTTTACCTCCATTTCAACACAGAATCCGCCATCAGACAACTTGAAATAATCCCATTTGTTTTGACACCTCTGTAGAGCTGCAAAGATTAATCGATTAGCTGTCAACTTTTAAATTAAAGCTATAGCGCATAGTTTCTGTCTCCCCCGTGAGGAATTCTAAGTAATGACTACAAAACTGTTGATGCATCCACATGATACAAGCCTTCCATGACCGCTGTCACTACCCGATGTGAGTCGAGTGCAGATGTGAGTTGCGCATAATCAATTAATCTGTTTGAGTCATTTGTTAATTACAAAAAAAGTCAAACTTCTCTGATGTCAGCTTGATAAATATGAATATTTTCTAGTTTCTTCACTCCTCTGTGACAGTAAAGTTGATATCTTTGAGTTGTGGACAAAACAAGACATTTGAGGACGTCATCGTGGGCTTTTCTGACGTTATATAGAGCAGCTATCTACAGCTAATCGATTAATTGAGAGAATGATCGACAATGAAAATAAATGTTAGTTGCAGCCCTGCATCTCTGTAATTTGCACTACCAGTGTTCAGTAGAAGGAAGCTATGCATAAGCAAAACATAATCAGCAGGACACACTTTGTGTGGGGGGAGGTGCAGAAATGTCACATATAAAATAATTTAGGATTTCAACTCAAGTCATTCCTAATTCATGTTTTTATGTATGTTTCATGTTTGTTGTCATACAGTTCTGTAAGCAAAACCCTGACCAAAGTCCAAATGTTTGATTCAACAGCACATAAACCATGAAGTCAACTAGCTTATACAGAGGGACTTTATTAGGCCTACTTGTTGAACCGTGGTCTTCCCCAGTCTAAACATGGACTTTGGATTACTAGATTACTAAACACACACGGATGTGCCTTGCTCCACCTTCAGACCACACCAAAGCCATATGAGCTGCAGCAAGTCCCAGACGTGTCAGGAAGGCAGGTCATCTGCACAGTAACATATCCTCTTTTAATCAGATAATACAACTCTTTCACTTGAATAACATCCACGTATTACTTAGGCCTACATATTAGACACTGGGGCTGCACAATATATCGTTTTTATTTTTTCATCGCCATCGCGATATCCACCGCCGCAACAAAAACATTGTGAAAGGCTGCGACGTATTGCGAAAGACACTGAGAATTATTGTTAGTTGAAAGAGAATATCTGTAGAACACTGCACTTCATAATGTCATTCTTTTTTTAAGTGGTGCCTTTTTATATTAAATTTGATGTTCAATTTGTTCAATAAAAGAATGTTGGAAATGATTTCTTTTCATTTGTTTTAAATTCAACAGGCAGTTTGTTGTATTTTAGCAGAACACTGGAAGCAGCAGAACTGAGTACACTTTAATATCTGTTTATTTATCGCACGTAATATTGTTATCACGATATTCAACAACATTATCGCATATTACATTTTTGCTCATATCCTGCAGCCTTATTAGTCACCCGGCCCACCAGTTGTTGTTTTTTCCTCAATTTAAGTGACATAAACCTCTAACAAAGCTATTAGTGCAGACAGTATTTCTCGATATCAGTGAGTGGCATTGTCAAGAGGAAGTCTCCTGCCCCGGACTATGCATAGTGCGTTTCCCTAGTCATTAACTGTCAATAAGGCACTGCACCGCCGTCAATGAACAGGGGAAGAGGTGAACAAAGAAGCAGTGGTGACACATGTCTGCAGAGTCTGATTCAAAGTCCTCATGTTAAACTCCTACGTGTAAGTGTGACCGACGCTGACCCTGACTTGGGAAAATCCCAGCTCTGTTTTAAGTGAAAGAATATTCCTTTTTCTTCAAACATGACCGGGCTACACACGCTGGGTGACACGGGTGGCACAAGGCAGAGGAGCTTTCCCTCATTGATATACAGTAAATGGGGTGGACAAATTATGAGAAACACCTCTCAGGAAAATGCAATGCTAGGATTTCCCTCAGGAAATGGGTAACGACATCCACTCCCATGCTGTCCATCAGAGATGATGTTTTCTCAGCACTGTCTCCCCTTCACCACAGGAAGAGGAATGCCACTGTCAAGTAGGCGGAGATGTCAAACAGGGAGTTGATTATTTGCAATACAAATAGATGTGTGAGCAGAGGAATGCTTTCTGTGACTTTCCATCAGAGTGAGAGCGTGGCTCTAGTCCCTGAGGCACACTTTCAGACTGCAGATTGAATCAAACGCCTCTGACCTGTCTGGCTGATGGCCGGCAGTGGAGGCACTGTGGAGGATCGAGTTTCAGTCAGCTCTTCTCAGCAGCTGTTGGGGGAAATTCTTTAAAAAAAACAACATTTTACATCACTTAGTTCAACAGGTACAGCTGTGTACATTTCATCCGTGCTTGTTGTAATTTTTGTGGCAATTTTTCTGTTGGCTGTCCGACTGTGGTACAGGAAGATGACGTTCCCGTTCTCTTATATTAGTACAGACTGCAAAGCTCTGATTGGCATGGTTGTTTTTTACCGACCGTCCCAGAGCACAACAGCAGACTGATTTGAGTTGCTGAACAAATTGAAAACAGAAGGTCACCCTTGCTCCCAGCAGATGTTGTCTAGTGCAGTGGTTCTCAACCTGGGGTTTGGGACTCCCAAGGGGGTCGCAAGATAATTTCTGGGGGTCGACAGATGGTTGGAGGGGAAAAAATAGCTTGTAGCAACGATTAGCAATTAGTCAGGTAATTATTTTCTCAATTTAATAACGTTTTCTATAAAATGTGAGAAAATGGCCATCATAATGTCCTACTAGTTTTATCCAGACAGTCCACAACCCAAAGGTATTCAGTTCATTGACGTGTATGATCTAAAAAAGCAGAAAATCCTCATATTTGCATAGCTGGAAGAATATATAAGAATAAGAATAGAGAATCCTAAAAAATGACTGAAACTCGTAATGCCTCAGCAAAATTGTTTCCTATCATTTTTTCCGTCGATCAACTGATCAATTAATCTACTAATGGTTTCAGATGAATGTCTGTGATTGGTTGCTTGTTGAGTTTAATTTGTTTTACAGTTTCACTTTGCAATTCTAGCAGACAGACCGTATGGGTATTTTTAAGTAAAGTTTTGCCTACTGCAGCCTTAAACCAATGTATCCATGAAGTCAGAGGAGTAGCCTATGTAAGCTCTTACTCAGCAAGACCCGGCTTTGTGTTCTTGAAGTCCCACACGTCCATATTTGACAATTTGCAGGCAAACCACAGTCACAGTTACTGTGCGTGTATTGAAAATATCTGAGCAGCTCTTGTAGAATTATAAATGAAATGGTGACGCTAACCTTCAGCATCACGAACACAAAGCATGTGTCGTCTCCGTCTTCTCCAGCCTGACCATACAAAGTCATGGTTCAACACTGTGTGCTCCTGTTACTCTAAATATTAGGCTCTCAGGTCTGTCATCACGACTCCTCATAGACCATAGTGTGTGCTTGGCGAGAGAGACAAAGGTAGGGGTTGAAAAAGGAGGATAAGTAGAGTAAGACTTTGTAAAAGTATCCGCTCTCTATCAGTATTCTCCCCCCCTTTACTGCGGGCAAGGAAGTAACATGGCCTCACGTGTAGTCAACTGATTTTCTCCATTGATATGTGGGACAGGTAAAGTACAGTAGCTTCAACTGTGGGCTTCAGTTTGGATTACAAAAAAACGATCATTAATGAGATACAGCTGGTACATGGTGCTGTACTTTTCTGTTCAGGTGTTCAATCATTAGGATAACTTTCTATGTTTAAAGAGGTCAGGTAAATTGTCTTGCTTTTAGGGCTGCAACTAACGATTATTTTCATTGTCTTATTTTCTCGATTAATTGATTAGTTGTTGGTCTATAAAACATCCTCAAATGTCTTGTTTTGTACAAGCTATAACCAAAAGTTTTACTTTTTCATTTAAAAAAATGACTCATACCCGCAGAATCCATTATCAAAATAGTTGCCTGGCTAGCTCACCTGGTAGAGCGTGCGCCCCATGTACAGAGACTCAGTCCTTATTGCAGCGGCCCCGGTTCAATTCCAACATGCGGCCCTTTGCTGCATGTCGTTCCCCCTTCTCGCTCCCCTTTTCATGCCTAAACTGTCCTATCCAATAAATGCCTAAAATGCCAAAATAATCTTTTTAAAAGGAAAAAAAAATTGTTGGCAATTAATTTTAATAGTTGACAACTAATCAATTAAATTTTTGCAGCTCTACTTGCTTTGGAGAAAAAGTAGTCACTTTGTGGAGACAGTAGGCTGTTGATTGACCAATCTTTTGGGTAACACTTTACTTGAAGGTATCTCCGTAAGAGAGACATGACACAGTCATGACTAACCCTAACCCTAACCCTAACTCTAACCATAACCATGACTTGTCATGACAAAAAACGAATGACACTTACTAAAAGAAGCGTCATGTCATAAACATTTATGACTTGTTTATAATGTTTATGACACGTTCATGACAGTGTCATGTCAGTCTTATGTAGATACCTTCAAGTAAAGTGTAACCATCTTTTGCTAGAAGGGTTCGTTCAGGAATTCCCTATTCAGTACATGAAGGGGACTATTGATTGGAAATGCTACACTGTGATAAACGCAGACCAGAGTATGTATATTTATTAGACACTTTTTTTACCTCCTTTCTCCCTAATGAATTTACCCCATACCAGCTGGCCTTCTATCACATTTCACAGTTATGAGGAACAGTTGCACTCTGGTATGAATCAGGTTTATTTATCCGCCTCTGCCCAAAGTTGCTATTGGCTCTTATCAGCTGTGACGTTAGCTTTGTGGAAGCAACGGTGACTTTTATGTCCTGCCATTTCTAGTGAACCAGTGAAGTCTCCTCCTCCAACGGTCGTATGATATTTCAGCTATCACTCGCTTTATTGCTTTGAAGCTGAAAAGGCAGTGAGACTCTTCGTGAAAGCCACTGGTCTTATTAGCAGTCAGTTGCATTATCTCGTATGTATTTGTCTGATGACAGCTGTGGCAATAACAAAAGAGTACATTGTCATTTCATAAAGGCAGATGGGTTGAGAAAGATTTTTATTTCATTTAGGGTAGACATTGAAGCAAGCATGTTTCCAAAGCTATCATGCCCCAAGATCATTACCAGAAGTGCCAGTGCCTCCCTAATGCCATTATGTGGCACACACAGGCATCGGAGACCCTGAATGCCTCCCAATCTGTCAGCTCTCTGTAATTTGCAGCCTTGTGCAGAATGAGCCCCAGAGTGGTAAATAAAGCTGTACTTCAGGAATGTTGGGGAGGAGCCCTAATATATTGTAGAAAGTCTTTGCACTTGGTGTTGACTTGAATTTATTTAAGCGTCTTGCTGGGTATGTTGTGTGTTGAACGTTTTTGTCCATTTTGTTTTTCTTCATTGTGTTAATGAGTATATTTAAAAGAGACAGTGCCCTGTTGATTAACAGAAAATAACTGACATATGTTGCCCCTGGCCAGGTACTAAAAGGCACTCTAAAACGCAAAATAAAAATCACATTTGGCTCTGCTGTTTCTGCATCCCTCACTATTGTCCAAATCTTTCAGTGTGTCACCGTTCCCCACAGCAGCACGATCACTATCACAAAAGCACTTAGGGGAAACTCACATTTAAGTTGGTCATTAGGCACCCTTTTCACAGGATGTGGTTGTTTTGGCAGATGCCTGTGCACTTTTAACCCACAGCACTACAGCAAACATATTACATGTTTATTTTTCAGCATCTGCTGAAGAATGTACAGCCACCAGTTTTTACCTCTACCTCACTCATAGTTAACTGTAACAGTCTAATTTTCTTGTTGTGTAGTGTAAATAGAAATAGCACCTTTGTCCACTGGCAGTTTGTGAATAAGCTGTATAGCATTCAACAGGGCTAGACTATTTTGGGACACAGCTGTTGACTTTGGCTGTAACCCTGCTTGATTTCCTTAGTGGGGCAAGTACACAGCAAGTGAGTTTGAGGAATGGGCAGACAGTCAAGGAAGTGTGTCACCAGAGTTGTGGGGAATGGCAGAGATTCAGGAAGAGGCATAAAATATCCTGACCAAATATGGGAACACACACACACACACACACACACGAACACACCTACCTCTTTTCTGCCTTAGCTGTTTGTATTTTTCTGCGCAGTACTTGCGTAGTAAAAATGTTGACCCACCACCAAAGCACAACATGACCTCCCACTTTTTGAATAGCTCCGTGATTTTCCCTTATTCAACGTTTCATTACATGCTTGTATAAAGAGTTTTAAGCCTGGAACCAAGCCAACCAGCTATGAGATCAATTGTGACCATAAACATTGGATTCGGCGCCAGCGAACATTTTGAAAACGGCAAAAGTACAGGACTGTGTACAGAAACAGCCATAGACTTCAGTGATAGCAGCTCACTAGCAGTTTAAACATGTCCATGGTAACAGCGATCCCCACCAGTCAGAGACGTTGCCGTTATGTTTAGGCTTGCGGGTAGTGTAGTACTTCTCCATGACATCACACATGTTTTTCTTATAACACAAGGTTGATTTCATACGGACTTGTGGTTTCTACAGGAGCTGAAACCTTCGTTTCACAATCTCACAGCTTGTGGTCAGTCTACCTCGGATGGTTTAGACATTATGGCTGATAATCAAAATCCTTATGGAGAAATGAATGCGATTTTCAATTCCCGATGCCACGCTGTTGAGCTCTATTTCCAACTTGCTTTCACACAAACAATCTTAAACCGCCTTTGTTCAGTTCTGTTGTTGGTTGATTGGTTAATGCTCAGCAGCTCAGTGTGGTAGAGAGACATCATAGGACTTCCCAGTGAACCACAGGATTCCTCTCCATTTGTCCTCTTAGTAGGCTGTTAAAGCTTCTGCTGCTGCTCTGTTTCAGTCAGTACAAGTCTGCTGTTAGACTCATAGACTCAGACACCTCACTTTATTTATTTGTTGGGAGTCGAACCCGTAGCCGCTGTGTCAAGGAGTAAACCTCTACATATGTGCGCCCGCTCTACCAACTGAGCTAACCCGGCCATGTGAACACCTCACCTTTTACGCAACATTGTATGTCTCCTCAAGCGTCTCGCTGTCTTCCTCTGTCTTTCGTCATGTCTTATCTGAGATGCCCTGCCGAGATAACAGGCCAAGAACCGCATGGAAGTATCCAAAGTGCACTCGTAGGGTGGTTTCATCAAAGTGAAGTGCTGATGAACTGGCAGCTGACGCCAGCTAAGTGTGGGCAAATTAAATCCTCTCTCCATATTTGGAAAAGGCAAAATGAGAGGCATTCCTCCCCTCTGCTGCCTGCAGCCCTATAACACATGATACACGATAGGTGTTAGGAAGACGACATCACAGAGTATGATGTTAACCTTAACGTGTTCAAAAAAATGAGTCACCAGGCCATTAGAACCTTTTCAAGGGGGATTTGCTGTGTTAATGGTAGACTTGGTAGTTTCTTTAAGTGGCACATTTAAAATGTCCTCTGTACAGCTGTACCACAAAGGGGGAAAAAACTACTTTTCTTCTGTGGTCACACTTGTCAGATATGCATGTCTCTCATGTTTTAAAGATAGCTCTCTGTCACATTAAAAAGTGACTGTTACACACACACAAAACAGCGTTTTTGTCTGTTAGCGGTGACCAACACTCGTGACAAAGGCGTCTGATGTTGATCTTTTCTTTCATGTTGATTTCAACTTCCAACACTGAGTTTTTGTTTATTCTTGTTCCAGATGGATCTGCGGTTACTTTTAATAGCAACGTTATCATCGGTCCTCTGTGGCAGCTGGGCACAGCAAGGTAAGAGCAAACAAATGTTATAGATATTAGGGCTGGGTATCGCCACCGACTTTCTGCAATTCATAAGGTCCTGATTCGATTCGATTTTTCTGATTCCATTTCCGATTCAGTGTTGGATATGAAAGAAATTCTACAGTTGTACAAGGTTCCCTCTACCCTGCTGCATTATTAAAAGTCTCAATGTTTACATTAAGAACTGACCCCAACGCAGTTAAATTAATGCATTTTTTTATTTAACATGAACACACAATAAAGTGCAGCTCTACAGTCAGTGGGTAAGTCACATTTCATTCAGATATCTGAAGGTGACAGAGAGACCCCTTTGAAAACGGCAATGCCAGTTTTTCCGTCGCCAAAATGTAACCTAACTTTGGAGCGTTATTTAACCCCTTCCGGACAAGCTAGCATGACATTTTTATGAGATTGGATCATTCAAATGAAAATCGTGTTTTTTATTTATTTATTTACACCCAGCCCTAATAGATTTGTTAAAGTGTGGCTCTGTTGTTCTGCCTAGCATGTTTTTCAGCTGTGTTAACAGTGACCCTAGTGCAACAGTCCCCTTAGTATGCTATTCATTGTTCCACTTATGTGTATGTTGATTGTCATGGTTTGACCTGACATGCTCTGTACATTGGGCCAAACATTGACCTCTCTTAGTTTCTTAAGCACAATGCAATAAAGCGGTGCTTTTATCAACTTAACTGCTCCCATTTCGCCATTCTTCATTCATGGTTTTATGACTCTGTGGGTCCTGTTTTTTTTTTTTTTATAAGGTGAAGTCATCACTTGGTGAGCTGCCTAGAGCTTCTCTCACCATGACTCAGTTTTCTGAAATGGGAAGGGGTTGTGTTTTTGCAGCCACAAACCCAAGCTGGTTTGAGTTAGTGAACTAATAAAAACTGTGTTTCGTCATCTCAGCTGAAAGCAACTCTGTCTCTTTCAGAGGGAAGCATATGCATCAAGGCGAACGCACAGTCATGTGGGGAATGCATCCAGGTGGCCGAGACGTGTGGCTGGTGTGCAGATGAAGTGAGTTGAATCGCCAAAACTGCCACCAAAGTGTTTTATCATATGAATGAAAAGGTGTCTTGAATATTCCCAAACTGTTGGTGTGGCACGTTCCGAGTTTGTGTTTTGTGGCAGCGTCACTTAATTGTTGAATTGCACAAAAATGGCTAACAGACACAGATGGTTGTCATCATTTTGTGCATTTTGTGAACTCCCAACATTTCGAAAAGACAAATAGATACATATATAAAGTGTACTTGCACTATAAGTACATGCACAAACAAGTGCAGAGTAGTACTTGAGAGTTAAGAGATTGGCGAGACTTGCTCTCTTTTGCCTTTCGACCAAAGTCAAGTAAACCACAAGTACTCCATTATTGTAAACATGAGTGCTGCTGCTTCTTGTCTCACAATGGAAACTTTGGCTAATAAACCCTTTAATTAGAGGTGTTCTGTACCCAAGGCAAGTATTCTTGCTGCCACAGCAAGGAAAAATACAGATTTACAGGAGCGTGAGGTTAATATCAAATGTATGTTCACTCCTTGACAGTTTGTATATTTTTCAGCATACTGTAGTGGCAGGACAAACAAATGTTACAGAACTATATGTCATGCTGTGCAACAAATGTTTGAGGGGTATTTTTATTTCTACATGAACCGCATGTTTTGCAGCTTCTTCAGTTTCACTCTGCAAGACCTGGAACTTGAGGAGCATGAGGTTAACGTGAATTGTTGGAACTGGACCGTAAACTTGTGTAATTTTTTCTGTGATAGGAGAGTATGAGACCCTGCTCTGTCATAACTTCAAATTAATAGGTGCAAGAAACTGAAAAATCACCCAGAAACAAGTCTTGTAATGCAATTTAGTGACACACATTTCTGATGTCACTTGCCATTTGTTGATAATTAAAATATGCAGGGAATGCCTCAACCTATTTTGTTGTTACATCCCCACCAGGACCAGAAATACTGTGATTATCTGAAGCTTCACTAGTCATCCCCAAATATCATTAACCAATTAATTGTATGAACCAGTTATCTTTATTTGTGAAACTGAGCCTATGAGTCAGTACTCACAGGGCTCAGTTTCAGTACTTCCTCTGAAACTACTCACCAAGGTGAGTCTCTTAGCGAATAACAACATTTCTCTCTGGGTTGGGTATTTATGTCAATTTAGCATTTGTCAAGACAGATCTGCATTCCTGTTAAATCTTGCCTGGCTTCCTCTGAGCTTATGAAATCATAACATCAAGCAACAACAGCAATTTTGGAGTGCAGTCGTGTTTGGTGAAACATCTGCAGCCCTGAAGTACATTTGGTTTAATCTTCTCATAATCTGAGCCGGGCATTTGATTGTTCAAAATCAACCCCAAAATTACAAAGGAAAAACATCACTTAAGAACAACACTCCAATGGTACAAGAGCTCCATAAACTAGTACTAAGTGCCTTTACAGTCTGGAAAAAATATGAATATGTGTCTATGTACAGTATGTTATGTCCTGTGTGATTTAGGATGACAAAACTATTCATTTCTGTCTGTATATAATCTACTTTGTTCATCATTTCCTGTATTCACCCCACAACCAAACTATTCTCCAGAACAATAGTTGTCTTGTTTTTCTGTGGTTTTTGATCTCTTGAATACATTTTATCTGCGGTGTTCGGCAAAATGCACTGGAGAAGAAAAAAAAGAGTCTGTGGGTCATGTGGTTTTAAAAGAATTAGGTCAAAGCACTATTTTTGTTTTGACCAAGTCCATTGTCTCAGGTTCTCCTCGGCTATGCTTCGGGGGATAGCATGTGCATCTAATCTGTATTCTCAGCCAGGCTTCCAGGCATCTGTTTCTCCACGTCTCCTGCTGCCGAAGACCAATGGCCTGAAAACAACAGGCCGATTAATTCCAGAGGCCTCATAGGTTGAAAATAGTTTCATACCCATAATTATAACTAAAAGCAGAACAAACTGTTACGTCTGGCATCTAGATCAGTTTCATTTGACACAATATTTGAATAATAAAAGTGACATTCCTGTTCCTGTAACATGTATGTCCATATGTAGTTGTGTGTGACTGTGCTTGTTATCAACATGTTTCTTAATGCCAGTCCCGTCAAGACACAGTCCTGTACATTTATGGGACCTTTCCAGATGTGGGAAAATGACCATATATTTTTGTTTGGGAAATGGGTATTTAAGGTGAAAAATGTATTTTGTGATCGGACTGTGACGCTGCTGTTACCTGCATGCATTGACCAATATCTTTCTATGACTTTAAAACTGACTGTTAAACTCACGATGCTTAGAAGAACATCTTGTCATCTGTTCTGTCACAGATTAGATCTCCCCTTAGAATGTCCTTAAGCCCAGGGAAAAATATTTAGGAAATGAGTTTGGGATGTAGTAGAGGTTTAAAAAAATAATCCTCACAAAAACCTCTCGTGCTATTTCACAGAAATTCCTCTCTGTGGGCGAGTCCAAGTCGGCCCGCTGTGATGATCTGCAGTCCCTGAAGAAGAGGAATTGTGCAGTGACCAAAATTGAGAACCCACGCGGCAGCATCAAAATCGACAAGGACAACCCCGTCACCAACCGCAAGAAGGACGGGTCTGAGAAACTGAAGCCTGAGCAGATCACCCAGATCCAGCCCCAGAAACTCACCCTGACACTCCGATCTGGTAAATATTCCAACTTGTGTCAGATCTTTGAATGTGTTGCTAGCAGGGGTGTCAACATTTTGCCTTCTGCGGAGTGAGTTATGGAAACAAACAACGTAGGTAAAGCATGTGGGCTCCGACGGGACTTTATGGTGTGTTTATGTGCGTCTCGGTAAACTAATGGTGCATTTAAATGCACTTCGGTAATTTTGAAAAACTCAAACTGTTGTTGTAAAATACTTTTCTGCCATCTGATGGCTCTTATTGTGGCATTGCCGTCACTGCTGCAAAACAAATGTTTAACTCGAATTAAGCTGTGTCCTTAAAATGAATCAAAAGTCAAATAGTGACGCCCCTAGTTAGTTAACAAAGTGCGTTATGGAGGGCATGTATTTTGGCAGTTTACCAGTCTACGGTGTTTGCACAAACAATGGTCAACCAGCTCTAGAGCAAACATGTCAAGTCATTATTTTGTCGACTCCCTCAGCTTATTTCCCGACTTCTTTTTTTCTCTCTTTTTCCTCTTCTCTCTCTTCTTACATTTCTCTTAATTTGTTTGTGTTGTGCTTGTTTATCTGTTTGTTTTTTGTCTTTTGGATGTCTATCTGTGTGTGGGTCTGTGTTGTCTGTCCCCATCTGGTTCGGACCTGATCTGGGATTGGTTGCGGGTGGGGGATTTGGGGGGAATTGACATTCTGTTTCATGTGTGCTTCTTGCAGCTTTGCCTGTTTAATGGATGTCATTTATTTAGAAAATTTCAATAAAAATAGTTGGAAAAAAAACAACAAAAAACATTATTTTGTGTGAAATGGGTTTTAGAAAAGACTATATGTATAGTATAGTATAGACCAATGGTAGGATTTCCTGTTGTAGCAGAAGACCTTTACGGCTAAATCTACTTTTAAAATCTCCTTCATCACTGTTCCTTCAAAATGATTAATACAAAGATTCAAATTAATTCAAGAGATCTAAAAAAATATGTTTTTGGTGACATTTCTTCCCTTCAGGTGAACCCCAGACTTTTGAGCTGAAGTTCAAACGTGCGGAGGACTACCCCATCGACCTGTATTACCTTATGGACCTGTCCTTCTCTATGAAAGATGATTTGGAAAACGTCAAGAACCTTGGCACTGACCTCATGAAGGAAATGCAGGAGATTACCTCTGATTTCAGGATCGGTAAGGAAAACTCAATGTCAATCAACAGAAAAAGCTATCGTGATACAAATATCTTTACAATCCTGAGTCAAACCCATTCTCCTCTTAAGGTTTTGGCTCCTTTGTGGAGAAGACGGTCATGCCTTACATCAGCACCACGCCAGCTAGGCTCATCAATCCGTGCACAGGGAACCAGAACTGCACCAGTCCCTTCAGCTATAAGAACGTCCTGAAGCTGACAGACAAGGGGGACGAGTTCAACCGCTTGGTCAGTCAGCAGCAGATCTCAGGGAACCTGGACTCTCCAGAGGGCGGCTTCGATGCCATCATGCAGGTGGCCGTCTGTGAGGTACGAAGGTTCAAGAGTTTTTAGGAGGGCTGGGACGTTATGCTTTTGACTCAGTTGTTTCGCGGTACATGGGCGCCGATTGGATTTGTAATTTATTGCGATTCTAGAAGCATTGCGATTCGATAGTATCGTATATTGGGATTTTCTTTTCCTTCTTTAACGAAAACAAAAGTTGAAAAATACACTTCTAGAGACAATATATCATGAGACATTTCATTGTTTTCCAAGAAGAATGTACATCACATGTCAGTCAGTCTGACGTTTACTTCATTTGTAAAGAAGAACATAACATCAAGCATGTTGTGCTTCCGGTCTGTTTTGCTGGAAGCGGATATGATGTAGTTGTTGTCGGAGGTGTTTCTAGACAAGAGTGTCTTGTGAATGTGTAAAATATGAATGAGAAGGCTCTGTTGGTCTTGGTCTCCCCAGAACCAAATCGGCTGGAGGAACGTGACTCGTCTGCTGGTGTTTTCCACGGATGCTGGTTTCCACTTTGCTGGAGACGGCAAACTGGGTGGCATCGTGCTGCCCAACGATGGGAGGTGTCACCTGGAGAACAACATATACACCATGAGCCACTACTATGTAAGTCGTTTATCAATATTAGATCTGCACAATGTATCCAGGGACAGTTGACTGAGCATTTGTGCCATATTCAGCTTTTGCTGATTGTCTCAATGTCTTATTGATGCTAACCCACATTTGTCCACACAGTCTGGGATTAAAACGGTTGCTGAATGCTGCTTTTATTAATAATTACGTGTGTTATTATTCTGTAATAGGACTACCCCTCCATCGCCCATTTGGTTCAGAAACTGAGTGATCACAACATCCAGACCATCTTTGCCGTCACTGAAGAGTTCCAGCCGGTTTACAAGGTAAACCTTCTGTTTTCTCTTTTATGTTGTGTTGTCATAAAATTCAAAAGGAAGATGCAGATTAACCATTTGTTCATTTACCTTTGGCCCTTGTGTCTCTTTCAGGAGCTGAAAAATCTCATTCCTAAATCAGCTGTTGGCACACTGTCCTCCAACTCCAGCAATGTGATCAAACTCATTATTGATGCTTACAATGTGAGTCCAACTGCACCGCCTTCGCATCACATCTCACTCTCCCTGGCATTAAGACATAAATTGTGATTTTTAATTTGATTACTTTTTGTCATGTTACATATTTATATGTTGATCCTGCTGTTGAAGTGCTTGGCCTTGCGTCACGTAGGTTATCAAACACGGTGCATTGTTTGGCTTTTAAATAAACTCCGGGTGTCGCCAGATGTTTCATCAAATTCGACGTGTTATAATCCTGAGGGCCTGCTCTTATTATGCTTTTTGCCTTTTTCCCTTTCCTTTTATTGTGTTATATATCTTTTTGTGCACGTTATAGGTTTACAAAGTGAAAAAGTCCAAAGTCCCCCCCAAAGGGACTTACCATCTCCAACAGAAAACACTGTTCACAAACTGCTCCAAACAGCTCTGTTGTAGTCCAGCCTTTACTTCAGAGACTAACGTGGTCACTTTGGAACACACGTTATAATGCTCGCCTAGCTGCTAGCATGGCACGCCCTCATACTCTGCTTCTGACTGGCTAGTAGTCCTTACCTAGGTACTGTCAGGACACGCCCTCATACTCTGCTTCTGACTGGCTAGTAGTCCTTACCTAGGTACTGTCAGGACACGCCCTCATACTCTGCTTCTGACTGGCTAGTAGTCCTTACCTAGGTACTGTCAGGGCACGCCCTCATCTCTGCTTCTGACTCGCTAGAGCTCAACACACAGGGTGAAAAGAGGAGCTGCAGCAATGTGCAGTACAACAAAAATATGGTATTTTTTGAAAATTAAGCCATGTAAACCTATTCTGATATAACCTCTAAATACAATTATGAACCTAAAAATTTGCATAATATGAGCACTTTAAAGATTCTTTGACTAAATAAAGAGAACAATGAATCACTACAAGAGGTCATGTACTTAATCATGTATGACAAGTAATCCAAGCAAAGGCACTATTCCTGTGACTACTTCTCCTTGGCGATAAATACTGTGCACACATTGCTATCCATCTTATGCAGTCACTCATTCGAGTTGACAGTTGTGCCTTAGCCATGCCACTCCCTAACATCCATATTAATGAGGCCAGGCATTCTCAAATCTGCTTCCCTGAAGCAGCTGGGTTCCCACATGGAAAAGGCTTGTATGCACAGGTTTTTTGTTGTTCTTGTGATAAACAATTTTATTTCTATTTTTTTTAACAACATACAAAACGTACATCTTGCAACATGAACCCCCCCCCCCCCCTCCCCCACCTTTCATCATCACCACCCACCCAGACAAAGAAAAGTTGACACAGCAACTACAATATTAAACACCATTCAACAACATCGACAATTAACAACCTAACCCTATAAACCAAATAAACATGTATAAATAACAACATCATACACGTCTCTCCCCAGCTCAAAGCTTCCTCGGAGCCCTCCAGAAAGTTCTGACTTTATCACAGGACCGTAGGACATGAAATAATTTGCCGTCCTCTGTCTTACATTTCCAACAGTCTTTCAGACCAATTCTAAACAATCTGGAGGGAGTCCAATAGAAGCGGTGCATAATCTTGAACTGAATGAGGCGCATCCTCACATCGCGTGACATAGTTTTAATATTCCTACAGATTCTGTACCACTCCTCATCATCCATTGTAATATTCAGATCCCTTTCCCATGTCTTTTTGAGGTGCTGTCCAGGCTCCATCCCCCATGTTCTGCCTAAGCATAGAATAATACCCAGAAGCCTCACGGGTTGTGATTGACCTAATATCCCTAGAAGCTGTAGTGATGGTGTGATCTCTCTTGTCTTGGACAGTCTTTGTCGTCTGAGGTAATTCTGGAGAACAACAGGCTGCCGGAGGGAGTCTCAATCACCTACAAGTCCATCTGTAAGAACGGTGTGGAGGGAACAGGGGAGAACGGCAGGAAGTGCTCCAACATCTCCATCGGAGACGAGGTAGATCCCTTTTGTTGCAATTTGTTTGCAGAATAGGTAACCTTCGAGTCTTTAAAGACAGAATCCTTAAAATAACAGAAAGATACAAAGGTCAAGAAAGGTTTTGTAATTTATGTGATAACGATTGTCTGGGGGACGAATACCATGTTTTATTTGAATGTAAATATACAAGCAATATTTGCTAAAATACTTTGTAAGTCAAACGTCAATGTTTAAACTTGTGTTGTTGTTGTTGTTGTTGTTGTTGTTACAGACGCATAATTAAAGGCTGTAGTGGATTAGGTGCCTTTTTTTTTAGCAATGTTCCGCCACAGAATAATTTAGTTTGTGTAAAAGATCCATTCATGCTTTGTATTGATAACTTGCTTTAGGTTTTGTTCTCCGTATCACAATGCCATGGTCTAAGAGTTGATAAATCAGAAAAACAAATCTGAATCTGAAAAGGATACAACTGAAAAAAAGAGAAAAATTTCTTAAAATTCTTAAAAGTCCCCACTCGTGGTGAACCCAGATAGCACTGGGTAGTTGAATCCCTATCAAGTCTTACTTGTAAGCCTGGACGTGCTGTTTCTGAGCTGTGAAGCTGGTAAACAACTATGTCATTCTGCTACATTAGCATCTACCAGTTTGGGGGATTGACTGTTTATAATTAAGAGACAAAAAAAGGCAAAAACACAAGCATTTAGAAAAAGTCACCTCAAAAATGAGAAACGCATAAAATTATCTGAGTTATGTCTGAAAATGTAAACAATATGCTTTAGGGCGTCCTCCTTAATAGTTTTAATGACCCTATAAACTCTCCTCTGGCTTCCAGGTGTCTTTCAAGATTTCCATTGAATCCCAGAAGTGTCCGTCGATTGGCAAGACTGAAGTCATTAAAATCAAACCGCAAGGCTTCACCGAGGAGGTGCAGATATTTCTGAACTTCATCTGCGACTGTCAATGCGCCGCAATAGGAGAGCCCAACAGCACAAAGTGCTACGGGGGCAACGGGACCTTCGAGTGCGGAGCCTGCAAGTAAGTACTCCGTCAAAAAGATTCACTGCTGAATAGGTATCGGTATCGGTTGGGTTTTATCCGATACCGGTGCCTACTTGGTATTTTTTAAACGGTTCCGGTGCTTAAACGGTTCTCGAACCGGTACTTAAAAAAAATGCCAACGGTGTTTGCTAGCCTACTTGATATGCAAGTAAAATTGTGAAATTACTAGACTTACCCGAAGAGGAACGGCTGCTGTCGTCGTCGTCGTCGTCATCATCATCTGTGATGTCCACCACCGCGCTGGCAGGGCTGGGACTCTCTTCAATTTGTTCGGCGAAGCCGATTCTGGCTGCTGCTGTTGAAGTGCTTGGCCTTGCGTCACGTAGGTTATCAAACACGGTGCATTGTTTGGCTTTTAAATAAACTCCGGGTGTCGCCAGATGTTTCATCAAATTCGACGTGTTTAACTTTGGTTTAAGGCATCTGTTGCATGTCACAGAGTCTGCATCCTTAGACGTGAAATGCAGCCAAACCTTGGAGCGTTTTGCCTTCGGCATCTTCATTGATCCTCTCACCATCAGTTCTGATCAACAAGTGTGCCGAGTAGCAGCACTGACGTCATGCAAGTTGACGCCAGAACACCAGGGGGCCCGGAAGTCAGGCACCGGAATTTTTGTTTTCATTTGGTCTCGTTACTACTGTTTACGTCAGAACCAGCGCCCTATTGGCACCGCGCTTCGGTACCCAACCCTACTGCTGAACCGTGTACCGTGGAACCGTAAAGGTTTGTGGGTTTTCAGTTTCACAACTGTACATCTCCAGGGTTTCCCCCAGTATATTGCAAGCCTGGTGGTCCACCGGGCCTAAGCTACTGGGAATGATCTTTTAATGTTTTTTCAAATATGCAGTTAGCTTTAAGCACCGACTTAAAGTAGGGCCCTATGGAATCTGTGTTTAGCTTTTTCAAATTCTCAATTCCGCGATTTCATCTATGATTCTGTTCTCACAGAAACTATTGCGATCTACATTAATGCTGCCATCAGTCTGTGACTGGCCCCAGCCGGGCCCTCCTGGATAAAAAAGACACTTGCCACCGGGCTAAACAACTTTTCTGGGTGTGACCCTGACCAGAAAAGGGAACTACTTATTGGTGTTTGGTGTCAGCCAGAACATCATGTTTTTATTTTATCAGGCAGTGATAGAGAGTGTTATCAGGTATGGGATGACGGCGTGGTTCGGCAATCTCTCCACACAGTCCAAATCAAAGTTGCAGCGCCTGGTACAGACTGCTATGAAGGTGATGGGGAGGAATGATAAGCTCTCCCTTCAGTCCATCTATGAGCAGTCTGTACTTAGGCAGGCGCAGAGAGTATTGTTGGACCTGTCCCACATCCTTCATACGGAATACGAGCTCTTGCCTTCTGGCAGAAGGTACAGAATCCCTAAAACTAAACTGAACCGTTTTAAATACTTCTTCGTACCAGTCTATCAAAATTTTGATTTAAAATGTTGATAAATAGATTGTACGATTTGTAATAGATAGGCCTGAGAAGTGTGCAATAACTTGGTGTTCTGCATTTTATTTTATTTTTATTTATTTATGTGTGTATGTTACTTATGTGTCCGTTTTTTTTAGCTATTATTTGTTATATTGTCTGTAATGGCAGCTACTACTATGCACTACGCACTCTTGAGTCCATGACAAATTTCCCCTAGGGGACAATAAAGTATATTCTATTCTATTATTAGAAAATACCAGGTGCTCTGATAAATCAATTGAAAAGCAGTTGGACTATGAGCTTTTAAAATGTGTTTTTTACTTTCTCAACCCGTAGATTCAGACCAGTGTTCTTTACGTGAAGTACTTGTTTCGGACTACTAAATATCCTTTTTTTGTACTGTTAAAGTATACACTGCTCATACCGTTTGACTTTGGTTAACCTCCTGGTTTCCGTCAGGTGTAATGAAGGGCGTATCGGGGGTCTTTGCGAGTGCAGCAAAGACGAAGTGAGGACAGAGGACCTGGATGCCAACTGCCGAAAAGACAACGGTACAGATATCTGCAGCAACAACGGCGACTGCGTCTGTGGCACCTGCGAATGCAAGAAGAGGGAGAATCTTGCAGAGATCTACAGTGGCAAGTACTGCGAGTGTGACAACTTCAACTGTGACCGCTCCAACAACAAGCTCTGCGGAGGTGAGGATTGTAGGAATGGAATCATTTAAAAGACTGCCACCTGATTGATTCTGAACTCTGTGCTAACCCCTCTCCTGTGCTTAACCAGGACATGGGCGCTGTGAGTGCAGGAAATGCGTCTGTGATGCCAACTACACAGGCAGCGCCTGCGACTGCTCCCTGGAGACGGCCACCTGCCTCGCCAAGAACGGGCAGATCTGTAACGGCCGTGGCACCTGTGAGTGTGGCCTCTGCAAATGCACCAACCCCAAATTCCAGGGTCCAACCTGCGAGATCTGCCCCACCTGCCCTGGCGTCTGCGCTGAGCACAAGTGAGTGTGAAGTTAGCATGCTTGGCTAGAAATGTGGAAATTCGGACATCTAAAATCTTAAAATGTAGGATTCCCACTGGTCACAGATATGAAACGTGTAAGTTTAGAGGTTGTATTCCCGACGAGACCCGTGAATTGTTATTAAAATTTGACTTTAAGGTCAGAGAATGCCAGGGAATATTACTGATGGATGACTTTGCAGTAATATAATATTTATGCACACGTTTTGTTACTTGTATTTCATAAAATCAGTGCTATTTTTTTAATTGTGGCCAGTATGAATAAATGAATTTGTTCAAAATAGAGCTGTTTCATCAAGATAGGGCTGTAGCTACTATTCAAGGCACTGAGGTTGTGTCCTTATATTATTTCAATTCAACAACTTTATTAATCCCACAAGGGGAAATCAAAGTTAAGAGCAGCTACAGACAACACACACGTACATAACAAGCCTACATATAAGCTACACCCTAGAGAGAAGATACATAATAATCAAAAAATAGGGTGTATTTTCTGAGAATTCCTTTTTTTATGTTCTACAAAATATTATGTAGAATACTGTATATTATGTGCAGATTACACTGTGTTTTGGGACTCTCATGACTAGAATCCAACACAGAGAGTGAATCAACCCTGGGTCTGTCTTAACAGAGACTGCGTGCAGTGCCGAGCGTTCGAGGCCGGTGAGAAGAAGGACACGTGCGAGCGGGACTGCAGCTACTTCCAGCTGATCAAGGTGAAGGATCGCAACAACCTGCCCCAGCCTACAGACCAGAGCTTCCCCCTGACTCACTGCAAAGAGCGAGACGCCAACGACTGCTGGTTCTACTACACCTACGCCATCCGGAACGACACCAAGGAGGTCTACGTGATGGAGCTGCTGGGTGCGATTGTCACTGCTACATATGCATAAATTAATATTAGAAATAGAAAGCCAGACAGCATCATCATTCTCTGATGTGTTAAATATGGTGCTGTGTGGTTGCATAGTTATTTAACCTGTAATACTAGTTGTTAATTGTTAAGTGAAAGGTACCATTAGGAGTTTATAGTTGCACTGTGGAGCAGTTTTTATTAGTGGGTCCTTTTTGGTGTCATACACAGTCCTGCAAGTGGTTTCACATGCCGCGTAACACAGCAATGCACCAGCGAATGGCAAGGAAGAAGAGGGCTACTAGCAAACACATAGGGTTGTCAAACAGTTCAGAATTCTGAAAATTCAATAAATTGACTTTGCAAATGATTCATCAGGAAGGAAATGCAGTTAAATAGAATCAACAAATACCTTTTTTAAAACCTTTTGGTTTCTGTGCATGTTCTCTCTTCCAGATTGCCCGGCGGGACCTGACATCATCCCCATCGTGGCGGGCGTGGTAGCAGGCATCGTGCTGATCGGCCTCGCCCTGCTGCTCATCTGGAAGCTGCTCATGATCATCCACGACCGCCGTGAGTTCGCCAAGTTCGAGAAGGAGAAGATGAACGCCAAGTGGGACACGGTGAGTCAGTCACGCCGGAGCACCTGGGAAATAATTGAGTTGGAGTCATTTTCAGACTTTTCAGCTCTTAAACTGTATGTAAAACACGGGTGGAATGTAACTATGTACATTTGGGTACTTGGGTACAAATGTTGAGGTACTTGTACTTTACTTGAGTCTTTTCTTTTCATGCCACTTTCTACTTCTACTCTGCTACATTTCAGAGAGAAATATTGTGTATTGTTACTAGTTACTTTACACTTTTTATACTTTTCACACAAAACACATGTAGTTTATAAAATCTGATGTTTTATTACAAGTCCAGCTGAGATGATGAGATCATTAAACACACAACTGTTTGGATCCTTTACACTTTCTACAATGGGAGGATTTTTCTGCATCGACTTTTACTTTTACTACTCTAGGTACATTTTCCTGATGATACTTACATACTTTTACTTAAGTAACATTCTCAATGCTGGAATTTTACTTGTACTAGAGTATTCTTACAGTGTGGTATTAGTACTTTTACTTAAGTAAAGGATCTGAACACTTCTCCAGAGCATTTCAAGGATGTCAGGTTCTGTAGTCGAACACACGATATAATCAGTGTGGAAACAGAAATGAGATTTAAACCAGTGTAAGGTAGAGGATGCAGAGTGAATCTCCCCCCCCCTCCCCCCCCCCCTCTGTCCTTGATCACTCTCAGCTCTGTGCACTGTTGTTGAGTGTGTGTGTGTGTTGTGCGAGGGAGCGGCCTTCCCCTCTGCTGACAGTGCTGCCTCTCACCGTCCACATGGTCCAACTGCATGACCATAAACGGCAATGAAGCCGAGAAAGAGGAGGACCGCTGGCTGACCATGGATGGAAAGCTCCACTACTGTGTGTTAGTCCCAGCAGCAGTGTTTATGGCCTGCTGCGAGGGAACAGACATTCATCACACACAGTGTTTGTCGGAAAATGAACTGCATTAACTAGAAGATACATTACAAAGTTACGCTCTGTTAAAAAGTAACTTGTTTATTCCTTCTCCTTTTTCCTAGTCTCTGATCATATTCATGCTGCATACCAATAGCTTTTGCTGCCAGGAATGTGTTCAGGGTTTCTTGTTTATTTTATTTATATATTATTATGTTAAGTCTTTTTTATAATAATTCCTATAAGAGATTACTTTCTGACCTTTGCTCCTCTGTGCTAAACATTTTCCGTCAGACTTTAGTGTCTGCCCTTTTTACACTGATGTTTCCTGCTTCACATCATTTCTTTTTTCTTTTTCCCCTTTCATCTTTTCCTTCTCCGTGTTAGCAAGGGAACCCCATTTACAAGAGTCCTATTAACCAGTTCCAGAATCCCAGCTATGGGAATAAAGGCGCTTCTCTTTAGGTCAAAGTTTGTATCACCCGTTGGCCTTGTGCACTTGCATGTACCTCCTCTGTACAGAGTCCAGTTTTACAGGCTGATTCCTGTAGGGTTGCAGTGAAGGGAATGGTTTGGTGACTGCATGTTGTGAAGTTAGCATGCTTAAACCACACATTGTTTGTTACTAAAGTTGGTGTGATGTTGAGCTTTTTCCTTGATGTTAGTGACCACATTTTCAGAGGAAAACATGTTAATAGGAACAAAACAAATCATTTAGAAATAGTTTTTAGCATTTCTTCTCTAATTTAGATCCTGCTACCTATGTTTATGGAGTGTACGTCGCTGTCCAGTTGAGAGAATTTTCTTACGTCTTAAAGTGCTCATTTTATGCTTTTTGCCTTTTTCCCTTTCCTTTATTGTGTTATATATCATTTTTGTGCACATTATAGGTTTACAAAGTGAAAAAGCCCAAAGTCCCCCCCAAAGGGACTTACCATCTCCAACAGAAAACACTGTTCACAAACTGCTCCAAACAGCTCTGTTGTAGTCCAGCCTTTACTTCAGAGACAAACGTGGTCACTTTGGAACACACGTTATAATGCTCGCCTAGCTGCTAGCATGGCACGCCCTCATACTCTGCTTCTGACTGGCTAGTAGTCCTTACCTAGGTACTGTCAGGACACGCCCTCATACTCTGCTTCTGACTGGCTAGTAGTCCTTACCTAGGTACTGTCAGGGCACGCCCTCATACTCTGCTTCTGACTGGCTAGTAGTCCTTACCTAGGTACTGTCAGGACACGCCCTCATACTCTGCTTCTGACTGGCTAGTAGTCCTTACCTAGATACTGTCAGGGCACGCCCTCATACTCTGCTTCTGACTGGCTAGTAGTCCTTACCTAGGTACTGTCAGGACACGCCCTTATACTCTGCTTCTGACTGGCTAGTAGTCCTTACCTAGGTACTGTCAAGGCACGCCCTCATACTCTGCTTCTGACTGGCTAGTAGTCCTTACCTAGGTACTGTCAGGACACGCCCTCATACTCTGCTTCTGACTGGCTAGTAGTCCTTACCTAGGTACTGTCAGGGCACGCCCTCATACTCTGCTTCTGACTGGCTAGTAGTCCTTACCTAGGTACTGTCAGGACACGCCCTCATACTCTGCTTCTGACTGGCTAGTAGTCCTTACCTAGGTACTGTCAGGACACGCCCTCATACTCTGCTTCTGACTGGCTAGTAGTCCTTACCTAGGTACTGTCAGGGCACGCCCTCATACTCTGCTTCTGACTGGCTAGTAGTCCTTACCTAGGTACTGAGCATGTGCGACTCCCAACAAAGATGGAACAGAAGTGAGATGTCTCACTGTAGCTAAAACGGAGAGCTCAACACACAGGGTGAAAAGAGGAGCTGCAGCAATGTGCAGTACAACAAAAATATGGTGTTTTCTGAAAATGTAACCACATAAACCTATTCTGGTACAACCTCTAAACACAATTATGAACCCGAACATGAGCATAATATGAGCACTTTAAGCTTAATCAACCATTTGCTGAAAATGGCTTTTTTTTCATGAAAAGTGCGTATTTTGGAGATTCATGGTTTTTCACAGGGCAGCGACAACATGCTGTGATTATACAGAACCATTAATATTACTTTAAATATTTAGTGGGGAATCTGTTTTGCAAATGAAGCCAGAGTAAACGATAAACGAAACCTCCATTTTGCAACAGGATTTTAGCTGGCCAATCTGACTGACTGGTCAGAGTTTTTAAGAATATCTGTGTTCTAGCTGTACTAAAGCTGAACAGGCACTGTTTTTTTTATTATAAATATTGTATGTTGTGTTAACTCCCATTTCATGTTTTATTCTGCCTTTCTGCGCGACAAAAACCTGCGACTTTTGTGCTCCCGCCATGCAGATCAATTGACTCGCCACGAAATGGAGCTCACGCTGAACATAAACACGGCACCCTCGGTCGGTTTTGTTCAGTGACAATTGCAATAAAGTTTATTCAAACAGGTCAACATTGTCCTCAGTGTTGACAAAAAGAGAGAGAGGCTGCATTACTTGGTGCAATTCTACTATTAAGGGAGAGAGAAAATGGAGCCATAGATATCTGGAAGATGTTCAGTTTTATATCACAGCAGTTTTTTTACACTTTTAGCCACAACATGTAAAATATTAGACAGCCGACCTAAATGAGTTACCAGCCAGAAATCCAACAATTCATAAGACAAGTTAAAACTTAATTTATCCCAAGAGGAAATTTCTATGCAGCTGTTACAATACAAAGTGGTAAGAGTGCAAATATAAAAAGTCTAAGACGACAATAAGGTGCAAATCCAAAATATATACCTGAATATAGAGTGAGGAAAATAAGTATTTGAACACCCTGCTATTTTGCAAGTTCTCCCACTTAGAAATCATGGAGGGGTCTGAAATTGTCATCGTAGGTGCATGTCCACTGTGAGAGACATAATCTAAAAAAAAAAAAAAAAAAAAAAAAAAATCCAGAAATCACAATGTATGTTTTTTTTTTAACTATTTATTTGTATGATACAGCTGCAAATAAGTATTTGAACACCTGAGAAAACCAATGTTAATATTTGGTACAGTAGCCTTTGTTTGCAAGTACAGAGGTCAAACGTTTCCTGTAGTTTTTCACCAGGTTTGCACACACTGCAGGAGGGATTTTGGCCCACTCCTCCACACAGATCTTCTCTAGATCAGTCAGGTTTCTGGGCTGTCGCTGAGAAACACGGAGTTTGAGCTCCCTCCAAAGATTCTCTATTGGGTTTAGGTCTGGAGACTGGCTAGGCCACGCCAGAACCTTGATATGCTTCTTACAGAGCCACTCCTTGGTTATCCTGGCTGTGTGCTTCGGGTCATTGTCATGTTGGAAGACCCAGCCTCGACCCATCTTCAATGCTCTAACTGAGGGAAGGAGGTTGTTCCCCAAAATCTCGCAATACATGGCCCCGGTCATCCTCTCCTTAATACAGTGCAGTCGCCCTGTCCCATGTGCAGAAAAACACCCCCACAGCATGATGCTACCACCCCCATGCTTCACAGTAGGGATGGTGTTCTTGGGATGGTACTCATCATTCTTCTTCCTCCGAACACGGTTAGTGGAATTATGACCAAAAAGTTCTATTTTGGTCTCATCTGACCACATGACTTTCTCCCATGACTCCTCTGGATCATCCAGATGGTCATTGGCAAACTGAAGACGGGCCTTGACATGTGCTGGTTTAAGCAGGGGAACCTTCCGTGCCATGCATGATTTCAAACCATGACGTCTTAGTGTATTACCAACAGTAACCTTGGAAACGGTGGTCCCAGCTCTTTTCAGGTCATTGACCAGCTCCTCCCGTGTAGTTCTGGGCTGATTTGTCACCTTTCTTAGGATCATTGAGACCCCACAAGGTGAGATCTTGCATGGAGCCCCAGTCCGAGGGAGATTGACAGTCTTGTGGAGGTGTACAATTTTGTCTCTAGTGTCTTTGGACAGCTCTTTGGTCTTGGCCATGTTAGTAGTTGGATTCTTACTGATTGTATGGGGTGGACATGTGTCTTTATGCAGCTAACGACCTCAAACAGGTGCATCTAATTTAGGATAATAAATGGAGTGGAGGTGGACATTTTAAAGGCAGACTGACAGGTCTTTGAGGGTCAGAATTCTAGCTGATAGGTGTTCAAATACTTACTTACTACTTACTAATACTACTTTCAGACTCCTCCATGATTTCCAAGTGGGAGAACTTGCAAAATAACAGGGTGTTCAAATACTTATTTTCCTCACTGTATATATTCTATACCAGTGTTTCTAAAATGGGGGTACTTTGGAGTACTGCAGGGGGTACGTGACATTTTTACCAAAATGCTAATTAAAAAATGTCATGCATAATTCCTAAAATAATTATACTATAATAAAGAATGAATTATGTGATGGATTCTAAACATTTGAAATGTAGCATTGAAATGTTTTTTATTTAAAAAAGGCTGTTTAGTGAATCTATCACTGACAGCGCTGTACTGTTCCTCCTTTATACAGACTGTTTTTTCTACCAAAAATGTTTTGTGCTGGTCAGGGGGTACTTGGCTTCAACAGGTTGCATATAGATATGAATGTACAGTAAACATTCTGTGCTATGGATAGTGTAAGAGGGCATGGTTAACAGAATATTAATGATGTCATTAGATCTGATGAAATTTTACTTTTTTTTTTTTTTTTTTTACTTTATTTTACTTTAGGCAGTTAAGGGCGAGGACCATTCACTTCAGTGTGCACCTGCAGAGGGCGGATTGTTTGAATGTTTTGTGCAGCCTTTAGTCATTTAGGATTAGAGTAGAGGGAGCGGCAGTCTGACACTCGACCGTCGTCTGCCACAATCGGACTCAAACTGCCAAAACCATGGCAACCGCCGAGCCCTAGTCCATATAACGTAATGTTTGACCAGATGGTGAGAAAGACAAACACTGTGGCCACATGCTGGCTGCGGGCTTTTCTCGTGTGCTATGATCAGAGCTGTAACAATTCTAAATGTTGCTGTACATTGTCGATCAACAATGTAATTGTCTCTTTCAGTCAAATTTCCAGGGTACATTTTTGGGTTATATCCCACATGTCATGTGACCCAGATAATGTAATAACACAAATACACAGCTGATGAAGTAAACCACGCCTCTTCATTATCATAAAAACATATTTTCTAACTGTATCCCTCCCCTTGTCATCTTTGTTGTTATGAACGTGTATAGAGTCAAGTGCCAACAACTAACAATTGAAAGGATAAAAAAATATATAGTCCGACAAATAATCACTTAACCCTCCTGTTGCCCTCGGGTCAAATTTGACCCATTTTCTAAAAGTGTCTATATCAGAAATTTGGGTTTCTGTCAACCAAAATGTCCAAAAAAAATAACTTGGATGGTTCCATACGACGCTCTTTACAAGTAAAATAAATGATCAGTTCACTACTTTCTTTGAATTTGGGTTTTTTATTCAATTGTATAGCATTTGAAAAAACTCTTTTTAAAAAGAACGTTCAAAAAAAGTGACAAAAAGCTTAAAAAACGCCAAGAAAGCGCAGGAAAAAAAGTGACAAAAACATCGGGAAAAGCAAGAAAACCAAAAAGTTGCATAGTGGGCGGGAGGACAACACAAGGGTTATGTGATTACAATTTGGCATATATAAACAAAGTCAACAACTACCAGTCAAACACCTTAAGACCTTAGCTAATGTTAGCAATTAAACAAAGAAATCGTGATTATGTAAAAAAAAAAAATTGGACAATAATGTAATAATTGTTACAGGCGTAGCTATGATACCGTAAAACTTCATCTTAAACCGTGTTGTCACAAAAACGGGTCATTGTGACACCCCAAGTGTTTGACTTGTGCTGCTGGGTTCAGTTTGTCAACCTTCTTTCATTTCTCAGCTGTTGTACTCACTCCTGTTGTTCTTCTCCGTTTCCCAGGGCGAGAACCCCATCTACAAAAGTGCCGTAACAACTGTCGTCAATCCAAAGTACGAGGGCAAATGATGGAGCTTTGCCTTCCTTCTGACAACACTGTATGGAAAAGAATATGGGGGGAGGGGGCGGGTTTTTATAATGCTCTCACTGTTTGTTTGTTGTAGTCACCAAATGATAGCAGTGCATTTTTGCCACTATTTTGGTTGGTTTTACTAACTTGTTTTTATTTTCTATGCATCATCTGAATTGTGTACAGTCTGTATAAATGTGTGTGTGTGTGTGTGTGTGTGGGGGGGGGCTTGAGAGAATGTGTTGACATGATTTTTAGTTTTTCCACCACAGGACTGGCAAAGTAACGGAAAGCCTAGCTGTGCCTTTTTTTTGTTTTAGAACCATCAAGCCATCAGTGTTTTGTGGAGGGTTGAATTGGATGTTGATAATGGGCAACAAATGAAGGGTTCCTTTCCAAATAATGATGTGTACAATGTCGAGTGGGTGACACTCTTTCAGTCGATGTTTCTCAAACGCAGGGATGCAAAGGGCTTAAGATTGGTTTGCCGTCAGAGCAAAGGTCTTGTTGTGTCTGCAGGGCTGTACGATACGGAGAAAATCTGATATCACCATTTTCTTGACCAAATACATCGATGTCCATATTGCGGGGAAATATTGTTGGGTTGACTATTGGTGCTCTCACAAAATATTTTTTCACAGTGAGATTTTAGATAAGTAATCATCAATAATGTGGTAAACTGTTTCAAGAGAAATTATAGAGAAACAAATCTGCAATTCTTTAAATGATATCCCCTCAAAATGTTTCATGACAGATTTTCGGAGAAAATGGAGTTAGTCTGTGTTTGTTATCAATTTAGACAACGTAATTGTGTATTACGATATCTCGATAGACAATTTCATCAAGTTGATATGATTTCATTGAAAGACGATAAATGGTCACATTGAATTATCGCCCTGCCCTATGTGTCTGTAATCCTTTTGACTGAGTTGGTATCTGTCACGGACACTTTCTCTTTTGGATCGAAACCCTTCAAATGTAGCGCCTGTTGGCAACGTGTGGTAGCAATGAAAATGTGTACAGTATGTTTTGGTTTCTGTGTTAAGCCATATATGTATTCACAGAACAGCATTGAAGGTGTTAGTGTGTCTTTTCTGAGTGACTTACTCCATTTGAACAATCAATTGAACTTATCTTTTGTCTAGAAAAGCTATTTACCTGGGCTGCCTTTCTAGATTAAAGGGCATCCGTGTACAGTAGTACGAAGTGTTGGCTCCAGCTTTTAGTTGCTTCATTTAAAGGGGAACTATGCAGTTTTTTTAGCTTCATTTACCTTAACTGAACAGCTTTGGAGTCACTGCAATGGTTATATGACTTTTTTCAGGTTGAATGGTGGTCGTCTCGCTCCCCCCTAGCGCCTGTGAGCGGAAAAAACACCCTTGTAACTTTTGGCCGGCGAGCCGCCAGCCTCAGCATCAGGAAGTATCACGTGAAATCAGGTCTCACCATGTAACGAATTGCTTCACGGCACCGCACACATCCAGGAACTGGCTAGCTTTAAGAACAAGGTAGAGATGGAGGTTTTCACACTATCTATCACTATCATGGCTGAAAAAGAAGCAGAAAGCTAGGAAAGCATTGTCGGAGGAACAGAGAGAGGAAATGGCAGACTGACTGAGAGAGGAGTCAGACACGAGCAAAAAGTGAGAAAACGGCAAAGAAATTGCCAAAACTGCATAGCGCCCCTTTAAAGTCAACTCAGGTCCTTTAATTATTTCACAGCGATGCCAAATACACGCAAAACCTGCCTTATTTGCTAACTGAATTTGCTTTTATCGAAAATGCCTTGTTTTATTTGTAGGATATGGATTGGGGGATGGGTCTCCCTTTTTTTTCTGTCAGCAATTCCACCCAAATGTTGTGGTGCCTTGATCAAACCATTTTTTATTGAAAATAAATGGGAATGACAACAATATTTAGTTTTAAAAGATCAGCAGTAAGGGAATGATTTCTAGATCTGTAAAATGTTTGGTTTTTGTAAAAGAAAAAAAGGTTACCCATGTCACCATTGTTATTTTTTAAGTGCCTTGTTTATTTCTACACATTCACATTTGCAATTCTGTATTTCTAAAGTTATTTATTGAATAAACATTGAAAACCATTTACTCCTATATTGTTAGTGTTATTGTGCAATTCCAGTTTGTGGATTTGTGCGTGTCATATTGTACACTGCTCACCAGCAGGCCTGTTAGTGTTATTAATGGGGAAGATCTGAGTTGGGATGGAAACAAATTATCTGCTCTTTTCCCTCAAAAAACCCCAGGACAAAGGACAAAGCAGGTATTGGTCCACGCCTTCCTCATCCTGACCAATGGAAGTGAACTATTCAACCACATGAATTATTGGTAGAGTTCAGCTTTGATAAATGATCACACAAGTATTTCTATCTTAAAGAGAGTATGGCATATTGTAGAAGTAGTTCCAGTAGTTCATCTCTGAACCAGGAACACATCGGAAAGCTCTCTGTTTTAATGTTGAACAGTAGACGTGTTCTTACAAACAACTTGGAGAAAACATCAATTAGACTCAGTTTTTGGTTATGTGAGGGGGGGAGCAAAATTAAAAATTGAGATCTTTAGCACATCAAACTCACTGCATTTCCTGCATTCTGGTGAATTTTTCTGCAGCAATTGTGCCTTTTCTGCATCATGTCTTTAATTATGTGAAGGGAATTATTATTTATTATTTATTTATTTTTTGGGGGGGGGGGGTTGCACTGGCCAGTTTTGAATATTTGGGGGGGACAATATTGGTTGGTTGTCCCCCCCTCCCCTGAATTACGCCTATGTTATACCGCCATTGACTCTACATAATAGAATTAGACTGACATGATATTGAGCTGAAAAGGGTGCTGTATGGCAGTGGTTTTATTTTTGCTCAGACCAATGGAAATTGTGACTGTGTAGGGATATGTTAAGCCTGTGCTAAACCGCAATGTGATTTGAATTATGACCCAGTGTGTTAAGAAATGTTTCTGTAACGTTAAGTTGTAGACAATTGAATGGGTGGTTACAATACATATGTATTTTCATGTATTTTCATGTAAAGAGACAACAATTAATAGTAAAAAATAATAAGTTAAAGAAAGCGAGGAACAAGTCTAAATTGAAGCCTTAGCTACATAAATCGATGTAAAAGTATGACTTTAATGGATAAAAATAAAAAGCAGCTCGAAGCGACTTCATCGTGACACTGTCGGCCAATCACGTTGCGTTCCATCCCCTGTGGAATGTGACGCCACAAGCCAGGGCTCTCCACAGGCTCCGGGTGTCCAATCACAGGCCGTGTTTTACAGCAAAGTTGTTAACCCCCAACAGTAGCACTTTGGTGTCCACCTCTCTAGTTTCAGCCTGCTTTGCATCGACAGGAAAACAGACTTTTTCATCGACCGATAAACGCTGTTTGACGAGGTGGACATAAAGCGGACAGTGGCTCTTCCTGCCAGGATACCGGCTCGCCGTTTGTGTTTTTATTATAAAAAAAAACAGCTAGAAGATGTAGCTGTGGCTAACGTTAATGTTAGTTGTCTCTCTCTAGCTAGCTGTGTCGTGTTGCCGTTTTTTTTTTTTTTAACTTCTGACTTGCACAAATGTTGTCCATCTGTGTTTTGAAAAACCCAGACGTGTGCCGAATGAGCGACGTGGTGAGTAATTTTCTTGTCATTTGTTTTTTTGTAAGTTGACTCGACGGTCGCCAGAAAGGCCCACTGTGAATAGTGTTTTCTGGCATCAGATGATTTCATACACGCAATCAAATTCCTGGCTGGTCAGCTGGATGCAATTCAGCACTAAAAAAACATCAAGTTCCTCGGCACTTTGCCGGCCCTCGAAGCAAGGACGATGTGATCGATGTGGTTAGGTCTAAAACAAATGATTTGAATGTATAAAACCTAAATCTAGTTCACTAGTTGTTAATGTAACATGATTGGCTAAACTAACATGTCTGAAACCTGATCTAGCTAGCTGTCGGGGGGAGAGAAAGCATCAGCAGCAGAAGGCGGAGGGGAAGAGTCGATGAGGGCTTTAAAGGATCATTTTTGACATGATTGCACATTCTCGGTTTCCATCATCTTGGTTGGAAATGTGACATTGTTGGATCAGAGGTTTAGGGTGTGTAGCTAAACAGTGCCAGGCAGTGTCTGTGGTGTGCCAGGGAACTGCTTAGCCCTGGCCTGCATGGGTCTGAATCCCTCGTATCCCCCTGCTTTATCTACTGTAACCCACAGAGGATCCCAGCTCTCCTTAAATGGACTCAAAAAGGGGGAGGAAGACTTTAGAAACCTCCTCTTTTGTTACAGATGAAGTTTGGAAGAGCTGCACCTAGCCAGGGATAGAGTTAACTTATGGTGACTAGCACTGGCTTTAATTTATAATTCTGTATGAAAGCCTGCTAAGAATACCAGATGGGTAGAGCTGTTAATCAGAAAACTCCAATAAAAAGGTTTGCCTGTGTAAACTCTCTGGGTATTGTGAAACCCCACCCACACAGGCTAGCACAAAGTATTTGTGGTATGAAAGCACTATTTGTTAGGCTGAGACGGCCTATTAGTAGGCTATGTTGACACGTTTTACTATGCTTTTAAGAAGCTTAGTCAAGGTCACAAATATGAATTTGAAAGAGTAAATTATTTTACCCTAGCTCTTGTCATTTCATGTGTAATCATAGGACACCGGGGTCCTAGTCTCGCTTTGCCAGACCTTCCTCCACAGCGCTGCGGAGGAATGTCTGGTAAATCCACACAGCATTCTGGGATGGGAGTAAACCGTGCTCTGGTTTATTGGCATTTCTTTAAACCAATCACAATTGTCTTGGGCGGCACTAAACACCGGTAAAAGCCACGGTGCCTCTGCAAAATCGCCTCGGGAAGGAACTTGTTTTGGTGGAACGTGTACGTTCAGAAGTAGTTTTAGTCGTGCAACAGAAAACTCAGATTGGACAAATAGTCTAGCTAGCTGTCTGGATTTACCCTGCAGAGATCTGAGGAGCAGTTAACCATAGTCCTCAGAAATCCACCGGAGGTTAGAACGCCAACATAAAGAAAGAGGAAGGGGACGGACATCCGGCTGAAAAGAGTGAAAATCAGGCAGAATTTTCGACCGGCAACGGAGCAATCCCGGAAGTAGAACATCGTGGATATAGACTACTGGACCCTGACTTGACACTCAAATGCTTGCCTAAAGAGTATTTCAAGGCATTCCTTTGCAATTTAGCTTAATATCTGTGTAACTAAAGGCAGGGTTTTCCCTACCATTTATAAAGTTAAGGTGAAGCACCCAAGCCGTTTTTGGCAGCACCTAAGCCGAATACAATACATTTGACCATCAAAACTAACTGATGTGGCCGGGTTGGGTCAGTGGGTAGAGCAGGTGCACATAAACTGAGAGGTTTATGCCTCGACGCAGAGGTCCAGGGTTCGAATCCTACCTGTGACGATTTCCTGCATGTCTTCCCCCTTTCTCTCTCCCCACTTTCTCAACCAAGCTGTCCATCAAATTAAAGGCGGAAAAGCCCCCAAAAAATAATCTTTAAAAAAACAAACAACTAACTGACACTCCGTTACTCAAATACTCAGATCCAATGGTTGTAGTTGGTCCCCTGTGGACTTCTTTAGCAAGTTTTGTCTTTCCGTTTTTTGAGTGTTATTTATTTATTATCTGCCCTAGCTTTTCAAACATTTTAGACACAGTTAAGGTAACAAAAATGGTCCAAAATGATGTCAAATTGCATTTTTTTTAATTTTTATTGAAAAACAACACATTTTCTTGAGGGAGGAGCCCTAAACCCATCTGCCAAATATGCGCACCTACGTCTTCCACTAACACAAAGGGAAAAACCATCCTCTAAAATAAATGGAAAAAAGCAGGCCTCAATTCTTAGTGTCTTGATTCTTAGTGTTTTTAACACGCCGGAACATGCACACGTTCCACCATCCAAATTCCAAACAGTCATAACCTCATGGTAATGGGCTGGACTGCCAAACAGAACGGGGTAAATGTCTAAAGAAAGTAGTTCACACATCACAACATTGCCAGAGAGTGCATCACAATATTGCTGACACTGTATCGACAATGTATCACAAGTAGAACTGGGATGATGAGACATTGTTGAGGAATCTATAAATAACGACTAAAGTATTGATAAATGTCCCTAGTTTTGTCCTAAATGAAAACGGCTAGTTAATATTGAAATCCAAATTCTTATCCTGGGGTTTCATTTGCCTCAGCGCTCCCGATCACAATGCTGCTTTGCCTAACAGAACTCCTTCCTGCTAACGAATGCACGTGGATTTGGTTGATTCTCTGATAGAGAGTAAGTCCTTGCTAGACCACACGGCAGGTTCCTTCGCTGACAGGTTACAGTTGAGAGACGTGTGTTGGCAGCGTGGGGAAGTCACTACCAGTGCCCCCCTTGTGCATTATGTCTTTTGATCCAGTGGTAACTTTACAAGAAGTTAAGAGTTCCCAGCCACACCAGTAGGATGTGGCATCGAGAACTGGTTCCAACTTGGAATCGTTTAAACAAAACAAATTACGATCCCAGTGGATTGGTATTTGATTGGTTTATTTACGCGTTTGTAAATAAACCAATCTAGCGTTGCGTTGTAGAAGATTGACCTTCATTGTTCATTTCCTGAGTAACATTATCTTTTGCTTACTTTTAAGGCAAAGAGTATAGAGCTGCAAAGATTAATCGATTAGTTGTCAACTCTTAAATTAATCGCCAATTATTTTGATAATTGATTAGTCGGTTTGAGTCATTTTTTAAGACAAAGTAAAAATTCTTTGATTCCAGCTTCTTAAATGTGAATATTTTCTGATTTCTTCTCTCCTCTGTGACAGTAAACTGAATATCTTTGAGTTGTGGACAAAACAAGACATTTGAGGACGTCATCGTGGGCTTTTGGGAAACACTGATCCACATTTTTCACAATTTCCTGACATTTTAGAGACCAAACAACTAATCGAATAATTGAAAAAGTAATCAACAGATTAATATATGAAAATAATCGTTAATTGCAGCCCTAAAAGAGTACAACGGTTAATTTGTGCAAATGATTAGTGGCCTAATCCTTGAATGGTATGATTATGATGGTTTCGATTCTGAGCAGTGGTCAACCGTGAACGTGCATCTATCCGAAATCAGCCTCCTCAGCCTGGCTTGGCCGTCGTGAAACGCACCAAGCCAGGCTGTATAGATTAAACTAGGTCAAGCCACGCTTTATCGCTTATCCTGGATTTATAAATTTTGCTTTTGTGAAACAGCCCCCAGGTGTGGTAGTTGGGAGGGCTAGACCAGGCAGCAGTGCTGACAATTATAATCAGGTGGTGGACTAATGTTCCACTTTGCTCCGCCCTCGACAACCCTCCCTCTCCTAAACCCCTTTGAAAACTCTAATTTGAGTTTTTTTTTTTTTTTTTTATCCTTGACTTGCATGCCGCTTGGTTTCATCTTTATCTGTAACTTAGTTTTCACAGTGTCTTTTTACTTTTAAAGCTTTGTGTTCCCGTAGACGGCCTTGAAGTCCAGTTTTGTCTAAATGTCCTTGTCAATTGGGTCTCAGGTCGTCATGATGCAGCCGGTGGATTTACTGATGAAAAGTGAACCTCCGTTCCCCTGGGTGGACCCTGGCTAAACCCAATGCCATCAACAGGTAAAGCCTTTTAATGACTTGTAAATATATGCTTCTTGACCTCGATGAACGTTATTAATTAGTACTCTTAATGTCTTTAGCTCTAGTTGTGTAATGCACATCAGTTCTCAGTTCCCCAAAACCTCCTGGGGTCTGCCGGAGTCCCTCAAACCGATGAATATACACACTCACAGAGCTGCACAGTGTTCTGGATACATATATTCAGCAAAATGGTGTGTGCAGTGTGTCTTTGTGCTGCATTCAAGCAGACATGTTGGATGTCCTGCAAGTCCAATCCTTTGCTTGTCAGGCCAGAAGAGGGCGACACTTTCCAGGTGGTGGACATGTCATGAAAGCTTTTCACCCACACCCCAATGCTTTCACCTGGAATAAACATTTTCTCTAAAGTGGGCTGTTGTAGGATGAGGTTCAGTGGATCTGCTTAGCAGGAACAGTTACTTCTGTGGTATTTTAGGCGTTGGCCTGAAGAGGATGATGTGAAATTTGTATCTTGTGCCCCTGTTGTGAGGGATTTGGTACCACCAGTTTTGTGCAAGCAGCTTTGACAAACTAATGATTATGATGTGGGAATTTCTGTTAATTGTTTGAGGCTTTTTTTGTTGTTGCTAGAAGTTTAGGGATACTGTATTACCTAAGTTTTTATTTTTTATTATTAAACCAGGCAACACCCATTTAAATACCATGTTTGGAATATCAATGCAGGCCTTAAAACATAGTTGGACAGATAAGCTTTGAATATCCTTTATTTGAGTGGTCAGAGCAGTAAAATGTTTTTGGATATGTTATGGATATTTAATATTCAACTGCAGTCTATGTATTTGGCAACACCAATTTTAAACCAAAGTTATGCTGTTCATCACTGCTGCAACTTTTACAAAATTTCGTGACATTAATCATAACTTTTTTTCTTATGCACGTGAATCAAATTTCTTTATTTATAAATTCACTGTTATCTATTTTGGCTTATATTGTTAATTTCCATCTAGTAATTGAATATAAGTGAATGTATTTATTTTGTGTTTTTGTTTCATTAATATATAATCCATCATTTGTTTTATTTTCGCAATAGATATATTTCGGCCATGCCCAATGTTAATTTCAATAATTGATGTGTATGTGTAGAGGTAGTTAGTTTGCGAGAAATGCCCCCTTCCCCCCACCCCCGCAACGCGCAAGCGCTCGGGATCGTGTGGGAATGGTCGGTCCGCGAACTGGGGGTTGGACCGCTCCGTGCGAAACAGAGCAAAAGAGTTTTAAATGTCCGCCATGTTGTCCATGGCGCACTGAACCAACGATAGGGAGCGGAGCGTCGGAAAAAAACAGTCCGAGAGAGAGCGACCAAGATCCGGGCCTTCCCCCGGCTCCGTTGGCGACGCCCTAAATACAAGCTACAACCATTCGAACGTTAGAATAGAGATAACCGCACAGAAACATCCATGAAAGCTCCACTCGGTACCGTTTTGAATATTAGGAGATCCGATAGATTTATATTGCATCTCGAATTGTGAAAAAAATGAGTAAATTGTCGTTTCGGGCACGGGCGCTGGACGCTTCCAAGCCACTACCCGTCTTCCGTTGTGAGGATTTACCCGACCTACACGAATATGCATCCATTAACCGGGCCGTGCCGCAGATGCCTACGGGGATGGAGAAAGAAGAGGAATCGGTATGCTTTTAACCGTCCAAAATTGTGAAAATATATGCTTTAGTTTTATTTATTTTTTATGTGATCAGAGGCGTCCCACCTTATTTTTCTGCGCAAGCTTTCACAAAATGGCGGCCACTTTTCTCAGGAGAAACACGACGGAATTCTGTTGCGAATGGAATATATGTGGGACTGGGTCTGATGTTTGGGTAACGCGGGGATGCATTGTGCCATTATAGTATAAAATTACCCGGTTCGACGGGCTTATTTGTGCGTGAGGTGATTTTTCTGAGTACAAAGGAGTCATGTGACTTCAGCAATTCCGACATTTTGTCTCGTCTGTCAGGACCGGGCCTTGTGTTGGCGTAATTGCAAAGGAGCAGGGCAAGGGGGAGCTAGTGCTTTCAGATTATATGTGGCATCTGTGCTACTACCAGACAGAAATGTCAACACTGCTGCCATGCATTGAGGAATACTCAGTCTTAGTCATCTTGAACAGGAAATAGTGCATGGTATGTGTGTCTTTGCTCACATTGTCTGTTGACATAAAATATTTAGTGCAGTCTCACAAGTTGGTTGGATATTATTAGCACTTTGTCATGTCATGGAATGATGCAGCCTTTCATGTTTGTTTGTATGGAGGCTGTGGGTTGTGATCACTGTATTTTTATAATGCAGCTGTTATGTCGTTGTCATGCAGTTATTGCAACAATTAGAACCGTGGTTTGAACAGTAAATGCACTAGGTCCACAATCCTGCTTGTGTAGCGATCAGAGAGATATTATTTAATCCCCCAGTCTTGCACCTCTAACCCAGAGAGATTTAATTTCATATACTTACTTCTACTTTCCAGAACGGGTAACTCTTGTTGTCACTCATAATGTCTATGGTTTCATAGTGTTGACATTTGATTTTCCAGGTGAGAACATTAACTCCACATCCACAAACCAAATTATCCAGTGCTTGTACATTTTCAAATTACCAAATTGAAAAGCTCTACACGCTATTTTGGCAGATAGTTGGCTATCTGTGGCATCTGTTGGGGGGGGGGTTATAAACTAGATGCACCACCGTGGGAAAGTTTCATGCCATTTAGTAGACAACTGTCATTCTGGGTCCTATGAGCCGATACAGCTTCTTCCAGAGTATTTCTGTGTAGCTGACCCAGCAGTCTTGACTTATGTTTATATACAAGGTTAAGTAAATGGGGAATGTCACTCCAGACGTCCCTGGTGGATCCAATTTTTAATATTAACTAAAAGTGTGTTGCAGCCAGTCTGCCTCCCTACTCTTGTGGTGGTTGGGTGTCAGGGGTTCAGTGTGTCAGATGGCACAGCAGGCTGGCAGACCAGCAGCACGTGGTGCTGAGGAGGAGGGGGGGGGGTGCGCTGTCACTTCAAAGTCTGCTTTCTGCTCAGCTGGAGCGCTTGGTTATGTAACAGTCATATTATCATAAGAGGTAAGTCAAGGCCTGCTGCATGCTCGCACTGCCCCGTGTCTGGAGCTGTGTTTTGAATTCCTATGTCAGATGTTAGATGGAAATATGTGGTTTGAATCATTGTTGGTGGATACTGAGCTCATGCATTATTATGACTCCATCAGGTGTGGTGTTACTTTATTTTACCGCAATTAGGATAGGGCATCGAGAACCGGTTCTAACTGGGAAACTACGATTCCAATGGAATAGTGTTGTTGTTGTTTGAATTTGTTCTAGAATCCGATCAACGGTTCCAAATTTAACACAAGTAACTTAAGTTTTGGTTTCCGTGGCGGCCAACGTATTTCCAGGCGCTTGTTGTGTTGCAGCCATGGACCACAGTAACCGGCACTCTTCACCGGTGTAAAACTATGAATCACCATTTGAATAAAAATGAATGTTTCCTCTTATCTGTGAAATAAGCATGTGACCTGTGTCTACTTCAATCCTTAAGGTTCCGGTATCCAACAGTACCTTTTGTTCCGTGCTTTACCTCCTGTAATAATAAACAAAAACAAAAAAATTGTAAAAATAATTTCAAACTTATTTTTCCAATTTACTTGGCACATTATTTAGAAGATTTTACACACCACTCAAAATACAACCCCTCCCAAACCAATCCCTGCAACCTATTAAATCAAATAATTAATTTCTTACACTGCACTGTAACTTTTATTCTTGTATTTGTATCTTATTCTATTTTAGTTCCTGTTCATTTTCTCTTTTTAATTGCTCTTTAATGTTTCATGTAAAGCACTTTAAATTGCCTTGTTGCTGAAATGTGCTATTGAGAATGAGGAGATGTCGTCACGCCACAACGCCCCGCCCCCTTCCGCCATTTTTGGGTGCTCATGTTCATTGTTTGTGTTGGGAGCAGAGGAGGTTCTTCTGTTTTTCTATAGTCTAGATTCAAGATAATTAACTATTTTAGAATGCCTGGAACACACTGCTGTGTACAAAACTGATTCAGCTCCTCACACGATTTTCGTGGAAATCGTAGGAACCACGTGTCACAGTTTTTTTCGTATAGTGCAAATTTTGACATGTCAAATTAGTTTACGTGACTAACATGTCCTTCATCTAACACATTTACATGACAGGGGGTTACACAGTGTAAAATATAAAATGCCATACATATTTAAGGTGTTTTAGAATGAACATTAATGTAACTATCAGCACAAATATCTTCTGTGTTTTGGGGCTTGTAGATGACAAAGTCTTGCACCCAGCCGCAGCAGAAAGTCTCGTAGTTTTCCAAGGATTTCATGCTTTTGAATTCTTGCATAGTGCAATAACTGATGCCAAAAACCAAGTTAACAATCTCCACGTAGGTTAGAGTCCGGATCGGGCCAAATTTTTCTGTCCGAACCCAGACACCGTTAAAATCTCATTTCTTTCTCATACTAATGACACATGTAGGCTACGTTTGTTTGTGTGGAAAGCCCGCTTTTATTAAACAACTCTAGGAGCGCATTCGGAAATGTCAACAGATGAGGTCATCAGCGCACACGAGGCAATATGCGCACGTAAATAAGCTGTTCAAATGTTCAACGTGTTAACCTTTCCTGCTTGCTTCGTTTGTGGTAAAGGTGGTAAAGAGTCCAGTCTCTGTTCGGTTGTGCTGCCGGCAGCTCGTATGGGTCGACGTGGTTGATATCAGCCAGCTTCTCTAAATACCTCTGCTTGGCGCTGCTAGTAAGTTTCTCCCTGTAAGGTCCCTTTTCTTTTGCTGCCTTTTTCTCCATTTCCTCTAAATTTTCTTAACACTGTGATTAATAATTTTCAGGTCCGTCTCTGTGTCGCTCGCTCGTACAATGTTGCCCCTGGCAACCGATAGCGTAGGCACCCAAAAATGTCCGACAGGCTCAGACCCCTCCCAAATCGTGACATATGTCCTCATTCTCAATAAAAATATAGTTGACAGCTGCAGCGTGTTGATTAACATGTGTTAAGCCTGTATCAGGGCCATATTTAGATCAGATAGAGCCTGTATCACAGGCTCTTAGTTAGATCAGAGAGCCTGTATCAGGGCCATAGTTAGATCAGAGAGCCTGTATCAGGGCCATAGTTAGATCAGAGAGCCTGTATCAGGGCCATAGTTAGATCAGTGTGTTATATGTCACTATTTTTGGTAGCCTACTGTACTTAAATGGCTTGTATGTATTTTATTTTCTTTATTCATCTAAGTTTACAAGCTTGTGGTGATGCACAATGTTCTATAGGTTCCAAAATAAATCTGTTTGGTACTGCCAATTTGTTTTGTCATGGTCCATGTGTGCAACAAACACTACACTTCATGAGAAAAAATCGTGGCAGAGAATCGTGATATCAATTTTAAGCTAAAAAATTGTGATTCATATTTTTCCCTGAATCGTGCAAGCCTAGCCGAGACCAAGTTTGCTCTATCCGCGTTTGTGTCGTAGCCCCTCTCTCTGTCAACATGCAGAGAGGACAGATGAGCTTATGCGCTCTCAGGTACCGAAAATTGGCACAGTTTTTAATTTAATGTCAATCGGTCCTTGGTAGTGCCGACATAATTCGGTCGGTACCCAAAAAAGTACAGAATTCGGTACCCAACCCTAACTGCAAGTGCATGCGTTTTTTAATTTTGCGTCCCTGATTCTTCACTCATTGATCTACACAGGGAGGGTAGTGCCAGGCATTCTACATTTGACCCACTGAGCTTGCCCCAGCCTCAACCATAGACTTGACTGAAGAGCTGTCATCGCTGAAATTTCCTCAGCACGTGCGGCTTGTTTGTTTTGGGCCCGGCACTTTGTCTTGTGTTTACGTTTGGGTGAAAGTGAGGTCAGTGTCTGCGGCCCTGGTGGGAACCCACAGGCATCTGTTGTTTTCCTTTGCCAGGCACAGTTCTTGTACACTCTCACTCACTCACTCACTCACTCACTCACTCACTCACTCACTCACTCACTCACACACACACACACACACTAACAGACGCACATTCTGGCAGTGTGTCAGTTTCTCAGTGTGTAGCCTGGGTGGGAATGTGGGGCATGTTACCTGTCCAAAGTCTCAGTCTGCGGCCTATATGCTGTGAAACTGAAAGTTGCTTTTGTCAGCTGTTTCCCCCTTTTTTTTCTTTTACTGTTGACAGTTTCGTATTGACGTGAATGTGGGAAATTAACACCAGCCTCCAGGCAGGTTCTTGAATCTTATTTCACTGCTAGTGTGCTCGCTAGGCAATCCTCAGCAGGAGCAACTTCTTCGAGAATGACCATGACGTGAATTAAGGAGTTTTCCAGTCATTGGCCCACAGACTTTGTACGTTCCCCGTTTTGTGAGTAGGGCTGGGTACCGAATTAAATACTTTTTAGGCACAGACTGAATTGCCTCTAAAGTATCGAAATGCCTCGTCATTCAATACCCAATTTCAATCCCTACTAGGAGTAAATCTCATCAGTGAGTGAGCCAATCAGCACGCAGCATGCTTCTACCAAGAGCTTTATAATGCTTGTGATTGGCTGTCTAACGTTACACGTCTTGGAGACACCCAGGAAAAACTCTACGTTACACAGAGACGGGGCTCACGTAGTATGAGCTGAAACATACAGATTTGAGTAATGTTATCTCTTTTTGTTTTCTAAAATTGGTATCGAAGAAAGTATCGCTCAGGAAACGGTATCGAAGTCACGGTATCGGTACCGGTATCAAACATTTTTGACCGATGCCCTGCCCTAGTTCTGAGTAATTGGTTTCACTTCATTATTATGCAATAGTGAGCCTACCTTGAAGTAGAAGAACTTAATTTGTTTATCTTAATTTACCACCCATGTTCATTTGTGTAATGAGAAAAATCTACCAGCCCCGGCCAAAAGTGCAGTCTGATAGCTGCCGTTCATTTTCCCACCCCACTTCCACGTGGCGCATAAAACTGCTCTGTACTGTTAGCTATTTGTCCTTTGACAGCCCTACCCTACCAGCCCATGCAGCTGTCCATCATGTTAAGTGGCATTTACAGTGTCTGGGACAGAAGCTGTCAGAGGCGAGACTGGGGAAGGTGGAGGAGGCTCTGGCTGCCTCAGCAGACTTGACAGTGATCGATGTGGTCATTTTAGAAGGCTATTTCTAGACTGTGTGTGTGTGTGGAAATGCTCTGTATTCTGACTGTTTGCATCAATCTAAGACTATTAATTGTCAGGCTAATAGCCACGGCGTGGAAAGTAAACAAACACATTGCTTGATTAGGTTTAGCCAGTGACTTTTTAGCTTGAGGCCTTTTTAGATATGTTGAGTTTTCCCTTCATTGTGGAAAGGCCTGAGGACGTTGATGCGGAGGGTTAGGCATTCGCAATGATTCAGTTTGAATCGGATAGGAACATGAAGGTTATGCAAGCATGCACAGAGGGGGCCACAGTAAATACTACAGTTGAATGTGTAAGAGTTTTGAGATGCCTTAGGGAAGCGCTGAGAATTAAACCAAAGGGCCAACTACATCCTCGTAACAGATCGCCACCGCACATGGTGCTATAAATGTAAAATACAATCCCTTGCCTCGGGTGTAACAGGCTGTGTGTGTAAATGGCGTTAATAGACACGGTGCTCTGGGCCATAATGAAGTTGATTTGATACAGTAGACTGCAAAGTATTCCAGATAACTACAAACATGATTGTGGACTGAAAGTCACACATTCTAAAGTTGAGATTTCTGCCTCTTTGGCCCCCTCTTTTTCCCTTTTTATGGTTATTAATTTTTCTAATAGCAAAATGAGTAATCAATGTTTTCATTTTGTGAAGAAGAAATTATAATGGTGTCTGAAGCAATCCGTAAACTTAAGACCTTTTCAACATTAGACGTTGAAAAGGTCTTAAATAAGTTTACTGTTTGCTTCAGACACCATTATAATTCTTCACAATATGAAAAAATTGATAACCATAAGATAAAGATAGATAGATAGATAGATATAGTGCGGCCCTAGTTCTGAATTACGTTTAAAAAAAAAATAATAGTAATAAAAAAAAAATCTAGGTAATACATAGGCAACTGATAGTTTTATAATTCACACTGAACCACGTGTATGTGGGTGTAGTAAGGTTCCCTCTTTCTGCTTATTTGTGCTGCTGTGCTATTGGCTTGGGGTTGTTTTGTAGGATTTATATAAACTGTAAGCAGACCAAAATTTGTCAACCTCTGTATAAGTATTGGCGTCAGTGTGATGAAGCACCTTATCTTTCAAGCTTCACACTACACTACTTGCTGTCTTGTAATCTTGAGTCTTGAAGTCATTGTGGTTTTCACACTACATGACTGAGCCATGCCAGGGGGTTGCACACTACAAGATCTTTCACCAGGAACAATCTCCAATCGGCATGTCTGGTGTCCAAACTATGCGACATGGCACAATACCATGAAGCGAGACAGGAGTTTCTAGTTCCAAAAATGGATGTCCGCCGCAAGCGCTCACAAGTTGTTGGTGGCGTCTGCTCGCTGTCTTCTGCACTCGTGCTGCATGCTGTATATGAGATTGAGAAACAGACATTAGAGCTTGCAGCATAGCCATTAAACTGTTACTTTACCTGTGAATAAGAAGCCGCAAATTACTCTGCAGTAAGCAGGCATATTTATTGGCTCCAGCCCCAATGGGAAGTGATGAAAACAGGACACCCGGTTGGACATGGCCGTTTTTCGGCGTGGTGCGGTGACCCCAAGCCCCCAGGAGGAGCGCCAAGTCTATATGCCACCATGGGCTTAGCGGATAGCGGTGGTACTGCACTCCATGGCCCAGAAAGACTTTTCACATAGACTTTACATGGCGAAAGAAACGTCTATATTTCAGTGAATAATTTGTTTCAGGGTATATAAACTTACCAGTCCAAACACTTAAAGGTTCCTTGTTTAAAATGTCATGTTTTTAACATTTTTAACATTCACTAGTAGCGAATACAGAATTATTAAATTAGAAATGATGAATGCGCATAATGGACGCGAGCAGACCCGAGGGACTGCGCCCACCCGCTCACGTGACTGTTCTCCCGAGGTCACGTAGCGAGCTGTAATAAATAATAGCGCTAGCTGATGGTTGTAATTCACCATGTGTTATGGTTATATGAACACATCCATGGTATTATCTTATTAAGTTATGATGCATCCGAGGGATGTGTGTGTTTGTAAAGCCTGTTAGATGGATGTAACGTCATTAGCGTTTCCCAAACTTGTGGGGCTATCGGCTAGCTAGCTAGCTGCTAACATCAGGGGTGCTAGCTATATGCCTACACAACGTTACTACAGACAGTGATTACATTGCCTTGGTTCTCTCTTATGATACACCCGAGGGCTGTATGCTTTAAAGCTTGTAACGTGGATGAAGCCATGGATGAGCTTTGTTCACTAAACTGCAGGCTAACTGTTAGCGCTAGTTAGTAGCTAGCTAGCTAGCTAGTAGCACGACGTAATTATTAAATCTCCTTGGTTGTCTAGCTAAATACATCCATCGTTTATTTAGATAAGCATGTAAACGATCGGGAACAACGAAAACACAATGTTAAACGTCAGTGAATGTTTTAGACAATAAAAACGGCGAGTTCGTGAGTTCGCCACTTGTAAGAGACACGCTCATGAACGAGCATGTTGTTACCGGTTGCTAAGACAACAGAAACAAATTGTTGCTAGTGTGCGTCCATCGTGACGTCATGGGCCAAGAATGCGGAAAATTCGAGCTCCATGTTGTCTTAATGCGTTTTTGAGCACTCTCATTGGAACGTACGGGGCTTCCCGCCGAGCACTGTATCCAGTTCTCTTAATACATCCATGGGTGACGCGCGTTGCTTCCATCATTTCAGGCCAGAAATTCCACCCAGGCTGCGCTTGAACATCGACTTAGTCGACGCACAGTTTGAAAGGGAGCTTGAATAAGTAATGGATACAAAAGAAGTAACCACCGTAACAGTCACTGGCCTCCATGTTGTTTTCCACTGATACACTATGGGTGTATCTCTTTTGAAGAATAGCAGAACCAGTATGTAGTGTGTGTCTGTGCAGAGTGATCGGGTTGAGCAGAGTTTGCAGTTTTGTTCACTGTATCAGGAAAAGTTAACACGTTTTAGTGACTTGGAACGCAACACACCAGAAAAAAACGACAGGCATTCTCGTCTACTGACAATTGGAAAGGAGTGGATCGGCTATTTTTAGCAGGTTTACCATGTCTAAAAACAAATTCTATTTCATACTACTGTCCCTCCTGATGAAGCTTGTCCGCACTTGCTAATGTAGGCCTAGTATATCCTCTTACAAGGATATGCATTACACAAGTGACTGTGCCATAACTAGGGCTGGGTATCGTTCAAAGATTTTCGATACCGTTACTTTGGCAATACTTTTTTCGATAAGAATTTTTATAAAATCCTTTTAACAAAAACAAAATTACATTACGGTACAATTTCTTTTTTTTGTTCCTCCAGTTCTCCTGTTCTACACTGTAGTCAAGCCTCTCAAAATACAATACAACACACACACTGAGCCCTGTCTATGCGTAAAATAGTTTTTCCTGCATGCCTCTATGATGCTTAGACAGCCATCACCAACTTATAGATCTTGGTAGAAGCATGCTGCATGCTTGTTGGCTCATTGACGCTGATCAGATTTACTCCTTAGGTATTGACATTTGGTATCGAAATGACAAGGCATTTTTTGATACTCGAATTCGGTGGTTGTCTAAAAAGTATCGAAGTTCGGTACCCAGCCCTAGCCATAACTAAAGTAATTTGCTCTCAATGAGAACCGTGTCACACTTGCTTTTGGACTCCTTCACTCACTCTGTCTACCCTCCCTAGGCACAGATATATGCCCCCTCTTTTTACCCCTGTGACTCTGACGGCCGCTGGGAAAACAATACACACCTCCTCCCCAGAGAGCTGCTGTGCGCGGCCGTCGGCACGCTGCCTTGTTGACAGCCTGCCTGCCAGTGACTCAGCCCCCAGATCTGGGCCAAAGGCTCTACTGCCACCGCCGACTGGGACTGTTGAGACGAGCAGCCCACAGCAAACCAGTTAGTCAGCCGTCCAGCCTTTCTCCCTTCCTTCCGGCTAATTACCCCTTAGTAGACTTGGCAGTGGCAGGCTCTTGTCTAGTTTTGGCAAGTAGATAAGGCCAACTGACAAACAGTGGTTGCTTGGTTGGAAGGTTCAGATTTGTCTCTGTCCAGTTTCTATTTCATTCTAGGCCCAATTGGTAATCTCTTGTGATCATATGAATTACAGGTGTATCCACATACTTAAATGAAGCACTTCATAAATGCATACATTTAGTTATTCAATATTCCAAACTCCTGTCTGGCAGTGTAGATTTAGCATGAAATGTTTTAATATGGTTCTGTTTCACCTGCCAGTCCTGTTTGTTTCTGTACAGGATGTTTTTTGTACATTATGTGGTCTGGATGACAAATGTTGCCCAATGTGTAACTGGATAATGGACAATTTCCTCCCACAACTCTTTGGCTTGCATGAGTCATGAACCGCCTCCAGCATGACAAAGTTTATCAGGCTTGATATCGTGTTTTCAGTTGGGAAATGTTTTGCCGCAATTTAGCACCAAAGACCTGTTTGAGCAGTTTCTTGGAATTAGTTTGTTTGGTCCAGTATTTACGGAGCTGGCTATTGTGACAACACAGTGAAATGTCGTAGGGGTTGGTGTTTGCTTTCACTGCATTATAGTTGAAATGGGATGGGAACAGCTTCCAGATGCCGGCTGGCAGTGTTTCTGGTAGAGGAAAATATCACCTGACAATCAATTTGGACGAAAACCCTACCAGCTGACTTTATCACCCTATCTGCTTGTGAACAGGAATGAGAGTCACAAACAAACATCCGGTGTCAGACCCCACTCAACAGTAGCCTCGTGAGACCATCCTGATCTCGCAAGCTCCAGTTTTCTGCTTGCAGATCAGTCTGGCATCTTGAGGCAGAGAAAATTTGGAGCCGTTCGCCAAACGACCGGGCCAATCAGCGTTGGTTTTGAGGCGAGTTTAGGTGTGATGCAACGAGGAGCTCGCGAGATCAGGATGGTCTCACGAGGCTCAGCAAGCGGAAGCAACGCATGCAAATCTGACCTGATCTAGACACATGTTCAGACAGCGGTAGCCCTGATTCTGTTAGCTGCTCGCTAATGCTTTTTTCTCTTGGATCCTTCTTTTGGAATATGGACCGGGAACCTGAAATGGGGCCTTTTATTCGTAAATTGGATGCTAGGGGGTGTGGCAAGCTGGTACTGTCATTGGTTTAGGCAAGGCTAAAGGGGAAGAAGGCCAAATTACAGGTGTTGTCCATCTGAGGGACAGAGGACAGCGGGGGGGGGGGCTATAAGACTTTGAGCCATGAAATGTTAGATCTCAGTTCAGGGAAGCACTTTGATCTATTTTGAAATGTTTTACTTGAAGGTATAGTGGTCGATGACAGGTCAGCGAGCAGACGGCCACGGCCTCCGACCATAGACAGTATATAAAAGCCTCCGACCGCGGCGCTGCCTCCCCGCTCTCGGCGATAGCTTGTTTGTTGGCCTGTAGCATGCTAAAGTTAGCCATAGAGATGCTTGTCCTAAATAGATTTCCACTTACCGGTGGCGAGTCTGACATAGTGGAAACAGTGCAAATCTTCTTTTGGAAAGTAGGCTTGTAGAGCCATGCCGACAAGATGTTGTAGGCGTTCCCTCTCGGTAGCAGGTAGGGTGTTGCGCATGTGCATTCTTTCAAAAAGTGGAGAGGGCGGTTCTTTTCTAAAATTTGGGAAAATCCTCCATTATACCTTTTTGAAATGTTTTAGTTTGGCAGCTCAGTGAAGCACTTCAAACTTTTTTTATTAATATTTTTATATGCAGTATGATTGTGCTTCAACTAAAAAGTATTTACCTACACCTTATTCTTGTTTAAAATCATTTACATAATATATATGAATGTATATGGAGCGTGATAAAAAGGTAACCTTGAAATTGTGGCGTTAACGGCGCCGCGAGGAAAAATTTGGGTGCACCTAAATTGTGTGCTGGTGCACCTAAATAAAGTTAGGCGCACCAGTGCAACCAAGGCAAAAAGTTAGTGTGGAGCCTTGTAACTAAAATATATCTTAAGCTTAATACATTTAACTTAAGTCTTTTCTCTCAACACCAAAACAGTTCTCTTTAGGATCCCAGCAAACCCCCCCCCCAACCAAAGAATAAATAGTTTAAAGTTCCCCGCTGGACAACGGAAACTAAGCTCTGGTACTGGGATCGGGACCCCTAAAAAAACAGTGAAGCATCATTGAAGCTTGCCCTCTCCAAAGACTAAAAGGAGGATTAGTTAGCCTACATACAGCAGATCAGGAGGCACCTGCTTGGCTCCAGGACTTTGCATTCGCTGAATAAACAAACAGGCTCATTTACTGCTGTGTGGCGTTCTGCAGACTAGTGACATACAATCATATCTATGCAGGTCTACAGCATGGCCCCATCCATCCTGGATTTCTAAGGCTGATATCAATATTTGGGAGATTGGAAGGTTGGATGGTGATATATCGACCGATTAGAGATTTATTAAGCGCGTCATGTAAATGAGCAACTTTTGATCCCTGTTTTAAAATTTTAACCAGAGACATACTAACCACGATATTTTACAGTTGAAAAATAAGCGCTTTGGTGACAAACTAGGTAATGACTGTTTCTAAATTTAAAAAAGAGCTCCCTAAAAGAGCAGATCCTTTTTCCAACAAATCCAACTGGATAACCCTTTTGTGTATGTGGTATTTAACCCCAGAGTTTGTATATAATCTCTGGTACGAGCACATCCCTTTCACCTCCATCCTTGTGTCTACAGGAACACCATCTCCAGCGGGCCATCTCGGCGCAGCAGGTGTATGGCGAGAAGCGGGACAACATGGTCATCCCGGTCCCCGAGGCGGAGAGCAACATCACCTACTATGAATCCCTCTACCCTGGGGAGTTCAAGATGCCAAAGCAGCTAATTCACATACAGCGTAAGTGGGCTTTTCTAATGGCAAATCTGTGACGCTGCAATCAGGGAAAATGAGTTTGATGTAGCAGATTAGGGACATCGGTTGTTTAATTAGTGTTTCTTTAGATTATTTTGAATACATTAAATGGCACTTGGGGGCTGTTGGTCAATATTATGAGTGGCAATGAGTAGAAAATTCTGCATTAGTGTACTTAAAATTTGTAAACATCACCTATACCTGTATGATTTCAGTAGATTAACTTTTGAGTATAAAGAGTTTTCCACAGAAGTGTTATGACTGAAAGACAAAGGTGGCATTAAAAGTGAAACGGTTGTTCAAGAGGTTTCCTGGCTGTATAAAGTTTGCTAAATTGAAGGCGTATAAAATGGCAAGTCTATTTAGTGACGCACAAGCCCACATGTAGTAAAGGGGGGTCTGTTGTTTCTAGTCTCGCATTGACAGACCCTCCTCCAAAGCGCGCTGAAGGAGAGTCTGGCTACACCACGCAGCATTCAGGGATGGGCGGGAAGCGTGCTCTGGTTTAATGACACTTGTTTAAACCAATCAGAATTGTCATGGGCGGTGCTAAACTCCGCATAGAGCCGCTGCAAAATAGTTGTGCGAGAGAAAACTCAGATCTAGACAGATAGTCTAGCTAGCTGTCTGGATTTACCCTGCAGAGATCTGAGGAGCAGTCCTCAGAAATCCACCGGAGGTTAGAACGCCAACATGCATCTGGTGGAATTTCCTGGAATCCTGGAAGTGGAACGCAAAGGATATAGACTAGTAGTTTCAGACAACTATTGATCCATTTAATGGCACCAGGCATGTGTTTTTATGAACTTTTACTGAGCTGTCGCACGTTTGTCAAAGTAAATGAGCTTGAGATTGCCCGGTTCAATAATCATATCAAAGACAATTAGTTTGCTAGACTGCTTAGTTCAGTAACCATGTCTGTGTCACAAGTGGTTACCATGATGGTTTCTCAAAAGGAAAGCAATTTGCTGTACCCGACACAAACGCTGTTATCAGTTGAAAGCTGAAATGACAAATGTTTTGTCCTGTCAAATTGCTGTCGGGCTAATTTCCAGGTTTCTGCGGAGGTCTAGACAGTCTGAAAGACAACTCATTGTTGATCATTTCCAGGTCGTGAAAGTTTAGCGTTTGCTTCAAAACATCGGAAATAAATTAACAAATCTGTCACCTTTACGGTCATTTTACAGAGATTTAAAATGGGGAAAACTCTTCAATGTGATCTAAACAGCAAGCCCTTGGTCACAGAGCTTGCTGTTTTAGTCTGGTCAATAACCATATATCCTTTGCTCTCTAATTGTAAGTACAGTAGCTGTGCATGTCTGACTGAAGCTAGTTTCAGTTGATTTGGGTAGACGACGCCATGTTCCCCTTGTGAGTTTTGTGAGAAAATGAGTTGGTTTGAATTGGTGTTAACATGACTGTCTCACCAGTCACTGAGGCTTGAGACAAACTAGAGGATTTAAAATGCTAAAGCACAATGAGTGGAATGCTTTTACATTTTTATCTTTTGAGTCAGAAATATGCTCACACTCGAGTCCATTAGGAAAGGGCAGAGAGTCCGAATTTTTTTTTTCATTAAAATTTTTTTTGCTTCAACTAAAATTATACTGATGTATCTTTGACCTGCAAAAATATTCAGTGTGCATCATTAAGCTTTCATATAATGGCGACTCCATGAAATTGTTTGAGAGTGTCGGGTCAGTGTGAGGGGTTGGATGTGACTGAACGTATTGTACTCCACACAACAAAACAGATTCTATATTGTTCTGTCCCTACACTTTCAGTCGTGTAATTATGCCTGATCATCATCTAGTGTGTCCCCAACCTCATGATCCAACAGATGCAGGGTGGGCTGTAGGCCTGTAACAATTATTACAGAATTGTCTGTCAATTCTTTTATTCTTTTTCTTTTTTTTACGTAATCGCCATTTAACCACAGGTATTTGTTAACCTTAGCTAAGCCCCTTCAGACTGTTAATGGTAATTGTTTATTTTGTTTAGACATGCCAAATTAGTCATCATTGGACGGACTGTTGAGCCAAAGCTATGCTAGTGGCAGCTGTCACTTGTTGCCATAGCAACTCCAAGCATCCGGGGCTGTAGTTGCTTCAAGCCAGAGAAACTGAACTTGCCTGTGTGTCCGGCCCGAAATCTGCCTGACAAACCTGCTGATTAAATAACCATCACTGCCCTTCACTGCATAGGCTGTGTACTTATCTGGGTCACGTAACCGTGATATAACCAGCAGATGTGTCCTGGAATTCATTTTCAACTTTCAATTTGTCTGAAAATGTAATGCATAAATATTTACAAATTTGACTGAAAGAGACACTTGTGTATTGTTAATCAGTTATTTCTGAGACAATTAATTGTACAGCAACATTTGGAATTGTTGCAGCTCTAGTAGGCTGTACTCTAAAAGCCCTTATGTGTTCCAGTTAAGTGTGGGCAAGTAGTCCTGTGCAGTTTAAAGGCCCTGGACACCCACACAGGTGTTTCAGTTAGTCTAGCTGATTGGACCTTCCCCAGGACTGTGTGGGGGTGTCTAGACTGACTGACAGACAGATCCATCCATCCATCCATCCATCCTCCTGAGCCTCCTGTTAGCGTTGTTGCACCCGTTAAATATCACTATATTTTGGACCAAATACCTTTATCGATACCGCAACGATATTGTAGTGTTGATTATTGGTGCTTTAACAAAAATATTTACACAATGAGATTTTTGATAAATAATCAGTAATGTGGATTTAATGACTAAGTGGGTAAAGGCAAATAATAGAACAGCTAGAACAGTCTGGTAAGTTCAGAAAATGATGTAACTTTACTGTAATGCAGCCTTTAAAACCAGGAAAAGACAATACTTATGCCATATTACGATATCTGAAATCTAAGACGATATCTAGCACAGCATCAGCTTTAAACTACACTCTGTTTTGGTTTGGGATGCTGCAGTTCTCACGGTTTGCTGGGTGACTTGGTCAAGTTCTTGGTTGCACATCGCTGCTGTGCGTTTGTTTATACATCGTCTATGATATGACTAATGTCGCTTTGCTCTTTGAAATGCATATGTAAAGTCTCTGTGTTTCGTTGTCTAATAGCTGGACAGTCAATTTTCTGTTCATACGTCGGGCTGCATTTTAATCTTAGATATGCAACAGTGCTGAAAGTCTTGTCATTGAAATACTTAAATACTCATTAAATGATGGTGAGCGGTGTTTCCCACGGGTTGAGAGTTTACTTGTGGTGGTGGGAGGCGCAGGATGTGACAGCTGGGTTCAGTAATAAAGTTTTAGTGTAGACTATGATGTGCTTTGCCTAATTACCCAGAGCTCAACTGTTATATACAGTGCCTTGCATAAGTTTACACACCCATGCTTGGCCTTTGGAATTAAAATAGCCCCACATTATCACATACCCTTCACCATACCTAGAGATTGGCATGGTTTTATTTTAGTTAGCCTAATAGCTGGTTTGATTTGCATTGAGAGATGATCTTATGGAAAGTACCCCATGCCTGTTGTGACATTTTCGGCACTTATTTCAACATCCCATAATAGGGATGCACTGATCCAGATTTTTTCACATCCGATCCCGATACCTGAATTTGGATATCGGCCGTTACGATACTATTCCAATACCAGAGCTGTGTTTGCTTTAATTTTATTATCATTATTGTTGATTTTATATGATGCTGAAATAAACTCCTCTCAGTGGGCAAGTATATGTACGTATGTATGCATGTATGTCCCAAAAGGCAACTTGAGGTAAGTATAAGGAAGGACAAGGAAAGGAAGTCAGAAAAACAGGAAAAATCCCGTTCTGAAAACAAATATGCAACTGTAAGGGTTTCAAATTGATTTTCAATATTTATTACTTTCCCAAAATGTGAAATACTTGAGTCTTGAAATATAAGAAAAGTGTAAAGGTCTTACACACACACACACACACACTCTCTCTCTCTATCAATAAAACAGTGTCCATCTGAACAGCGCAAATCAAGTACACTGGCTCTTGTAGCATCAACAAATCAAGGTTTTAAAATGTCAAATATCTGAAATTAAGGGTGCTCCGATCAGGATTTTTGGGGCCGATCACAGAGTGCTGGAAGACGCATCGGCCGATACCGATCACTTATGAGCTGAAAATTATGCCATTACATAACAGTCACACATGTTTAGAGAATGTATCAGTAACTGTTTGGCTTTCTGTCCTAGCTCAAAATCTAAAAAATGTCCTTTCAATCACTGCACATTTCTTCAGCACACACAGACACACACAGTCAGTCACACACACACACACAGGGAAACAGCTGTTTGAGCGGCGCCGGAGCTGCTAGCTACACGACTCCGCTCTGCCTTAGCTTTAGCTAACTTTGAAAACTCCTCATCCTCCTTTCTGTGACTAACCTTCAAATGTCTGATGAGGTTGGTGGTGTTGAAATGTCTTTGGAGCTTTCCTCCTCGTGGTATTACCTCGGTACACACGTTGCTAAACGCTAGTGTATTGTCTTTTTCCCAGATAGCAATGAGTCGGCGGAACACCAGCGGTGCTCCAGAGGCAGTAGAAGCGTCAGAATGGTGTAATCACAAACACGTTTGCCGGAGCACCACCGGTAGCAGCCGCTTTTTAAAAGCAGTAGCCGTCTTCCTAGCGTCTTCGTTTCGCGGCCGGCCGCGGGCCAACTGCTGTTCTGCCACCGTTCAGACACCTTGTAGAACTGCCAGACCGCTGAATGTAGGGATGCCATTGGTCTGTGTACACTATATAATGACATGGCTGTTTGGGGAAAAACAACTGCTACTGTGTAGGTGGTAGCCTTGCTTCTGTGATGGGCAGAGTGTTGGAGTTAAGGATGCTGTATACATCTCTTTAAAACTTGTGAAAGTGAATTGTGAGTTTCACGGTTTGTCAGCCACTGTAGGCTGCACACAGAAATGATACTTTGTTGTCCTGTAATGCGCTTTGCTGCATCTCCAACAACTAAAAGTTAGGGTTCATAGAAATTGCATTTGGTATTTCAAAGGGATTATTCAGCAGTGACGTTAAGGGAACTGGGCTACAAAGTGGCTTGGTGGTGTTTTTTGAAATGCTGCATGCAGTGGTTTCAGTTTTCTATTTATTAGGAAAGTTTGACTTGACAATCAGTTTGCTGTGGAGTCAAGAGCAGAGCGGTATGTTATGTAAAAAGGAAAAAGAGTGCACAAACAACAATGAAATGTAGAAACAAGCAAGTGTGGCATTGCATTTTAAAAAGGCAACACACAGACAGGTGTATGAGTTATTTTATTCATCAGAATCGTCCCCATCATCCACTGATTCAATGCATAAACAAAAAATAAGGTTGTGGGACCGGTTATTACAAATCTGCAATATTTGATTAGGCCAGAGACTCATCTGTCCATGTCTAAAGTCTGTTTGTTTTCTTTCTTGGACCTCCCTGCAGCTTTCAGCTTGGACACAGAGCAGCCCGACTACGACCTGGACTCGGAAGACGATGCTTTTGTCAACAAGCTGAAAAAGAAGATGGAGATCAGCTTCCTCCAATTTGAGGAGATGATTGACCGGCTGGAGAAAGGCAGTGGACAGCAGGTTGGCACCGTTTGTGTTATCTTCCCCTAAAACACAGCCAGCTGTAAAGAAAGACTTATGAAATACCTTCCAGACCATTGCAAAATACGCTCAAATAAATCGGCGATATCCACTAGGGATCAACTGTTTGTTGAGCCAAAATAGAACACTTTTTAATTCCTTAACTTTATCGGTTATCAGGCAAATAAAATGTTGATACAGATAATCTGCCAAAAAAAACAGCCCGATAATCGGCCAGGGCCCACAACCGGTCTATCCCCAATACCCACGTTAAATGGTTGATAATACAAATTTGAAACCAATTATGGCAAGACACCATCACCAAAAAAGCCCTGCATAACAGATTTGTCACCTTCATCGCTGTGTAAATGACTCTTTTATTGATCTGAATGTGACTCCTGTTTGTATCTTTCCAGCCGGTGAGCCTTTCGGAGGCCAAACTGCTGCTGAAGGAGGACGATGAGCTCATCAAGGAGGTCTTCGACTACTGGAGCCGCAAGAGGAAAAACAGCAGGGCCAACTGTCTGATTCCCACCGTCAAGCAGGAGAAACGGGACGGCTCCAGCACCAGTGACCCCTACGTGGCCTTCCGGCGGCGCACCGAGAAGATGCAAACCAGGAAGGTCCGTAGTCCTATGGGCAGTTTGTATGCTGCTGTGATTAGGAATGTCCCGAGCACAGTATCGGATGGGAGCCCATTTTGGGAATTTTGTTTTTTTTAACTGATGGGGATCAGCATTCACCCCTTTTTACCTTACTCCAATCATGTACATCAGCTTGTAGAGATCGCCTCCTTTAATCACACACGCCCTGCGCCACAAACACACCGCCAGACCGCCTGGATGCTGGCACTTTCAAACCAAAATGGCGCGCAGCCACTAGAGATGCACAGATTACAACTGTCTAGGCCGACTTCCAATTTTTCATTGAATTTGGCCAGCCGATACCGATTTTAGCCAATTCCGATTTTCATTTTTTTCGCATTTGTCCGGCATAACATAGGCATATGTCAGATTGACCGGCAGGTCGCCGGTCATCGCCAATTCCGGTCACCAGCCAGTCAATCGGTGCATCTCTAGCGGCCACTCGCCAGTGTTAGGCCAGAGTGTCTCGTAGGCATAACATAACGGCACACTTTACTTCTATACTTAAGAGGTGTGATGAGACGCCCAGCTCACGTGACGAGACTTGAGACAAGACTAGATTTGAACACTATTTCACAGAAAACTACAATGAAGAAATGAGATGGGAAAATGGTCCTTTTGAACGGGCGGGGGATCTTCTACGCTAATATCAAGGCTGCTGCTCTGCACTTGTGTACTGATATCACAAGACCCTTTTGATGAGAAATCGCGTCACGTTTAATCTCGCAAGATCTCGTGGGGACGAGATCTCATCACACCTAATAATTAATATATTTATAAGAACTGTGTGACATGTTTAATTTCTTGCCAGTTTTGTGTCTTAATGTCAGGCTCAAAGCACTAATGTGCTGTTCACAAAGTTTACATCTTGTCATGATAGCTTATATGTTGCCTGTTCTTGTTAAGCATTGCATTCAATTTTCTTCTCCCAACACTCAGAACCGTAAGAATGACGAGGCGTCCTACGAGAAGATGCTGAAGCTCCGCAGGGATCTGAGCCGAGCCGTCACCATCCTGGAGATGATCAAAAGGAGGGAGAAGAGCAAGAGAGAGCTGCTGCATCTCACACTGGAGATCTTTGAGAAGAGGTGAGCCTGCCTCTGGGGCCGCACACACAATCTAGTAGTACAGAAATAAACCGTTACACAGCAGGACTGGCAGGGTGGAGACAGCATGGTGACGTTATGAAGGAAGAAGTTGGGTGAGCACAGCATAAAACTGAGATAAAGGAATCGTTAAAGCTATTTTTCTATTGAGTACTGTGCTATTGGGCAATGTTTCTAAATATAATTTCATTGATGTAGTTTGAGGGAAAAACACCACTTTGCCATATGAAGTGGTTCGAAATGTGTAGACCAGGGGTCTTGAACATGTTTTAAGCCAAGGACCCCTCAACTGAGAGAGATGGATTAGGGACCCCCTACTACCTATGTTGTATAAAATTAAGTTGCCTATTAAACTGGCCTACAATAACGTGGGCATCCTAAAGCCCATATACATACATTTTTAGTAAAATAATACTTGTTTTAGTGTTAAACGTTGAATTGAAAGCAAAGTGAATCCTCAGGACGAACTGTCTCTGTGGATGACCTACCTTACCTTTAGGCCAGCAAGCCCATTGATGGGCTTGCTGGCCTAAAGGTAAGGTAAGGTTTCTTTCTCACAAATAGGCTGATTTATTTCCTAATATGTTGGATTCATGTTAAGACATTTTAATTTTTGAAATAAACTGAATAAATGATGTACTCTGAGGTCCCGGACCCCCTGTTGATGATCTCTGGTGTAGACAGTTGATTAGTCTGAGACTCTGATTGGTGAAAAAACGTTTTGACTAACCTTTTTTTTTTGCCCCTAGAAACGTCATGTCAGACTATGGTGGTGAGGTGATGGCAGAGGTGTTGGCTGAGCGGGCGCTAGTGAGGCCGCAGATCATTCCCCTGGTCCCTGTCACCAACCAGTACCGACACCAGGACCACATGGACCCCAAGGACTACAAGTCCAAGGTGAGGCTCACTGTTAGGAACAGGGTTCTCTCACATTTAAAGAAAAAGGTTAAGATGTTGTCCATATAAATGTCTGATTACACATTTAATACATTGCCAGTTATCAGTTATCGTCATGGCTAGGGGTGTCACGATTCTCCAAATCTTTGATTACATTTTTGATTCTAAGGTCACGGTTCGATTTTTTTTATTTATTTTTGTTAGCACAGGTTGCTATGCCATTTTTAGACTAGACATGTATGTAATGACCTTTGTTCAAAATGTACCACATTACATTGTCAAATTTAAAACATTTATTAACAACATAATGTAACAATAACATATCTTCAGTCAATTGGAAACTTGACAATTTGTCAATAAAGTAAAAAGAAATAAAAAGTTTACCAACAATGCTGAGGGCAGACTCTTCGCACCACACGGAGTTTGGTGTTAAAGCCCCCAATGTCGTCTTCCAGGCAGCGCTGCCTGGAAGGCACTAGGATTAGGCAATGGTTATGGTTGAAGACAACGATCGCTGCGCTGCCTTGAAGGCTTAGTTGGTCAACAAATCCCTCCTGTAAAAACCTTCAAAATATAGTTGGGAACGACGTGAGGAAAAAACTCATTTTGAGAAAACGGCCTTTAAAGATTTTTATGACAAAATTCCACTCATTTCTATCGAAAGCCATGAATTGCAGACAAAATATGCCTTTAGGTCCAAGTAAGATCCATGTATCACACTGTTTAACATCCAAAACTAATTATTGCTTCATCCATCACTGATCATAACATCCAAAACAACACATCAGTTAGTTTACAGTCTACATATCCATGCCAGCACCATATGTAGGGCCCTCCTCCATCTCCTGCTGGTGTCTGTTCACTTTTTTAGCTGTACTTAAACTTTTACAGCTCCGCATTGCACTGGCGGAATGGACACTATCGGCTTTTGAGACCCTAACCATGTCGTCATCCTTCATTGCATTGACAGTCTGTGCTCTGAAGCCACAATTTCAGCAGCCTCAACCCTGCTTTTCCCCACAAAGACATATGTCACTGGACATCCAGTGATACACTGGGATGAGCTTCTTTTGAATCATTCAAAAGACCAATATTCAGAACACTAGAGAAAGCAAACAAAGTAGACTAAATGGGTATTTGACAGCTTATCTGCACACTGTCAGAGATGTGAAGAAGAGACTGGTCCTGACTAAATACAGGCTGAGTGACCATTAACTGGGTCAGAGATGCACTTCCTCCTCCACTCCGCAAAGAGGGCAACTTGGCAGACGGTAGTCCGTTAACTTGTTTCTCTCTAATATAACCAATATAAGCTGCTCTGTTTAGGCTACAAAACGTGCATGCAGGCTGAAATTCAACTGTGCGGTTTTGTTGGGATAAAGCTTTTAGCAGAAGGAATATCCGCTAGCTGCTAGGCTAATGTGCTATTGGTAAACACACAGAATATGGAACATGCACATAGCAGAGCTTGCAAACTGGCTTTTTTGTTGACGACGCAAACTTTGTCCAAAATACTTTCACACACTTCAGTGAAAGAGGAGGGGGCTCAAGTTCTGTCGATGGGTCTCCAGCATCTGCAGTTGCCATGTTATCTTCTGGCTCTAGCTAAGTCAGAGGAGGTTGACTGACACGTGTTTTTTCCCCGCTTGACATGGGGGCGTGGCAGTATCGACGATTCCATTTTTTTATTCGATATTCAAGATTGTGACTTAATTTCGATCGATTTGTGACACCCTTAGTCATGGCAATATCAACTGGTGCAATAAACGCACCGCGAAACGCTGTGACATATTTTGCGAAAGACACTCAGCTTTTTTTGTGTTAGTTGAAAGAATATCAGTAGAGAACTGCACTTTATAATATATCTGTCATTCTTTTTTTAATGGTGCCTTTTATGTTCAATTCAATGTTCAGCTTGTTCAATAAAAGAAAGATGGAAATGATTTCCTTGTTTTAAATTATATATAGAGATATACTTATCGCGAGTTATATCGTTATTGCGATATTCAACAACGTAATCACATAATGCATATTTTCCTTATATCGGGCAGCCCTACTGCCTGTGTGAATAGTGTTATTCATTATTATAACATGGTCACATTGTAAGGCCACGTGTATTTGAGCTCTAGCATTTAAAATGAGGCATTTTGAAGTGGTAATATTGGTCGTATTTTCAGGGAGCTGTATGCACAACTAAAGATTGCCCGAAGTCTTTAAATGTGTGTTTTTATGAGTTATCTCCTCTCCCCCGTTCAGCCCGAGAAGACAGACGCTCCCCGACAGAAGAGGAAGTATGAGAAGAAGCAGAAGGTGTTGCCTCTGTCGTCGGGCGCCCCCCACCATCCGGGTCCCGTTGTCTTCAATGCCAAGGACCTCAACCAGTATGACTTCCCCAGCTCGGATGACGAGCCCTTCTCCCAGGTAACATGCACGGCTCGTACGCACACAGGCACTCATTCATGCAAAGCCAAGCACGCTATGCAGACCGCGCGTGATCGCGTGTGACCGCGTGTGACCGCGTGACCCACAAAATGGGTTGGTTGGAGATGACTTGGTTGGATGTGTTTTTGAGGTGCTCTAAGCGATGTTGGGTGATGTCACTTCTTGTTGACGTTGGAAGTTTTGTCAAACAAAACTGAGGCCACCGCTGTGACGTTTTTGGAAGAGCTGTTTGTTTAATCGTCGACACAGAAGAAAGTTTTGACAAACTACATCAACACAACAGTATGTGGAGTTAAACTGGACGGGCCCAATAACCTCTGAATAGTTCTACTTGTTAAATTGCAATGTGAGCGGCAGCCATTATGCATTATGTCGGCAGGATCATTTAAAAGGCAACCGCGACAAAAAAAATTGTACAGCTCTATTTCTGATACCGTGGCGGCAGACATTTTGCCATGATGGGCCGCCAATACAAAATCAACAGAGGAAACACTGGATGTGTTTCAGGGTTTCCGCGGGTTCTTAAAGTCTCAAATTTCAACATTAAAATTTTAGGCCTTTTTAAAAAGTCCAAAATTCGCTGAAGTATTGTTCTAGGTCTTCTTTTCCTGCATCCATGCAACGCTACCTCGAATGCTTTTTATCTTCGTGTTTTTAAAGTTCTGTGGTGTTGTAGTTATTTCTTTCGCTAGTCCAAATATATAATTCACTGTATTATGACTACAAATGAGACCAACATGCAACATATGTCAGCTTTCATGTTATTGGCGCAAGTCTTTCGGATCGTCCCACAGACCTAAAAGGGATTTTATTCTTCAGCTATGGAGAAATGTAAGTTTAGCGATACTTGGCTTGAAAGAAAACTGAATGTAGGGCTTAGTTGATGTTGTGATAAAGGTCTTAAATATCATTCATAATCATCTTAAAAAGTCTTAAATTTGACTTGGTGAAACTCTGTTTACAGAATTCAGTAGAAGCGGATGCAATATCTCCAATTTTGCCTAAAACATGACATGACCGTGATGATGTGATCGTGATACGACAGAAGCAACATTTTTTTTCCCCATGGCTGCATATTCTGATATAGATGAACGCCCCTGGATGGATTTAGTGTAAGGTTAAGCAACAAAGCACACAACGCATGCTGGTAAAAGCGTTGATTGCCAGAAACGAAATAACAAACTTGTGAGTGTCTCTGTGAGCAGAGCATCCTACCCAAACTCTTTCCGTAGCTCCCCTCCACTGCACTCTGCCCTTTTTGTCCTGATAATTCCACTCAGAATTGCAAAACCACATGAGATGAGTGGGTGGGCTTCAGTGTTATAAATTCTGCTCTTCCACTGACCTTAACCTCTGTGTCCACAGCTGCACTCAGGCTCATCAGAAGCAGAGGAGGAGAACGACCCAGATGGTGCCTATGCCTTTCGCAGGAAGGCAGGCTGTCAGTACTACGCTGTAAGTACTGTGGTCATCCACACAGTTTATAAAAAAAGCATATTGGAGTTTACTTTTACATGATGGTGGGTTGAAGGGGCCATAATGTCCCAGCAGTGATGCCCTGAGATTGTAGGGGCTTTTCGAATGCTAATTTTTGTGTTTTTTTTGTGTGTTTTTTTTAATAAGACTTCCATCTTTATTGTGGAGTATTCAGTTCACAGATTTTAAGTTTATTTTAGTTTGAGTTTGTATTTCCACGTTCTCATCCTATCATTAAAACACAATTTCAGATGGTAGAATGATCAAATGTAGGACGCCTGAAATGGGGAACCCCAAATGAACTCCTTAAAACTTGTCAGAGGGGCCCAATAACAATAAACATACAGTACAACAGAGAATATACAGATACTAAAACTCGATACACGACAGACACAACGCAGACAAATACCACAAAAACAGACCATCCCAGTACAACACTAATAACAATCACGTTATAACAGTTTTTCCTTCAGATTAGTTTTTTTAAGATGGAGAAGGAATGCGATCATTTCAAGCTTTCATCAAGCTCGTTCCAGATCTGCGGCCCCCTACACACCCTACTCAGGCCTGTGTACTTCAGCCTTTGTTTTTTTGCCAGTGATTAGATGGGTTTCCCTCAGAATATCTGTAATTTAACCTGTGGATGACCTGAAATATCATGCAATATTCAAGGCATTTAGTTCACAGTAGACTGGGATGTCTTTACGAAGTCACTGAAACACTTGTCACAGATTGCAAAGATCAGAGGTGTTGTACCCAGACAATCAGAATGAAATGGGTGAAGTTCAGCGTCCTGTCTTGTTTTCAGGCTCGTCAGGACCGTGTGGGTAGCTGGCCATGGTGTGGACCCTGGGACGGCGGTTTAGCAGAAGCTCGCTTTCGCTACAGTCTCACCACGCTCACTGTGCCGCGGCGCTGCCTCGGCATGGCTCGACGACGCGTGGGACGAGGCGGCAGGTCAGTTCAACTTTGGTTTGCTTTCTCATTTGCTCCTGCTCCTTATAAGACATACTTGGAAGCATTCTTATCTAACTACTTGAATAATTTGGTAGAATACTTGCTTATAATAAGAAGAAGAATTGTAATGAGAGGGCTTTGATACATGAGCCTGAGAAAGAATGCCTGACAAATGAATCTAGTTGTATTTATTGACATGCTCCACTGTCTCCCAGGGTGCTGCTGGACAGGGCACACACGGACTATGACAATGTTTTCCACGGACTGGATCCCGAAATGCTCGACCTGCCTCTTCCCCCGTCTTCTCCTTCTACAACTACTTCACGCTCGCCGGCCACCGACAAGTTTGCCAGTACCTCAGAAACAAATACCTCAGACAGAAGTTCCTCCTCCTTCAACTCCTCCCTTTCCTCCACATCTCCCTCTTCCACGGACCTCAGTCAGATACTGTTGAATATAAAGTTGTGCCGGTGGAGGCACTTTAGACCACGGACACTACCACTACATGAACTGGACCACGCCCACCCGCTATTCAGGAAGTTGAGTCGAAGCCTGAAGCGGCCCGTCTCCGCCTCCACAGCTGGGGGACAGCCCTATGGCTTTCAGCGCCCACTGAGGGTTGTCCCCGCACCCACACCCACTGCTGGTAAGTGAATTGGCTGCCTTCACTCACACACAGACACATACAGACACAGAGTGTATACAATCATGTCAGGACTGTTGTTGGAATGATTTGCCTTCATGGCAAATCGGAATCGAGAATCAATAAGAACCGGAATCCAAAGAGAATCAGAATTGTTAAAAACCAAATAATGCCCGACCCTACTGAAAACGGGACACGCATGCACCCACACACAACTTGTCTTCTACCTCGTTATAAAGGGTCAGTTGCCTCCGTTATACAAGTTTACATGTAATCACTCAGCCCTGGTGTTATTTAGTCACGCCATTAGTTTGGATTTTATTGCCCAGATTGAGATATTTGATACTGTCATTTTCTGCCGTCACCCAACCATAATGGAAGTGAATACTTTTTTTGTGTGCTGAGAAAAACCTTGAACCTTGAAAAAACATTCTGCAGCAAAACAAACCACAAAATTGCTTCTGATATTTTTGCCTATAGAACGTAATCCCAATGAAAACTGTTGGCATGATGTGTGGATTATGGACACACTAGTTGCTGTAGAGTTGTTTTTTACATTAAATTTAATTTACTTCTGATTGTGTTGGAGAGATGTCAAAATAAAACGCAATAAAACCCAAACTATCAACGTGACAGGACACCACTCTGAGTAGAGAAATGTGTGCGTTTTTTTGTTAAATTGACCCTCGGAGGCATGCTAGTTCAGAGAGATAATTAGTAACTATCAGTGACATTTTTTAGGATGCACAATCTTCTCTGATTTCCTTGTTTTTGTTTCTACCTTGATTGCAGTGATCTGTTTTTGTTTTTTTGTCCCGCCCGCTATCTGCATTGTATACATTTTTGTATGCGAGTTCATCAAGTGCAGCTGTTGCTTTGCATTCACAGTGTGTCACCTCCCACCCCACTCGGTCCACAAGGTGTCAATTTATAACTGAGTTTGATAAATAAATTCATAAGATGCAAATGATTTGATGGGGTGTGTGGACGAAGAGGCGTGGTGCGTTGAATACAAACTAAATGCCACAGGTCCCTGGTGGTGTTACTGTGAGGGCAGTCAGGCAGTCCTGGGTCTTAATGTTGCTACGCGCCGTTTACAGGAGCTATGAATGTTTTTGATGTGCATGAAGAACAACTCCCTTCTGATTTTTATTCTTAGAAAATTGGTCTGCTTGTAAAAAAAAACTGAAGCATACAGATGTAATGAACACAAGGTTTTGCAAGACACTTGAGTGGCACACAGCAGCCGTAAAGGCAAGTTGCTGAGTTAATAGGCGCATTATTTTGATTAAATGAGACGGTGTCAGATCGCATGAACTAAGCATGAAGGGTGTTCCAGATGGAGACAGGCCCAGAGGACGAGCTGTGACTTTCACATGCTGAGGAGTCCTGGATCCTGTGAAGTGGGAAAGTGAATGGCTCACAGGGAATAAGAAAATCAATATTGCACTGAGGCACAAGGCCACATTAAGACCCCCCAAATGTGGAAATAGGACTTCATGGTTGATAGAAAGCCAATAAAGAAAGACTTGAGACAGTGTTATTTACAGGATGAATAACTGGGACGCTTATTAGACCAACTTAAACATGCATACAAGAAACCAGGTGTCTGTCTTCTGTTAACCAGGTTATGGCAGAACATTTGATTTGCTGGAGTAACCTGGTTACTGTCAAACAAAGGTGTTTACATGCAGCTCAGTAATCAGATTTCTTCCAGTATATTTATGAGCCAAAGCTTGCATATGTGTACCACAAAAGCCAAACTGGAAAGTGACCAGTAAAGTGCATGTGAACGCACAATATGACTTTTGGTAAGGTTGAAGAAGCACCTTTTTAAAGCCAGGCCGAACGCACTTGATCATTTTGAGACTACAGGCTTGATGATACTACCGTCGTATTAGTTTGAATATAAGAGACAACGACGAGCTTTTCTCTCATGCTCAAACTGTTCAATATACAGTAGCAATGTATTTCTCAAACTATCACTCGTCAGCACACTTCAGTATAACAGCTCTAGTCTGAATTCTGACAAGATGGTTGTAGTTGCTTTCAGGCGGTCTTTTCTTGGCCGCTGCCTTTTATCAATGAAAGGAGTACTGGGTGTGTGGGTTTGTCTGTGTGGGTTGGTTTTAATGTGCACAAAGCCATAGAACCACCAAGAGAGCAGGGAGGTATGAGAAACTTGGTTGCATAGGGAAATTTGATTTCAAATGGTTGTCCATATTAGTATTGCATTATTACCCTGTAGAGATAAAGTTAGAGGAAACCAGTGACTTACAACAACCTCATGAATCACTGATTAGGGATGGCCCCATTTATTAATATATTTATTTATTTTACAGATGACTGATTAAATTATTATTGAATAGTGCACTACTTTGGCTCTGCTACAGCTCTGTGTCTCTACCTCTGAGCCAGTTTCACTCAACACTTACATATTACATTACTTACATATTTTGAAATGGATGTTAACTGTAGTTAAATTTAGTTGTTTTTTTGTTACAATAACATTTACTAAAGATTTTTTTATATGCAAGACTTGTATCAGAATTCTTTTATTTAAACATTTTTGGGGGGGAGACATGCAGGACCTTCTGCATTGAGGATTAAACCTATGCACATGTACTCTACCAACTGAGCTAAACTGCCGTGTATTTAGAGCTGCGTATCGTTCAGAATGTTTTGATCCGTTGCCAATTTTGATACCTCAGTTTCGATACCGGTTCTTAAAGATACTTTTTCCGATACCATATGTCTTAAAATCCATGTCAACATCAACAAAAATACATAACTTTTATTTTTCACCTTAAAAAGTTACCAAAATTACAAAATTCTGTTAACACTGCTCACTCAGAGTAACATTATTAATAAAACTGGTTGTGCTTTTTGGATAGGGGTGCACTAGTCAGATACTCAGGATTGGTATCAATCTGAACGTGGCCAAAATTAACAAAAAAGGAGAAACCTTTTTGCCACTATAACTTCCTATTTGAGCAGTAGGCTATCAGTTATGTAAGCTACCTTATCCGTCCTCATATCACTAACGTCACCCATCGTGGACAAGCTCTACATCCCAGCACATTCTTTGTGTTGCATTACAGTTGTCTCTACAACTTTGGTGATGCGGAGCATTTTAATAAAGCGCCGTCAGAAGAGATCGCTCTGAAACGTATAACTGCTATAAATCATCTTATGCTTTGTGTTTGGGCTTAATTAAATCCTGACGGTCTAAGCTTTCAACCGTGAGCGTGAGTGTCCCGTATACGGGTCAGTGAAAGTAAAGTTTCAACATTTGTAGTGTTCCCTGGACACAGACCAGTCAGAGCCATTAAAAAAGAGTTCCACAGTATTGCAGGTGAATGATGTAAACCCTTTGAAATAAAAGATTATGAATTATAATTCTGTTAATGATGGTGCTGCAGCCTCAGAATGGGATTATGCATTTACTCTAGCAGCAATTTTCTCCAATGCAAATTCTCTTTTGCAGCAGCCGCTGTGTTTTTTTTTAATGAAATACATGTTCAAACTCGCATATGTGCGCATGAGTATTTCCGCCGAACCGTTTGTTTGTGGTTGTTGCCATGGTGAATCGTAGTATAATGGCTCCATTCATGCTGTCTTTGGTGCACGCGCGTTTTTTTTCCAGTGCTGTAAAAGTATTGACGTTCGGTGCCCAGCCCTACAATTATCGGATTATTTTTACACTGTGGCATTGCTACTTGTTGGAGTTTGTAACAGGCCAAAATCCTAAATGTTCTTCTTTAAAATACAGGGGACATAAGTAAGTACACGCCTATGTGAGGCTGGCAGATTTTTTATTTTTAAAGGCCAGTTATTTCATGGATCCAGGATACTATGCATCCTGATAAAGTTCCCTCGGCCTTTGGAATTAGAATAGCCCCACATCACATATCCTTCACCATACCTAGAGATTGGCATGGGGTGCTTTCCATAAGATCAGGGTTTCCCGCAGCACTTTGCAGTTAAGGAGGCAGCCTAAGCAACACACAACTGTCGTCGTTTAAAAAATAAAAGTGAATGATCTAAATCTAATGAAGCAGAAACGCTTAATGTCAGATAATGTCCATAATAATTGGACTTTGGGTTAAAAAAATTTTGCAGTGGTTATGAGGAGCAATATGTTTGTTCACATTTTAAAGGGATAAATCACCATTTCACCATTTCGTCGCATGTGTCATTGTGTTGCAAACCTGTATATGACGCTATGGATCAAACTTCCAGATTTGTAACCAAACTGTTTGTCAACTGGTTGTCTCTCAGCTTTCACAGCTGAACAGTACCAGCAGCATCAGGAGCAGCTGGCCCTGATGCAGAAACAGCAGCTGGAGCAGATCCAGCTGCAACAGCAAGCCAACAGCACCGCCACTACAAACAGCACAAAGGTCAGTATCTCAACACAAGTCGCTTCTCAAAACCCTGGTTCGGATCGCAAACAGAACTTTTTTTCCACTTTTCTTCCTAATCAGTGACTTTAATAGTTTTCTCCTCCCTCCCTCCCTCCCTCCCTCCCTCCTCAGAACCTGGTGAATACGTTGGACCAGGCCAGCGCTCAGTTCGCCGCCTCGGCCCTGGTCACCGCTGACAAACTGCTGGCTCTAAAAACCAAGGAGGAGCTGGCCCTGGGAGGCGGAGTCAACGGCGTCCTCTCCCCCTCAGGTATGAGCGCCACTGGTAGGGTCGCTGGGCGCGGCCAGTCAGCCTGAGCTCTGAAAGAGAGCCAGGAGGGTCTCACTCGATGATGGCGAGACAGCTGACACCGTTTGGCCCTTTGTAAATAAAGTGACCTGTTGTTGTTGTTGTTGAGTGCGACCCTCATTTCTCACCAGCAGTCAACATCCATCCAGGATGGAGATAAAACACCATTTGCCGTCACAGTAACGGCTCATTTTATTTAGTAAGGTGGTCATTGGTTTTGATTAACTGCATTTTATGTTTTCTGATGACCATTGGAAGCTACAAATAACCACAAGTTGGGAAAAGTGCTGGAATATAAGTAATAAAACATTCCCAAAGTGTGTTAAAAAATAATAATAATAAAAATAATGCAACTACAAAGTAATAAAAACTAAACACAATTAAAATATGACGTGCACTTAACCCAAATGTTGCGCATAATAGAGTGCACTGACGGGGCAGATAACCCGCACAAAGCAAGCTGAACAAAACCTGCAGCACTACTCCTCCCCCCTAAATGCCACTGTCAGGCAGCAGGAATTAGTAGATAACTGACAAAAGTGACGAGATGTAAATTCCATTTGAGATTCATCTGCAGATGAAGAAAACGGTGCAGGATCTGTCCTTTTACAGACGTAATAGGTTTCTTTGTGATTCTGGTGAAAAGGAATGCATCCAGCTCAAAGATGACCTTCTGCCTTGCAGGAGATATTTGACACTGTGCACATTCTCAAAGTGTTATACCTGCGCACACATTCAAGTTAGAGTACAGTACACTTCATATTCACTGCTCTTCCCCCCCCCCCCCCCCCCCCCCCAGGTGTCTACAAGGGCTTGCACCTCTCAAGCACAGCGTCCCCTTCCCCCGCTGCCCCGGCTCCACCCACCTCTGCCCCGACCCCCGCCTTGCTCCACCCCTGCACCACCGCCAGCTCCACCTTGGCCACCAGTAACAACAATGGCACCGCCCACCCTGCCAACACCACCGCCACTCAGGTCCTGCTGGGAAACAACAGCCTCCGTCTGGGCGTCCCCCCCGGCAAGCGTGTCCACGCCCCCCGGACGCTGAGCGCCGCCATGTCAACATCCGCCTTAAAGCTCGCCCACGCAGCCGCCGCAACCGCCAACTGTCAGAAACCCAAGGTCACTACGGCAACGGCCTCAGCGCTGGACATAGTGCCCAGGTGAGAAAAGCATGCAACCATAATGATATAGTGATTGTCAAAGTGATGGCTGGTAAAAAGATAATCTATCTATCCAAACTTTCTAGAAATGAATGTATGTTTGGAGTTCATCACAATGGTTGCAGACGTGGGTCATTGTGTATTACTACAGAGCCGGGATGGGCAACATTGATAATAGAGAATGCCACAAAAATGTTCGTCCTCACTACCTGAGGGGCAGATTGTGACTGCACTTCCACCAGTAGGATACTGTAACCCTAGTAGGGCTGGGCAATATGTCGATATTATATCTATCAATATATGAGGCTAGAGATTGTCTTCAATTTTGGATATTGTAATATCCTGATATGACACAAGTGTCTTTTCCTGGTTTTAAAGGCTGCATTACAGTAGTGATGTAATTTCCAGACTGTTCTAGCTGTTCTATTTGCCTTTACGCACATTATTATATCAACATAACTGATGATTATTTATCAAAAATCTCATTGTGTGCATATTTTGTGAAAGCACCAATTGTCAACCCTACAATATTGCCTCGATATCGAGGTATTTGGTCCAAAATATCGGGATATTTGATTTTCTCCCTATCGCCCAGCTCTAAACCCTAGTCTCACCTCTCCTCGTGAAGGATCTTGTTTTGGTGGAACATATGTATGTTCAAAAGTAGTTTTAATAAAGTAAAAGTAGATTTCTTCAGATAGTCTAGCTAGCTGTCTGGATTTACCCTGCAGAGATCTGAGGAGCAGTTAACCAGAGTCCTCAGAAATCCACCGTAGGTTAAAATGCCAACACAAAAAAAGAGGAAGGTAACGACCATTGGCGAAAAGACATGTATCCGGCGGAATTTCCTGCGACACCGGAGCAATCCTGGTGGTACGTCGTGGCTATAGACTACTGTAACCTTTATCATTCAATTAGCCAAGTATAGCTATAAACAAATAAAATATGGGTAATTAGTTTATTTAACCAGCTACTCTATTTTTCACATTATTTAATTATTCAGTGCATTTAGTAATGCTTCTATTAATTGAATGAACTTAACAAAACATCCACATTCCTGAGTGATAGGCCTACAATTATTTCAGCCCAATGACAAATCATCATTCAACAATGGTACAACTTAGGGATGGGCTTTTGATTAAATTTTCTTAGTCGATCGTCGGGAGAATTAACGATCAACAATCGATTAATCGTTAATATTTTTATATTAAAATTAATTATTTATTTAACTTTTTATAAATTAAAAACGCAATGAAAATACAAAAATACAGCGTGTTTTTCTCGATGAGATCTTAATTACAAGAACAACAACTTGTGGCAGTTAAACTGGAAGATGTATGCACTGCGGTGCTCTGAAGCAGCGGAACCTGCTGCTGTGATCATTTTAAATAATAACTTAACCAAAAACAATACTACTTAGATCTGACAGGTTTTTTCAAAATGTAACTCAAAACTATCCAAGGCACGGACAAAGCCTAATAAAAAATAACCAGTAACTCACATACAACTTCTGCACCAGTTTTTTGTTGAAATAAATAAGCATGTTAATATGATCTGGGGTCAGTCGTGATCGCTACCTGGTGACCGTCAGCCCAGCCGCCGAAAACACCCGCCGGGGATGCACAGACCTCCGCGCTAACTTGGCCAGCCCGGGCCGGGGAACCTTATTCCGTTGTTCGTAGTGAGTTTCTACCAGCGTGGTGATGGTACGTCGTGACAGAATGTGACATGCTGGTTCCAATATCCATCTCAATGAACGTGCAGATCCCTCGGGTCATTTCCTCTGCTCGTTGTGCATCGCAGCTCCTCCGTGCTAACGCCGAGTTGATGCTAGGTTGAGACTGAGAGCAGGACGCACCGCCACCGACATTAATAACCAGGGTCGGATGCACTTTGTTTCAGTGGTACATCATTTGAGTCGTGGCCGTGTTGTACTTAGACACGGCGTCGCAGTGTTTGCAGTGAACTAAGTCGTTTTTTAAATCAAAATGGTCCCACGCCACACTTGGCACCAACTGCAATGTTTAATTTTAAATGAATGAAGCCTACTGGCAGTCTGGCACACGTGGCGGTATCGGCACCTATGCTCTGAATAGTTCTACTTGTTAAATTGCAATTATGCAGCATTATGTCAGCAGGATAATTTAAAAGGCAACCACGACTACATTGTGCGTCTGCCCTATTTCTGATGCCGTGGCAGCAGAAATGTTGCCATGGCGAGCCGCCACTACAAAATCAACATAAGAGGAAACACTGCACCATTATCTTGGTCCAGTTTTCTTTTTTGGCCGCTCATGTGCCCATCCCTACTGCAGGTGTAATCAGTCTGATTGACACAATATCACAAAGAAAATATGTTGAGCACTACATTTATCTTGCTGCTGTGCTTTTGTACTGAGTCACATTTCGCCAGATACCACTGCTGTAAATAAGCCTGTTCAGTGAAAGGAATAATTATCACAAGTGCTTGTAAATGGTGGAGTGGCTTGCCTAAAGTGTGTGTAAATATTCCAGAAACAAAAGATGGATATGCTGTTTTTAAATGAGATTTTCTGCCTTGTATTATATTATAAAAGCTTTAAACAAAATTAAATTAAATTTGAAATGGGCCAGTTTATTCTTTACTGATCTTATTTTTTATTAGTATTGGAGAAAAGCCCATATCTGTAGAAGAAAGGGTAGCAAGGGACAATCAAATGCCTTTTCCACAGCAGGAACTTTAGGAAAAGTAACGTTACTCACAAGTTGGGCTTTTGTTAGTAAAGTTCTTGGAGAAGGAATTGAAACTAAATTTAAGGCACTACAAAATACAAATTCCAGGCTTATCTTTTTATTTTTTTTTTTTTATTTTTTAATATATAAATGTGCTTCCGTCAGCACTGTTCCCCCAACTCCCAATTGGTTAAGCAGATGTGTCTTCACATCACAACCAAGTGTTCAGTGCTCCCATGTTAACAGGTTGGAGTTTACACACTGCCTGTGTGACACACACGTCTCAGGCGCTACTCGAGCCGCACCGAAAATGCGTGCATGGTAGAAATAGGACCAGCGGCTATTTTTCACACGACACGCAAGCGTGTTGGAAGCATTTCCAGGCAAAATGGAATACTAAAAGATGTCATTTTGACACAAATACATTTAATAAATTGCATTTTGATGTTTGAAAGTCTCTAGGTTTTGACATACATGCAGATGTAATTAAAATGATTTTCAAATATTGCACCTGTCATTACAGAACAAAATATTCTGTTGCCTATTTTGCCGTCAATACTGCCGACGTTGTCTTTGCTGCAATCAAAAGATAATAATAATAAATTGAATTTATATAGCGCTTTTCATAGACTCAAAGTCGCTTGAAATCAGTATAGGGTTGAAGAACACACTTATTTCATTTCATTTTACACACAAGGCTAGCAGCAGCGCAGTCAGACACGTTTCTGGTGTGCCAAGACATAGAAAACGCCACGCAACAGAAACGCCACGTTTACGCCACGCAGGCAGTGTGCAGGAGGCCTTAACACTGCACACAGCTGACTAATGCCACATGCTGCAAACTTGATGCTAGACATTATGCTAACTACTTGCAGCTAAATGTGTGTCTTGTTGTCTTTTGTCCACAGGGAGAATCACGAACAAGACAAGCCAGCACTGAACAGTCTATCAGAGAACACAGTGGCCATGGAGGTCACGTAGCCTCCCATCAGCAGCACGGCCCACGCGTTGAAACTCCTTTTTGATGTTGTTGGTTTTTTTAGGTGCTATGCATCATTCGTTAGTGGTGAAAGCAAATTGGTGGCGGAATGAGCACGGCAAGGCTGGGTTTCCATGGCAACTGTTTTGGGACTTAATTGCAATGCTCGTCTCGTACAATTCTTTTTCTCTCCCCTCATTTCCCTATTTGTTACTGTTAATAAGAGATCATCTGTAAATTCTTAATATGGCAATTATATGTACAGTACTGCATATTTGTAATCCCCCCCCCACCCCACCCCACCCTGTTCATGTATATAACATTACTTGAATACAGAATTGTTCATTTGTGATGTTTTGCACTCGAGATACTAAAAAAGAAAATTCAAATTAAAAAGAGAAAAGGACAAACTGCAACTGGTGCGAGTATGAGGTGTGAAAGTTGTACCACAGAAAAATGTGTGTCATTACATGCATGGTGCGGAACCTGCTGTTGGATCTATTTATTGTGCAGTGTTTACACAGGGTTTTATTTTTTCGGTTATTTTTTTAAATTTTTTTTTTTTTTTAAATCCGTTTTTATTTTTTTATACACTGTACGCTTCACCGGTTCCCCGTGCTGTAGTCCGTGTTTAGCTTGATTTAAAAAACTGTCATTTTTTTTGGGGGGGGGGATGTTGTGAACATTGCCGGGAGCTAGCCTGTTTTTGTCAGGCGTTCTTCCACGATTGTTCCCAGGTGTCATGTTTAATCCATGGAGACATGCATTCATCCAGATTGAAGCGCGGGGCAGTAGAAGACAGGTGTGAATTTGTTTGTTGTAGGCATCAGTTTGTCAGTTTCCACAAAGCTCTTCCATGAATATTCCTGAGACAAGTAACAAAACAATGGGGATGATGACTCTTTCCCAGAAGACTTTGCTGCTTCTGACTTATCTAAGCACTATATAATTTGTTTGTTGATTGATGCTGCTTTTGTATGATTTTGGCCTCTGGTTTGCACCAGATGGCCTTATTTACGTTTTCTTTAAAGGATTATTCCCCGACCTCCCCTTATCATTTTTCAAAATAAATATTTTTGTATCTCCCACTTTTTAATTCTCCTCACAAAAACATTCTTTTGTTACTTGTTGATCTAAAAAAATCCTATAAGGGAAGGGTGTAAAAAAAAAAGCAGTATCTGATATTTATTATCATTCCAGCTTCTACATTAAAAAAAAGAAGAAAACATGTATTAATTGAAAACAAAGAAGAAAAATGTTTTTCTCTACTTTTAAAAACTCTCCAGAAGGCTGAAAGGCCATGAACTACAAGTTATCGGGTGCCTTCATTTGGGAAAAAAAGAATAAAACTATATATATAAAAAAAAGAAATTGCTCTCTTCTGTGAAGAGTTTGGTACTGAACAAGGCTACTTGTAGTTTTTCTTTGTTTGTACCACAATCGCAATGCCCATTCCAGTGGCCCAGTTAATTCATGAGTTTTTGTTTTGTAGAACACACACACACACACACACACACACACACACACACACACACACACACACACACACACACACACACACACACAAAAAAAGAATCCTTTTGAATTGTCACAAAATGAAATAAAAATCCAGGGCATTATGTGTTTTGACCAGCTTGTCTCTTTTTTTTCTTCTTTTTTTTTTGCTGTCTTTGTCTTTAATGTGTCCTGAAGTGAACAAGCTTGTAGTACTGTGAGTCAGTAACACAACCTCGGCTGCCAACAATACGTTTCAGTCCCTTTGTGGCCAACCGTGTGTGAAAGAGACTGTTAATATTCTATGATACACACTCACTAAGACAATCTGCAGTGGACGTTGTCAGTTGTGTCAAACCAGTGACATTGGTGGCTGCTGCAAATTTAAACTGTCACACAAAGCAACTGAGAATATATTTCAGCCAGCCTGTTGGCAACTCAAGACATGCAGCCATTGGATTGAAAATGTATTTGGCTCAAAAATATAAAAAACTAAATGGGATCAGGAATTGTAACAAAATGTTTCCAATTGATACACAAGGAAATAAGGCAAGGCAGCGTTATTTGTATAGTACATTTCAGCAACAGGGCAATTCAAAGTGCTTTACATAAAACATTAAAGAGCTATTCAAAAAATAAAAACATTAAGGAGCAGTTAAGAGCGATTAAAAAAAAATAAAAAATGGATGAGAATAAAATTTTTCAGTGCAGTATAAGAATAAGCTGATCGAGTCCAACTCGGGCCTCCCATAGGACGTGTGGTTTACTCTGCTTGCCACCCATCTTGGTGTGGAGAAAATACTTTTATTTAAAAATATAGTCGTCACTATAAGTCTTAGTTTCTTTCTTTGGAAAAAACTTCGCAAAAACTTTATTTGGTTGAAATTCACCCTTTTGTAGTTAGTGGTCTTATTTAAGCCGCATGAAGTTCACGTAAACCCTTTTTCTATTCGTAAAACGTTGATTCTTAGTAAACCCACCCAACGTGTTCCGGCCCATTGTCATCGGATCCACTGCTGGTCCCTCTGGGACGTGTGGTTCACTGCTTGTCAACCATGTTGGCGTGGAAAACGTAAAAGGTTTCTCACGTGTGGTTTACATCAATAACAATTATTATATATATATCAACAATGAAGTCCCACTATTGATCTTCATGAACCGCATCAATGACAAATACTCATTCAACCTGTGTTGTGTGTGGGAGAATTCAAACCAAAAGGGTTGGTTCTGTTTCCCTGACAACCCATCGTGTATGATGAAGGTTCGAGTCCACAACACCGTGTACATGCAGTTTTGTATGAAATACTTAAAAAGTAAGTAAGTAAAAAGTACAAGTATCTTACCAGAATATAACTTTGGCAGAAGTTAGTCACCTTTTAGAATGTTGCTTAAAGAATCTGATATTTACTGTACTGAAGTATCAAAGGTATTTAAAAAAAAACAAATGAAATAGACTTAATTATAGGAAGTGAAAGTAAAAAAAACAATTTAGAACTTTATTGTGGCTTTCTTTTAGTAAAGCATAATCTTTTGCGTAATCCTCCCGTAATCCTCAAATTCAAAGAGTTTCTAAGGACTTCCCTCAGGTTCACCTAACACTGCATATTTGAGAGAGCTGAATTCAACAGAGAGAAAAACAGAATGACATGTTGTGAGGAACAGTCTTTCACCACAGGTGTGTAATCTGTTCATCTGCTACCATGGCGACAGAGCCTGCTTCCATGATGCTGTTATTATGCTTCTTTCTCTTTTTCTCTAGTTTTGGCAATCAATGAGCAATGATTCGCCAAACCTGCTTTTTTTGTTTGATTTTTTTTTTTAAGATTCTTTTTTGGGGTTATTTTTAGGCCTTTATTTTCACAGGACAGATGAAGACATGAAAGGCGAGAGAGGGGGAATGACATGCAGCAAAGGACCGCAGGTCGGAGTCGAACTCGCGCTTTTATTTTGTAGTAACGTTAGGGGAGACCAGGGTCAGTTGGGAATCACATGATTCACTCTAAACATGCTCCTGTGTTTGTTTAGTTCTTATTACACATGAAGAAGCAGCCCCCTGTGACAGACACTGCACATTTTAGAAAGAAAAAACAACTCATTTTAAGGTAGGAAAGTATTTTTTTTAAACATAATTTAGTTTTGGGATAGCAATGCCAGCTTTGTAGTTATGGGCCACAGGTGCATTTGCTATTTAAACGACGTGGGCGCTGGACGGGAAACTGACAACTACGTTGCTCTTAAACTAGCAAAGAGACTTGGGTCGGGCTTTGCGCTGCGCCGGGTGCAAGATAGGACCCCCAGTCTTAGAAGTTGCCTCCTTTCTTCACATTGGTAAAGGTGAAGTTGGCTGTTGTGCCTTACCCTGGTGAATCAGATGCCAAAGAACCGTGTCTCATGTGAATGTTCTTATCTGTGTGCTGAGCCCACATTTGTCCTTTGATTCAATACACATTGGGGATCGACCGATACTGTTTGTTTTTAAGGTCCATACTGATTATTAGTAGTCAATGAAACCGATATTTTGAACCTATATGCATTTACTATGAAAATTAAGATTTTGGAATGTTACAAATTCCAACACAACACTTTGTTTAAATGATTTAAGCAATTATTTAATAAATGAGAAACTTTCAACATAATACCCAGTGAGAGAGAGTCAGATAGTGTTGTGTGTGTGTGTGTGTGTGTGTGTTTGTGTGGGCCAAAGTAGAACACTTTTTAATTCATTCACTTTATCAGTTATCAGTCAAATAAAACTGCCAACAAAACGGCCCGATAATCAGCCAGGGCCCATAATCGGTCTATCCCTACTACACATGCATTATGGATTAAGCTGTGTGTAGATACATAGATAGATCGATCTTTATTGTCATTGTGCTCAGAGTACAATGACAATCTGTTCAGCAGTGTGCATACAAAAATATAATGAAAAGAACAAACACAGACAAACTATATAAAAAAATATGAATAATAGCAAAATGTATACAAGGTATCTTAGATAGTAAAACACAAGTGTTCAAAAAGTGACCTTTGAAACAGTGGTTAATGTAAGTATAGTGACTGTAGGTCAATGGTATCAATGAAGCAATTGAGTATATATTTCACAGGTTTTTCTGTAATGCACACTTTGACGACATCAAGGTGGTTCAAGAGTGTGCCGACACAGAAAAGTACGACAACTAAAGAATCTTGAGCTTTTATTGCACACTGCTGCACTGCAGTAGAGAGTTTAGAAAGAGGTCAGCCAGGAACACTGTAGCTGTTTACCTGTGGCTCTTATTCATTGAAGTAAACACACATTGGGTAGGATAAGGGAGGACATTTAAATGTAAATGATGCTTCTCAGAGGAGGAAAAGAGGAAAGCCGATAAGAGCTGGAAAATATGAGGAGAACCGCAGTCTAACTCCCAGAGAGAGATTGCCTTAACCTGACTCCATCATATTTGGATCTTTGCCTGTAATTGCTCGTTCCAAAAAAGATAAAGAGGAAAAGTGTCAGTGCAAAACGTTTTTAGGGATGTAAGAGAAGCTGATATCAGGTTGTCTGGGAAAGTGTGCAAGACCGAGGTAGTCTGAAAGCAATCTGGCTGCAGTTTGAATGCAGCGATACAGCAAAGCTAATGCACTTTTTAGCAGAGAAATTATTAAATAGCCTACTGAAAGGAAAGCAGTTTGTTTGAAGCTATTAATATCTTTGTTGAGTGCTTAATGAAAGTTTGCACACTGTAAAAAAATAAATATTATTTCTGTGTTAAGGGCTGCCTTAAGGCCGTAACACACCAACTCGATTATTGGCCGTCGGACAGTCTGGCGAGGTCGGTGACTCGAGTCTGTTCGGTGTGTTCCGTGCCTTTACATGTCATTTATTTTTATTTTTTTTAAATCTGACAAAAATCTTTTAAACTGACCTTTGTCGGTCTGAAATGAAGACAGATTCAGCACCTGCATGGCCTATTTCTCTTTAAAATGTTTTCAGAAACACATTTCGGTGAACTATTTTAGTAAAATATGAGATCGTATTCTGAAAGAGCCGCCATTATGGTTGGCTGGAGAAGCCAGACCCAGGTGACGCGGGGCTAGCTTCTCTCCACAGAGTGAAGCCTCCTGTGGCGCCATTTTGATGCTAATAAGCTATCACCCCCCGTTAGCATCCCATTGACTGCCATTCATTTTGGCGTCACTTTGACAGCCAATAACTTTACATCTGAAGGGTTTAAAGACTTGATTTGTCCATTGTTTATTTCTAAAGAAACACAACAATGTATAAAAGGCTCCATTACCTTGTACCTCACGTTATGGCTCCGTAGCAGACGTTTTTATAAAAATAGGCTAACGATTGAGTCATAACCACGTGACTTACTGTCGCATAGTAGAGGAATTACCGTACAGTACAGGAGAAGCTCACAGGCAGTTTCGACGTACACTAGCTGTTTAGTTTAATTACTAAGGTAACTAGCATTTTAGTTAGCAATAATTAGCCTGTGCCTATGTTATCTCCTTACATATACCTACGCTCTCCGTCTCTGCAAGATTGGGAATGATTGAGATTTCTCTTGCACAGCTACCAGAAGACTTACAACGTTCAGACACGTTGCGCACGTCACATCTACATCAGCAAGCTCAGTTTGCAGCTGTGCAGTAACGCTCGGCTATCACCGGAGAAGTGCTTCTAATAGACTTCACTCGTCTCCGTCCAGAACAACAGAGTCACTTGGACTATTTTCTATATAGGTCTATGCGTGTTCGTCATTTCAGGTTTTCCTTTTTTGGGGGCGACAATACAGATTAGCGCCAGCTGCTGTTATGGAGACGTATTACGTCTCGCCCACGCACAGAATGTACGCTCAAATCGGCGTTGCTTCGGTGTGTTCCGAGGCACTTTTTGGACCTCGGGGAGACTGATCAGTCCGACTGGCTTTTCTGCTGACGGTCGGCCGTCGGGTTGGTGTGTCAGAGCCTTTAAAGCTATAGTGCGTAGTTTCTGTCACACCCATGAGGTATTCTAAGTAATGACAACAAGACTGTCAGCGCGTCCACATAATACAAGCCGTGATTGCACACGCCCCTCCTCCACGCAGTTGCTAGTAGCCAAGGAGGACACCGCGGATTAAAAAAAAACCTCTTCAGAAGAGGTCATTATTTTCACTTGAGTTTCTGCGCGGGAAAGTCACCGGACGACACAATCTTCTGAACATAGTCAGAGAGTTGTGTGGAGCTGAGAGTCTTAATTAGCTTTGTAGCAACTCATTTGGCAATGGCTTGAATGTAACTGACGTTTATTAATATCAAAACGTTAAGCATCAAAGCTTTAAGACTGTGAATGAACTATACTAGTACTGGGTTTACTGAACTCGTCATTATCGGTTTGATAAACTTACTTTGATCCAAACTGAAATATCTCAGCAGTGGAAGAAGTATTCAGATCCTTTACTTCAGTAAAAGTACTAATACCACACTGTAAAAATACTCTGTTACAAGTAAAAGTCCTGCATTGAAAATGTTACTTAAATAAAAGTTTGTAAGTATTGTAAGGAAAATGTAGTTAAAGTATTAAAAGTAAAGTAACCCATTGTAGAAAGTGTAAAGGATCCAAACAGTTCAATTCAATTTTATTTATAGTATCAAATCATAACAAGAGTTATCTTGAGACACTTTATAAATAGAGTAGATCTAGCCCACACTCTATAATTTACAAACATGTGTTTTGTGTGCAGAAATCTTAATGTGTAAAGTAACTAGTAACTAAAGCTGTCAGATGAATGTAGTGGAGTAAAAAGTACAATATTTCTCTCTGAAATGTAGCAGAGTAGAAGTAGGAAGTGGCATGACCAGAAAAGACTCAAGTAAAGTACAAGTACCTCAACATTTGTACTTAAGTACAGTACTGGAGTAAATGTACGTAGTTACATTCCACCACTGAAATATCTCAACATCAGATTGTTTCCCATGAAATGTTGGACAAACATTCATTGTCCCCAGACAATGATTCCTAACAACTTTTCATCAGGTCAACATTTCATTTTGTCTAATACTTTAGTTTATGACCAAACAAGTGCTAATTAGCAAATATTTCCAACATTGCAGCAGTGGAAGAAGTATTCAGATATTTTACTTAAGTAAAGGTAACAATACTACAGCCCAGCATTTCACATCTTTAGTAAACATTCAAAAGTATGAGCATCAAAATATATGTAAAGTACCAGAAGTAAAAGTACTTGTCATTATGCAGATTGGCCCACCATAGCATCCTAAATATAATATTACTGGATTATAATTAGTGATGCATTAATGTGTTCGCCACTTTAATGTTGCAGCTGGTGAAGGTGGAGCTCATTTGAAGCATTTTATATTCTGCTGGGTAACTCAAACTCTGATAATACATCATCATTTATTAGTTGATTTATATTTTGTATTCGTAATCTCAATCTGCAAAGTAACAAAAGCTGCCAAATGAATGCAGTGGAGTAAAAAGTATAAACAAGGTACCCCCTGGTTAGTTAAATTTAAGACCATTTTAATACCATTTAGAATGAAATTTAATACCAACATCATTAACATACTGGCAAAAGTATGTAGGATATGATGGAATATCAGAAAGGGTTTTAGGCTATGGAAATAATTGTTTACCAAGTACTTGAACATAATGCTTTGTGACGAAATAATGAAAGAGTTATTTAATCTTATGAAAGGACAATACAAATGTAATTTAAGACATTTTTAAGGCCCTGCGGGTACCCTGATAAAGTCAAATAAAATGGAAATACCCAAGTAAAGTACAAGTACCTTATAAATGCACTCAAGGGGCGTAACTTTGGGTTCAACATTAGTGGGGGTTTGAGATTGTGTATTAAAAAAAGTGACAAAAACATCCAAAATATTGTATAAAAAAACCTTGAATAAATTATCGGGGGAAAAAAACGCCTTAAACATCAAAAGGTGACAAATGTCGAAAAAAGCACCAAGAATTTCGTGAAAAAGCAACAAAAAATTTGGGAAAAGCAGCAAAAATGTCAGAACACATACATTGAAAAACGCCTAGTTTTGATTATTGGAGGGGTTGTAAACCCCCCCCAATCCCACCCATAAATTACGCCTCTGAATGTACTTAAGTACAGTACTGAGTTACATTCCACCACTTGAACATGGTAAACATTTTGTCATTAGAAAACCTGTTCAAAATCCCTATGAATAATATTGAATATCCTCTTTATGTTGTGAGAAACTTTAGTTTTGACATGAGTCATGTTTGTTGCTGCTGTAAGTAAGCATTTTGGGACGCTGCTCGGCACTTTGAGCGAGGTTAATCTCTACAGGGCTCGATCAAAAGCCAAAGAGAGTGAATCACAAAGACGCTCTCACACCTCGGCCTCATTATCCGCGGCTTTTTGCTTTGCATGTAAACAGACTTTATCTCTCCCAGACACCTTCATATCTTCATCTGCAGACGCTGCTTTCAATTACCGGGAGAGCCCTAATGAACAGCAGACGCAGGCCACTCAGCGGATGAACTGGCAGCCTCATTAGGGCTGATGAGTCAGGAGGCAAACAGGGATGATCAAGGTTGTCTGCCAACACCTGATCACGTTGACCAAATATCTGTCTGGTTTCTGAGCCCGGTCAAAGTGTCTCCGTCTTTGTTCTTTGAGTTCAAAGTGAAGCATTCATCATGCAGGCTTGCGTGCTCTATTTGTGAAATAAATCTACTTATTTGTTTACCCCCCAAGTTCTCTGAGGTTTTAGTCAATCAAAGGAGCATTTACAAGACGTTGTAGCACCACAATTGATACCTACGCCTGATTCATCTCAGTGTGTTAGCACTAGTGATGGCCAAATGAAGCTTCGTGAAGCAGTGTCCTTATTTTCTGAGCCCACTAGATGGCGCTCTTGGTTTTAAGAGAAAGGCCTAAGGCATTGCAATTCAGTGTATTCTCAACCTTTTGTTGAACAGAGAGTGCCATCTAGTGGGCTCATAATAAATAAAGACAAATACAGACATTGCTTCACAAAGCTTCAGTTGGCCATCACTAGTTAGCACCCTAGGGTCTGGGAATATGGAAACGTCTGCAGAAAGAAACGCATCCCAGATGATGTGGTCTCCAACTAAAAAAAGTCATAAAAGGGGAAGCAGCGGGGCTCAGTTTGTAATAGAGCCCGACCGATATATCGGCAGGCTGATATTATCGGTCGATATTAGCCATTTATCGGCATTTATAATAAAAATAAAATAAAAATGGACGAAACACCCTTCAACCATGTTATGAGTGAGGGCACTTGCCTTTTATTTTGGTAATTTCTGCCTTTATTGGACAGGAAAGCAGAGAGATATGAAAGGGGAGAAGACATGCAGGAATACAGTCACTGGTCGGATTCAAACCCTAGACCTTCTACGTCGAGGAAGAAACCTGCACGTGTGCGCCTGCTCTACCAACTGAGCTAACTCTGTAAGTTTCATATCTTAAGTTTGTATTTTTATACATATTATAATATAATATTTTGATGTCCCTCTGTTCTGTTTTGACAATAAAACAAACAAGTTCATTTTTAAACTGCATTATCATATTATTTTAGTGAGGACTCATAAATAATTACAAATAACTAATGTTAGGGAAATCGGTTTGTTTTGTGACGCGTTTCTGGATTTTAAAAATATATATATATATCGGCAGATATATTGGAGTTTTAAATCACCAAATATTTGTATTGATATCGGCCTTAAAAATCCTTTATCGGTCGGGCTCTAGCTTGTAATGACCTGTGTCTCCATTTACATTTAGTCAGATAGCAGCTGTCTGTCCTTGACCTTCACAGGTCTGGAGAAGATGCCATATTTCAGGAGCTTTTCTTATTAATTAGAGTTAAAAAAAAGACAAAGGTGGCCGTGAATGTTGATGCTGTTTAACTTTTACCACAACCACCTTTTCAAAAAGAAGACTTTTAACTAATTAATTCAATTAGTTATTTTTGACACATTCCACTGGCCCGCAGTAGTAGTAGTAGTAGTAGTAGTAGTAGTAGTAGTAGTAGAGAGGTCAGAGCGAGGTCAGAGCTTCCCATGCACTGCCCCCCCCCCCCCCCCCGAGCAGTCCACTCTGTACGGTGATTTGAACTGGTGACCCTCCTCTTCCCTCTCCAGTGGCTCCCTGGCTTTGACAAAAAAAGTTTTTTATTTACATTTTAGTTTTAATTTATAATTGTTGTAAGTGATTCTTACATTATCTAACTGAACAGATAAACAGAATAAAAAGAAAAAACATTTTAATATGTCAACAGTCATTGCTCACAGACTGAGTCCTCGGTGGCCGTTCTAGCTAGGCTAGCAAGGGATTACTTTTCTTTATATCGGAGGAAAACGGGGAATTTAATCGTGAATGGACAGATTTGTTTGCTTTCAACGCCAACGGTATGTTTGATCTGCGGTAGGGGTGCATAGTATATCGACTCAATATCGTTATCTCGATACTTTACTTGTATTTGATTTAGAGCTTGAAACGCTATAATGATCATCATTTCATTGGCCAGTGCACATGTTAGTGCACGTCAGCGCACGGGTCCACTACGTGACAAACCCTATGGAGCGTACCCCGTGTGTGCATATTTTGACAGAGTGACAGTGTAAGTGAAGAAATAGACACAACAAAACAGAACAAATCAGAGAAGCGAAAGAAAAGTCGTCCTGTTCTGTAGACATGGTCCTTATTTATTTATTTATTTATTTATTCATATTGTACCAGTCCAATATGACCGTCAGTTGAAATAAACCTTGTGTTGTAAGAAAACTTGTTTTATTTGTTATTAATCTATTTTGATGCATTTTCCCATAACTTATAAATGTACATATGTTTAAAAATATTGAAATTAAAATTGATATCACAATATTCATAATCAATATCGCGATATAACATTATCCGTGCAACCCTAATCTGTAGCGCGAAAATGGCACCAAAAAAATACATTTAAGAACTGGATCAAATCCCCCCCAAAATGGAAGGCTTTCAGTTTTGTTTTTCGAGTGCTAAACGACACTGGTCTCACCTGAAGTCACCTGATCTAAACAGTTCACATCTCATTCACAGCTACACAACTCTTCACAGTCTCAGAACAGAACAGTCCTCATAGATAACACACTTTACACTAATCAATATTTTCTATAAGAAAAGAGTGAAATTATTTTCTTTCCTTTTTTGAGGTTACCTTACCCACAGTTAATAGATACAGTATATACATTTTTATTTTGTCTGTAGTAATTTACGTAATTCCTGGAAATGTTACAAACTAAAGGTACGTAATAGTCCAGACGTTTTATTTTATTTTTATTCTTGCCATGAACACATCATCTCTAAATACTAATGAATGTGGTGTTTCCTTTGCTTACACCTCCATTACTTTCTGAAAAACAGTAAGAGCACAGTTTTACTACAGTAAAGGAAGTATTTTTCACATTTTCACAGCTGTGTATGTAACCTCAGACATCTGACCTGGACATATTGGTATCTTTGCTCTTTTACCTGTTTCTCTGTAACGGTACAGTGTATAATTGTTTCATTCTTATTTGGTGAGTCTTTATTTCCAAAAAAGGCTTTCTGAGCTTTCTCTTTATACTGTATATACAGTATGTGTTCACTAACAAGTCTAGAACAAGAAACCATTGCAATCAGCAGTGTTTGATAGGCAGACTGAAATCTATTCTCTTTTGAATGTGTGGTTATCAGTTTTGACAGCCGTGTGTTAGCATTTGAACAAAGTGCTGTAGATCCACAGTGTTGTGCACGTTGTGGTTAAAGTCATAGGATAAGTCTGTAGAGTTTTGAAAACAGTGTTCAAGCAATGAAAAACAAACTAGAGGTTGGTCCACATGAACTGCTGCTCCAGTTGTGCCCACTGTCGTCTAGCAATTGAAAAGAAATTGTAAATGAATTTTGCGGCTCCAGACAAATTTGTTTTTGTGCTTTTTAGCCAAGAATGGCTCTTGTGATGGTCAGGGTTACTGGCCGCTGATATAGCCCAGTATCACAAATAAAAATTTGCCTCAAGGGGCTTTAAAAAAATGAAACACATAAGAAAAAAAAAAGGCAGAATGTTCCCACTGTGGAGTCGCATGCTGACTTCTGATGCTTTAAAAGGTTACAGAGTGACTTCTATTCTGCGACTAAAGACACATTTCCTGCATGATGTGTTGCAGGAGTCTACTGAGGCCTTGAGGGTGGCAGAATGGTTCAGTCCCACAAACGGCAACAACTCTACTGTCTGTAGCTGAGAGAGACACTGAAAGCTTTCACGTACTGAATCTCAAGGGCAAAATGAAATGAAACAAACCAAAGGAAAATATAATTTCAATTATAATGGCTATAAAACTCACACCATTTGTACAAAACTTCAATATAAAATGTAGCTGCAGAACAAAAGCCCCTTCAAAAACATCTTCTCAGTGAGTGATATAAAGAGCTGAAATGGAAAGTGAACAGGGCAAAGATTTTGCAGCATTCCTTTTTATACAACCAGTAGTATTTTAATGTCAGACTGGTCTGACAAGAACATTACTAAACTCCTGCAGCACGTGTCATGCTGTAAAGTCCCATGATCATTATTCAGCGTGCCACTGGGAATATTCTGCCTTTTGACTTGTGTGTGTTTTTTTTGGGTCTACTATCAGAGTAGGCCTACAAACCGACAGTTGTGTCAATGTGACCAGAGAACAGAACTCAGTTCTGAGTTCTTGATTGTGTCAGCAGAGAGCCGCCCCCATGCTCCTGGTCTGTAGATCTCATATTCTCATGGATTGTGTGTGTGTGTGTGTGTGTGTTTTGTCCATCTTTCAGAGAGAGAGAGAGAATGTGTGAGAATGTGACAGAGGGAGATATTTCTAACTTAATTTGTGAGTGTGAGTGTATGTTTCAAATGGCGACAGGCTCCGTAGACTCAGGACTGCCAATCTGCAGTGATTGTAGATATCTGGCCCCACCTAGTGGTTAAAACTGTTGTGTGCATTGAGTTTCTGATATGAACGAATTCAATTCTACAGTATATCTTATCTTCAATTAAACATGTATCATGAACAGTTAGGTTGAAAACTATATCCATCGATAACAGTCGTCAGAGTTTGTATCAGAGCTGTAGACTTGAGACTTTAAGTCAGACTTCAGTCACAAAAAGAGGGCTGTGAGACTTGACTTGTCTTAAGTTTGGACCTGGAAAAATCCCAATACAATAAAAAAATAAATTACACAGTAACATGCAGGCTTTTCTACAGCCATATGTGCATATACATTTGTTATTTATTAGGCATGTGCACTGAAAAGACTTATTCGTTACAAGTTTTTAAATAAAGTGTTCCAGTGCTGCGTCATTTTAATGAAGAGCATTCAGAGACATGAAAGACTTGCAGTTTGCTTATGAAGAGGGCGTTCCAAAAAACCCATCTTAAAACATTTAACTAAAACATACCCGTGATGACTGGTATGCTGTTTCCAGTAAACATAAAAGGACAGAGTCACAGGTCATCTTATTTCACCTTTATTTGCTCAGGGTGGAGACATCAAGCGTCCCTCTCATTGAAAGGTTTCTCACTCTGCCGGCCGCCACGCTGTGGCACAGCAGCCACAGGCAGCCTTTGTTAGAAAGTGTGCAAATACACTGAAATATTTAGACGTTAGGTGTCTTGCTCAAGGGGAGAAAACCAACATCTTCCTTCAAAGAGGTTTCTAATGCTGGTAAAAACCTTTGCTCTAACTTTTTACTTCCTCCTGTTTTCTGAACATGCAAGCTTTTATTGACAATTGATGATGATGAAAAGGATGATGATGAATAACTTTATTTCGTTTAACATACATGAAAGAAACTATTAATTCCCACAATTTGCCACCGTGGCTAACTGAAAAAGATATAGGCTGAAGCCAAGGCTTGTTTTTGCCTATCCTATAATATATCCCCCATACAATCACCCCAAATCCAACAAAACTAAATGAAACTAAACACTTGAGTACAATCCTAGTCATTTTACATTACGATCAAATCACTTCATAACCCTTCATTATTTTAGATTTTAAAGCACACATTTTCAACTCAAGTTCATTCCATAATTTAACCCCCAAAACTGAAACACATCTATATTTTACATTAGTCCCAGAGAACCGTCTTAAATTATAATTACCTTCTCTTAATTTGAAAAAAAGAAAATTGAATACAGACAGGAAGGCCATTGTTCACAACTGGAAAAAAGTATTTCCAAAGTTTTACAATTTACAAATATTAGGACTTTGACTGTGGAGTGTCTGTGATAGCAGGAGAGAAAGTTAGGAGCAGCTAGTTTATCTTCAACTGGTTCATTTTGTTTTGTTTCAATAGACTCGAGAGATCATTACACAGGTGTGAGGCGGGGGGACCGCCCATTTCTCCAACGCTCCATTGTTCCGACCTCTCAATAACTCAAAAAATTCCCTTTGGTCCTACAGCCCACTAGTCCAACGTCCCTTTGGTGGCAAAATTATGAATCCCACTATGGCCACACCAAGACCCGCCCTACGAAGCAGCTTGATTGGTTGGGGTTAGGATAGCCGATTGGTCGCACTCATTTTTCGGGGTTATTGAGAGGTGGGAACAATGGAGCGTCGGAGAAATGATATGACACCTCAGGCGGAGAGGTCAAACCAGAGCAATTTAAGTATTTGGGTTTTTTCCTAAAACATTTATCTGTCAACCTATTCCATCCCTTTCTGGGATTAATCTTAACCCTTTTCTTTTGACTACTCCTTAAAACAAATGAAAACCTAGTGTAAATAACAACCTTTCCACTGAATATATTTGAATATAAAGAAAACAAAATAAAATGCTGTGTTTTAAAATATGTCTGTCTTGTAGGATTGTGTCACTTAATGTCTTAAAAAAAAGCGTAAACATTTTGAAGTAATTATTCTGTTAGTTCTGTATAAGGCTGAATAAGTCGTGAAATGACATGTTCCAATGGCAGTTTCTGCTGTTCACAGTAGAACGTAGTGAAATAAAAACACGTACTGTAAATTCATAGTCAAGATATGCTTTCCACTGGCAATACATTCAAACAGCCACAGTACCCAAAGGCCTGTTTCAGCCACGGTAACACATAAGGGAAACCAACACAATACAAGTATATGACAACAACACATCTGTATTCACAGGGATGTGCAACTTAAAATGTGAAAATACTAAAACCGTGTCCTATTTTGTTCCATATGAGACAACAAACAAAAACAGTTACAGAATTATAGAAATAATTCTCACGATCATGCACTTTCACTGTCAAATGTAAACATTTGCACATTTGCTTCAAAACCCAAATCTTAAGTTAAGTTAGCTCCAAGTTAAAGAAACATAATGAAGTAATTTACAGTGTGAACATACATCTCACTGCCACACAGTGTCGGTCCTTGTGTCAAGAACTCTGTCAGTTTGTGAGTGACAACAATTCAAAAGGGAAAAAAAAACAGACGTAATAATGAGAAAACAGTTTATAAAATCACATAATCAATCAGGTGCTGAGGAGTGTAACAGCGGTCACATTATTAAAGAAAACCCCCCTGACCACCAGAATAGTTAGGAATTCAAAGGATCAGTTCACCCAAATCATGCTCACTGTAAGTACTAGCTTGCCATGCAGATACCTTCACATACTTTGTTTTCTACACATGTTCTGGAAAGAAATGCACAGGGTAATGGGGTTACTATCTGTCAAGTCAAGAGTTTCTATTGGAAACTATTTTCTACCCAAGTACAAGTGATAACTGTTCTCAAACCCTTAGCACCTGCATGGTAGGGCTGAACGATGAATCCTGCGATTTGAAGGAATGCGATTAGCTGAATCGTGAAGACCGCGATCAATCGAATGTGAAATATTTAGTTGAATGTTTGGTGTAACATTTGAACATTTTTTTATTCCTCTTTTCATTATTATACTTACTGTTTTTTATAAATAAAGATAAATGCTGGAATGATGCTACATATCACAGATTGTTTACAGAAATGTCTTATTTTCAGTGGATTTTTTTTACTTTATTTAACATGACCGTAGAAGGTGCAATGGAATCGTAATCACAATATCTGGCAGAAAAATCGCAATTACTTTTCCCCCCCAAATCGTTCAGTCTTACTGCATGGTAGGTCTGCTCGATTATGGTAAAAACTATAATCACGATTATTTCGGTCAATATTGAAATCACGATAATTTAACACGATTACTCGTTGACTTCTGGAAAGATGTTGCAATTATTGAACTTAACAAACAGTGGAAAAAGTTAAATAAATCAAAAGTAAAAAAACAACATACAACTGTGAAATTTGCCTTAATACTTTTCCTATTTAATCTTTATTTTTTCATTCAGAGCACAAGAGAAAATAAAAGTTTACTTGCAAAACGTAATGAGCTAAATAATTGTTTTTCGCGATTATTCTGTTTTTGTGATCATTGGGAGCCAAAATCATAATCACAATTTAATTTCGATTAATTGCACAGCCCTACTGCATGGCCAGATATCACAAGGGATAAGTCAGAGAATATGTTGTGGTTTGAGTGAACTGACCCTTTTAAAAGTCAGTAAAAAGCCTGAATCAAGTCTTGCACATGAGGTTCTTACTGATCTGGGCCCTAATCTCAGATGAGATATGTGACAGTACATCAACTGGTTGGACTTGATTTTTAGAGGCATGTGTAGAAAAGTGAAGCCAGTGAAAGGACATAATGTTTAGTGGAAATAACTCCCCTGGCTACCACTTTTCCTTGTTTTTTAGGAAAACAAAGATGCAACGTCTTTGACACAATGGTTTCACGGCTGGAGGCGACGCCTCAGATCCGATTGGACATCATCCTGGTGTTCAGTTTCAGAAAGAACGCCTGCAGCTTGCACAGCGGGCACTTGGGCTTCTTGCTCTTCTTCTTGTTCTTCCCTTTCTTGTACACTCCGTGGTACTTACCCTCCTCGTCCTCGTCTCCGTGCACCCAGGGCACCCAGGCCCCCCTGTGCCGGCTGGGATTGGCTCGAGGGTCGTCGGGCGGGAAATAAACCGGCACGGCGGTTCGGTTGTAGTGGGCGAGCCGGGCCATCAGCCGCTGGACCACGTCTGGCCTCTGGTCGGCCAGGTCCTGGCGCTCGCATGGGTCGGCCGTGATGTTGAACAGCCAGACGTTTTTCAGGGTGAAGGGTTTGGGCAGCACCGAGGCGGCACGCTCCAGGTTCCACCAGCGTCCAGGGAGAGTGGGAAGTACCTGGTTTAAATGACAGAGGTTCAGTGATATGGAATGCTTTACCATCAGAGAAAGCTAGCACATGCACTGTAAGTACTATTTTAGTTTATCGTTCTATTTTAATTGGAGTATGCATTGGAGAGTGCCCAGATTAAGCTCCTCTGAGGTTTTTTTTTTGCATCACATCTTTTATTGATTCTGTGTATATTAATCTGTAGTATTTGTATATGTGTAAACCAATAAAGTAAACTAAACTAGGATCAAAATGTCCATTTTTCATGAGCTGAACTCAAAGATCTAAGACTTTTTCTATGTACACAAAAGGCTCACAGGTGTGGCATATCCCTAACCCTAACACCAGATACTGACACATTTATTTTGATCAAATTTATTTTTATAATTATTTATTTATATTATTTCTTATTTGTATTTTATTATGTTTTTGTTATTTATTTTAAGGTGATTACAGGAAAAGTATGAAGGAAAATGTCACAGTGTTTCCCTGTTGATTTGTTGAACCATTTAACTTTTTTTTTGTACTTCAATAAATGCAACATCTTTCCAAAATAATAATAAATAATCCTGATTTCAATATTGAACAAAATAATTTGCGATTATGATTTTTTTCTATAGTGGAGCAGCCCTAATGTGTTGAAGTACCTGTGGGGGGACCCAGTCTCCGTGTCCTGGGTCTCCTGTCAGCAGCTTCCAGTCTCCAACTCTGATGGCCGCCTGGACCGACGCGTCCCACACCGGCTGGAGACTGAACTGGGGAGAGGGACGGGGCGTCCCTGGCTGGGACATGTTCTGGTGTTGGGATAATGTCCGCTTGGACTTTGACTTGAAATGTAGTTTGGGCTGTGTTTTGGATTTTGGTGGAGGTGTTCTTGCCTGGGACAGGTTCTGGGATGTGTTGCGTCTGGATTTTGACTTGACACGTGAGTGGACGTGAGGCTGAGATTTAGGGCGGGATGTTCCTGACACTGACGGAGACTTGCTGGAGTGGGACTTCAGATGTGGATTATAATGGGACGGTCTCTGGTTCTGAGGGTAGACTTTGGTCTTGGATTTAAGTTTGGATTTCGGGAGGGGCTTAAGCTTGGCTCTGGGGAGGGGCTTGGCTTTAGGCTTAGCAGCATGATGGGAAAGCGTCCGAGGTTTCTTGGTGGTCTTCAACCTGAACGCTGCCTTCTGCTTTGGTTTCTGCTTCAGGATCTTCTTCTTCTTTGGCTTCTTTGGGCCTTTCGGTTTGCCTACCGACAAATCCAAGCAAACACACAAGTTAGACGAATGAGGAATACGAAGTAAACGCTAGCCAAATTACTTTTATTCCATTTTTATATTGCTTAGTTGTCTGTAAGAGGAGCTGCTGCTTAGATGTCTTCCTTCCATACATCCCTTCTTACTTTATTCCCTTTTCATCTTAATTTCTGTCCGTCTTTCTTCTATGAGAAAGATGGACAAAACACACACACACACACACACACACACACACACACACACACACACACACACACACACACAAGGACTGATAAACCATGCATTTTATTTTTTATTGTCATTGTTTATTCATTTATTGTTTGTTTATCTCTAGAGTGTCTTTTGTACTCCCCCCCCCCCCCCCCCATCCCTTGCTGCTGCAATACTGAATTTCCCCGTTGTGGGATTGCAGTTTTTTCTTACGTTTTCAAAACTGTCTCCTTTTTTCAAAACTCTATACACAATTCCCAAAACTGCACACAAAATGCAAAATGCCTCATATCTACCTCAACATTAAACACTGCATTCAAAATGCCATAAACCCATCTCAAAATGAAGCATTTGCATCAAATGGCAAACACCCTGCAAACCTGATGTAAGAACTTCCCTATCTGTGCTGTTTGCATGTCTAACAAGAAGCATCTGTTAACATGCCAGCAGCTCTGTGAGCATGTACTGAGGCAGTGCTTTGAGCTAAATGCTAACATGCTGATATTTAGCAGGTATAATGCTCACCATTGTCACCATCTCAGTTTAATGTATGAGCATGCTAACATTTGCTTATTAGCACTAAACACAAAGTACAGCTGAGGCTGAATGTCATTAGTTTTTGCAGGTATTTGTACATAAAGTGTTGGAGACAAACATTTGACCTGATGGTGCTACATTAAAAGTGCAAGGTAAGAATTGATACAAAATATTGCATATACTTCAATTAAAAAAAGAGTGACATGACACTGTCATGAATGTGTCATAAACATTATAAACAAGTCATAAACGTTTATGAGATTTTGGTAGTCACCTGATGCCCGCTCTGTGCTGACATCCCAGTTCATGGTCTGAGCGGAAGGTTTGTGCAGGGGGTCGATGTTGTGAAGGATCTCCTGACGAGGTGACTCCTTCCCCTCACTGATGGTGGGCCAAACATCGAAACCATCCAGGCCGGGACTCTGACAGGGAAACAAATACACTCAGAGAATAGTCCTCTGGAGAGTAATGAGAAGCTCTTATATGTGCCAGCAGGAACTGTAAAACTCTGATTACAGTCTAAGGGTCCTATCTTGCATCTGGCACAAGTGTCTTTACTAGTTTAAGACCAACGCAGTTGTCAATTAGCAAATGCAGACCCATCTTTGTGAGTTACAGGAAATGACCAAATTTGGAATCTCTGGTAACCTGGAAGAGGCTTTGCCTGTGGCAAGAAGGTATGCCCTCCTCCTGTATGGCCAAAAGAAAAAGGTGGCTGGGCATCCTTGCACCAACCTGGATGAGCTGAGGGTACACACTAGCCTCTACCACAGATTTGTCAGCAGCAAATCTACCCCCAACAGAAGATGCCTTCCAGCAACATGTGCTGAGAGCCTTGTACCAAATAGCAGCGTGGCATCACAGCCACCTGGTCGAACCTCTTCTCTGGAACCCAGTTGGTAGAGGATGGAGACTCAGAGAAGATGGGTGCATTGAACCTGTGATGTTCCAGAAAGCACCAGCACCTAAAGAAGTTCGAGACATCACCCACTTCTACTGTAAAGACTGCAATGATGCCACCAAATGCCAGTGTCTTTCAGTGGGCTTGACCTGCACAGAGTTTTGTTCTTGACCTTTCCCACTGTCCAAATATGACCCACTTTGTCACTGATGACAATGTGGATGAGTGACAGTGGTGTGTTGCAGTTGTAACATCATGGGGGGCTGACCTCCCCAAAGTGGCCACTGGAGATGGCCTAACCCCCAGAATGGCTACCAAAAGCAGTTCATGTTCCAAATGGTTGCTGCTAGAAAAAACTGCCTGAGAAGAGCTGGAGATTCTTGAGGAGAGGGCTCATTCCCCCTCAGACTGTTTGTGTTGTTAGATTGCCATTTGTTTGATTTAAGACAAACGTCGTTTAATTTGTAGTGTTATTAAAAGGCTCATTAAGGTCAAACTGCAATCCTGTCTCCTGTTTGTGCTATGGTAAGGTGTTATCTTTCGATTTCAATCTTTGTTTCTATATGGACTGTATAGTACAAGGTGCCATATGCAATGTTTCATTATTAAATGTATCTTATATTTGAATTTCTCAACATTCTTCTCACCACTGATAATGGGCTTTGGACTTGAGACTAAATGATGTCAGTGTTCCATTTTCTTTCATTTTGGACACCTCATACATTGAGTGAAAGAACACCCTGATTTGTCATACTATATTCACATATTTGGTACAAGCCAACAAGCAGGTTTATATGCCTTAACTCACAAACGGACGGACTATATTTTAGTCCTTTTTTGGTTTTGGGGTGTATAACAATATCTGTTAATTTAACAATCTTAGCAGTAAAATATTTTTAGCCAAGAATCCATTTCATATATGGCAGACCTTAGAGATGAGGAAAAACATTGTTGGGCTTAGTTCTACCTCCGGTGCCCACCAGAGGCTTCACTTTCTGCGCCAGCTCAGGAGGTTTGGTGTAGCTAGGGATGCAATGCTCCAATTTTACAGAGCTACAGTGGAAAGTGTGCTAGCCTTCTCGATTACTGTCTGGTACGGCAACTCCACCTCTTCAGAGAGGAAGCAGTTGGAGAAGGTGGTGCATTCAGCATCCAAAATCATTGGACATGCAATCCCATCAGTAGCCTCTATCTACGCCACTCGGGCCAGCCATAAAGCCCGGAAAATACTGGATGATCCCTCGCAGCCTGCCAGGTACCTCTTCAAACTACTGCCCTCTGGTAGGAGAGTCCAAAGCCTTGGGGGTAAAAAATCCCAGTTCTGCAATAGTACCTACCCTGCCACTATTAGGCTCCTGAATGCTTCTAAACGACCTCTTTCAAAAGCACTTTACTGAACTGCACAAGACACTTTATTGGGAAGTTAAAACTAGCACAAGTTTTAAATTTTACAGTCTTTTATTGGTTTGAATGATTGTCTATGTGATTGTTTTTCATGTACTGTATGTTATGTGTATGTATATGTATTGCCTTTTTAACTGGAGTGGCACTAAGACAAATTCCAATCAACTGTGTTGTTGATATGGCAATAAAATTACTTACTTACTTTACTTACACAGACTGCACTGACTTGCCAATACAAGTAATTCATGAACTAAAACACAAAGGGCCCTATTTTAACGATCTGAAACGCAAGTATCAAGCGCGAAACGCAAGTATCTCGGGCGCTGTTGCTATTAGGGATGGGCGTATCGATCCTGTGGTATCGATAGATCGATATACTCACGCTACTCATTTGGCATTGATTTCCTTAAAAAAATATCGATATAAACTAAAAAATAATATTTGGGGGTGTATGCATCACTTTCAGCTGTTTTAGATTACTTACTTAAATTACTATGTGCCAGGACACCCCTGTACCTGACGGCGTATTGAGCTGGCCCATGTCACGTGACAGGAGACGAGCGAATGAGCGTCAACGTGCGACACACATGGATGTATTGGCGACACAGCCAAGGCCAGCCCAGCACGAATGCGGGAGCTGGAGGAAAAACCAGAGAAGTGTAAGATATGGCAGACAAAAAACGAAGCGTGGTCAAGGGCGCGGGAAGGGGGGTGCTGAGGGTGCTGCAGCCCCCCCTGCTGGCAGGAGCTGGAATTTATATTTTTTAAATGATTACTAATTCGCTATCTGACATTATTTATATTTTTGTATATCAAATAATGAGGCAAATAGCAAAAAATGGTTATGGATAGGTTCTAAAATATAGCCTACTAAAAATGAACTGTTATAGCTGATAGAGGTGACAGTGAAAGTGAGTAAAGCGACGTGACTCGCTGAGAAGCGAGCAGGCTGAGACTAGTTGACTGAACGTTAGCTGTAGAGAAAAGTATGTCGCAGAAAAGGATACAAGAGTTTTTCTTCCGTAATAGTAATGCGGCTAAATTTAGCAAGATTATATCTGTAGATGTTAGTTGATGTTTCCTCGTCCACCGCCGAGGCAAACTGTTGATCAGCTGTAGAGCCAGAGTCTGAAATAGCGTTAGCAAGCAGCAGCCGAGAGGGCATGAGGATAAAATACACAATGACTGAGGAAGCCTAGTAACGAGTCCATAGCAACCAGTTCACGTGTTGAATTTGTTATTACCCAGTGTGCTTTGTTGAATGGTCTCAATGTTTTATTGTTTTATTTCATGTGAATACTAGTTTACTAGAGGAGTAACTTAGTATTTGAAGTAATGTAGTAGTAATGCAGGAAGTGTGCATTTAGTTTCCATACTTATTATATTTCCACAACAATGTTAGTGAATAAATCTACTGAAATGGCCTCCACACCATAACAGAGGAGTGTGATGCGTAAGATGAGAACGCAGAGGTTAACACAGTTATATTATGGCTGTAAAAGAACAAATATTATTTCTATGACTTTGCTAAGCGCAAGTCAATATAGAAGTCAACATTAACTTTTTGGGGAGGTTTATATGTTTACATTTATTTTAATTATAGATGAAGTATTGCTGGTGATGGGAGGGTGATGTTTAAATTTTCAGAAAATCCCGTAACTCCTCCACTATCCACTTACACTAATAACGAATAGTTCCTGAACTGTTGAAATCTACCTCGGGGGAGAAATAATCAGGCATCCACTATTTTGTTATTCAGCCCCCCCTGGTCAAAAATAGGTTCCCGCGCACCTGAGCGTGGTGTTATTTTTCACCGGTCGATAAACTCATGGCAAGGTGCCAAGTGTGTGATAAAAAAAGTATTTTTTTCCTTTTAGCTTTTTCTACCAAGATTGGTCTTTTTTCTTTTTTTGAGAAATAAGAAAAGTGAAAATGTGTATGTTTTTGTTAATATTTAATTTATTTCATTCATATTAATGTTATTTATTTTAATTTTATTATGTATTGAGAATAAGAAATTATCGGTATCGATATCGATGAAAAAAATGCAATCCTAAAAGTGTGGCATCGCCCATCCCTAGTTGCTATTTTACCGGCGGGATAAATGACTCTTGCGCCCGACGCAAATCTAAATGGGTTGGTCTGAAGTAACTAGGTGTGGTTTGGGCGTAACAAGCAATAAACCAATCAGAGCATCATCTCACATTCCCTTTAAGAGCAGGCGCGCTTGTTCCATGGTGGATTGCTATTATGACGGCGGATTTGCCTGGTGCACGGGTTCACAGCCGAGGAGACGTTCTCGTCAGAGCTGGAGCAGCAGCTGTCCGGGATGCAGCAAAGTAATAAATGCCCGTCTTGACCGGGTGGCGATGTTGCTGCGGCCTCTCGGGTGCATCTCCTCAAGTCTGGAGAGGATTGCTGCAGCCAGGATCCAAATGCACCACCTGCTCCTGTTGTGCCCCTTCCTCCTCCCCCCACTCCATCTCCGTCCACCCGCTCCACCAGGAGCACATCGCGCATTGCCACTCCCGGACCCTCAAGTGTCCAATCCCGCCGTAGTTCAACATCACGTCTCCTTAAGTCCTCTAATATTTCCTCATTTATGTCATCAACACATCCATGATTCATGGAAATGTGTAAAACACAACAAGCCACAAAGAATGCTGCGACTTTTTGAGGACTGTAAAGTTCCTCCTGACCTATCCAAACACCTGAAGCGCATTTTCACTAATATTTTCTTTGTAATTATGTATGGTTTGCAAAAATGGGAACTGCTGCGTCTGTGTAGATGAGAGAAGCAAAGTGTATGCACGTTGTGTACACGCTACATTATGGCCAAGCATGCGCCTCTAAAATAGCATCTGAATAACGCACCACTGACTTTAGACTAGCACCACTGACTTTAGACTAGCACCACTGACTTTAGACTAGCACCACTGACTTTAGACTAGCACCACTGACTTTAGACTAGCACCACTGACTTTAGACTAGAACCACTGACTTTAGACTAGCACCACTGACTTTAGACTAGCACCACTGACTTTAGACTAGCACCTAGCACCACTGACTTTAGACTAGCACCACTGACTTTAGACTAGCCCCACTGACTTTAGACTAGCCCCACTGACTGTAGACTAGCACCACTGACTTTAGACTAGCACCACTGACTTTAGACTAGCACCACTGACTTTAGACTAGCACCACTGACTTTAGACTAGCACCACTGACTTTAGACTAGCACCACTGACTTTAGACTAGCCCCACTGACTTTAGACTAGCACCACTGACTTTAGACTAGCACCACTGACTTTAGACTAGCACCACTGACTTTAGACTAGCGCCACTGACTTTAGACTAGCCCCACTGACTTTAGACTAGCACCACTGACTTTAGACTAGCGCCACTGACTTTAGACTAGCACCACTGACTTTAGACTAGGTTTTTCCTGGTCAGTGGCGGAATTGTTTTCTGAAACTGCAAAATAGCACCAGGGAACGTTTGCGCCTGAACACGCCTCCTCTTTTCGCTGAACCTCCCCCGGGAGCGCAAGTTCATTCCCTAATTTACCGACGTGTCTCTATGGAGGGAAAAGTCCGCTGTGCGTCGGGTGCAAAATAGGAATGATACATGCGTCGGTGTACAAAGTTAATTGCGCTGGGTGCAAGATAGGGCCCAAAGTGTATATGTGGCCAGTTGCGCACTTATCATAATAGGTCAAGAGCAAATGTATCTACATGGTAGTAGATCAACAGTTTTACAGTAGCGTTGTAATCTGGTAAAGTCTGAGGCCAAAATGACGGTTAATGTAGACAGAGCTTCACATTCAGTTATAACCGTGACAATGAATAACAATAAAGTCATGCATGAACATGAAATCAGTGGCAGACACGGTGAGACAACTAGGAAAACAAAACGAGCCTAAATACTCTGGAAAGGCTAACAGTAATGTGACAGCTCACATCAGTAGCCTGGGTGGCCGTGGTGAGAAACATCCCTAAATCTGGTCTAAATCTGGTTTTTCAGCACTATGAAATGGCCAGTTTTTCACCTGCCGCGTCTGTGCTGCGTTCAGGAGGCGCCGCTGCCCCCGCAAGCAATCGCGGCCATTCAAGTCAATGCTTGATATTCCACCAGCCGCGTCACGGTGCGTCCCAGAAGCGAGCGTGAAGCAGCTCTCTGCTCCGCTAAAGATACGCGGCAGGCAACAGTGAGAGTATCCAGTCAGTTTACCAAAATACACCCCCCAAATATTGTATACGTCTCCTGTATAACACTACGAACGACGAGAGATTCAGCTTGGAGGTGGAAAAACATAATAGACATCACATTTTTATCAGGATAACACAAGAGAAGACATGGAGTTTAACTGTAGGACTGCTTGGAGTGGAAGGTGGATACTAGCTTAATAAACACGCAACAATATAGACAATATAATCTGCGAGACGGTTCGGTGTGTTCCGTGCCGTTGTCAGTCAGAGGAGCTGTCTGCCTTCATCTGGGACGATTCGACTTGTTGAATCGGCCAGTGGGCAGTCAGACTTAATGACCAATTGCCGGAAATGACGAGCGGGATGAGGGTGACGAACACCTCTCAAAATCTGACAAAAATCTTGAAATGAAGACCTAAAGAATGGCCTATTTCTCGCTTAAAATGTTTTCAGAAACACGTTTCGGTGAACGATTTTCGTAAAATACGAGATCGTATTCTGAACAAGCCGCCATTATGGTCGGAAATGAAATTCGGGAGAAGCCAGACCCATGTGACGCGTTCGTCCAATCAGCTGCCGGTTTTAATTTTTTGGGCCGACAGTACAGATTAGCGCCGTCTGCTGTTATGGAGACATATTACGTCTCACTCACGCGCAGAATGTACGCTCAAGTCGGCGTCGCTTCGGTGTGTTCGAGGCACTTTTTGGACCTTGGGGAGACTGATCAGTCCGACTGGCTTTTCTGCTGACGGTTGGCTGTCGGGTTGGTGTGTCAGAGCCTTAAGGCTGCGCTCAAACGTGGAAACAGCGATCTGGCGATTTGCCGCAGCTTTATTTCACAGGAGAGAGAGAAATAAAAGAGACAAGCGAGATATAGCGAGTGCTTTGTTGATGCAGGAAACATTCAGCTATGACACAAACTCCCGAGTGATTCAGTTTCATTTATTTTTACCCTCATAGTGTTTTTTTTCATTCTTGTGGCAGAGATAGAGGCAGTGATGTTTCCCGTTTCCTGTACGGGACTCTCACACTCAAACCACAGCTCAAAACTCACAGACAAGTCTCATTCCTGGTACATGACTGGCCACCACAGAGTGGCGTGAGGTTGTGTTTCTCTAAAAGTTGAGACCGTCTCAACTTTTCACCGCAGGCCCGCTGCAAGTTTTTTTGCGTCTCCGCCCTGCGGCAACCCCCGCCACAGCCTAAACGCACTACCCTCACTCAAAGTGAATGGAAAACCTGCTTTTTTGCTGAACCGTTCGACGGCTGACGCAGGCAGTCTGAATGGGGACTGAAAGACAGAAGCGTTCAAAAGTGCTAAAAATGGGAGCAAATGGCATATTAGCTACATATGTTTGTGCTGAGGGCAGACTCTTCGCACCACACGGAGTTTGGTGTTAAAGCCCCCAACGTCGTCGTCTCTGCTAGGCTAATGTGCTAATGGTAAACACACAGAATATGGTAGCACATAAGCTTGCAAACTGTGGCTTTTTTGATGACAACGCGAACGTTGTCAACATAAAATCCAAAATACTTCCACACTTTCACACACTTCAGTGAAAGAGGAGGGGGCTCAAGTTCTGTCGATGGGTCTCCAGCATCTGCAGTTGCCATGTTATCTTCTGACTGGCTCTAGCTAAGTCAGAGGAGGTTGACTGACTCGCAGCACTTCAACACGTGTGATTTTCCGCTTGGCAAGCCGACCAGACGTGACATGGGGCGTGGCAGTATCGACGATTCCATTTTTATAATCGATATTCAAGATTGTGACTTAATTTCGATCGATTTCACCCTTAGTGCTGGCCCTTCAGATGACAGGATATCCGTTGCTTTGGGCTTTCTTTGTGTTGCCGTTCTAACCTCCAGCTGATTTCTGAGGACTATGGTTAACTGCTCCTCAGATCTCTGCAGGGTAAATCCAGACAGCTAGCTAGACTATCTGTCCAATCTGAGTTTTCTGTTGCATGACTAAAACTACTTTTGAACGTACACATGTTCCACCAAAACAAGTTCCTTCCTGAGGCTATTTAGCAGAGGCACCGTGGCTCCGTCCTTTGCTTAGCACCACCCAAGACGATTGTGATTGGTTTAAAGAAATGCCAATCAACCAGAGCACGTTTTTCCCTCATCCCAGAATGCTGTGTGGACTAGCCAGACCTTCCTCCGCAGCGCTGTGTAGGAAGGTCTGGCAATGCAACACTATGCTGAGGGTAACCCACAATCGCAGTGAGTCCTGCTACAATGTTGTTCAAACAAAGGTAGTGAGTTTGGCTGACCTGGCTGGCGTTTCCCCCGGCCAGGCCCACCAGTGTGGGGAACCAGTCGGTGATGTGGAGCAGAGCTTTGGAGACCCGTCTCCTGCGTCTCAACAGGGGGCTGTGAACAAACGCCACGCCACGGACTCCACCTTCCCAATACGTACCCTGGAAACACAGGCAGGAGGTTCAGCTACAGTTGGCAAAGCCAGTCGCATTAGTTGGCCGAGATCTCTATATGCACCACTGATATTCACAGCATCACTTTATATCATATCATGTGAATATCTGCAGGCACTTGAGGATAATGTTATGAGAATTACTTTATTTTTTGGGGGAATCCAAGATAAATGTTATTTAAACATGTCATACATACTCCTCCTTATTTGGCATAAGAAGGACTGCATACATGTTTCTTTAACTGTAAAAACAACAAAAGAACAACAAAAAGTCTACAGTATAAACTACAGAAGCTGTAAGAGGCAAGGTGAATTTGTTTTTGTGCGGGCAAGTAGGAGATATTATTAAAACTGAATTCTGCAGTAAAATTGATGTACAAAATGCTAAATATATAAGGTATTTGTACCTTTCGGCCTCGGAGCGGCCAGTTGCTCCCTCCGGTGAAGGGCTGGGCGCCGTTGTCGGTGGAGAAGATGATAACGCTGTTCCGGTAGTATCCGTACTTTCTCAGAGCGTAGGTGACATTTCGGACCGCCTCGTCCACCGTGGACACCATGGCGGCAAACTTCCTTCGGGCGACGTTGGCCATGCCGCGGTACGGGTAGATGTAGGACTTGGGGGTCTGGAGAGGAGTGTGAACTGCCTGGAGAAAAAACATTTACACAGTGCATTTACAATAGGTTCACTTTGTACATTTTACTTCATTATTTTTGAATTGGTTATTTGTATTTCTTTTTTTAACTATTGGTGCAGAACTTAACATAAAACCAATACTGTAGTACAAGCATTTTGGGAGAAAAAAGGGTGAATCTCCCACTTTATTGCTCATGTAAGTCTCCTCTATGAGAAGAAATCCAAGTGGTGCAAAGTATTGAAAAATACTGAAATCGGTGATGCAGTCCACGTTAAGTGGAGACACTAGAGGCGAATAGGGAAAATACTTTAACTAACAGATATCTGCATGAAACTTCCCCAGCTGATTACTTACATTAAGACAACACCTATTTGTATTACAAGTTTTCTGAACTTTTGTTTAATTATGCAAATGAGGCATTGTCTAATTAAATAACTATAAAAGCTCATTACACCCCCTTGTTATACTCCAAAAACGGGCTGTAAGAATTATACATAAAGTAGGATATTATGATCACACTAATATATTATTTCTGCAGTCTAAACTGTTAAAAATGTATGATTTAGTTGATTTCTCTACTGCCCAACTTCTGTTTAAAGCCAACAAAAATGTGCTACCTGCAAGGATACAAATGCTTTTTAAACGCACAGAAGGGGGATATAACCTGAGGGGGTGTGATAACTTTAAGGTTCAAGCAGTGTCTTCCACTAGGAAAAGTATGTGTGTGTCTGTATGTGGAGTTAAACTCTGGAATAAATTGGGGGCAGAATATAAACAATGTCCAAATATTCATCATTTCAAATCAAGATATAAAAAAATGGTATGGTCAAAGTACCAGGAGGAGGAAATGGGTACTTGATTGCGAAAGGGTGTCACAAAGTGCTGTATACTTTAAAGGTCAGATCTAACTAATAATGAAGTATATTGTGGTTGTTACTCTTATACCATTACAGTTGTTATTGCCATTGTTATTGCTATTGCTGTTGTTATCATCACTATTTTAACTTTAAACTTTAAATGTAACAGTCTAGGATTAATACCTCACAATCTGTGGATTATTCTTAGAATCAAACTCAATCGATTCAGACAGCAGTACTGCTATTGATGCTGATGGTATTATAAAGGAACTAAATTCTTCGAAGTAAAACATGCACATATCTATGTACTCCGCATTCAAACATAACCCATAGTATAGGACAGACATGTGGGGGCCGGCAGCTCGAGGAAACCCTCTTCTGGCAGCAGACTCCTAAAATGTGTCTCTTTTAATGCATAGTATAGGACACTTAACAAATGATGGTCCAGTTGCTCGGGGGCTGCTCCCCTCTGGCAGCAGGTCCAGTCACAGAAAAGAAGAAAAAGACAGAAAAGCCACGAATCGCTTTTAACACATATCATTAAGACTATTCTTGTTATCATGAGCATCAATCAGTCTGCGATTATTGTACCTTTCATGAATAAATGTGGAGTATTTTATGTATCATTCAAACACTTTGATACAGAGTAATGTTATATGGGTTGTAGTGGTGATGGTGAATAGCGGTAATGCCAACATGGTAATGAATTCTGTATGGAAGACAGAAATAATACACTGGTTGTAGCGTGTGAGATACTGTGAATGTTGACCTGGTATAATGCAGTGTCGTATTTGTTAATGTGTAACCAACTCGGTTGATAGTTGTTTTGTAAAATGGTAAGAAATATGCAGTGTTGTTAGTTATTGTTGTTTAAGTTTATGAACAGGGGTGGGAGTCAATAAGCTTGTCTTCTTCCCACTCCTTTTCGAGCTGTAATGTAAATTATTTTTTTCTTTTTTTTTTTTCTTGTTTTCTTGTATTATGTATATATATATTTCTGTTTTTCTTTCTTCTTTAGCTCGAAATAAAATATTCAAATCAAATCAAATATGTGCTAATTTGCATAAATAATGGTGTTTCAGTATTGTTCAACTTGGACCCTTTTCCCGATGCATTGGTGTCTATTGGCGCCCATCTGCTAGTACCAGCGCTACTCTACTCGCTCAATGGTGTTTTAAGCCCCCGACGTCGACTTCAAGGCAGCGCTGTGACCGTCGACTTCAAAGCACCTAACTCTAACCATTGCCTAATCCTAGTGCCTTCCAGGCAGCGTTGCCTGGAAGACGACGTTGGGGGCTTAAAACACAAAACACCACTCTACTCGGCTTGACTCGGCCATTGCGGATTTATGCTGCGTTCCAGACACAATTTTTAGCCCGTAAATTACGACTTCAAGCCACGACTCACGACTTGGTAGCGTTCCAGGGTTCAGGTTGGGCTACGCTGACGTTGACGTTAGCTACTGGCTACGCTGACGCTGACGTTAGCTAGCGGCTACCTAACGTTGACGTTAGCTAGGGCTAGCTGATACTAGCGATTTCTAGTCAGCGACATATATTGGGCTTTTTAATAAACATAACCTGTAGTAGTACACAATTGTGTGTGTATTGTTTTAATTACAATGTGCGGAATTACTTTACGTTGTCTATTCATGTCTATTTATTTCTATTTCACCGGCGTCTGTACAGCATCAACAGGGGGTCGCCATTGTTGTTTATGTGTGTGTGACGTCAAAAACTGTAACTCGGAGTACAAAATCTGGTACGAGTTCACGGGTAGTAAATTACGGGTTGGACGGCCGTTCCAGTGCACTTTCACGGGTAGAAGGTTGTGAAAACACGAGTTACGGGTTGCCTGGAACGCAGCATTAGTACCGCCTCATGCGTGAGGCGAGCGTGGCTGGTCGTCATAGCGACGCCGCAGGAAACTGCCATGACCTAACGCGACACACACACACACACACACACACACACACACACACAGAACGTTGAAGATGTGTTGTTTTTGATTCTCAGCATGAGGCTGTTTTCCAGAAGACACATTTAGTTTCAAATGAAGCTGGAGGCAGCAAAACAAAACACCGCTGGCTAAACTATTTAAAAATGGCAGGTTTGTTCAGGACACCCCCCCGTCTGTCGCTAGCAATGATGACGCAGTGATTAGTGACGATTTTCTCTGACCAATCAGTAGTCTGCAGGTTTTCACGTCACCTTTTGGTATTGCCTCAGCTCGCTTGGAACCTCGACAGAGGTGATACTAAAAAAAAGTACCTTGGACTGTGATTTTGTTCAGCTAATCCACTTTCCTCAACTTTTTCATCATGTCATTTCCCAGAAGGCCCCCAACATTTACAGTACTTAAATTGGAACTCTGTGTTCTCCCTTGTCCCTACTGGTGATAATGTGATCAGCCCTCCAAAAAAACTCAGACCTATTAGTCAGCATTTTTTGCGCACATGTGAACACTCCAAAGGGACTCCTCTAAAACAAACCGTATTCAGAACTCCTCGGGAGATGGTCTGAGTACGGTTCCCTTTAAGACTGGGTTGCAGTTCTCTTCACCTGTTCATTGTGAACACAACACCTTTCAGGTTCCTTTAGCCTTTTACCCATGTATTTTAGCTTTGAGGCCCTGTCAGAGCTGAAGTGGACCAGAAAGAGAACCGAGTCTTCTTTCAGGTATACTGACACCGTGAATGCAAAAAGAACTGAGTCTTTTTCTCTTGGTCCACTTTTTGGTCCTCTTTAAGAGGACTGAGTTTGGTTCGTTTTAAGAGGACTATATGTGAAAACACCCTAAGTTTCTGTCTGGCCTGCGTTTAATTAAATGTGGTTTAAAGTCCATGTGGGCCAAACAGTCAACAGTAAATAAGATTCTGAGGCTCATAGACAACAAAAGACTTTAATGTGGCCTCAATGTTATTCCAACGTTTCGGACTCCCCCACACCCAGACATAAACTAACGCTGCATCCAAACACGTCAGGCTGGGTTGTTATTGACCTATTCTCTGCAACTATTCATGAAAAAAAAGATGTTTTCTCTCCTTGTGCCCTTTCTTCTTTTTTTGATTTTGAGGGGCTTAAACTCGAATCACGTTCCAGAGATGTTTGTCACAGCGTGATACCTGGAGGGAGAGCAGCAGGAAGAGCGGCCTGTCTGTGGGCTCGTGACTCTCCAGGATCTTGCGAGCTCTCTGCGTGAACAGCGTGGTGGAGTATTTCCCTTCCTGGCCCCACGCCACGCCCTCATCGTCATGGAGATCATACCCACACAAGCCCGGGCCATCACAGGACCCATAACTGAAGACAGATGGAGACATGTGAGTCATAGAAACACATAGGGACAACAAATATTCTAATCAGTCCCTGGTTCACTCGTATTGTAATAATAATAATAATAATAAGACACTTTTACCTGTAGTAATCCACACTTCCTGTTAGAGAACCAAAGAAACTGTCAAAACCCTTTCTGGTGGGCAGGCATGCCTTCCTGGAGGTAAGAAGACAGATGAAGTTACCTGAGCATCAGATTTCTATTATACTGTTCTACACAACAGGGGGTCCTCGGCGTTGCTGCAGGGGGGCCACCAAATATTTGTTGGCAAATATATACAACATATATATATATATATTAGGGGTGCACGATTCAGAAAATGTCACGATTTGATTCAATATCAATTTTCAATTTAAAAACGATTCTCGATTAAAAAAAACGATTTACACTATGTAAATGTAGTTACTTTTCGGTCCGTGTACTTTTTCGTTCATTCAATTTTCATTTCATATACAAAAATTAAGAAACAAAAAACTAATGGTTATTTGATTTTCGTTTTAAAATACAAAATTTGAAAATTGAATTAAGGCGTTTTTTCCTTTTCATGGTCAAAACAGGATGAGAGATATTTAAAATATGCTTTAATTTTCATTTTCTATTTCATATAACAAAAAATAAAATCACTCGAAAATAGAAACGAAAAAAGGCCTGTTTTTTCATATTCAGAGACCGGATGTTGTCATTTCCAAGGCAACAGTGCCAGTGAGTGTACCAGTGTTGCTTTCAGCACAGGCAAGACTTTGGGTTCCTACTCTGATATGATTTTAGACATGACGGGTGCAAGAGGATTTTCTGCAAGAAATGTGAGGTTTTGCGCTGAAAATGGCTCCAACATGATGTGACCATAGACTGTATGGACTCATCTGACTCCACTTGCAGTTATCTGCAGTTGAGGGAAACCTTCCCCAACTTCCTGAGGGACTGATAGCCTAAATACATATGTTTAACTATTTCAGGGGACTTCATTTACGTGTAACGTTACACATTTATTTCCCTATTTGCAAGTTAAATTTAAATTAAGTTTGGTTACTTAGAGACTCAGACTAAAAGCAACTAGCTAGCCTCCCTGGCATAGTGCATCAAACCATATCACTATATATCTGCCAAAGGAAATAAAACCTTAATACAGCCATGAATAAAACACAAGCTGGGCAGAGTCGTCTGATCCCAGCTAATGTTAGCTAGTGCGGGTCACACTAGCTTCGCACACGGACCAGAATCAGTCAGTACCAAGGACCCGGGTCACAACCTGTGGTCACAACCATAGACATAATAAATGTCTATGTCTAAATAATATCTATGGTCACAACGGGCTGATGGCTAGCTGCTAGCTTGCTGCTAGAAAACGGCAGCAGCACCGGAGGTCTGATGATCCCAGCTGGCAGGCCATTTTTCGTTTCTATTTGAGTGATTTTATTTTTTGTTATATGAAATAGAAAATAAAAATTAAAGCATATTTTAAATTTCTCTCATCCCCTTTTGACCATGAAAAGAAAAAAACGCCTTAATTCAATTTTCAAATTTTGTATTCTAAAACGAAAATCAAATAATCATTCGTTTTTTGTTTTTTAATTTCTGTATATGAAATGAAAATTGAATGAACGAAAAAGTACACGGACCCTTTTCCATGTGATTGCAGTAGACATACAATTTTTAAAAAAAGAAACACAACAAATTAAATGTAGTTTGATATTACTTTATATGTCTGCATACAAAAATAAAAACTCTTGTGCCAGCTTTCAAATACATTTAATTCAAGTATAAAATAAAACTGTTAAATTAAAAAGAGCTTTTGGTTCAGAGTTTGGTGGGAGTTTAGAGCACTGAAAGAGTGCGTTGGTTGGTTGTTAGGTACTTTAGGTTGTTGTTGGTCCACGTCTTTAATGTTAATCTCTGGGTGATGGCGTGAGTTCTCACTTAACTTTCGCTTTGCAAAGCCTGCATATAGCATGATTCCTATCAAGTTCTGTCTTCCCCTCGAGGTTATAAAAGCCGAAATGTGCCCAAACTCTCAATGAGGATCGAGCTGGTTGAATAATTATTTCTGTGAGGTTTGCCATTGTTTGCGCCGACTAAACTACTTCTGCTGCACTCGTTCTTCTTTTGATTATAACAAGTGCCCAGGTGTCAGTGTGAATTCGACGCAGCGACATCTATGGGAATGGCGAGCTGTCCTTTCAGGACAATAGTACACACGCCATTACAAAACGATAAATGCTTTGTTGTTTTCACACAAACGACAAATGTGAATAAATTGTTTTTGCACACCCCTAATATATATATGTATGTCTGAAAATATCTATTAAAGGTGTCCTGCCACACAAAACAGTTTTTACTTGTATTTTTTTAAACATGTTAGGTCCATATGTGTTTGTGTTATGTGGTGAATGTGAAAATGAACTGCTCCCTCCTCTGTCAGCTCTAGCCACTGAAAAGAAATAAGAGGAGAAATCAGACCAATTCCAAAGGCTGGTCAGTCTGACGTGGTGTTGCCTGAGCTTATTACTATTCATGAGCTGGGTAAAGGATGCTGATAGCCAGGCTCTCATTGGCTAGCTGTTAGCCAATCAAACCCCAAATCTTTCTGCAGGCTTTCTATACCACGCTAGAATGGCTTGAAACTTTTTCCACACAAAATGTTACAGAGTCCATGGTAGAACTTCAGACATTACCACAAAGTAATGAAATACATGTGGCAGGGCACCTTTAACATGAATCCAACATATTATTTGTAAAGATAAATCTTTTTTTGAATTTACACTTCATTGACGATAGGCTTGCTGGCCTATAGGTAAGGAAGCCATCCACAGATACAGTTAAGCTTAAGGAGTCACTGTTCCACATTTTAACATGTATAAATATATGAATATGTCAACATGTTAATAGCTTAGAATTGTATGCACCATAAAAAGGTATATCTGAAGGCTCTAGGCCGCCCTACACGTTACTGTAGGACCAGTTTAATATGCAGCTTAATTTTATACATTATATATTGTAGCCTAAGGGGTCCCTGCTATGTCTCTTTTTCAGCTCCTAAAAACGTTGAAGACCCCTACCTTTAACTACAACCCCAAATCAGAAAAAGTTGGGACAGTATGGAAAACACAAATAAAAAAAGAAAGTAGTGATTTCTAAATGTACTTTGACTTGTATTTCATTGCAGACAATACAACAGCACATAATTCAATGTGTTCCTCATGATTTTTATTGTTTTTTAAAAAAAAAAAACATTCCTATTTTGGTTCTTGCAACACAAAAACAAAAACGCAAAAAGTTGGAACAGTAAAGCAGTTACCACTTTGTAATGTTGCCATTCCTTTTCATAACACTTAAAAGACCTTTAGGGACCGAAGACACCAAGTGATGAAGTGTTTCAGGTGTAATTTTGTTCCATTCTTGCTGCAAACAAGTCTTAAGGTGGGCAACACTACGGGGTCTTTGTTTTTGCATTTTGCACTTCAAAATGCGACACACATTCTCTATTGGAGACAGGTCGGGACTGCAGGCAGGCCAGTCAAGTACCCGTATCTTCTTTCTCCGCAGCCAGGACTTTGTAATGTGTGCAGAATGTGGTTTTGCATTACCTTGTTGAAATATGCATGGACGTCCCTGGAAAAGATGTCTTCTTGGAGGCAGCATATTGTGCTCCAGAATCTCTATCTCTATGTACTTTTCAGCATTAATGGTGCCATCACAGAAGTGCAAGTTACCTTTGCCAAGGGCACTGACACAACCCCATACCCTGACAGACCCTGGCTTTTGGACTTGTTGCTGGTAACAGTCTGGATGATCCTTTTCTTCTTTGGTCCGGAGCACACGGCGTCCATTTCTCCCAAAGAATACCTGAAATACTGATTCATCTGACCACAGTACACGTTTCCACTGTGTGATGGTCCATCCCAGATGCCTCCGAGCCCAGAGAAGTCGACGGCGCTTCTGGACACTGTTAACATAGGGCTTCCTTTTGGCACAGTACAGTTTTACTACTACTACTACTACTACTACTACTACTACTACTACTACGTATTGTGGTACTTGACAAAGGTTTGCCAAAGTAGTCCTGGGCCCATGTAGTGATATCGCTTATAGATGAATGACGATTCTTGATGCAGTGCCGATGGGGATCGGAGATCATGGTTGTTCAGCTTAGGCTTGCGCCCTTGTCCTTTACGCACTGAAATTCCTCCTAATTCCTTGAATCTTTTTATTATGTTATGCACTGTTGAAGGTGAAATAAGCAAATGTCTTCCTATCTTTCTTTGAGGAACATTGTTTTTAAACATTTCAATAATTTTCTCACATAATTGTTGGCAAACTGGCGATCCTTGGCCCATCTTTGCTCCTAAAGGACTAGACCTTGGATGCTGCTTTTGTACCAAATCATAATTACAATCACCTGTTGACATCACATGTTTCAAATCACATCATTATTTAACCAATTTACCTGATTACTAGCCCTAAATTGCTCATGTCCCAACCTTTTTTGGAATGTGTTGCAGGTCTGAATGACAGGAAAGGATGTATATTTACAAATGAAATTAAGTTGACCAGACAAAACATGAAATATTTTGTATTCACATTGTCTGCAATGAAATACAAGTCAAAGTATATTTAGAAATCACTACTTTCTTTTTTTATTTGTGTTTTTCATACTGTCCCAACAGGAATGTGAACGTCAAACAGACAAAACAGGGACCCACCCATGATAACACTGCTGCATTGTGCTTCTAATGGAATAACAAACTACAAATCACAGTATGATAACAACATACAGCTGCATGTATGAGTTAGCTCTTATTACTTATTTCCTGCTTTTGAACAGCGTTGGGAAGATGCTTCATCACTTTTGCTGTTTCAGTGATGGTTCTCATAATGCCGACCTTACACCAAACGACTTTTCAAGCGATTCCACTGTCGCAGACAAATGTCTAATATGGGAATGAAATCCTTAGTCTTGGTAAAGTTGGGGGGCGCTCCTGTCGTCTCAACTGTTTAGTGTAAGGTGGTCATAAAACTCAGTCCATGCTGTCTTAAAGGTGCTGTAGGTAGGATACACACACACACACACACAGACGCAGACATGAACAGACACATGCATGCACGCACAAACACACACACACACACACACACACACACACACACACACACACACACACACACACACACACACACACACACACACACACACACACACACACACTGAGTCCAGTAATTTCTGTAACTTTCCAAACTTACTATCCAACATCCACACCCACTCCATGCAGTGATTGGCAAGTGTGTCGAGGTGGAAAAGAAAGCAGAGTTTTAACTTCTCTCTCTCTCTTTTTTTTTTCGTTTGCATAATAATTTGTGTCACTTTTCATGTTTACACTATGAATCCCTTTGAGGAGAGATAGTCTGAAAGTGTGCGCCGTTTACTCCACATTTAAATGAGTATGTGTCTTCCCTTTCTTTATGACAGCAGACTTTTCAACCCACCTTTAAATGTGGCCGTCATACAAACTAGTCTGTTTCCAGCAGGGGTGTCACGATTCTCCAAATCCTCGATTCGATTACATTTTCGATTCTGAGGTCACGGTTCGTTCTCGATTTTTACTTCTTTTTTTAAGCACAGGTTGCTATGCTATTTTAGACTAGACTTGTATGTAATATAATATCTGACCTTTGTTCGCAATGTATCACATTACATTGTCAAATTTAAAACATTTATTAACAACATAATGTAACAATAACATATCTTCAGTCAATTGGAAACTTGACAATTTGTCAATAAAGTAAAAAGAAAAAAAAAGTTTAATGACAATCCTGAGGGCACCACACAGAGTTTGGTGTTAAAGCCCCCAGTGTCGTCTTCCAGGCAGTGCTGCCTGGAAGGCACTAGGATTAGGCAATGGTTATCATAGATATACATATAAACCCTAGATGTCTTACGGTGGAGTTTCCAATGGCATCACCGGCGGCCATCTTGTCAGAGTCAAGCTTTCTGGCGGACTCTGTGGTACCTGATGTGAGGTGAGTGATCTGCACGAACACAAATACTCTTATCTCGCTGAAATCTTGACGGATTTACAAACGGTTTGGTTTCTTACAAACGTTATTAACGTGGCTATAATTCTGGATGCTTGAACATGTTGAAATTGCAGCTTTTCTTTTTCGAAAAACGACTTAATCGTGCAGCATAGTTGCATATCAGTGTACTGACACCAATGATGATTTTATGACTAGCTAGCTAGCTAGTCTTTTGTCTAAATTACAATCTTTGTGGATGTAGTTGTGGTTGTAGTTATTAGCTGGCTAATAACAAGAAGTTGTGAGTGTGGTTGTAGTTATTAGCCTAGCTGGCTAATAACAAGAATAAGCTTTGAGTGAGACCTAGCTAGCTAGTAGCAGCTACAGTTTAGCTGCTACCAGCAATTTTACGTCAGTGGGAGAGGCAGAATTGCTCTTTCTTTTCAATATAACTCATGTTGCACATGATTTCCAATCGGTTTGGTTTGTTAAAAACATCTTACATTATGATACAAGAAATTGCTGGCTTTACAAGGAAGATGGCAGGCTTTTATGCAGCCTACGGATGCTCAAATCGCCATAGTCTCAAAACGAGAGCCCTGGGATCACCTTTCACCTGTAAGATATGACAATATTATGATTATATTTGGGATAATTCTTAGTTACTTAGTGAATTTATGCACAATACAGGTCCTGTTACACAGGAACAGCGGGGCTATGACATACTAGTATTACAAGATTGTTGTTGACCCAAGGCTTTTTAGAAGTTTGTTTACACAATCACTGATGTTTCTTTTGGACACCTTTCCAAAAATGGAAAGATGAGGAGGCAGTGGGAACTTGCCCTAAGAAGGGACGGTTTAGTTGCCTCTGACAGGACAGTTCAGGAGTGAGGACTTTGACAGAATGGGGCAGAATGTCCGGCTTAAAGATGGTGTTGTGCCAACCGTTTTCAACTTTCCAGCTCATCTTCAAAGGGTATGTGTATCATTGACTAACAATAATTCAAGGTGTATAAGACTGATATATCAATATGTGATTAAATGTCACTTTAGTTTTTGTTTCTGCAAGTTATATAATGTGTTGTTTATTACAGAACATTTTAGACACTCAAAACTTCTTTAATTATGTTTATTTAAGCTGGCAGCAACAAGAAGCCCAACCACCTGCCAATGGACTTGTCTCAGGATGCACCTCAACCTGATGTTGTGAGTATTTGCATGTGGAATGTCACAAAGCATCATATGGCTTGTTATATTAAATCCTTTATCTTGGTGGTACCCAGAAAGGTCTATGATGGTGTTAGTAGTCTAAGAGCCCAATATTATTTGAGGTGGCACTCTGTGTAAAAAGTTTGAGAACTACTGGCTCTCACTTGCTCTGTACACTTGAATGAATAAACATGTGTGAACATTGAAACTACAACCAGGGGTAGGCAACCTTTACAATCAAAAGAGCCATTTTTGTCCAGAGCCACAAAACATATTTTTGCCTTATAAGTAGACAAGCCTATACAATTTCTTAAAAGTATGCTGTTGTTTTCTGTTGGAGAATATGAGAACCTAAAATGTATTCAGGCTCACAGAATTGAAAAGTTAGATTGAATTGTTAAAAAAGTAACTTATTAATTTCCATATTACTATTATTTATATATTTGGATATTTTGGCAAAACAACAGGGAGCCACTGGAGAGGAGTGTGAGCTGCAAGCGCCAGCCTGGTGACAGACGCTGCATCTGCCATCAAGGACCAGAGCTACCACCTGCTGCCGCTAGGTGCGGACGTCGACCTCCATTGGCCAGCAGCGCGGACGAGACATCTAGGCTTTATATATATCTATGATGGTTATGGTTGAAGACGACGGTCACTGCGCTGCCTTGAAGGCTAAGTTGGGGGCTTAAAACACCATTGAGCCAGCACAGCAGCTGAGCAGCAAAGAGGGCGACTCGGGCAGTCCGCTAACTTGTTGCTTTCTAATAGAGCTCAACAGTCCCGCCCACAGCGGGTTCCAGAAGTAAAAATCCAATGCAATTTCTCTATTGACAATTTGAGTATAAGCCATAAAATAGTAACTGTCGATGTTAGACTTAAAACCAGCTACGGCATGACTAAGAGATTGTATATGCTCATATAGATGCCAAAATTTCATGGGGCACTAACCTTGTTTTGAGATAAATGTCTTTTATTCGCGATGTCTTGGATAAGTACTTCATTAACCACAATCCTGAACAATCCCACAGTGATGCCTCTGATTGGTGGAACTCATGCTGGTGAGGAGGGGGAGCTGCCTGCACGATCCGTCATGCACATGCGCAAGATGATTTTCCGAGAATCTACGACACTGCCCGATTCACGACCTGTTCCACGCTTCGGCCGGCAAGCTAACGTTAGTTTAGCTAACAGTTAATTAGGCTAACCGCTAGCTAACAGCTTGATTCAGTCTAAAATAACGTTAACTCAAACTAAATACTGGGAAAGCAGGCTACAGCTGATGTAACAGTTGTTCTATATTTTAACGGTTCTTTTCAGGTTTTATTTTGAGGGTCTTTTAAAGTTATTACATGTTGTCTAAGCTAGCGGTTAGCCGAATTAGCTGTTAGCTAAATTAACGCTAGCTTCCTTTATTCAGTGGTGCGCGGTGGTTTGTGGGATTGTAGTTCCTTTGATCGATATTGAAAATATGTACACAGTCTTGTACCTTTGACTTCTTGGGGATTTTCTGTTCGTTTTTTCACTTGAAATGACACGTTGTATGCTTATGACTCACGTCGTAGCTGGTTAGCCTAAGGCATGGTCTAAAACTCTTTGTATACGGATTTTTCCAGATGTCAATGTGAGAAATGAAATTTTCTTCCGGAACCCAAGGTCTCTCGGAGTGTGGGCGGGACTGTTGAGCTCTATATAACCAATATAAGCTGCTCTGTTTAGGCTACAAAACGTGCATGCAGGCTGAAATTCAACCGTGCGGTTTGGTTGGGATAAAGCTTTTAGCAGAAGGAATATCCGCTAGCTGCTAGGCTAATGTGCTAATGGTAAACACACAGAATATGGTACACGCACATGAGCTTGCAAACTGTGGCTTTTTTGACGACAACGCGAACATTGTCAACATAAAATCCAAAATACTTCCACACTTTCACACACTTCAGTGAAAGAGGAGGGGGCTCAAGTTCTGTCGATGGGTCTCCAGCATCTGCAGTTGCCATGTTATCTTCTGACTGGCTGTAGCTAAGTTAGAGGAGGTTGACTGACTCGCAGCACTTCAACATGTGTGTTTTTCCGCTTGACAAGCCGACCAGACGTGACATGGGGGCGTGGCAGTATCGACGATTCCATTTTTTATTCGATATTCAAGATTGTGACTTAATTTCGATAGATTTCGATTTAAAATCGAAATCGTGACACCCTTAAAGGCAACATCAACTAAATGATCAAATATTAGACATTTAAAGATGCGATATTATGCTCATTTTCAGGTTCATAATTGTATTTTAAGGTTGTACCAGAATAGGTTTACATGGTTTAATTTTCAAAAAACACCATATTTTTGTTGTACTGCACATCTCTCTCTCACTGCTGCAGCTCCTCTTTTCACCTTGTGTTCAGGTCTCTGTTTTAGCTGACAGAGTGAATCATCATTTCTTCTGTACTCTTTGATTCCACTCGCACATGCGCAGTAGCTCAGATCGTAGATCATGTCAGTTAGCTCCATAGACAGTGAAAGAAAGGTTGTTTCTCCAACATTGGTCAGTTAGCTACAAGGCAGGATTAGCTTGGAGACTTCTTCTAAGGGAGGGCACACATGTAAGTACTTCTTTTGTAGATTATGGTGAACTTGTGTGTGTTGTAGCAGTGCTTTGCCATTGAGAACGAGCTAGCATGCTAATGCTAGCGCTAGCATGCTAACGGTTGTGTTTAGCCCGTCGTTTCGGCTAGTGACGAAACAAGCCCTGCAGATTTTGAACAGCTCACCCGGAGACCGAAGGCAGGACACATTCAGAAACCCGTATCTTACTCAAAACAGCATGGCTAGATTTTCAAAGTTTGTATGTGTGTGGAAGCGCCAGAGACACAAAATAACACCCTAAATCCCAGACAAAGTGATTTTTTCATAATATGGGCACTTTAAACTTCTGACTCGTTGGGAATAAAGAAATGAAAAGCTGAGTGAAGTAGTTGGCGATGAGCAGATGAAGAATAGTGTTGCCTAATCAACTCAATGTTTGCGCTAAGATCATTGCAGGGCTCTCAAGTGTCACGCATTGAGCGTGACAGTCACTCATTTCGGTCTTTTGTCACGCACTCCCGCCACACATTGTATTTCTCACGCAGAAAAACTATTTATAATATATTTAATATTCCGCACCGCCCAAAATTTCTCTGGCCGCGCCGCTCTCACTATGGAACCGGGAGAAATCAAGCGTCTCCCCTGGAGTTCTTAGTCGAGCCTGCCGCTTATCAATCAGCCAATCAAAAAAAAAAAAGAAAGGGGCTACACCAGACGCGCCGTCAGCTGATATTGCCGAGGCTTCGGCTCGAATGTTTTGAGTGTAGCCCTGAATGTATTTTGAAAAGTTGACTGACAAATATGAAACGTGGCTTAGTGTCCACTCTCACTGTAAAAAGCTGCAGCTTCAGGTTTATGGACGCGCTCTGCTGTGGAGATGCTGCGGGAGATGTGACGCGTTTGAGCTCCGTTAATTCTGTTTTCCACCTCCGACGTAGAGCAGCGTTCAGCCACTTCACTAAACTTTGTCTCATTCAGAGACCCAGACGGGGATCTATGGTCTGTCAGAAGGTCTGAGGTCTACCGTATCAGCAGAGTAATCACGTAATGCACAGCAGACTATTGTGCAGGTGGATTATTTTCTGAAATATTGTGACTTTATTCTTGTAATAGCCTATTATCACTTTATTTTTCACAAAATATCACGACTCCTCCAAATCTCAGAGAACATGGGATGAGTTATATTTTGAATGTGCAAACGTTTTGGACATGAGCAGAAATCTTGCTCAAACACATCTGAAATATTAAAGTCCAGGGGTTTATTAATCCATTAAAATGAATAATGTAGGCTATAATTGAGGTGAATAATTGTCATATGCACATTTAAGGAGGTTACTTCCCCAACAAAAGATGCAAAAGAGAAGGTAAGAGTAAATGATGCCTAAGCTACATGTGTGCTGACTCAGATATAATTAGGAAAGTTGATCCAAAGGGGAATAAATAGTTGAAAGCAATACAGAATACCTGAGAGCCTTACTGCAATATATTCCATTATGTTTTTATATTTGAATTGTAATTTGTGTCCCTTTACATAAAGATATTTCCAGCATATTGATTCAGAAAAAGGTACTAATAGGTGGATAGAAATTCACCACAATGCAGGAAATGAAGTGTTTAATGCTCAACATTTTCTGGGGGTGGACCCCCAGAACCCCCCCATCATAAGTCACCAAACAAATCTGGAACCAGAACCCTGTCCTTTGGGCTGCCAGGCCAGCTATGATTATTGGTGCCATCTAACTAACATCTACAAACTGGAAGCTATGATGAACATACACTGGATATTAACAAGCTGGGCGGGGGGGGGGGGGGAGGTGGAATGTCACTCTTGCCTGTCTTCAAAACTTGAGAGCCCTGTCATTGGTCAACCTGTTCCACACTCTTTCAAACAATCCACAGGAAGAGCATGCTCATACACCACTAACATAAAAATAGCACCACACTTCCACGGTAGCATAATGAGGGTCCCTACATGTAAACCAAAGCATTGAGAACTTTGTAAGTGTACAGACAGTTTATTAAAAAGATAGTTTATAAAGACAGTAGCGTTCACGTATACAGCGGGCGCCATCTTGGGAAAACAGTCACGACCAGTCAAACGACAAACGCCGTGCTTGAGCTATGTTACTGATTACACGGCGTTCGTGGTTCGACTGGTCATGACTGTTTTCCCAAGATGACGCCTGCCTGTACACCGAATGGTACTGTCTTTATAAGCTATGTTTTTAATAAATAAAGAATAGAAGCTCCTGGTCTTCCCTCACCTGTAGAAGCCCAGGTGCCACTTGCCGACCATGTGTGTGGTGTAGCCAGCCTGGCGCAGCCTCTCAGGCAGAGTGTCCATGTGTGCAGGCAGACAGCTCGGCTGGCTGGGTCTGATAATGGAGTGTTGGAGTCCTGTGTGGATCTGATATCTGGAGGAAAACAAAAACTTGTTAGTGGCTTTCTACCAGACTGTAGAGGGCTGGGATGATATGCTTTTGTCCTGATTCAATTCTTTCACCATACACGGGTGCTGATTGGATTTGCATTGTGATTTTCATTTATTGCGATTCTAGAAGTATTGCGATTCGATAGTATTGAGTATTGGGATTTTCTTTTGCTTCTTTAACAAAAACAAAAGTTGGATAATACATTTCTAGAGACAATATATCATGAGACATTTCTAATAACTAATTGCTTTCAAAAAAATATGCACATCACGTCAGTCAGTCACTCTGACATTTATTTACTTTGTAAAGAAGAACATAACATGAACATTGAACTTTTGTGACACATGTTCTGTGTTTGACTGTTCAATGTTCCATCCTTATTAAAGTGCTCATATTATGCTCATTTTCAGGTTCATAATTGTTTTTAGAGGTTATATCAGAATAGGTTTATGTGGTTTAATTATCAAAAAACACCATATTGTTGTTGTACTGCACATTGCTGCAGCTCCTCTTTTCACCCTGTGTGTTGAGCTCTCTGTTTTAGCTACAGAGTGAGACATCTCACTTCTGTTCCATCTTTGTTGGGAGTCGCACATGCTCAGTACCTAGGTAAGGACTACTAGCCAGTCAGAAGCAGAGTATGAGGGGGTGCCCTGACAGTACCTAGGTAAGGACTACTAGCCAGTCAGAAGCAGAGTATGAGGGCGTGTCCTGACAGTACCTAGGTAAGGACTACTAGCCAGTCAGAAGCAGAGTATGAGGGCGTGCCCTGACAGTACCTAGGTAAGGACTACTAGCCAGTCAGAAGCAGAGTATGAGGGCGTGTCCTGACAGTACCTAGGTAAGGACTACTAGCCAGTCAGAAGCAGAGTATGAGGGCGTACCCTGACAGTACCTAGGTAAGGACTACTAGCCAGTCAGAAGCAGAGTATGAGGGCGTGCCATGCTAGCAGCTAGGCGAGCATTATAACGTGTGTTCCAAAGTGACCACGTGTGTCTCTGAAGTAAAGGCTGGACTACAACAGAGCTGTTTGGAGCAGTTTGTGAACAGTGTTTTCTGTTGGAGATGGTAAGTCCCTTTGGGGGGGACTTTGGACTTTTTCACTCTGTAAACCTATAACATGCACAAAAAGATATATAACACAATAAAGGAAAGGGAAAAAGCCAAACAGCATAATATGAGCACTTTAAAAGAAAAACCCTTATTGCTGGTGATTCATATCCATGTTGTCATCCTTGCATAAGAATATAGAGCAGTTTTGATGGTGTCTCATGTTATAATGCTCCATGGCGTGTTCTATCTGTTACACAGTGAATATTGAACTTCAGCTAAACTTAAACATTTTTTTTTTAAAAACAATTGCAAATTGAATCACAATAGCAATATCTGGCAGAAAAATGGCAATTAAAAAATGGTTGAGCCCTAGTGCAGATGCTGTGCACCTGCCGGTGAGGAGCTGGCTGCGGGACGGCGTGCAGATGGGCTGAACGTAGTAGTTCTCCAGCGTCACACCCTCCGCCGCCAGCTTGTCCAGAGTGGGAGTCTTGATGGTCGGGTTGTGGTAGCCGATGTCATTGAAGCCCTGTGTTAAGAAGCATGACAGAGTTGTGTTGAATGGCTCCATGATTTACACAGAACATCTGGCCTTTCCATCTGCAGGGACCGAATTAACTTGATGGCTTAAATACTACTTGGGCAAGTCCTTTTTCCCCCTCTGTGATACTTGTCTCCCAGATGGTCACAGACCCTCTGATTCCATATCTCCCTGGATATAGGAGCCATTTCCTGCTCTGTATACTGTATGTATATATGATAGAGATGTACTGTGACCAGGTTCAGGACCAAACTGTGATCAATCAAGTAACTGATTCAGGGTTTTCATTATTTTATTCCCTCATAAAGGGGGACATTTTTTACTGCTATAAATTATGCAATAACTGTTAACTTGGCCTACTTTTCCAATTATATGCCATAATAAAACAATTAAATTACATTTAAGAATTTATATACTGTCACCAACAGCTGAATGTGTGGTGTACGATGTAGGAAATCATCTGTTATGTAAACATGATCACATATATTGTCCTGGGGGTGTATATTTCATATTTGATAGGTGTTGTAGTCAGATTAGCATCGTAGAGCAGACATCTTCAACAGGGGGTCCTCAGAGTCACTGCAGGGGGGCCTCCAAATTATTGTTAGTTTTTTTTCAAAACTTAAAATGTCTTAACATGAATCCAACATATTATTAGCATCCCCACTAATGATAGGTTTACTGACCTATAGGTAAGGCAGTCACTAAGGTAGTCCTAATATTTCCATGTGCCATGTGTATATTTAACATTAAAAGATCATTAATAAAACCATGCCAACAATTATTCTTTTAATAGCTTAGATTTCAATACAAAAAATGGTGTGTAGAAAGGCTTTGGGCCACTCTACACGTTGTAGGCCCAATTTAATATGCAACTTTATTTTATACAATATACGTAGTAGGGGGTCCCTGCTCCGTCTGTCTTTCAGTTAAGGGGTCCTTGGTTTAAAAAACGTTGAAGACCTCTGTCATAGAGGAGACGTGGCACGCATGCGCACACACACACACACACACACACACACACACACACACACACACACACACACACACACACACACACACACACACACACACACACACCTGGTCATCTGTGAGGATAAAAATGATGTGCGGCTGGTTCTTGTTCTTGGGTTCTGTCTCTTGATTGGGAGTTTTTGTGTCGTTGTGGTTCTGTGTCTGGTTTGGTTTGGCCCGGTGAGCAGACAGGCGGCCCAGGCTGATGAAAACACTCAGCACAGTCAGAGCCACGACAGCAGCCTGCATCTTTACTGCACCAGCCCTGCAAACAAAAACAACAACAAAAACCCTGACATCAAAATTGAGCAGATTCCATGAACAAAACCCCAGGGAAGTAGAGCTTCAAGATGTTTCAGTCGGCACAAATTCACATGCGCAGGCCATCGCTGGCGCACTGACTGCAGATCATAAAACCACATTTGGGATGGACTCGCCAACTCTGGCTGTAACTGTGATCTGAAACACATCCATCTGGTCGGGAGAGAGCTAAAACTCAGGAGGCATTTTTAACTATCAGTCTTTGGAACAGAATAATACCAATAAAAAGTTATAAGAAATATTAGCCTGAGAGAGCAGAAACAGACTAGTTTGAATGGGACGTTTATTTTACAGAGCTTCTATCCATTTTAAGATTTTAATTATCACTTTTTTAAGGCCTGGATGGGACTGGCCCCTGAGAGTATGTGAAGGATTGATTTATGAGCCTAAGTGCAGCCTGAGATCCTCTGGTGGGCCCCTTGTGGAGATTCCAAGATCTAGATTGTAAACCAGGGCTGAGCAGGTCTTGCTATCAGGGTCCCGGCAAGGATGTGCTACACCAAGATTGATATTTGGGAATCTAATAAACGGATTTAAACCGATCTTTCAATCAGTTTGTACAAAACTGTGATCAATCAATTAAAGATCAATTGAAAATGACGACTTTTTTGACATTGTTAATGCTTTTTTCGACATTTATGGAGCTTTTCTTTACTACCACTAATATATACACCACTAACACCAACGTATTACCACTAGATTTAAAACACAGATTTTTGGAATTCATGGTCAATAAACCACATTTATATGAAATTACTACTTACCTGCTTACCTACTTTTGAGTAAAAAAAAAAAAAGATTAATTATTTTGTTAAGATCGGAGGAACATATGTTCATGGATAATCACAGACTGTCAAAGTTTAGTCACTGTTTGGAAACTTTTTAAATTTGTTCTCAAATGATATTAAATTGAATGAAACGCCCAAAATTCAACTGATCAGTAATTTTACCTGTGAAGAACATTGTATGGAACCATCCATGTTATTTTTGGGCAATTTGGTTGACAAAAAAACTTAGAAAACGGGTCAAATTTGACCCGAGGACAACAGGAGGGTTAGAAACACACTTTTTAAAATGCGCTTTTATTTAATAATTCCTTGCTGTGTATATCTTATAATCAATTATATTGTTTAAATATCTTATATACTTTATTTTAGTTTATTATTACTTTTGTGTTCTTATTTTATTGTCATTTTATTGGCTTTTATTGTTGCTGTTGTGAAGCAAAGGCGCAATACAAATACAATTTATTATTACTACATATTAGATTGGAAGCATGGCCAGGATAACTCAGTTGGTAGAGCAGGCACACAGACATTTTCACAGATGTAAACAAACATTGTAAATGGACCCAAGTTGATTTCCTGTTGCAGTGTATGTGAATGGCATCAACTGACAGGAAGTTAACAAGGGGCCAGGCTGTTGCCTAGCAATGGAATTCCATTGAAAAGGTCTATCCACCTTATTCCTAGCTCCCATGATACCTTGCGTGAATTATGGGCACGACTTCCGGAGCCGGCGATTGCCATGGTAACAGTCATAAAGAGTCATTGCGGGCTTTCAGCGTTTGCGAAATAAAACATGTGGGAACACAGCCTGTTACACCTCAAACGGGACAATGTGATTATACCTCTGCCTTCTGCTATTGAGAGATGGGAGGACGACCTAAAAAAGTGGCCTCAGATAACGGACACTAGCATATTTAGCTACTTTATCAACTCTGTTGCTACGGACGGTGAAGCGATGAATAACCTGGAAAGCTCGGAGTCTTATCAGTACCTCCACAGCAATAAAGTCAGTCGCATTTATTTGGGACACAACCTTGTCTACCTTAAACATACTGTCTATGACCTTAAAGCAGACATAGAGCCTAGTCAGAGCCTTACAGTCCCATCACGGTCCTGGGTTTTAGTTTCATCGTCAGGTGAAATACAAACAGCTGGTGCTCGTGTTGCTGGACCAGGGCCATCCTGCAGCCATGCAGGTTCAATACTTTGGAAGGTAAAGTGTTGATTATTTTGATAGTAAAATTTTTTTTCAATGTATTTTGTAATATTAGTTTGCAACTAACAACAGATTTAGCTTAGTCTGGGTGTTATAGGCTACAGCCGCAAACAGCGCAACAGGTACCAGAGCTCCGCAATGACATCTAATAACAATAATAATAACAACATATGTTTAAACACAAACCAGTTTCAGTTACATTATAGTTAAAATTACTTTAGAAAGAAACACTGTTGACGGCTGGCTGGGGCCAGAGCCATGTCTTCCTCTGTCACTCTGGCTGGGGTTAACGTTAACGTTACTAGGGAAACGGCTCATTCTGCTATCTCACCGGAAGTTGCACCCATAATCATTTCAGTAGCCCCCCCGAGAATAAGGTGGATAGAGGTGTATGCCTCGACGCAGGAGGTCCAGGGTTCGAGTCCGACCTGTGACGATTTCCTGCATGTCCCCCCTGTCTAGCTGTCCTATCCATTAAAGGTGGAAATGCCCCAAAAATAATCCTTAAAAAATATCTTTATTTGACTGAAAGACACAATTCAATTGTTAATCGCAAATATTTCTGAGACAATTAATCATACAGTGAAATGTGGAATTGTTCCAGCTCTACCCGTAATATAGTAATTTCTCTGTAAAAACAATTGAGCGACAGTTTATGTATAAATGACCCAGACAGGATCGTCTGTTTTTGTCTAAACCAGCAAATTAAGTGACAGATTAAGGTATTTTAATTCATGTAAAATCATGTAAAAATCTAGACTGGGTAAACCAGCCTGATCTGCCGGTGATTTGATTTCTCCCTGCAGCTCAGGCTGGAAACCTGCACGTTTATCTTTCTTGCTTCTGTTACAAATCTGCCGGAACCAATCACAAACTGGCTTATCCACCTGGCGCGCTATTGGCGGGTTTAACATGAAGACGATAGAGAAGTGACTAAGCAGCTTCTTGTTTACATTCAACATGGCGGCCACCGAAGTGCAGCAACCCGTCACTGCTGTTTTAAAAGATTTCAAAGGCAAGTTTTCTCTGAAAACGGTACAGAAACTTGCCCTGACAGTTCCTACAAAAGAAGGATGTGTTTGCCGGCTTTGGTAAAAGCCTAGGGTGACCATATTTTGATTTCCAAAAAAGATGACACCCGGCCCGGCCTCGAGACACAAATTCAGACAGGCTTATCAGAGGTTAATGAACATACTTTATTATGCCTCAATGGTACAAAAATAACTTCTGTAATAAAATCTGTTATAAACTGTAACAAAATAATAGCTCTCTTTTCAAATAAATAAATAATATCAAATTATGTTCTAAATATGACCTCTTCTGTGCCAGAAAATCCAGCTTCAAATAAATATCTCTTAATGCCTTTTCAATGTAATAAGATAAATAATAAAACAGTCTCACAAAGATACTAACTTAACAAACAAAAAGGATATATAGTCCTATAATACTCTATAATACTTTTAATCTTTAGTTGTCTTCTTCATCCTCTCTTTCTTCTTCATCCTCCTTGTCTGCCCATCCATATTTTGCTGTATGTGCCCCGGACAGTAGGTAAAAAGTGGATATGTCCGGGCAAAAGAGGACGTTTGGTCACCCTAGTAAAAGCCTAATTTACCAACTAGCCCTGCTGGTGGCCAAACGAATGGAGCTCAGCTGATTGGTTGAAGGACTATCCACTTGCATACAGAGTCATTTGAACTATGCCCATTAAGGATTAGGGCTGGGCGATAAAACAATAACGATATGTATCGCGATAGACATGTAATCAATATCAATAAAAAATGCGTTCGATAAAAGTTTGATAATTTTTTTTATTCGTCGGAAGAGGAAGAAACCAGAGGTTTCAAAGCAAGTTTGGTTGCATGAACAAAGGCACTCAATCTCTGGTAGCCTAGCAACGTAGGGAGTGACACGCTAACAGCCAATCATGTAACAGAATTGTGTTTGGTTGCGCCATATCGTTGTCTCGTGTTGGATTCTTCAATAACAGAACCACCGTGGAGTGATAAGTGGAAAATGCGTGCTGCAGCGAGCGCGAAAGTTCTTGATGAAACGGGAAACGTCAGCTCGCTAGTATGGCAGTTTTTTGGATTTTATAAGTCTGACCGTAGTCAGACCAATGTCATCTGCAAATTATGGAAGACCATCGTCCCCACCGCAAACCTGTTTTACCACCTTAGCCGCGCTCACCCTTTGGAGCACAGCCGTGTTCGCCAGCAACGTCCAACAACATCTGCAGCTGGAACCCCGCACAAGCAGCAGAGCACCATGGAGAGGTACTCTCAGCGCCTTATGACTGTAAAAGCTAAACGGTACAAATAAATAACGGAGGCAGTGGCATATCATATAGGCAAAGACATGCTTCCGCTGAGCACTGTTGAGAAGCCAGGTTGCACCCCCCCACCATGTACGGTTTAGGCTGTACCGTGACTGTTAGACGGAGAAAAATAATAACTGTTACTGTGCTGTATCAGGTTTGTTTTTTATGTTACAGATGTAAAGTCTACCTCGGTTTTATTTCAATTTCTCCTATGTTTACAAAACACTGCACATATTTTAAAACACTTCATTCACCAGAAGTGTTCATAGTGATTTTAGACTTATGTTTACATTTGAATTATTGGAGTGTTTTCCATGGTTGTGTTGACATTTCTGCTTTTATAACTGAGATGATTATAATCGGAGGAAGGTTAAGCTTAAAATAAAAACGTTTAAATTGAATACATTTTTTTTTCTCCTGGTCCTTATTTTAAATAGGTCATAAAAAATATCAATAATTATCGATATCGACTGATATGAAACACTTATATCGTGATACAGTTTTCAGCCATATCGCCCAGCCCTATTAAGGATGCTCCGATCAGGATTTGTGGGGCCGATCACCGATCGCTGGAAGACGTATCGGCCGATACCAATCACTTTTATGAACTGAAAATTACGCCATTACTTAACAGTCACACATGTTTAGAGAATGTATCAGTAGCCTAATTGTTTGGCTTTTTGTCCTAGCTCAAAATCTAAAAAATGTCCTTTCAATCACTGCAGACATTTCTTCAGCACACACACACACTCACACAAACACACACACCGACAGACACACACAGACCCACACACACACAGACAGACCGACACACACACACCGTCACACACACACGGACCGACACATACGGACACACACACACACACACACACACACACACACACACACGGGGAAACAGCTGTTTGAGTGGCGCCGGAGCTGCTAGCTACACGACTCCACTCTGCCTTAGCGTTAGCTAACTTTGAAAACTCCTCATCCTCCTTTCTGTGACTAACCTTCAAATGTCTGATGAGGTTGGTGGTGTTGAAATGTCTTTGGAGCTTTCCTCCTCGTGGTATTTCCTTGGCACACACGTTGCAAATCGCTAATGCATTGTCTTTTTCCCAGATAGCAATGAGTCGGCGGACCACCGGCGGTGCTCCAGAGGCAGTAGAAGCATCAGAAAGAACACATTTGCTGGAGCACCACCGGTGGCAGCCGCTTTTTAAAAGCGGTAGCCACCTTCCTACCGCCTTTGTTCCGCGGCCGCCCGCAGCCCAACTGCTGTTCTGCCGCCGTTCAGACACCTTGTAGAACTGCCAGACCGCTGAATGTAGGGACGCCGTCATTTTAGCTCCATGTAGAAAATGTTCTCACGAGTAGTGTGCTCTTAATACATCCATGGTAGTGCGTCATCTGATCGGCCTATCTGATCGGCATTTATGGAGACCACCGATCAAACTATTTAAAGCCATTATCAGCCGATACCGATCGGTGACCGATCAATCGGAGCACCCTTAATGCCCATTGATCCCGCCTCTTGTGCAGTAGAAAATACAGAGCAGACTCCCCAGACTAATGTTCAATCTTAAAGTGCCCATATTATGAAGAAATCACTTTTTCTGGGATTTAGGGTGTTATTTTGTGTCTCTGGTGCTTCCACACACATATAAACTTTGAAAAAAATCCATCCATGCTGTTTTGAGTGAGATACGGTTTCTGAATGTGTCCTGCCTTCAGTCTCTGGGTGAGCTGTTCAAAATCTGCAGGGCTTTTTATATCAGTAGCCGAAACGACGGGCTAACCACAACCGTTAGCATGCTACCTCATTCTCAATGGCAAAGCACTGCTACAACACACACAAGTTCACCATAATCTACAAAAGAAGTACTTACATGTGTGCCCTCCTTTAGAAGAAGTCTCCTGGCTAATCCTGCCTTGTAACTGACCAAAGTTGGAGAAACAACCTTTCTTTTACTGTCTATGGAGCTAACTGACATGATCTACGATCTGAGCTACTGCGCATGTGCGAGTGGAATCAAAGAGTACAGAAGAAAAGATGATTCACTCTGTAACTAAAACAGAGACCTGAACACAAGGTGAAAAGAGGAGCTGCAGCAATGTGCAGTACAACAAAAATATGGTGTTTTTTGAAAATTAAACCATGTAAACCTATTCTAGTACAACCTTAAAATACAATTATGAACCAGAAAATGAGCATAATATGGGAGCTTTAAAATATTGAGCTTAGCCAGTGATAGCCAGACTAGTAAAAATCAAATTCTGGCATAAAGAAGTCCTGCTCATTAATAAAAAGAAATTCCATTTTTGTGGAACTAAAACGGTTCTCTGTGCTTTAACACAATGTTGTTGGTGTTACTACACACACGTACAGTATATGAATATGTGGGCCTACTTATTTACTACAAAGCAGGTCCCGTAGTACACTTACATTGTGATGAATCTTAAAATAAAATATGGTCCTCAATTTCTGTTGTGGTGGTTGGAGTTAGTGATGGTGTTACAATAGGATTTTAGAGCCCTAACTAATGGGAACTATCACTCTTAATGGATCTGTCCATTATTTATTCAATAAAATAAGTTGATTCATTTGTCAATAAATATGAAAACATTTTTAAATGTGTGTTGTGTGAGCCCAAGGTGACGTCCTTAAATAGCACGTTTTGTGTGAGCAACAGTCCAAAAGCCAAAGATATTCAGTTCACAATGACATGAAACAGATACAGATCAAAAATATCAATCAAGATATCAAGGCTTCCGTTGACCGATCAACAACAATTATTCACAAGTAGATTGGATTATGTTTGAAGTCACTTTAGTTTTGTCATAAACCTTACGTTAAAATGTAATTCACTACAACATAGGGCAGCACGGCATGAGGAAAACATGCAATATGCGATAACGCTGAATATGGAGACAACAATATCACTTGATAAATGATAAGTGATAAATAAACAGATATTACAGTGTTCTCAGTTCCGCTGCTTTCATTCTTCTAAAATACAACAAACTGCTTGTTTCTTTAAAATTTTCAACGTTCTTTTATTCAGACTGATCTCATGAAGTGGCGTATGTATGACACGCCAATTCGTATGCCATTTTTGGCGTGTTATCAAGACGCATACTCGCTTTTTAGTGTGTTTATCAACGCTGTTTGGCCTCCATTGACTTACATTACCTTGCAATTGCATGTGAATTTACACCGTAGCGAGGTTGGGGTGGTGGATGGGTAAAACACAGGACTTTCACCCAGGAGACCAGGGATCGTGTCCCACATGTCACATTTCCTAAACTCAACTGTCGCTTTCTTCTTTTCCTAAACCCAACCCGCGTGTCATGTTTCCTAAACCCAACCGTAGCTCTCTTCTTTTCCTAAACCCAACCAGTTCTTCTTTTCGATATATAGCCCTACTACAACACACTCAGGCCTCAAAGTTACCATAGAGCTCAAACAAGACCTGTCTGTGTCACAAACCAAAAAGAATTCAGCTTCTCAAAGATAGTAGGACCCTCTGCCTGTTTCAGAGAGCCTCCCCAACAGACATCCAGTTTAAGTTTCCCACAAACAAAGGGCTGACACAGAGGCGCTGTGTGATTTATTAAGGCCTGATTCCCTGGCAGTGAGCAATGAAGGAATGCTGCCAGATGTTGTTGGAGCTTCTTTGGAAAAGAAACGGTTGTACTTAAAACACACAACTTAAGCCCTCTTTCAGCAGACATTTCAGGGCTGATGAACTGCTTTAGATTACATTTCCCCAGCGGTGGAATGTAACTAAGTACATTTACTCAAGTACTGTACCTAAGTACAAATGTTGAGGTACTTGTACTTTACTTGAGTCTTTTCTTTCCATGCTACTTTCTAGTTCTACTCTGCTACATTTCAGAGAGAAATATTGTACTTTTTACTCCACTACATTTATCTGACAGCTTTAGTTACTAGTTACTTTACACATTAAGATCACAAAAAACATGTAGATTATAAAATCTGATGTTTTATTCTAAAGTAAACTATCCAACAATATAACGTCCTACAAGTCCAGCTGAGATGATGAGACCATTAAACACACAACTGGTTGGATCCTTTACACTTTCTACAATGGGAGGGCAGTTCTTTACTTTTAATACTTTAAGAACATTAGTATTAGGATGTGGGAACAGTTCAGCCCATGATCATTTTATTGATGCAACTTTACACATTTGTATAATTGTAAATTAGGTGTGAATGTGTAAAATTGTATATTCTGATGTTTTGGTACAATGCATCTCTCCTTGTTCTTATACAAGGTTAATGTTTCATGGTGCATTGTGCCTGTTTAAATACAATTATATTACATTACTATTAGGGATTGACCAATTATCAGCCTTGCCGATTATCATGGCTGATATTTGGCAATTTGCAGATTATCTGTATCAGTCTTTAATTTTACTGATAACCAATGAAGTTAATTAACTATCAAGTGCACTATTTTGGCTCCACTATAGCTCTGTAATGGCCCTAACACACCAATCCGATTATCGGCCGTCAGACAGTCTGGCGAGGTCAGTGACTCAAGTCTGTTTGGTGTGTTCTGTGCCGTCGTCCGTTGGAGGAGCCGTCAGCCTTCATTTGGGCTGACCTGACTTGCTGGGTCGGAGGGCGGGCAGTCGGACTCAATGCCCAATCTGATTGGTGGAGTGCTAGCCTGGAAATCACGGGCGGGATGAGTCTGACGAAAATCTTTTAAACTGACCTTTGTCAATCTGAAATGAAGACAGATTCAGCAACTGCATGGTCTATTTCTCGCTTAAAATGTTTTCATAAAATAGTTTGCCTGCTGTTATGGAGACGTATTACGTCTCGCACACGTGCAGAACGTACGCTCAAGTCGGCGTCGCTTCAGTGTGTTCCGAGGCACTTTTTGGACCTCGGTGAGACTGATCAGTCCGACTGGCTTTTCTGCTGACGGTCGGCCGTCGGGTTGGTGTGTCAGAGCCTTAAGGAGTCTGCAACACCTGCAAACAAACTGATAGCATGTTAAGACTTCAGAAAGCTATTTTTGTTTTTATTTATTCATTTTTTTGACTGTGTATTATGTTTGGAGTTTCACTTTCATTAAACAAACTTTTGTGTTGGAGTTTATAACATTCCAAAATGTTAATTTTGACTAAAAGATTTTCATTTTACTGTAAATGCATATCTGTATCAAACACATGTCAAACTTAAGGCCCGCGGGCCAAATCCGTCCCTTTACAGATTTCTTTTCCAAACGTTTTTGTGTACCTTTTCGGCGCTTTTACTATGATGGCTAAGGAACTTTTTAACTAACTTTTTTTTGGGGCTTTAAGTCAACCAAACTGTAAGTGAGGAGACTATATGAGACATGCAATAAAACAGTCCAAGATATTTTACTTTTTTGATTAAATAAAGGGATGTCAATAAACTCTACATGTCTGGCCCTTGATGTGATTCTTATTTTCCAGTGTGGCCCTTAAAGGAGAATTCTGGCCAATTTTTACGTTAATCTTGATCTCTATAATTATGCATGTACTTTCGATTGAAAAAAACCCCGACCCCAATTGGTGCAGGCAACACGGAGTAGCTGCAGCTACGTGTACAAACATCCACTCAGCTAAACCAGCAGTTGTCAGGGCAGAATTTATAGTGCCTTTGTGCCTCTTAACAGACACAAAATGCAATTAAAATGTCTGTGCAACATGAACAGGGCCCTTACGTGACAACAAGATGCGTTTTCATTGTTTTAATTCACCTACCCTGTCTCAATACTGCTGGTAGCTAGCTTGCCCGGTGTTAGCTGCTAGCAGCTAGCTAGCTGTTAGCTGCTTGGTGCCATCCGTGATAACTGTGTTCAGCCAAAATATCACGCAGCAGTTCCATGTGTATTTGTAGCTCATCCATTTTGTGTGTGATTGATCTGGTGCTGGTGAGTAGGAGGCTTGACATTGTCAATCTGTGTTAGCCTGGATCTCCCCGCCTTCGTCGCCTCCCGCTCCCGAAAACATTCCAGTGAGCACCCGGTGGTCTGGCTATGTCCTCCAGAGGCCAGGTCGTGCCTTCACGATGAAAAAAGTTTATTTCCCCTCAAAAATAGGTAATTGAGCACTGTAGTGGTTATGACCATATCAGTGACTATGTAACTACATGGACACGGGCCAAATGATGTCTGTGGCTTGCACAGTGATAGCGTTAGAGAAGCAGAAACTAACAGCTAACACCGGGCAAGCTACCCACCAGCAGCATCGAGACAGGGTAGGTGAATTAAAAAAATGTCTGAGTTGCATCTTGTTGTCACGTAAGGGCCCTGTTCATGTTGCACAGACATTTTAATTTCATTTTGTGTCTGTTAGGAGGCACAAATGCACTCTAGAGTCTGCCCTGACAACTGCTGTTTTAGCTAAGTGGAAGCGAGTGGAGGTAGCTGCAGCTTCTCTGTGTTGCCTGCACCGATTGGGGTCGGGTTTTTTTCAATCTAAAGTACACGCATAATTATAGAGATCAAGATTAACGTAACAATTGGCCAGAATTCTCCTTTAAAGCTGTTTTATGCTTCTGCGTCAACTCCACGCCGTAGCTACGTGTTTCTGAGTTCTGCGTCGGGATTGCTTTGCATCACGGTGCATTTCACCGCCATAACGCTAGGGGGCGATAAGTCTGAGGTTATTTGCGAGGTGTCTCCCAGCCAGTTTATGTTATGTTAGCAGGCAAACTTTAGCACAACTGCCCACAAAGTACTGCTTGCTGGCGAAGTGCTAATTTCAAAATGTTACTGACATATAGACACTTTACAAACAGATAACCCGTCATTGTAACCAAAATATGTCTGAGTTTATTTGCAAAGCTGATGTCAGTGAACTAGCATGTTGCTATTCCCCACAGTAGGCTGCTTGAAACACCGACTATCAACACACAGGGCCAGTTGACCAATCACAGTCCTTGCGGTCTGCGTCACCTTGACGCAAAGTTACACATTTTTGGAGGTGCATGTCGAGCTACGGTGGAGGGCTGGGAGGGGGGTTTGTAGCGATGCAGAGAGGGGTCTGCGGGGGTACGCCGTTGATTCTATGCAGAAGCATAAATCAGCCTTTATTGAAGTTGAGTTTGACACTCCTGCTGTATCGGTTCAATATAGGCTATATCGGGTTCATTAACTACTTATAATCGGTATTGGATCGCTTCAAGACACTAGTACTTACATATAGGGCCATGAATGGATCAGCCCCAGCTTACATCCAGGACATGGTCAAACCATATACCCCAACCCGCCCACTTCGCTCTGCATCAGCCAAACTGCTTGCTGCTCCCTCACAGCGAGGGAGAACTAATCACTCAACGAAATCCCGACTGTTCACTGTCCTGGCTCCCAAATGGTGGAACGAGCTCCCCACCGATATCAGGATGGCCGAAAGCCTACACACATTCCGCCGAAGGCTAAAAACACATCTCTTCCAACTACACCTCGGATAAAAAAATAAATAAATTTCATATGTCTCTTTGTAGCTTACTTATTTAAAGCTATGTACTTGCACTTACTACTTGTTGTCTGGAGTTTGTTCCTTCAGTTGAAAGCACTTAATTGTAAGTCGCTTTGGATAAAAGCGTCTGCTAAATGACATAATGTAATGTAACAATATCGGTCGACCCCTAATAAGTATAATCTGTTTACAAGCGTCAAAGCCAAGAGCAGCAAACTGTTGATTTCATGTGTCAGACTTGACTACTGGTTTCCCATTCCATTACTGGTGGAAGTGTTCATGACACACACACACACACACACACACACACACACACACACACACACACACACACACACACACACACACACACACACACACACACACACACACACACACACACACACACACACACACACACTGTGTGCTGGACATGCACTCCTGTCCTGTGACAGCCTTGAGTGTGTTAGTTCAGAGTAAGACTGTACAAGCACAGACTGGTCGTGCATTAAATGTGTTGTGATAAAGTCTGCAGCCTGTATCAAGTTACAAATTCACTGAACCCCATTAGAAATACAGAAAATGACAATAGAAGTATTCAAAGTCTGACACAACCGTTCAATCCAGCAAATAATCCAAACAGCACCATGTGATGTTTTAAAACCAGCACATTTCTGATGGGATGCACACATCTATTCATCACACCACAGCAGCTGTGTGTTAGCCAGGCCTGAATCAATACCTCGATATTGGATCAATGGGAGTGAACGGCTCTTCTTCTTCTCCTCCTCCTCCTCTCCTCTTCCTCTCTGCTACTCTTCACTTCATTCTCCACTCCTCGGCTCTTTCTTCAGGTCGCACAAAGTTTGGTGTGCGTGAAGTTCGCAGAAGACGCAGCATGTCCCCAACTTTCCACAAAACCTTCCTTTAGTCTGAGGTCTGGCCTCACTGCCAATGAAATTCGACCAAAGTGAAGACAGCCACAGCACCGCGCTCACACTACCGGTCTGACCTGTCAAAATAAAACACCCCCCGAAAATACAATAATATAAACATCCACATGTACACAGGCTAATAGACTATAACGTTGTGATCTATGCACGCTCCCAAATCAACCGTTAACAACCTAACTGTAACCGTTAATTATCAATATTTCAAAAGGCAGCGAAAAGAGACAAATGTTAATGTTCTTTTTCAGCAAAAATGAAGGCTAAAGAAATGAAACGCCCCTATTTTTTCCCAGTTGTATATTATTGCTAGTTACCAATTAAAAATGCTAGTGTTATAGTGGGAAAGTTATACACCCTAGTTTGGATAGATTTGGTTGTTTCCTCAGTTTGCTCTATACATGTTACATATTTTTTTCAAGTTCATCGCTGTGTTAAGTTAGCAGAGAAACCTTCATTCATCGCTCACTCATGAGCGATCGTTTGAATTCATTCTGACGCCAGAGCAACTCACTCAAAAGACAAATATTTCTAATTCTAAAAATATTTCTTCATGTATCCATAAATACAAAATTGTTCATTTTATGTGTTCAAACCATTTTACATAGCCTAGATTCAAACCTGGACTTCATTTTCCTATCGTGATAGTTTTATTTTGAAGGCTGAAATGCTACAGTCTTTGTTGTATTTATGTTGGCGCAGGGAAAACAATAAAAATCCGTAACACCGTTTGTTTATGGATGTACACTGCTTTAATCTGATTCTTGTATCTTGTGAGCAGTGTCACCGTTACAGACTCCCTGTGTGTGGCTGTGTGATGCAGCCTGTTTACAGCCAGGAGCCAGCTGGCACTCCGGAGGAATCCAGGAATTTCTCTCTTTACGCAACCAACTGTACAGACGCAAAACTGCATCAAGGAGACAAACCAGGGGGAGACCGGAAATAGGTCAGATTAATCAAGAAATAAAAGCTCACATTATCTATCTATCTATCTATCTATCTATCTATCTATCTATCTATCTATCTATCTATCTATCTATCTATCTATCTATCTCTGTCTCTCTCTCTCTCTCTCTCTCTCTCTCTCTCTCTCTCTCTCTCTCTCTCTCTCTCTCTATATATATATATATATATATATATATATATATATATATATATATATATATATATATATATATATATATATATATGGGAAGTGAGGTAACAGATAGGCTACAAGTAACACCAACTCTTAACATTGTTAAATGTACTGTGTAGGCCTACTTCAACTTCAACTTTATTTGTGTCCCCGAAGGGCGATTAGTTGTGCAGCAAGTATAACACATAAGACACATAAATACATACAAGTTCTACACACAGTCCAATTGGAACACAACCGTAACAGTATGAGGGCAAATAAATACCAGGACAAGGTGCATGATAGCAGCATCAAAGTAACTTATATAGGTTAGAAAAAAGTGCATATCAGCCTACAAGTGTAGTGTTTTAAGTATTTTATTATCTAAAATCATAGTCTTCATTCATAAATATGTCCTCTGCCAATGATCTGACTTATCCTCGTAAGCAAAGAATTTATTATCTGTATTTACATTGGACGGGCAAGTCCAAGGAAGCTTCCATGTCGTTCCACCATTGTGAAAAACTATAATTGCTAAGAGGGACATAAAGCACTAGCCTACCTGTCTAGTTAATCCACAATGCGTTTTCGTTCAGAGCCAGCGTCACGTGACTGAAACCAGCTGAAACGGAGAAGGAGATCAGTGAGAGGTGCTTGTCACTGCCTCGGCAAATTTGAAAGCCTGCACTGCACTTTAGTTCATAATGGAGGATCATACTTATGCCGAGCCACAGGAGAAGGAATCCTCGTCGCCAAAACAGCGAAAATTGGAAGACATGTTGTCATAGCTTCTTGGTACATAACTACGGAAGCCGAGAACGGCCATTGATTTTTTTTTTTTTTTTAGGGATTATTTTTTCATGCACTGTTATCTTGTGATAAAGACTTATTAATTTGTTATCTCGATATAACAAAGTTTGTTTTCTCAAGATTTTTGTTTTGTTTTCTCAAGATGTTTTTGTTTTATGGATTTTTTTTGTGTACCTAAGACACCCTTCCATTTAATCCGGGGAATGGGGCTCCATAAGTGGATAGAGGTCAGCCGTTTCTCCCTCCTCTTCTCCGGTCAAATACTTGGGAAAAATCCCACCACGACACCCTTCCATTTAACCCAGGGAATAGGCACAAAAAAAAATCCATAAAAAAAAAAAACGTCTCAAGAAAACAAAAAAAAATCTTGAGAAAACAAACTTTGTTATACCGAGATAACGAATTAATAAGTCGTTATCACGAGATAACAGTGCATGAAAAAAAAAAAAATCAATGGCTGTTCTCAGCTTCCGTACATAACGGCTACCGTAGATGCAACACGCATTTAAAAAAGCGAGGCGCTAGAGAGCACTATTCGTTTGAATGCATAATACAATTTCACCACTAGATGGGAGAAATTCCCAAGGGGCCAGGCTTCTCTCCTCAGAGTGAAGCCTCCTATGGCGCCATTTTGATGCTAATAAGCTATCACCCCCCGTTAGCATCCCATTCACTGCCATTAATTTTGGCGTCACTTTGACAGCCAATAACTTTACATCTGAAGCATTTAAAGATTTCATTTGACCATCGTTTATTTCTAAAGAAACACGACAATGTATAAAAGGCTCCATTACCTTGTACCTCACGTTATGGCTCCGTAGCAGACATTTTTATAAAAATAGGCTAACGATTGTGTCATAACCACGCGACTTACTGTCGCATAGTACAGGAATTACCGTATAGTACAGGAGAGCTCGCAGGCAGTTTGGACTTACATTAGCTGTTTAGTTTAATTGCTAATGTTAACTAGCATTTTAGTTATCAATAATTAGCCTGTACCTATGTTATCTCATTACATATACCTACGCTCTCTGTCTCTGCAAGATTCGGAATGATTGAGATTTCTCTTGGCACAGCTACCAGGAGACTTAATTCAATTCAATTCAATTCAATTTTATTTAAAGTATCAAATCATAACAGGAGTTATCTCAAGACACTTTACAGATAGAGTAGGTGTAGACCACACTCTATAATTTACAAAAAACCCAACAATCCCCCCAAGAGCAAGCACTAGTGCAACAGTGACAAGGAAAAACCGGACAGACCCAGGTTTACAATTTAGTAGCTGGGTCCATTTTATATAGGTCAGTGGAAATTCCTACACAGTGTACCTTTAAGAATATGTTAATTAGAGATGTCTGGTGTTGTGATTATGTGCTTGTTGCTAAGGTGTTTTTTCCTGTTCCCACACTGTACTCTTCACAGGAACATAGTCTGGGAGTTGCCTTTTTTCTCCTCCCCTTTCCTCATGTTATGCTGTATTTTTCTTACTTGATGCATCTTCCAGCCCTGTCTACCCCCCTTGTATGTATGTTTGTTTGTGTACAGGCAGGTTGATGGTTCTTTTTGTGAAGCACTTTGGAAACCTTGTGTTTGTTAAAATGTGCTATATAAATAAAGTTGGATTGGATTGGATATTTAAATATATATAAAAATTAATCAAAATTAAATCGTGATTATGATTTTGGCTCAGAATGATCACAAAAAAGAATAATCGAGAAAAACAAGTATTTAGCTCATTACGTTTTGCAAGTAAACTCTTATTTTCTCCTGTGTTATGAATAAAAATATTAAGTTTAAATAGGAAAAGTATTAAGGCAAATTTCACAGTTGTATGTTGTTTTTTTTACTGTTGATTTATTTAACTTTTTCCATAATAATAATAATAATTGCAACATCTTTCCAGAAGTCAACGAGTTATCGTCCATCCATCCATCCATCGTCGTCCGCTTATCCGTGGTCGGGTCGCGGGGGGAGCAGCTCCAGCAGGGAACCCCAAACCTCCCTTTCCCGAGCCACATTAACCAGCTCTGACTGGGGGATCCCGAGGCGTTCCCAGGCCAGGTTGGAGATATAATCCCTCCACCTAGTCCTGGGTCTTCCCCGAGGTCTCCTCCCAGCTGGACGTGCCTGGAACACCTCCCTAGGGAGGCGCCCAGGGGGCATCCTTACCAGATGCCCGAACCACCTCAATAATCGTGTTGATCGTAATTTCAATATTGACCGAAATAATCGCGATCATATTTTTTACCATAATCGAGCAGCCCTAACACAAATGGTGTTTGTAAAAACAAAATGTTGCAGTCAGTGCTTTTATTTTGAAAGTTATTAACAGAAATCCTGATGATGGATGGCTGGATGAATTGATGGGATGGATGACTAACAGTGGTTATTTAAAACACCTTAACATAAATTAGGCGGATAGAATGAAGGAAAACACGTTTTTTGATCTGGTGAACAGACTTCTTCTAACACCCTTAAGGTCTTACTTCTTCTGACTTGACTGACATTGTTGTAGCTTAGAAAGGAAACAGTTGTTGTTTACCCATACTTAAAACACAATATTTTAGCCCTTAAATGTCCATAATTTCTCCAATAAACCAATATTAATTGGTTAATTTTTTCTATTAAGCTAATAGTAGTTGCTCATTTAAATGCCAAGGCTTAAGCATTCATGGTTATTATGGGGATTTAATGAACCTAACCTATGGAGGCTATGGAAGCCCGTTTCTCATAATAAAAATAAATATTTGAGTCAAAATTATAAGGCACAAATGAAAAAAAAAAGAAAATTATGAGCTAATAACTCAAAGTATGAGCAAGTATGTCAAAAATGTACTTAATAGGTCAGAATTATGAGATACTAAGGCAAAGTTTTGATTTATAGTATCTAAATTAGATTCCCAGTGGGTGACACAGTTTAACTCCTCTAAGGTTCCCGTTAATCTTATGATGGACATGTGTTGTGATATTTAAACAAACGATCCGTCAACGGCAAACTAAAAGCCTCTTATTATTTACGAGAACGGTCTGAGAGACCTCCAGACACAATGTTTCTCAACATTTTTGTCGATTTTATTCCAATTTTTTGTCCCTTTTTTGGCGTTTTTTAATTAAGTTTTTTGTCGCTTTTTCCAATGTATTTTTTTTTCTCACAACAAGTTGTTGGTCACCTTTGGCGATGTTTTTGATGTTTTTTTTGTCACCTTTTCCGATTTCTTTGGTCACTTTTTTCAGCGTTTTAAAAAAAAAGCTTTTTCCAACATGTGTCACTTTTTTCAACGTTCTTTTGTCATAGTTCAGAAAGCTTTTGTCAACGGGTCAAATTTGACCCGAGGACAACATGAAATCCGTCAACGACAAATAAAAAAAACTCCACTTCCCATGCTGCAGTTCGAGGGGGGCGTCGTCGTCACAGGATCATGGCTACACGCTGCACAGCGAGCATGAACTGGACTGTTAATAATCACTGAATAATATTCCAGTTTTTCTCCGTGTGAGAGTATGCACTCAGCCAGCATGGCCACGGAGGACGACGCCGCTCTGCTCTTTCTAATCTTCCAGCACCTGAAGGTGAACGGCTACCGGAAAGCTGCTAAGGTGCTGGAAAAACACGTTGCTCAGGTAACAACTTTGATCCTTTTCTTCAACAATAATTGATTCAGTGTACAACCGACCTCATTTCATTCTAGTTATGATTTAATTGCAATTTAGTTAGCTCTAATGTGCGTGTTGCATGTTGTATAAGAACCTGCATTAAATATAAATCAGATTTTAATGTTTTCTTGCTCCAAATGTTGCAGTAAGTAAAGTGTGTGTGTGTGTGTGTGTGTGTGTGTGTGTGTGTGTGTGTGTGAGAGAGAGAGAGAGAGAGAGAGAGAGAGAGAGAGAGAGAGAGAGAGAGAGAGAGAGAGAGAGAGAGAGAGAGAGAGAGAGAGAGAGAGAGAGAGCGCTCATGGCTCCCTGTTCAGGCCTCCTGGAGGAAAAGAACATAATGTTACAGCAGCAGCATGGCTGTAAATACAACCCTGCTGCAGGCCTGCTGCTGCACACCCACACCCCATTCAAAACCTCCTTACATGGTGTTTAGTGATTCAAGTTTTTCAATTTTTATTAAAATTTTATTAAAATAGAACTGCGCCATAATTAGTCGATTAATCAATTAGATGATCAACAGTAAATTAGTGGCAACTATTTATTATTTATTGATTTATAACGCAGAAGGGCCCAACATGTGCTTGTTACAGCTTCTCTAGTGTGAATAGTTGCTGCTTTCCTCTGTTACTGTATAGCCTTGCAAACTGAACATCTCTAGGACATTGTGAAGGGAAATATAAATTAACAGTAATAAGTTGATGATAACAATTGTTAGTCATAGTCATGATTTACACACTAGTAACAAAAGCTACACACTGCTCAATTGTCTTATTTTTTCAGTATATTCAATAAAGTAGATTTCAATCAAAATGTATTTAAAATCTGTACTGTTGAGGCTTGCTAAATAAGCAACCTATATACGAAGTCACTGTTCTGCACGTTTTTCATAAATGCTCCCTTTATATAGTATTGTTCTTCCATGTACTAATTTCTTGTGTCTGCTTTGGGGAAATCTGAGCTGTGGTCAGTCACACGTTTTAGGTTTCAAAATTCAAACCTATCTTCACACTTTGAGGAAGTTTCTCCCACAGATGCCATGTTCTTTTGATATTGTGCATCCCCTTCCCATTTGAACTTTGAATTCTTCCCAAACTCTCATATTGCTAGTCTTGTATGTTTCTGCATGGATTCATTTCCGGGAGTGTGTTGAATCAAAGTGGAAGCATTCCTGAACCACAGGAAATTAGCATTTTCCCTTTCAACTCTTTTTTACAGTCGGGTTACAGGGATATTGTCCAGCGTTTAGAAGGTTTTAAATGTGTGTGTGTGTGTGTGTGTGTGTAGGTGGAGACACCCGAGGAGAGCTCCAACCTACATGATATCTACACAGGCTGGATAAAGTAAGTCTAACATGTCACTACGCGTTGCAGGAGGTGTGGACCTTTTCTCTTTTAAAACATACAATCACTCAAACAGTTCATAGATTCACCAGTAATGACAATAATTACATATTGCTCAGATATATATGCTATATGTACAGAAAATGGCAACAAGTTTAAATAACTTCTTATAAGAAATATTAGATGAATTAACATAGAATCAAAGCATTAATCCCAGTGGCAAAGTGCTGTGCAGTCACATAATTAATGAACGTAAATGAAAATGTGGAAAATAAACTAGGGACCTACTCTGAATATACACTGTGCAATGATAGCGGCCAATAATTCACTGTACATTAAAAGTGCACGTAGAAAATAACGTTTACTATACAGTTAGGTGCTAGATAGAGTGTGCATAGCTTTATGTCGATGGTTTAAATTTTTTAGGGAATTACTAGAATTGTTGGGTCTTTAGAAATTATAGAGTGTGGGTTAGACCTACTCTATTTGTAAAGTGTCTCAAGATAACTCTTGTTAAGATTTGATACTATAAATAAAATTGAATTGAATTGAACTGGGCTTCAGCCAAATGCAGAGCGTAAAGTGTATTTGCAGTACATGTTACTTAGCTCTTCATGTTTTTTATTTCATTGCACAATGATTGAATCGTCTTTTACTCCTGTGTTTTCTTCAATTGTTGGGTTTTATGAGCTAGCTTTGGCTCAGCAGGTAGCACAGTCCAAATACACGCAGCTTTTAGGTGGATTGGAGACTCCAGACTGTCTCTGCAAACAGGATGTCACTGTTTGTGTGCGTGTGTCTCTCTGTGAATGACTGCCTGGCCTTCTGCCTAGTGCATTCTGGGATTCAAATCCCCGCTACCCTGAAAAGGATTAAACAGGCAGCAGATAAATGAATGAATGACATCAGCCCATGTCTGTGATTTTCCCACTGGGAATCTTGCACTAAAATAATACAAATCAAAGCCAGTCAATGAAACATTATCATATTGGTCTGAATGTAAGCAGATCCTCGTAACTTTTTTTTTTCTTCCAACAGCTGTTTTTAGAAAAAAATACTGAGAAACCCTTTTATTAGATATTTTTCTTTCCGAGATACTATCTCTGTGGTGCTCATCTCGGTAGTAAAAGTGAATTATTATACAACACTCAAGCAATCAAAGTAGAATTATGCACACCCCACATTTGTGTACTCTGTTTTCAAGATGAGCAGATTCTTCCTTCTGCTCATCAGTCACGTACAAACACTTTCCCCCTGTCAGAAGAATTTATTCTAACATCATCATCATCGTGACATTCACAGACATCTGTAGTTCTTGGCTGCTTGACACGTCATCCGGAAACGCTTTAGACTCGTTTTCACTCGTCAGGAATTTGTTTCCTCAAACACGTTACAAGATCTGTCAAACACATTTAGGACGGACGAATGCTACAAGACTTAACCTGTGTCCCAAATCCACAGTACACACTAAGTGTCACAGTATGCTGTTTTAGTAGTTAATACAAAAATACTTTGAATTTGAAAGTTAAAAAGAAAGCAAAATGTCTTTAAGACTGATATTTTGTTTTTGTGTACTAAGATCTGGAGCTTTTTTTTTGCCACAACCACAATTTATTTAAAGGTCCCATGGCTTGAACATTTCACTTTATGAGGTTTTTTAACATTAATATGAGTTCCCCCAGCCTTCCTATGGTCCCCCAGTGTCTAGAAATGGTGATAGGTGTAAACCGAGCCCTGGGTATCCTGCTCTGCCTTTGAGAAATTGAAAGCTCAGATGGACCAATCAGGAATGTTCCCTTTATGACGTCATAAGGGGAAAGGTTACCTCCCCTTTCTCTGCTTTGCCCGCCCAGAGAATTTGGCTCGCCCATGAGAAAGAGAGACATCATGGCTTGCAAACAAGCGAAGCATGGCAGTTGGTCAAGGCTGCACCTCCACCTTGCCCCCCCCCCTCCTCCTCAATAGCATTTAAAGTTACAGACACAGAAATGGCACATACTAAGGAAAGCTCATTCTGGGTCTGGCTCTAGTGGCTGTAATTCTGCACCAAGGCTGAATTTCAGGAAAGAGACTTCAGATACAATATTAGGGGACCACTGAGGCCTATATAAAAGAGACTTCAGATACAGTATTAGGGGACCACTGAGGCCTATATAAAAGAGACTTCAGATACAGTATTAGGGGACCACTGAGGCCTATATAAAAGAGACTTCAGATACAGTATTAGGGGACCACTAAGGTCTATATAAAAGAGACTTCAGATACAGTATTAGGGGACCACTGAGGCCTATATATAAGATACTTCAGATACAGTATTAGGGGACCACTAAGGTCTATATAAAAGAGACTTCAGATACAGTATTAGGGGACCACTAAGGCCTATATAAAATACTTCAGATACAGCATTCGGGACCACTGAGGCCTATATAAAAGCATCCAAAAAGCAGCATGTCATAGGACCTTTAAATCTTTGCCAGCTGTGAGCAGCTCCTCCATTTCGTTTGTGCATTTCATTGTGGGATAAAAGTATCCATCACACGCTAAAATAAATCGTAGTTGGTAAGTATTCTGTCTGCTCTGAGCTGTTCTGCTCTTTGAGTTTTTTCAAACTTGCTCAGGATTAGTGTGCAGTATGGATTTGGATACCTGATTCTAGGAAAATATGCCTGCAGCATCACTTTCCAGTCTCTCTAAGTCAGCTGAAGGGTTTCCAAAATCATCCATCCATCGTCGTACGCTTATCCGTGGTCGGGTCGCGGGGGTAGCAGCTCCAGCAGGGGACCCCAAACTTCCCTTTCCTGAGCCACATTAACCAGCTCTGACTGGGGGATCCCGAGGCGTTCCCAGGCCAGGTTGGAGATGTAATCCCTCCACCTAGTCCTGGGTCTTCCCCGAGGTCTCCTCCCAGCTGGACGTGCCTGGAACACCTCCCTAGGGAGGCGCCCAGGGGGCATCCTTACCAGATGCCCGAACCACCTCAACTGGCTCCTTTCGACGTGAAAATCAGCCAGAAATAAAATGTGTGTGTGTGTGTTGTAGGCTGTGCTCTCTAGCCCAGCATGCCAAGCAGGAGACAGAAGACCCTACTTTAAAGAAGAAGAGCGTTAAACCAGAACCTGCCACCAGCGAAGAAGAGGAGGGCGCAGACACTAAACCCTCCAACATCACAGAGGAAAACAACGTGGATGCAAAACCTCCACTTGGTAAGGGTTCTTTTTTTTTTTTCTCTTCCAATTTCGTAAAAGTTTTAACTGTAACCCCTTAACCATTGTATGTATTGTGTATCTCTGCCTCAGGGTCCAAGACAGATGGTGCCGAGTCATCCAACGCAGAGTCGGTCTCTGAGCAGCTGCTGCATCCTGCAGGTGAAACCAAAGCAACAGACTCAGACAGTGAAGAAAAGAGAGAGGAGGAAACCAAAACAGAGCCAGAGGTGAGCAGAGCGAGGCAGATATGAGCACCTTATCATGGATCATATCTGGAAAAAAAACAGTGGCACATGACAGTGTAGTATGGTCACCGGTTTGGATCCCTGAACAAATATTGCTGGGCTGGCTGTCACTCGTATGGCGCCAGAACCGGAAGTCATGATGGGGAAATTAAAAAAGTGGCAAATAGTAACTACGTAGTCTTGACTGTTCCGCAGCAGCAAGAAACCAACGCATGCATGCACGCACGCATAGCTGGTGCCCAGTCACTGTAATAATGTGCTGATAAATGGACAGTAGCTCCAGTGTTGTTATATGCCTCTGAAATACACACAGACTTTTTTCATGTCTACTTGTCTCGTCTGTATCTGTTAGTTTGTGTTCGTTTGTTATTTCAAGTGTCTGACAGCAGAAGAGTTGCGTTTTCTACAGATTTGTCTCTGCTAAAAACAAGTTCAGAACCACAACACTGCACTTCAGTTTTAACAGAACAAATATGTTTCCACTAAACAGAGTTCAATTAAAAGCAGACAAGAGTTTTTATTTGTGGTTAAGTTTTGTTCTCCAGCTGGACACGTGGCCCACATGCAGAAGAGAAGATTAATACATTCTGCCAAATATATTTAACGACATAACTAGGGTTTGATTTTTTGTGATACTTCTTTGTATGCTTTTGATTTGTAGTTTCACAATGTTTTGTTAAAAATGAATTGGAGCCTGATCTATCTTATTCCTCTGTGCCATAGAATACAGAACCATGAATACAGACGCTGTAGTTTGACTCTATCCCACCAGCACCATCCTGCAGCTGAAAGTAGTCCCCAACAAATGCCCCGTTTACTGTAGGTTGAGTCACGTTTGCTAAAGACTACAGTGCCCAGCTTTTGTGAGAAACACTTTTTTTAATGACTTAATGCAAATTATGACCAGTTTTTAAAGATCCACATCTTCAGTAGTAAGGGTGCTCCGATTGATCGGTCACCGATCGGTATCGGCCGATAATGGCTTTAAATAGTGTGGTCGGTGGTCTCCATAAATGCCGATCAGATGACGCACTACCATGGATGTATTAAGAGCACACTACTCGTGAGAACATTTTTTACATGGAGCTAAAATGGCGGCGTCCCTACATTCAGTGGTCTGGCAGTTCTACAAGGTGTCTGAATGGCGGCAGAACAGCAGTTGGCCCGCGGGCCGGCCGCGGAAAGAAGGCAGTAGGAAGACGGCTACCGCTTTTAAAAAGCGGCTGCCACCGGTGGTCCGCCGGCAAACATGCCTCTGGAGCACCGCCGGTGGTCCGCCGACTCATTGCTATCTGGGAAAATGACAATACATTAGCGATTTGCAATGTGTGTGCCAAGGAAATACCACGAGGCGGAAAGCTCCAAAGACATTTCAACACCACCAACCTCATCAGACATTTGAAGGTTAGTCACGGAAAGGAGTATGAGGAGTTTTCAAAGTTAGCTAAAGCTAAGGCAGAGCGGAGGGTTGCAGCTCTGGCGCCACTGTGTGTGTGTGTGTGTGTGTGTGTGTGTGTGTGTGTGTGTGTGTGTGTGTGTGTGTGTGTGTGTGTGCGCGCTGAAGAAATGTTTGGACATTTTTGAGATTTTGAGCAAGGACAGAAACCACACAATTCCTGATACATTCTCTAAACATGTATGACTGTTACGTAATGGCGTAATGTTCAGTTCATAAAAGTGATCGGCATCGGCCGATACGTCTTCCAGCAATTGTGATCGGCCCCAAAAATCCTGATCGGAGCACCGTTATTCAGTAGGAACCCTTAGGCAGGGTAGGGAAGTCGGAAAGGATTGAGAGACTGAAGGTCTTTTCATGAGATTTGTTGGCGTTAAAGTGCCCACATTATAAAAAAAACATTCACTTTTTCTGGGATTTAGTGTGTTATTTTGTGTCTCTGGTGCTTCCACACACATACAAACTTGAAAAAAAACATCCATGTTTTGAGTGAGATACGGGTTTCTGAATGATTCCTGCCTTCAGTCTCCGGGTGAGCTGGTCAGAATCTGCATGGCTTTTTGGAACCTGCTGCTATGGCGCCTGTGTTAGCTTCGCTGCTGCGGCTGGTTGCTCGTCCCGACTCATTTAGTTTGTTTCCTGCGCTATTTTGCTATTAAGTTTGTCAACAAATGTTGTGTCAACAGCGTGGGTGTACGATCGCCAAACAATGCTGCAGATCCGATCCTCCATGGGGGAATGCAGTGTCGGATGTAGCTGGAGTGGCACGGGTGATTTTGCAACCCCGTTCGTATGTCCGCCTGCAACTGCTGTCTGTATGCGGCATGGAGAGGGTCAAATACGACCTACGAAAAAACGGCAGAGAAAGCTAGGAAAAAGGGCTGGGAGGCAGGTTCACCTGAAAAAACTCAGGAAACTGGGGTTCTTTGACTGCGACTCCAGGCCTTCATGTCTTCGTGCTGTCTTTCCTGACGTTCCCAGGGCTCTGGTCCCGGTGCCCTGGAGAAAACCTACTACTGATCGCGGTGTGTGTTCCGTGCATCCGAGGTCGCTGCCACGAGCCTCTTTCGCTGCTTCAGGTGCTCCTGCACCGCTCAGGATGGGTTTAATAAATGCCCGTTCAATTGCAAACAAGTCTCTTTTGCGCAATGATTTATTTACTTCCAAAAACATGGACTTCATGTGGCTCACAGAGACATGGCAACTGGATTTGGAATATTATCACTTGAATGAGCTCTGTCCTGTGGACTGTACTTTCATCAGCTCGCCAAGACTCACGGGCCGTGGTGGAGGTATTGCTGTGGTTTTAAAAAAAAACATTTTATCTGCCAGTCAATGAGCGCTGGCACGTACTCCTTTCGAACTACAGATGACAAAAGTTGGTCGTTTATTGTATTTTAGTTTACTGGCCACCTGGGCCAGTGGCCTCTTTTCTTACTGATTTTTCGGATTTCTTATCATCCATCATTAAGCTGGACAGAGTGATCATTGTTGGCGAAATGCTCTTGAATTTGTAAATATCACTGAATCTTTTCATTTTGCTCAGCATGTCTCTGGTCCTACGCACAGCAAGGGACATACGCTTGATCTTATTTTTTCTCATGGGTTAAACATTAATAATGTTTGCATTGAAGATGTATTTGTTAGTGATCATAAATGCGTCTGTCGGAGAACTGAGCGTTTATGGAATGCATCTCAGCTCCAAGTCCATCGCCTGCATCTTAAAGAGCTCTTAATTGACCTAAATGAAGTGATCAAGGATGCTAGAGCCTCCTATTTTGCTAATCTGATATCTGCCTTTAAAAACAATCCTAAAGCTCTGTTTGAGACTATTAACATTGTTTCCCCTGCTGAGTGTATTGTCCCTGTGTTCTCAAATGTTGACTGCAACCATTTTTTGTCTCATTTTGTGGACAAGGTTAGAGCTGTCAGGGCAGGCATTGTACCATCAGTAAACCCCCATATATTTACACAAGAGACCTTCAATAATGGAATATTTTTGCCCCATCTCCCTGAATGACATCATTAAGCTAGTGGGCTCGATGAAACCTTCCCAAAGCCCTGGTGATATTTTACCCACATCTTTGCTTTTAAAAACCATACATCTTCTTGGCCCATGTTTGGTTTCAATTTTAAACATATCTCTTCAGCTGGGCCAGGTCCCTAGCTGTTTTAAGCATGCTGTTGTTCAGCCTATCTTGAAAAAGAACAATCTAGATTCAGCTTTGTTTAAAAACTATAGGCCTATTTCTAAATTGCCTTTTTATTTCGAAAATTTTAGAAAAGGTTGTTGCGAACCAGGTAAATAATGTTTTGGATTCCCATAATATCTTTGATAAGTTTCAGTCTGGATTTTGTAAAAACCATTCAACTGAGACTACCCTTCTTAAGGTCTCTAATGATATTTTGATGGCTGCTGATGCGGGTAAATGTTCTGTGCTGGTCCTACTAGATCTCAGTGCAGCATTTGATACTGTTGATCATTGCACTCTGATTAATAGACTGAAAACAACTGTGGGCATTACTGAATCAGCTCTGGATTGGTTTTCTTCCTATCTGTCAGACAGGAGCTTTTCTGTGTCAGTAGGAACATATGTCAGACTCTGCTCCTCTGTCTTGTGGTGTGCCCCAAGGTTCTGTGCTCGGCCCCCTGCTATATATGCTTCCTCTTGGAAAGATTATTGGTAGTTTTGAAGAAATATCTTACCATTGCTATGCAGATGACATCCTATTTATCTTTTAGCCCTGATAGGTTGGACAAACTGTCCTTGTTGCACAATTGTTTAGCCTCCATTAACAAATGGATGACAGACAATCTTTTACAACTAAATGCAGACAAAACTGAGGTGATGATCTTTGCCTCTGACAACATCACCCCTAAGATTAGGCAGGCCATTGGGGCTATATCATTCTCTGACTGTAATGTGCGAAATCTTGGTGTCATTTTTGACAAATCTATGTGTTTTAACAGTCATGTGAAATCTGTGGTTCGTTCCTGTTTTTTCCATCTCAGGAATATTGCTAAGATTAGATCAGTGGTTTCTAAAAAAGAGATGATGCTTGTTCATGCTTTTATTTCTTCACGTTTGGATTACTGCAATGTACTGTACACTTGTTTAAACAAATCATCCATGAACAAATTTCAAGTTGTACAGAATGCAGCAGCAAGACTTTTGTCTAAGACCAGCAGGAGATCGCACATTACTCCTGTGCTTAAGGCTCTTCATTGGCTACCGATTGGTTTAAGAGTGCATTTTAAAATTTTAATTATTAACTACAGAGCCTTGCATGGCCAAGCCCCCTTGTACATCCAGGATCTATTGCATGCACACTCTTCCGGTTGCTCTCTGAGGTCTTCAGGTCAAGACCTTTTAACTGTTCCCAGAACACGTTTTAAAACGAGGTGATCGAGCCTTTTCTGTGGCGGCTCCAAGGCTCTGGAACGCTCTCCCTTTAACCTTGAGAACCTTGGATTCTGTGGACATTTTTAAAAAACACTTGAAGACACATCTTTTTAGACAAGCTTTTACTTAGCCTTATGGTTCTGTATTTTAAGTGTTGTTGTTTTTATTTGTTTTTATGTGTTGTTTTTATTTGTTTTGTTTTTACTGTAAAGCACTTGTCTATGAAAGGTGCTATATAAATAAAGTTTACTTACTTACTTTTTAAACTATGTAAACTTATTCTGGTAAAACCTCTAAATATAATTATGAACCTGAAAATGAGCATAATATGGGTGCTTTAAGAAAAACAGAGTAAGTCAGCCTTACCCCCATTTTCCAATGAGCGCGTCTGTGCTGCGTTCCGGTTTTGTTCCGTCCTCCGCCACACACCATACCACACCGGGAGCGTCTCAGAAGCAGAGCGTCTTGCTACCCGACTCGCAGATTATATTGTCTCTACAACTACTTTACAGAAGAATCGCGTGTTAATTAAGCTAGTATCCACCTTCCACTCCAAGCTCTCCTACAGTTAAACTCCATGCCTTCTCTTTTCTGGTGTTGTCTTATAAAAAAGATCTGTGATGTCTATTATGTATTTCCATCTCCAAGATGGATCTCTCGTCGTGCGTGGTGCTGTAGAGGAGACAAACGATATTGGGGTAAACTGTAAACTGGTAAACTGTTTTGGTAAACTGACTGGATACTCCCACTGTTTCACTTCCTGCCCGGCTGTCTGAACGCCCTGTAGCTCGTGTGAAAATAGACCTGACGCGTATCTTTAGCGGAGTGGAGAGCTGCTTCACGCACGCTGCTGGGACGCGCCACGGCTGGTGGATTACCAATCATTGCCATAAATGGCTGTGATTGCTCGCGGGAGTTGCGACTCACCCAGAACGCAGCGCAGATGCGCCTGGTGGAAAATAGGGGTTATCATCTCTATTCCCATTGCAGGGAGCAGTAAAAAGAATTTGGCTTTCTCAAACCAGCAGAGATCCTTAATTCTGTAGCCAGGACACATGTGTTAGCCTTCCTGTGTGTTCTGACTGCCTGCCTGTACATATTCTGTAGCTAGCTCCTGTCGACGTGTCAGCTGAGGCAGCTAACAAGGCAGAGAGCTCCAGCTCGGACTTTGAGGAGGAGGTTGGCCCTGGCCCGGGCGAGCCCAGACAAGCTGCCTCTGATCGGGCTGGGGATGGTCTCCCGGCCCCGGATCGAGCTGCTAGCTCCAGTCCAGCCGCTGAGAGCAGCGCGGAGCATAAAGAGGACGACGATGAGCTGAAGCAGGTTAGTGACCTGAGGCTGCATCCAAACTGTGTGACTGTGTAACGTCCTTCCTCCAACAAACATAAATAATGCTTACTTTTAACTATTTTACTTTTAAGTGCTGCCAAGATTTTCATCTCTTTCATTTTTGGCAGTTCATTTTCACGTAAATCTAGTCACCTGTCCTTTTGCCAAAGTGTCTCAGATCTTAATACCTGCATTTTCCTTTTCCTGCCTGTGTACAGAAGAGGATATCACTCCAACTTTTCCGTAAATATATGCCAGCTAAATGTTGCTCTTTATCATACATAACTTTTCTGAGTTGCTGGTGTCCACTATTTACGTTTGTCCTAGATTTGAGCCAGTACAGCTTCCAGTACTGTATATTCTCGTTCTACTCCACCAAACTGCTACATAAATGAGCAGAAATGTTCAGTTTTAACCACAACTCATAAAAAGAGGAGTATTTGTTGATTCCTGGCACAGCCAAGCCTTTTTCCCCTCAGCTCACCCTGTGCACATGTGAATCTTATTTTGCAGAGGATTGTGACTGGCTGAAGTGCATTGTTTGTGCTGTTTAGCTTCCAGTAGGAAACAGTACACGCAGTTCTCTGCTGAGTCAGACCTTATATTCTGGCATGTGGAGGTTTGGGATTTAATATCGGCCAACCTGTTGGCAGGAAAGAAAATGTTCAGATACTTATCGATACTCTTATCGATCGATACTCTTATCGATACTACTATATAAAAAAAATAGACATTAAAAGATTATTTTTTTGCAGAAATAAGTTAAGTTGTTTTCTGTATATATAATGAGGAAGGAGCAATTGCTACACATGTTTGGTCTAACCACGATAAGCAATAGAAAATGAGTTTGATCTGGTTGTCAGAACAGTTTACACTACAGTAAGTTCTGCTGAGCAGCTTGTCACTACGTGAATGAAATGTCGTCGATATGGACTATGAAAGACCCAACTTATAAACTAAAAGCACAAATGAACAGTGAAATAAAATGGTCCTTTAAATCCTCCCTACAGTAAAAAGATAAACTAAATGAAGCTGTGTATTAAAAGTTTAGTTTTCCTTCCTCAGGAGACGGAAGCAGCCCCAGATGAAACCTCTGCAGCTGAACAGACAGCCGTCAGTCAGACTGAGGCCTCAGACGCTGAAGACAGCGCTGCAAAGGTTGACATTTATATATGTTTCTATATTTGTTGGACACATATCTCTGGGTCTCATTTTGTAGCTAATGTCCGCATGCCAGTCCTGCAACTCGGTGCAGCTTTTTGCTGTATACACTAGGGAGGATCCAATCTGTGTCATGAAGTAAGTCATAGTAAGAGGAACTCTCCCCGTCTGCTCTATCAGAAAAGGGTTTATTACTCACGTGGAATTTGCCTTGGTGAATGGTGCAAACAAACATATTAACCATTAATATGAATTGAACAATGAATACAGAAACAAATATATATTAACTTTTGCATAAGAAAAAAAGAGGCTGAGGCACGGTTTGAGTGCAGAATGTGCAAAAAAGACATAGTATGTGCTATGGGCAGGTCTGTTGTTGACCTGTTGATTCCTGTTGCAGGAGCCCAGCCAGGCCGAGCCCAGCACAGCTGACCTGACGCCTCAGGAGACCAATGACCAGCAGACAGAGCGGGAAGTCCCGCCCCCCGCAGGTAGGAATGACCAATGAGACGTGTGATGACCGGGTTGTCCTTCGCATGTTATGCATGGCATCTTCTCTGTCTCTTTCTCACTGCGCTGACGAGAATCACAAGGCGTTGTGAAGAAACTGCTCAAAGGTCTTTTTCCTTTCACAGCCTCAGCAGCACTTTACAAAGCCACTGATGAAAGACCACGGGATGTTGTTACGTTTTATTATGAATGTCTAAACTTAAGGATGGCTTGGCAATCCCACAGAATCAGGTGTCCACGTTTGTTTCCACACTTAAAATAGTTTTTAAAAATGGTATTACCAGTTATAGCACACACATAAAAGCAGAGGATAAAAGCGGCCCTACAACTTTTGAATTTGACTGAATTTTGTAGTCCGTTTTGAGTCCTTGAATTTCCCAGAAGAATTAAATGAATACAATGTTACTTTGCTCTTATATTGCACTTGAATAACTAGTTATGCATTAGAACATTATTACGCTACTTATCACCGACAGATATGCATATTTATTAATACTACACAGTAAAATAACTAGTTTCCCTGCGGGAGGGGAGAAGAAACAAAATCAATGGTCAATCTATTGACAATCAATCTAATGTTTGCCGTGCGGGCGCGACCCAACACACAAGCTGTTGGAACGGGCAGGAGCAGAACATACACACACACACACACACACACACACACACACACACTGCTCACACACACCGCTCAATTTTCATTTTCCTTCAGTACATCATCTGGGTTTGCGGTATGTTCTTGGGTTTTCTCCGGACAAATCTTTACCGGTCTAATCAGCGAACAGAGGGAGTGGCTGAGAACGATGACGTTGAGGTTGTGCGCTAGTTTGAGTTGTAGTTCCGTAATGGCAGCGGAGAAAGATGCTAGCGTTGTGGCAACGTTGCCTAATATCCAGAAGTTAAAGCCCGAGCAAGAACAGTCTTTGCTGAGTTTTGTTGGTGGCCATGATGTCGTGGCCCTCCTTCCCACGGGGTTTGGGAAAAGTTTGATTTTCCAGCTCGCTCTGTTAGTGGTGAAGAAGTTGGCTAAGGCTAACGCTAGCGATGCTAAGCCAACGTCACGACCAAACGTTAGCGATTGGTTATGGCAGATCTAGAGTGGCTCTGTGCAGATCCAATAGTTTTAAACTTCAGCAGAGTACCAGCCTTCAAGGAAGTGAACACTTGTCAATGGAGAGTGGCCAGACTCTCTGGACTAATGAAATAGACCAGAGTCTGGTAGGACCAGGCTAATTTGGATGAACAGACCCTTTAAAATGTTCCCCCACTTTTGAAATACAGTTCCAAAAGTGCCATTTTATTAAGGAGACAAAAGAAACATACTGTATTTCATTTTTGTTGGCAGCATTGTGTCTCTAAGCTGTTTAAATGCAAAACGTTTGGATCATTTACTTTTATTTGGGGGAAAAAGGGGGGAAAACAAAGTAAGACAAAGTTTTTAAGATTTTACCTTGATGCGCTTGGACTCGACGCCAACACTTGTAAAGAGTTTGAACGGCCCTGTTCAGACAAGTTTTCCACAACGCCAGTCACTTGTTTAACATCTCACAGGGTTTTGTAAAGCTTGTCAGAGCTTGTTACGCAAACTGGAGCAATGATTTAGTCATCTGGAACACAAGCACCTCATTTACCAAAGTATTTGAAATGAATTCATGAATTTGGTGCAGAAATTAAAGGTGAAGAAACATTTTTCTCAGCAGGCATTTAGACATGTCAAACTCAGGTGTAACTGATAACATTACTAATTGCTGCGTTGCAACAATTGCTTGAACAGTAATTAGTTCTAGCTGTCCTTTTGATGCCATGATGAGTCAAAATGTCTGCTGGGACAAAGGCCTATGAGCGACATTCGTTTGGAATCAAAGAAACGAGAGTGGTCTGATGTTATCAAGACTTTGGACAAGGAATAACTTCAGCAGTCTGTAAATAGATTGACATCTGTGGTTTTTAGTGAGGTGTATCAACATCGGTTGGATGGGAATTTTAGCCAAACAATTCTAATTTATTCTTCTACTTTGGTTTATGAAAAATTAATGACATTCCCATTAGATTAGATTCAACTTTATTTTTCAAGTACAAAGCCAATGTTAGCATGCTAACACGCTAAACTAAGATTTATTTATTATTTATTTAGGATCCCCATTAGTTGTTACCTTGCTAACAACTATTCTTCCTGGGGTTATTAATTCCACATTATAAATAAAATATAGTTCTACTGATACCTTCACATTTCCTTCTCAACAAAGGCAACAAAGTAACCAATGGACATGTTGTACCAGTGTACAACAGGGTTGGGTATCTTTATTTTTGTTTTTTCTAAACGGCGCCTGAAGTAATAAAGAAAAACGACAGTCGGAGACATTAAAGAACGGCTTATTAATATTGTAATACCTTATAACAATAACTTATTTCACCAGTAAATTGCTGTTGAACGACAAAAACAACAACTAGATGGGAAAAGGGTATTTTACAATAACTTTGAATGCACCACAAGGCTTACCAGTTTCAAGTGAACGCACCGTCTGTGTTGTTTTTCCGACAACGGCAGACTGTTGTACGTCCCGGGGTTGGAATCCTCTACAGTGAAATACACTGCAGGGCTGCAGAGACTGGGTTTATTCGCTCAGAATCCGATGAGAAATAAATTAACCCCGAACACATTTGTTAAAAGAAACATGCGGAACATTATTTAAATAAAATTCAACCTGGCCTTGTTTTGCTCCTGTAGTTTTCCCAGTAGTGTTGCTGTACTGCAGTAGTTTGGATGAAATAAAGGACATCTCGAGTCTTCAGTATGTGTGTGTGTGTGTGTGTGTGTGTGTGTGTGAGACGGCGCGTGTGTGTGACGGCAGACCAGGCGCTTGTGGAGTTTAACGCCAAAAAGGCAGTTAACCACAGGTTTCCGTTAATCTTATGATGGACATGTGTTGTGATATTTAAACAAACGATCCGTCAACGGCGAAATAAAAGCCTCTTATTTACGAGACCGCGGTCTGAGAGACCTCAACATTACAGGGGGCGTCCCAGGATGACAGGCCGACCGGTGAGCAAGCGATCCCGGCCGCCACCAGCTGGCTGTCCCGTCACTTCATGGAGCTTCTCAACTCCGAAAACTTTGAAGCAAATTCTCAATTCGGCAATGATTTTCGGAAGACTGCCTATATTCGAAATCTTAACAGTTCATTTCTCACTTAAAACGTTGTCAGAAATGACTTTAATGATGAATAAGATAGTGAAAATTGTTAAAAATGTCCCGCTGTTGCTCTGTCTGCAAGTACAGACGGCACATTGCAAGATCTGGGTTGGCAGTGGGCATGACTTATAATTTCGACCAATCAAGTAGACCTAGGAAAAGACCCTGCTCGGAAGTAGGAGGAACTAAAAAAATCCGCAAATTTGTCCGGTGGGAGCACGACGAAAAAAGTGTTCTAGGAACGTTTTAGTTCTAGGAACTGCAAAAGTCGCTCCGGTGGGAAAACGCCTTAAGTGTCAGGTTTGGTAAGTACTTGTGAAATACATTAGATTAAGACTTTATAATGGCATAATGGTGTTTTTTTTAATCTTTTTTCAGACCCCGATTCTGAAAATCCTGATGAGGATGAGGAGGAAAATGAGGAGAAATCTAAGGTACCCTAAAACATTTAGTTGGAGGGAGTGTTGTTGTTGTGGCCTGGCTGTAGACTAACCTGACAACAAGTTAGTCTTGTGGGACGCCTGGATAGCTCACCTGGTTGAGCGTGGGCCCCATGTACTAAGGCTCATTCCTTGATGCGGCAGCCGCGGGTTCGATTCCGACCTGTGGCCCTTTGCGGCATGCGATTCCCCTCTCTCTCCCCCCTTTCACATCTTCAGCTGTCCTGTATAATAAAGGCCTAAAATTCCCTAAAAAGTAGGTAGTAGTAAAGTGTGTGTGTGTGTGTGTTTGTGTGTTGACTCAGAGCACAGAGGGCAGTGATCTCACCCCCCCGCTGAAGCCTGAAGACCAGACTGAGACATCATCACCCCCCCCAGAGGACCCCGTCTCTGACACTGGTAACAGTTACTGTACTCTCCTTCAGTACACCACGCTTTAATCCTACCCAAAACATACAATATACAACCCAACCTTTTTAACACTTTTGTTTTTACCAAACAAACCCCCATTTATAAGTCACACTGATGATTTTGATCAGGATTTTGATTGTAGGTGGGCCTCCAGAAAACTGGATGGGCCAGTTAAAATAAGCCAAAACTGCATTTGCGCTAGGCTGCTGAACACTGTCTCCTCCTATAACACATGCGCTATCATAAGTTACCTCTGCCTACAGCTGCCAATATTATTTTTCCCTCCAGAGAATGTGCATCGGCGCTCCGGAGCTCGAGCACCCACGGAAAATACTGAGCACCCACGTGTGCCAGACTTCCAGTAGGCTACATTCATTTAAAAGTAAGCATTGCAGTTGGTGCTAAGTGGAGCGTGTGAGCGCTGATCGCAGTTATGTCAGTTAAACTTCTCATCTCCAGTCCTATCTGTATTTGTGAGAAGTGGCGCTGTCATGAGTTGAAAGATGGCTATACTTTACGGCTTTATTATCCAGTAATAGGCGTGTGTTTTCATGTCGGCCGCTGTCCATTTCCTAAGGTTCTGAAATGCAAACATTTGTTGACTACTTTTTTTGTGCGCCCGTGAGCACCCACAGAGGAAAACATAAATTGGCGCCTATGCAGCCAGACACTAACGGTAACGTTAGCCTACTTGTCTTGCTGGTGTGAGGGGGGGCTACGGGAGGACTTGATGGGGAGAAGGCGGCCGCCGGCCGAGCAGGATGGTAACTGGTCAATTGTAACCTCGTTACATAAAATGGCAGTGTCCTCCTGCTCCTCGGAACGCTTCTTGCTGAATGAAAACAGAAAAGCTTGCGCGCCAACGTCATTCATTTCATTGGATCACTTGCTGGTGACGATGCAGCCTGTGGGCGGGCTTAAGAGACCACACGTGGGGTAGAAGCCGCTGATTGGCTGAGAAGCTTTCACTCAAAGCTTTCCTCGAACTGCTAGAATGAAAATCACTCACTATAGGCCTGGGTCAAAATGGGCGGGCCTGGACCTAAAATGGGTGGGCCCAGGCCCACCCGGGCCCAATGGTAGCGCTGCTGGTGCCCTGATGATGTCAAGATAGCCAAAAACGTGGGTTTAGGGGTGTGTAGGTGGGGGTGTGTGTGTGGGTGTGTGGGGGTGTGTGTCTGGGTGTGTGTGTAATGGCTTCTACACATAGACCAGACGGGGCGACCATCGGCAGAAAAGACATTTGGACTGATCAGTCTCCCCGAATTGGTCAAAACATGCCAGAGAACACACCGAGGATAACAGCAGGCGGCGCTAATCTGTATTGTCGCCCAAAAATGAAAACCGGCAGCTGATTGGACGAACGCGTCACGTGGGTCTGACTGCTGCATCCGGATTTTGGATTTTTCAAACGGCCATTAATGGCGACTCGTTCAGAATACAATCTCAAATTGTACTAATTTAATAACTTTGTACTAATTGTACAAATAGTCATTGGTCAGATTTTGAGAGACTAGTCATTTCGGCTCCCTGTTTCCGGGTTAGCACTCCACCAATCAGATTGGTCATTTGAGCTCGGTTGCCAGCAGTGCCCGCCCTCCCGACTATGCCCTACAAATCGTCCAAAATGAAGGCCGGTGGCCCCTCCGACAGACGACTGCACGGAACACACCACACAGACTTGAGTCACTGACCTCGCCAGACTGTACGACGGCCGATTTTCGGCTTGGTCTGTAGCGGGCTTAAAGGATTTAATGTGGTTAAATATGTTTTGTTGTAGAAGAGGCGCTGGTGATGGCAGCAGAAGAGCAGTGTACTTTTCTTTTCATGCCACTTTCTACTTCTACTCCGCTACATTTTCAGAGAGAAATATTGTACTTTTTACTTTAACAGCTTTAGTTACTTTACACGTTAAGATTTCTGCACACAAAACATATGTAGTTTATAAAATCTGATGTTTTATTCTAAAGTAAACTAGCCAACAATATAACGGCCTACAAGTCCAGCTGAGATGAGACCATTAAACACACAACTGGTTGGATCCTTTACACTTTTTACTATGGGAGGAATTTTCTTTACTTTTAATACTTTAAACGTACAATATGTAACTTTCTGCCGCTAGGGGTCTCTCAACCAAAACAATGGATTGTAAACACGGACTTTTGATGACGTTGGTAAGTTGCATGGAATTATGGGAGTTGTACTTTTTAATGTTAAACACCTTCGCCGATTAGAATGCATCTGTTCACGTACAAGTTTACCCGTTCAAATGTATTCACTTTACGTTTATTCATATCATTCTAATAACATAGCTGCATTTCCCCCAACATAATTACGTTTTTCTTGATTCAATCTGTATTGGTAGCTGACCAGTTAGCTAGCTAGTCAGCCAGCAAGTTAACGTTAGCCAGCAGCTAAAACCACAGTGACTATCACAATATATTTCACATGTCACTGTCACCTTTTGGATGGTTTCAACACCAGGGTGGACGGGGTTTGTTGTAACGCTAGCTAGCTACTCAACGAGCCTGAGAGACAGGTGTGGGTGGGGATTGCCGGGGGAATCTCCTGGGACGGCGAGCCGAGGACGGCCGTTGTGCAGCAGCAGGACATCTCCAAGCTGCCCGAAACGATCTCCCCCTTCACTTTTCTTTAATCTTAACTATTCGTTTTAGTGCTTGTCGGGTTAATTTAGCTAACTGTAAAGACAGCTAAACGCTAAAATTCGGCAGGGAGGAGATTTTTGGCACGAACACCGGTAGCTAGCGCTAACGGAGACTAACATTAGCTGTGGATGGCTGGTGTTGCGACTCGGATCTGGGTCTGGGTCTGATATGGTCTGTTTCCCGACGCTTCATTAAACTGCTGTTAGCGTCGTAAGCACCCGGCACCGGAGTTAAGTGCTGTATAGTACTTATACTGTATGGATTGCTGTAATGGTGGCTGTGTGTTGGCTGGCTATGGGCTAACGGTAACTGGCTATTGCTACATTTCCCGGCTGTGTTGTCAGCTGTTATCCCAGGCAGACAGACTGGGTGCTAGCTGGCTAAATTAGCATTATATTAGTCGTCTTATCTAGCTATACAGCTAACGTTAACATTACTGGTAAACTCATTCGTGGGTTAGCCCAGCGCTGCTTTTATCCGTGGTGAAAACAGTGATGCTACTAATAACTTTATGAGCGTGTTGAACGATGTGGTAACCATATAATGTTATCCACCAAGCATTAGCTAGCTAGCATTAAGTTAGCTACTTGTCAACCAATACATTGTAGTAACGTTAAACTGGATCGATATTAATATGTATCAATAAATATCTGCTGTATTACTGTGTTGCAAAGTGGCATGTTATCAATCACAAAATGATGCTGTGTGGCAGAAAAAGCAGTATTATGGTTAGGAGTATTTTTTTCTGTGACATTGTATGATTTACAATTACGCTCAAACGCAACTACAGGGTGAAAGGTTATATGACACCACTGACGGGCGACTAGGAAGGAAACGTGCCGTGTCTGAAAATAAAATAACAGATTTCTCTGGGTTTGAAGTTTGGTGGAAACATTTGTGAGTGTAACTACATAACTCAAAAAAATATATATAACATAGGTATGGTCGTTTTTAGACATTTTAATGCAGAAATGTTACATATTGTACCTTTAACTACATTTTCCTGATGATACTTACATACTTTTTCTTAAGTAACATTTTCAATGCAGGACTTTTACTTAGAGTATTTTTACAGCGTGGTATTAGTACTTTTACTGAAGGATCTGAATACTTCTTCCACCACTGCAGAAGAGCAACTGGATCCAGAAGTCAACATCATCCTCAACATCGAAGTCAGCGACAGCGAGGCGGCTGAGCAAGAAACTGTCCACTCACTCCCTGAGGAAGCGACAGAATCCGGAAATGATGCCCCAACTCCCAAGAAGAGGAAGAAGAAAAACAAGCGCAAAAAGGATGTAGAGACGCCAACTGCAGATCCCCCGAGCACAGACTCATTGACCGCAGATACATCCAGCGATACTACTCTGATCACCAAGGCTGGCAAAAAGAAAAAGCGAGCGGAGGAGGTGGGAGAGGAAGAGGTGGATCAGAAGCAAGAGGAGGAGGACGACGACATGTCTCAGGCCACTTCACCAGAGAAGAAGAAGAAGGCTAAGAAAAGGAAAAGGGAGCCAAAAGAAGTGGAAGAGAAAGACGAGGGGACCCCTGTCACTCCTTCAGACAAGAAGATCAAAAAGAGAAAGGTAAAAGATGTAGAAGAGGAGCAGAGCGAGGCAGCAGGAGTGGAGGAGGAGAATCTCGCGAGTCCGGCAACAGATAAGAAAAAGAAGAAGAAAAAGAGGAAAAAAGACGGCAGACAAGAGGGCAAGGAGGTGCAGTCTGATGAGAGAACAGCAGGGGGAGACGAAGACGCAGCAAAGCATCTGGAGGCCACAGGTACTCAGAAATATACATCATCTCCTTTAATCAGCAGTATTGGTTAGTTGAAATACTATGTTTTAAGTACAAGTATGTACAAAAAAGTTGTACAAATTGGGTATTTTCATTTGAGGCTACTTTCTACTCCACTACATATCGGGAGAATATTGTACTTTTTTACTTTACTACATTTATCTGACAGCTGTAGTTTGTAGTTAAAAAGTGCTCATATTATGCTGTTTGGCTTTTTCCCTTTACTTTATTGTGTTATATATCTTTTTTGTGCACGTTATAGGTTTACAGAGTGAAAAAGCCCAAAGTCCCCCCCAAAGGGACTTACCATCTCCAACAGAAAACACTGTTCACAAACTGCTCCAAACAGCTCTGTTGTAGTCCAGCCTTTACTTCAGAGACAAACGTGGTCACTTTGGAACACACGTTATAATGCTCGCCTAGCTGCTAGCATGGCACGCCCTCATACTCTGCTTCTGACTGGCTAGTAGTCCTTACCTAGCTACTGTCAGGACACGCCCTCATACTCTGCTTCTGATTGGCTAGTAGTCCTTACCTAGGTACTGTCAGGACACGCCCTCATACTCTGCTTCTGAATACTGAGCATGTGCGACTCCCAACAAAGATGGAACAGAAGTGTGATGCCTCACTCTGTAGCTAAAACAGAGAGCTCAACACACAGGGTGAAAAGAGGAGCTGCAGCAAGCTGCAGCAATGTGCAGTACAACAAAAATATGTTGTTTTTTTTTGTTTTTAAATGAAACCATGTAAACCTATTCTGATATAACCTCTAAATACAATTATGAACCTGAGCATAATATGATAATCTGAGCACAAGATTAAATACTTAAAAACCGTATGAGTTTCTAAAATGATATTCTGAGGCTCAAACTCCTAAAACATCAATAGTAATGTAATCGTAATAACACAGTAGCAAGGAGACATTCTGCTGCCTAAGGCCACGTCCACAAAAAACAATCTTTTTTTTTTTACCCGTCTTCCCTGGATTCGTTTCAAGAATAGTTGCGTCCAAACGAATCCATTTGTAAATGACTCATTGCAACCTATTCCAGGCTGTTATTGCTACAGACATTAACCAAAAACGGAGAAGAAGAGACTTCAGTCTGTCCGTTCATAACATGACTAAACACACTGTTGGATTGCTTTTTATTTTGCAATTCTGTCTGCTATCGGACATGATTGCAGCACGCTAGCGACCATCGGCAGTCAAACAAACATCAGTGATCCAGTGTCTTTTTGATAATCTACACATTTTTCTTGCGGTAGCCTTTCTACAATAAACCGTGCTAAAAGTTACTATAATCCGTTGAAGGAGTTGATAAACAGACAGATTAGCTAGCTAGTTTCTGTTGTCTAGCTACTTCCACTTTATAAACAGCTATCCAAGCAGCTACTTTAGCGATGTTTAACGTTAGCTATATAAAGTTAGCAATATATCTTGTGTAGAATCCAGGACCAGCAGAGCAGAGGGAAGTGTCAGGGAGCAGAGACAAAGTATTTAGATGAAGTGAGCTGGTTTGACCATGGAGATAGATAGATATGGTTAGCTTGACCGCAGTCGTGTCAGTGGCCGTGCTAGTACTAGCGGCCGGGGTAAAGTCGAAGGCAGCAGGCTGTGAGGTCGAGGTGTGTGGCGATGACATCGTCGATACACACATATGCGATTTCGCCGTCCAACCGAAGCCAAAAGGGAGTCGTTTTTGAATTTTTTCACCCTGGGACCAGGTTTCATAAAAAGTGAGTTTTCAGGCAGTGTGTTTACAGGATTCGTTTGGACGATCGGCCCAAACGATGCAAAACCTGCGTTTGCATCAAAAAGCATCTCTGTGTGGATGGCCCCTTAGACTGCCTTCAGACAGCCTGTGTCGGCCGCCGGGGGGCGGGGGATAAAGAGCACAACAGGACGTCCACAAATGGGCCTTTTCATTTCACACACACACACACACACACACACACACACACACACACACACACACACACACACACACACACACACACACACACACTTACTTTACTATGCCTCCTCCTCTCCAAACTCCTTTTAGACGGAGACTCCTCTCGGCTTCCCTCGGCCAAAAAGAAACGCCGTCCCAAGAAGACACTGAGCCTGACGAAGAGACTGAGGCGCCACAGGCAGGAGGAGATGGCAATGATGAACACCAAGTGGAAGGAGAAAAAGCTCGCTAAGAAGTCTGTGGCCTTTTTCCTTTGGCACCCTTATTTCTAAAACTTCCCATTGTGTACACTCTTACTACTACTTTGTCAGCTGTTGTAAGTGTATGTACAACCCCAAATCAGAAAAAGTTGGGACAGTATGGAAAACACAAATAAAAAAAGAAAGTAGTGATTTCTAAATGTACTTTGACTTGTATTTCATTGCAGACAATACAACAGCACATAATTGAATCTGTTACTCATGATTTTTATTGTTTTTCTTTTTCAAAAAAACTAAATTCCTATTTTGGTTCTTGCAACACATTTAAAAAAAAGTTGGAACAGTAAAGCATTTACCACTTTGTAATGTTGCCATTTCTTTTCACAACACTTAAAAGACATTTAGGGACCGAAGACAGCAAGTGTTTCAGGTGTAATTTTGTCCCATTCTTGCTGCAAACAAGTCTTAAGGTGGGCAACAGTACGGGGTCTTAGTTGTCGCATTTTGCGCTTCAAAATGCGCCACACATTCTCTATTGGAGACAGGTCGGGACTGCAGGCAGGCCAGTCAAGTACCCGTATCCTCCTCCTCCACAGCCAGGACTTTGTAATGTGTGCAGAATGTGGTTTTGCATTATCTTGTTGAAATATGCATGGACGTCCCTGGAAAAGATGTCTTCTTGAAGGCAGCATATTGTGCTCCAAAATCTCTATGTACTTTTCAGCATTAATGGTGCCATCACAGAAGTGCAAGTTACCTTTGCCAAGGGCACTGACACAACCCCATACCATGACAGACCCTGGCTTTTGGACTAGTTGCTGGTAACAGTCTGGATGATCCTTTTCTTCTTTGGTCCAGAGCACACGGCGTCCATTTCTCCCAAAAAATACCTGAAATACTGATTCATCTGACCACGGTACACGTTTCCACTGTGTGATGGTCCATCCCAGATGCCTCCGAGCCCAGAGAAGTCGACGGCGCTTCTGGACACTGTTAACATAGGGCTTCCTTTTGGCACAGTGCAGTTTTAACTGGCATTTGTGAATGTAACTACGTATTGTGGTACTTGACAAAGGTTTGACAAAGTAGTCCTGAGCCCATGTGGTCATATCGCTTATAGATGAATGACAATTCTTGATGCAGTGCCGCCTGAGGGATCGGAGATCACGGTTTTTCAGCTTAGGCTTGCGCCCTTGTCCTTTACGCACTGAAATTCCTCCTCATTCCTTGAATCTTTTAATTATGTTATGCACTGTTGAAGGTGAAATAAGCAAATGTCTTCCTATCTTTCTTTGAGGAACATTGTTTTTAAACATTTCAATAATTTTCTCACGTATTTGTTGGCAAACTGGCGATCCTCGGCCCATCTTTGCTCCTAAAGGACTAGACCTTTCTTGGATGCTGCTTTTGTACCAAATCATAATTACAATCACCTGTTGACATCACCTGTTTCAAATCACATCTTTATTTAACCAATTTACCTGATTATTAGCCCTAAATTGCTCCTGTCCCAACCTTTTTTGGAATGTGTTGCAGGTCTGAATGACAGGAAAGGATGTATATTTACAAATTAAATTAAGTTGACAAAACATGAAATATTTTGTGTTCACATTGTCTGCAATGAAATACAAGTCAAAGTACATTTAGAAATCACTACTTTCTTTTTTTATTTGTGTTTTCCATACTGTCCCAACTTTTTCTGATTTGGGGTTGTGTGTGTGTATGTGTAATATATATATATATATATATATATATATATATATATATATATATATATAATGCATTTTGATAATATATATAATGCATTTTGATAATATGTTACAATATTAAAGGGGCAATAACAAATGCATAAATATATTTAGGCAATGTGTAACAATTATGGAATAAGGATAATGTGACATTTATGTAACATTTACCATGTCCCCCAGACTAAAACGGATGAAAGGGGCTGCAGAGGAGACACCTGATTCTGCTCAGCAGGATGACGACACACCAAAGAAGAAGAAAAAAATGAAAATGAACATGGAACAAGAAGAGAACTCTTCAAAGGAAAACCAACCACCAAAGAAGAAAAAGAAGAGATTGGTGGAGGAGGAGGATGAAAGCAGCACTGTGCCTGCTGAGCCTCCTGAAGTCGAATCGTCTCCACTTTCAAAGGAGATCAAGAAGAAGAAGAAAAAGGTGAAGGCGGGAGAAGGCGAGGAGACGACTCCCGTGCCCATCACTGTGAGCCAGGATGGACCTGCAAAGAAAAAGAGTAAGAGACTTTATCGTTGTTAATTGTTTCATTTTATTGATTGTTTAATCAAGAAAATGTTAGAAAATAGTTCCCAGTTCATAATGTCACCAAGAGAAGAAACGTAGCAGTGCTTCGGCTGTAGGCTACTTCCACCCAATATAGTCCCAAATCAATCAATATATGCCTAGGAAATCGTCTAGTCTTATTTTGCGTTGCTATTTGTACTTGTTGTGAATACACAGACCACAAGAAGTAATTAGGTTGTTTTGTTGTTGTTGTTGGCTCACTTTTACTCACGACATGCTAACGGCAACAAAGGATTCCATTCACTACGCTAAGCTAAGCTAACGGCGGCTCTGCCGGACTGAAACGATGCATGCACTGAGACAAAAAATGCGTTTGCCCACCTATCTACAACTAGAGGAGACCGTGATAAGCCCTATTTCAACAAACGGTAGCGTATTCCTTTAAAGGCGTACTCACACTTGGCCCACTTGCCTTGAACCGTGCCCGAGCATGGTTGTCCCCCCCCCCCCCCCGCAATAAAACATTCAGGGCCGGAGCACGCTTACATCATTACATTGCGGGACTTGCCGACTACAATTCCCGTTCATCTGTAATGTGGGATATATGTTTGATAATCAGAACAGTCTCTTAACATTATTCACAACTTTGTTTAAGATCTCTATAAAGAGAAGAGAGAACGTATGAACATCAGCATGTGGTGAAGTTATTATGTGTCATGTGTGTTCTGTGCTGCCTGATGTTTGCAGAGAAGAACAGATTAAAGGAGAAACTGGAAGAGACGGAACCAGCTGCAGACCAACAAGCTATTTCTACAGTAAGAAACACATCAGACTTTTAATAACAGTACTTGCATTAGAAGTTTAATTGCCACATGTATGTATGTATGTATGTATGTTTAACTGCGATGTACAAGAAGCTAAACATTTGGCCAAAATAATTGTCGGGAGCATGTTTTTAAGATCAAAAACCTGCAGGGCATTAGGCTCACTCATTTACTTGTCATTTCTACATTTATTTATATTTTAACCATAGTCTTTTTTTCTGATATTTCCAGAAAAAGAAATCCTCCAAAAAGACGATCATCTCGGATTAAATGTGGGTAAGTTGAACGTTTTCACCGCACGTTTATGAAGGTATGAAGTTACTGAAATGTTTGTTTCTTAAAGGTGCAGTAGGTAAGACTTATAAAACTAACTTTCTGTCATATTTGCTGAAACTGACCCTATGTTCCAGTAGAACTACATGTAGCATTTAAAAACAATCCGGCTCCTCTGGCACCACCTACAGCTTGATTTGCAAAATAAGTCCTGGATCTTCACAGTCCTACCTACGGCACCTTTACATTGTTTTGTGATTTTACCTCTTGGATCCGTTAAATGTAAATTCAGGCTCTGCAACTTTTCAAGAATACTGTTTTCTGTGGTGAGAGCTGCACACGTGGATCATCTCACCAATGATTAAAAAACATTTGCTGAGATGGACTTTTTATGTCTACTCCTAGGGATTCATGGTTTACAATAGAATGCATCACAGTAGAACATCATGGAAACAGATTACTGATAGACCCAGAAGTGAAATATATAAGAACGTTATGTCCTTCTCATTTCATCTCTCCCCCCGTGTAGTGTATTCTCTGAACAGACGTCGGTGAAGAGTGATTGGATCTTGCACCTAAAAGCCCCCCCGAAGGACAATCGGCATCGTGTTCGTGCCTTTACTCTGGAGTTTCTGCCTGAGATCAACATCAGTGTTACAGTAATGATTCACTGTCTTTAGTTGTAAAACTGTGAAAACAATACAACTAATATTATTATCAAAGAAGGCAATTGTTTGCAATTTTCCCCATACCAGTGCAAATGCTAAACAGTACTTATTTTTTAAATGTTTTCTGTTTTGATCGGTACCGCAGCTGTGAATCGTAAACATTTAAACAGTCTAAGTTTTTAGTTATGAGTCAGTTAAACTTTTTTCTGCTCGGTGTGGTTTTTAAAGTAGAAACGTGTTACATAAGGTGTTTTTACGTTTCGGTTAGTCATGAAGCTGTGAAATTCTGTTTTTTGGAAATGGTTTTGTTTACAGAGTTCTGTTGTTTACACACTTTTCTTATTAATCCCAGACATACTAACTATGCATCTCATTAAATCTTGCTGCTTGTGGGGAATCTAAACACGTTTCACTACTCGGATATTTGTTGGTGTTCTAAAAGCCGACGTGTGAGAGAAAATAAAACTTGCTTTCATTTTGCAGTAGCAGTGAGTTTTGCTATTTCACCTTCACACTGTTGCACACGTGGCATTTATGTCCTATGGGAGTTACCAGTTTTTTACATTGAGTACTTTTACTTCTAATATTTTAAGTACATTTTGCTGATTATACTTCAATGCAGGACTTTTACTTGTAACAGAGTATTTTTTTTACAGTGTGGTATTACTATTTTAACTTAAGTAAAGGATCTGAATACTTCTTCCAGCACTGGACATATTCTACAGAAGTGCCTGAAAAAGCTAACTAATTACATCTCACAGTAATTTATGCTACATTAAAGCAAGCAATTTTTTGGGCATTTTAAACCTTTATTGGATAGGACAGCTTAGACATGAAAGGGGAGAGAGAGGGGGGAATCCGCCTGGTGGCCCTTAAAAAAAACTCAATCTCAGATATACTGTATGCATCAAGATTTAAGGCTCAGGGATTAAAACGTTACAATCAAGTCATTTTTAGAATACCCACTACAATTTCAACATCAGATTTATGTTAAAGTATAAAATAGTATATCAAGATTTGGATTCTTATGTTCTGTGCCCTAAAGCTATTTATTTGAATTATTATAACCAGTTACACATTTACATTACTGACTACATAGTAATTCACTGACAATTTATTTCTGTAAAAATTAAATGACGCACATTAAACCTGCTGCAAATTTCACAGGAGAAAAATGTAGTGCAACACAGATTACTTTATTATTTTTGACACTGCTATAACACTTAAGATTCAACAGATCTATACAAATATATAACACACATATTCTTCCCCTTGTATTAGATCATCAAAAGCACATTTCTTGCTGTTGACTGATTAACTTGTTTCCATCTGACTAAAATAAAATCTAGATCTGACTCCTTTTTAAGAAACACATTTTAACACCCGTAAACTTACAGTGCTCAGCATAAGGGAATACACCCTTGATAAAGTTGACTAAAAAGAATTTTTAGAAATTTTGGAAATTGGAAAAAAAATAGGAAAAATCTGACCTTTAAGGACACAAATTTTCTTTGTGAATGAATAATGTACCGTAAATACATAAATGTTCTTCCTTAAAATACAGGTGGCATCTATAAGTACACCCCTATGTTAAATTCCCATAGAGGCAGGCAGATTTTTATTTTTAAAGGACAGTTATTTCATGGATCCAGGATACTATGCCTATAGCTTTGGAATTAAAGTAGCCCCACATCATCACATACCCTTCACCATACCATACCCAAGGGAACTTTATCAGGATGCATAGTATCCTGGATCCATGAAATAACTGGCCTTATGCCCCCTGTATTTTAAGGAAGAACATTTATTTATGACTCATTATTCTTTAACAAAGAAAATTGGTGTCCTTAAAAGGTAAGATTTTTCCTCATTTTTTAAATTAAGGCATTGAGATCAATTTCCAGAAGATGATTTTGTATTCCTCTTTTTAGTTAACTTTAGCATGGGTGTATTCACTTATGCTGAGCACTATAAATTAGAAATTAAGTTTCTCTGGATACATCACCCTGTGTATTGTTGTGATTGGTCATAGTGTTATCCAATTGCGTGCAGTGAGATTTTCAAATTCACGCTTGGTGCCGCCCCTCGAGTTGGGCCATTTTCATTACTCAATGCCAGACCCTTAATCTTTCAGATTTCCAGGCTAGGATCCCTGAGAACTGTCTCTCAAATTTCTAAAACTACTACTATTCACTTTATGTCATCACTCGAGTTGCTTCAAATTATGATTCATTGGACATGTTATTGGTTCTTCCCCCCCACCACACACACACACTGTCTGTTTACGCACCTTGGATGTTTGCTGTCTCTAACACAAACTCGGCTTTCACCTGAAACAGAAAACAACACAAGTGTGAATACGTTTCAACAGTTCACTGTTAAACTTGAGAGACCAGAGAAGAAAGTTTTCAAGTCTGGTATGTCATTAAATTAAATATGAATAAGGACCATATGACTCATGAGGAGAGGGGAACAATTTCATGTGTGTTAATGTTTCTGGTTGCTGTTTTCACTTGGAAATAGCATTTTGACTGTTACAGACATTAAGTCGTTAGAGTTCATGTTTCCTGCCTCACGTAGTTCACATTTCAGGATGTGTACTTGTCTGATTTTGTCCTAGAAATGATTGCCCGTTTCCAATAAATACTTTTTCTCTTAAAAATGAAACATTTCATTTTGTTAAATGTCATAGGAAAAGTGTCACAAAAAAATCATAGTGTATATAGTATGTCTTAGAAATGTCAATATTCACTACATTCATATAGTGCCTTTCTACCTTACTGGACAAAGCCCTTTACAATTTGCCTCTTACACATCATACACACATTCATATATTATTCACACATCACATACACATTCATACATTATTCACATATCACATACACATGCATACTCTATTCACACATCAATTCTACGCTCTACCCCGTGAGCCAGGTATAGTACATTGTATATGCTGTGCCATTAAAACGGAAGGTCTGGCTAGTCAACACAGCATTTTGGGATGGGAGAAAAACGTGCTCTGGTTTATTGGCATTTCTTTTTTTCCAACTCTTTATTTAAAATTTTCACAACAAATGACATAGAACAGAGGTCATGGCAAATGAAACATAGTCAAAACAGTATGTCAAGTCTCCTCAATTCCCCACCCACCCAGTTCAGGTCCAAAACAGACGGGGACAGATAACACAGACCCATGCACACAGACAAACACACTCCAGTAAGGACATACAACGTCCAAGAGATAAAATAAAAAAAGGCAAACAAATAAATAAAAAATAAGGCAGCTGGCGTCAACTGGATCATTCCAGAAGGAGCGCAGTCCTCCATGTCGGAATGTTATTAGTTCTGCCCCTCCCCCCCACCACACACACACACGCACACACCTGAATGTGGCACGTTTGTGCTGTAGACCAGCCAAGCTCCATTAAGGCATACATCTATGTAACCTAACATTCAGTTTTCTCACTGAGACAAGAGAGAGGTTATCCGCATGAATGATTGTTGTTACAGAAAACCAATTATGAGTAATTACAGAGAAAAAAAGCGGGTGATGAGATAGGGAGGTGGGAGAGTGAGAAGCAGCCAGCAGAGATAACAGCTTCGGGGGAGGGGGGGGGGGTTGAATCAGAGGACAGGAGAGTTGTACAGTCGAACACTGTGCAATGTGAACGCTTTCATCTTAAAATCAGCACCAAAGGAGCAATGTCTATGCAAGATATTTTTTCATCCGTGCAAGTATTCCCTTAGGTGACTGGAAAGAGCACAAGTACATTTTTCAGAGTGTAATCTTAAGGTAATGAAAACCTGCGCTCATAATGAACCTTTTTGTTGCTGCGGTTACCCAAAGCAAACCATAGCACAATAAAAGGCATACATATGTCGTGGGAGGTTTTTGTACAAATTGAAGACTTAGTTATTATGACTATTCATAACACCATTACACTGATGGCTTTGTCCACAGAAAACATTGTGTCAATCAATCAATCAATTTATTTATAAAGCACTTTAAAATCCAAAGAGGACACAAAGTGCTATACAGTAAAACAATAAATGAATACATAAAAGCCCTAAATACAAACTCACACGACCTATCTAATACAAATAAGAATCAAAAACAAACCATACAATGAACAAATACGATCAATAGAACCGAACATGAACTGTCAATTTTAGTTTTCAAAGAATAAAGGTGGGTTTTAACAAGAGACTTAAAAATAGACAGTGAAGATGCCTGTCTAATGTGCAGAGGTAAATCGTTGTAAATTGTAAATTGTGTGCATTTAGGTGGGAACTTGAATACAGTTTTATGATGGATTAAAGAAGCTGCAGTCAGCAGACAGTGTTACTGTGCTGAATATCTGCAGGCTTTATGCTAACGGCAGCAAGATCATTGGTCAGAGTGTTGCTTAGAAAAACACTGATTAGGCTGCACGATCCACATTTGTTTCAGGCATACCACCCGGCTGGACAATTATCATCATCCTCATCATCATCATCATCATCATCCATCTATCATGAAGCTGCTCCGTTAACCCTGCCTTTTCCAAACGTGTTACACAAACAAGGTGGCGTTCTATACCCTTGTGGGAAATTTGACCCGTTTTCTACATTCTTTTTTATTTTTTTATATCAGAAATATGGGTTTCTTTCAACCAAATTGCTAAAAAATAACATGGATGCATGCATATACGTTGCATGGAACCACAATGTTCTTCGCAGGTAAAAGCAATGATTACTTCCATTGAATTTTGGGTGTTTTATTCAATTTTATAGCATTTGAAAAAAAAATGTTTTTACCAGTAATTGGTTTTAAAAACTTGACTAAACTTGACTGTATCTTGACTAAACTTTGACGCTCAACATAGTCTGATCTTAACTATCAGTCATAATAATTCATAATTTGCTTTTGTTTAAACTAATAAATTAGGTATGTGTCATTTAAATTAGGTTAATTGACCACAAATAAAAAAAATGGTTGACAAGTGACAGAAACATTAGAAAAAGCGCCAAAAAGGGAAGACAACTCAAGGGCTAAATACAAACGAGCAGCATCATCAGGTAACGGGTGCAGTGTTCAAGGAGAGTTATTGCAGCACCAGTGGTGCAAAGTAGTATTTATTGAGGTAAGCAAGATTGGGAATGATTGAGATTTCTCTTGGCACAGCTACCAGAAGACTTTCAGACGCTTTGCTCATGTCACATCTACGTCGGCAAGCTCAGTTTGCAGCTGCGCAGTAACGCTCAGCCCTCATCAAAAAATAGTGATGGCCAAATGAAGCTTTGTGAACCATTTTCTTTATTTTCTGAGCACACTAGATGGCGCTCTTGGTTTTAAGAGAAAGGCCTAAGGCATTGCAATTCAGTGTATTCTCAACCCTTTGTTGAACAGAGAGCGCCATCTAGTGGGCTCAGAAAATAAAGACAGTGGTTCACGAAGCTTCGTTTGGCCATCACTATCAAAAAGTGCTTCTAATAGACTTCACTGGTCTCCGTCTGTTTGACCACTAGACCAGAGCACAGGACCTTCTTCCTGTATTTACTTTCTTGCTCCCACCCCCAGACATATCCAACCAATAAGAGAGCTAGACGTTCTTGCCTGATTTGTAATGATGCAATTTGGTACACTTGAATTTTTCCAGGTGTCAAACCAAACCAACCGAGGGCAAATCACTCTGAGTTTACTAACTCACCAACTGATTCGGGAAAGTCACCGGACGACACAATCTTCTGAACATAGTCATACTGAGAAATACAGAGAGAGTTGTGGAGCTGATAGTCTTAATTAGCTTTGTAGTAACTCATTTGGCAATGGCTTGAATGTAACTGACGTTTATTAATATCAAAAAGTTACGCACTAGCTTTAAATACTTCTACATCTTAATCTGCCATAATGTTTGAATCCAACAAAATAATGAGAGACCTTTATTTCTAATCACTGGTCTCGTCTTGTCATTTAGAGCTTACGTTTTATAGATGAGATATGGAAGGCACAGGAGGTCAAGCATGTGCTGGAGCAAGTATCAGTATCTCTACAATAACTGATACACCCTACACACAACCTACACAGATGTTTAGAGGTGTTCACTTTCAGCAACGACAACAACACATTCAGCTCATCTACAAACCAAATGACTCGCCGTCTGCTGGGGCGAAACCCTAACCCACAAACACCGTCAGAGCTGCAACAACTGCCAGTAATTAAAGCTCATTTCACGCCGCTGCAGTTCGTGATGCTGCACACGCCGACCTATTTGTCAAAATTAGTTGGGATGCTCAGAAATCACACCACACCTGTCAATCAGCAACACTGATGCTGACGGCCAGAATAAGTAGTCAGGTTTGTTTTTTTCATGGCATTAATTCCTTTTTTCAAGCAGTTTGGGTTCCATTTTGTATGTAATGAACTACATAAATAAGCTTGATCTGAGAAATATTTTAAGAGCACTGCAGTTATTCAGGTGTTCACTCTTTGTCCCTATCTAATTAAGAAAAGATCAAACAAGTGAGTAAAAACTTCATAAAAATCAAGACTAACTGTATTTCTAAAGGAGGTTTATAAGATTCCTCCTGTCCATCCCTTCATCATCCTCATGCTTCAGGTTTAAAGTTGTTTTGGCTTTGTTATCCTTCTCCTTTTGCCTCATATCTGTAAACGTAATTAAGAGCTAGATATTAGGGATGAGCGAGTACAGCATTATCTGTATCTGTATATGTTAACCATATGAATTATCTGTATCTGTACTTGGACTGGGCAGGGTCTAACCCGGAAGTGGACAGGATTTAACCCAGAAGTGGGTCGGGTTGTCTTGAAATGGGCGGGGCTTTAACCGGTATGTTATTTTAAGCATGCAATTGATATGGGTTGATCAGAAATTGTTATATGTATTGCTGATTAGAAAACTATTTTACAATAGAGAGATCGTGTGTTCAACGGATCAAATAGTCCGATGCTGTTTTTCAGATCTGCATTGACTTTAATGAAGACCAGTTGTTCCACATGGCTAGGGTCTAAGTTTGCACGCTGTGGACTGACCACATTTCCAGCTGTGCTAAAACCACGCTCAGACTGGACACTTGTAGGTGGACAACTGAGATGCTGCAGTGCAAAGCAAGATTGGGCCAGCACTGAAGCTTGCCTGACCAGTGTGTGTGTTTGTGTGTGTAGCTTAATTTGTAATATTATTTATACCACAACTACCTTTTTATTTTTTTACAAAATACAGCAAGAAAGTGTCAGACACTCAGTGCGTGAAGTAAAAAAAACTGGTTAGAGCCAGCTAACGGTTTAAAAAAAATCTCTGACAGGCAGAGATGCAACGCGAGTCGCATTCTACCAAGCACCACTACAAACCACAGTACTACACAGTACACAGTAGCCTACTACAAACCGAAGCAAAAAACAAACCCGAAGCTGAAGAGACCCTAAACGTTAATGGAAAAGACCCGCAAACCTGAGTGACTGAGGGAGAGACAGAGAGAGAGAGAGAGAGAGAGAGAGAGAGCTGTTCTCTTCTCACCCTGGATTTCCACCAGTTGCGTTACCGTGGATTTCCACCGGCTGCGGAACTGCTGCGGAACGGCTCTGGAATGTCGGCGGAGTCAATTGGTTTCCATTCTAGTCAATGTGTGTATTTCCACCAGCTGCGTAACGTCTGCGTTCCGACTCCGGCACAGCTCCGGCGGTCCGCAGCCCTCCGGATCGGATACGCAGAGCTTCTATTTTTGCCGGACGCCGGAGAGCTCATCCATTTTGTGTTTGATCGATCTGGTGTTGGTGAGTAGGAGGCTTGGCAGTGTTGGTTTGTCTGGTAGTTTCCTTAGCTGCAAATACTTGAGAATAAGGATACATTTACATTGTGGTGGAAGGCACATTTATTTAGTAACGTTACTTAAGTTTTATTGTACTTAAGTTCAATTTTGAGGTACTTTTTCATTTCATGTTACGACCTGTGATTGACCAAAGTCTTCTATCCTGGGCTAGATTTTCTGAAGCCTAAATACAAAGCAAAGAGGAGGTGCAGAAGTTTTCTCTCAGACCACTTGAATCATAATATGTTCAAAAGGTTATGGTATTTTTGCCCAGCGACGCCAAAAATAAAGTGCCCTGCCACAGCTTTAACGTTGGTTGGCACCAATTTGCTTGCCGTGCTAGCATCAGTTGTAACTGAAGCTGTTACCTTTTGATATTAATGAACGTACATTGCATTCAAGCCATTGCCAAATGAGTTGCTACAAAGCTAATTAAGACTATCAGCTCCACACAACTCTCTCTGGATTTCTCAGTATGACTATGTTCAGAAGATTGTGGCATCCGGCGACTTTTGCGCGCAGAAACTCGAGTGAAGATAATTACTTCAGGACAGAAACTATGCACTATAGCTTTAACGTTAAAAAGTTAGCAAATGCATTTAGCTAAAACCTGCAAGTTGATCTGCACTCACATGAAATAATTAGCGTAGGCAAATTAACATAAGTCAGCTTGCTTAACGTCTATCCATATTAATGTTTCCTTAACTCTATGTTACATTTTATTCTAATTAGCTCACATGTATGCTAGTCAGTGATGGCAACATTAGTGTTATCCAACTCCCACACACACACACACACCTGATTGGCTCTTATCATCCCTGCTGTGAAGCTTCATTCTGATTTGTTGGTAAAAAACTAATGCAGTCCAATAAACCATACGAGCTGAATTGTGTCCCTGAGTGAGAGACATGAACGATGTATTGACTGGATAGACATAAAGAAATAACAAATGTGTACGACCTACCACCTTTGTTAGGGTTTTTTACTCCTCATTGTGAGTGTGTAATGCTCATTTTCTGTATATTCTTTTATTAGGAAACACCGACCTCTCAGCAGTTTTATTCCAGCAGAGGCATAAATGATCCAGCAGGGAGCAGTGTTGCTGCGTGTGTGTGATGGCAGATGCCTGCTGAGGTTTGTCCCAGTGAGTTTATTTGTCCTGCTGAGTGAGTTTACCGCCTGCCACCAAAGCAGCCGAGCAGGGAGACAAGTCTATCCATCGGCTTTAAATCAAATACAAACCTGTGCATAATGACATCAGATGCTGTTTTTTTACTGTCAAATTGGTATATCGAATATATTTGAGACATTTTAAGGTGTTTCCATTCATTTTCACACTGAATCGCACGACATTCAAGCTAACTTTTGCAAACAAATTTTGCTAGCCAAAATTGACTGGCTGTCATATGGCACAATTTGTAACAGTGCTCATGTGCCAGAGGCCTGTACTACGAAGCAAGATTTGGCATTAATGAGGTAACTTCAGGTTCAACCCAGGGTTTTGTGTATCATGACGGTGGTTCACTTGTTACCGGTGCTCGGGAGCAGGTTAAGTGCGGAGAGAGAGAGAGAGAGAGAGAGAGAGAGAGAGAGAGAGAGAGAGAGAGAGAGAGAGAAAGAGAGAGAGAGAGAGAGAGAGAGAGAGAGAGAGAGAGAGGTGCGCTCAGAAAAGTTAAAGCATTTAGAGACCGACAACCCCGTTAACATTCCCTGATGGGTATTTTTATGAAAGCTATAGATTTTCAGCAGAGGTAATTCTGTATAGGCTAGTTGTCGGCTTCTTGAGCTGTGTGTTGCCAATACGCACATTAGTTTGAATTATGTTTTTTTATAATTTTTATTTGCTCTCACGATCGCTTCCCACTGCCAGGGTTGCAACTGAAATAATAGGCTAAAGCAATGACAGTTTATAGAAAGCACAAGTGTAATTATGGTCAGATCTTGTGCCTGACTGATGGGGAAGTGAAATTGATAAGCGTTGTGACCGCGGTCGTTAGGTTAGGTGAAGCCGGGTAACTACTACTAACTAAAGCGGAAATACGTGGCAGAAATGACATCAAACATTGTTTTATGGCAGGTTGCAACCATAAAATGACTTAAAACGTAATTGCAATTCATTATTTATTCAGCAAATAATGTTTCCGTCAGCATTTATCCCATAAGCCGTTTACCGATTAAAGAGAAAATCCGGTGACATTGAACGTACAAATTACAGTTAAATTTCATTCCAATCGATTTGTTTCCATAAGGCATTTTTCATTCGATAAAAAACATGAATGGCAACATGGTTTATATCTTCTACTGTATAAATATACTGTGTAGGGATTCTCAGCACAATCTCTATTTAAATGGGCACATAGTAAAGTAGCCATGTCAACACACAGCATTCCCCCGAGCCTGTGACAGATTACTCATGCCGCTGTGGGAATACGTTGTGTATGCTGGTATATGTATTTGTTATGAGCCTTTATCAGAACCTCCCAGCCCTCCAGACATTTCATTTACTGTATATATGCATCATTTTCTGACAGCCCAGTCTATACTGAACCCGTTTATTTCCAACCATCTCTCAGACTAATCTCTAAGCTGCAGCAGCGCTCTCCTCTCTGCCAACGTGAGACTCGCAGGTCTGCTGTGCTGCGTCTCCTCTCCCATACACTTTTGTCTTTTACGGATTAGATGAGACCTGGGAGGCTGTCTGCCTTTTTTGGAAGCCAATCAACCCGTCTGCCTGCCTTTGCATTGTTGTTCCGCAGAGACTCCAAACTATTTTTGCAACAATTGCAGCAGGACAGTAAAAAGCAGCCGCAGATTGCCTTGTGTACCGTAACGCCACAAAAATATCACATCCAATATCACAGTCGTCAAGGCGATACTCGTCTTCTCTCCAGCAGTATTGGATGGAAGAGAAAGTGGAAGAACATAGTGGAATGACACCGAGACCACAGGACAGTGACATTACCCAGCATGCACTGCTGTGAGCGATGGCTCGTCTTTGTCCTAGCCAACGATGTAGTCAAAATATCTTTTACATCGTAAAAATAGTGAAAACGTTTACAGAGGTTTATCTACTCGGCCACAGTCGGAGGATTGCCCTTGTGTCGTCTGAAAATCCCCCTTGAACCAAGACTGTGAAAACAGAAGCTGAAAGAGAGTCGGTGTGGAAGGGTTCATGCTTTAAGATGATTTGAAGTGTCTTTAAACGGGAATCCTCTGAGTATGTGTTGCAGCGAACTGCTTATTTCCCTGTAAATGTTATCAAAGGCAGACACAAGGGTAGGAAAATGGAGCTCAAGAGAAGACAAGAAATGGATGCGGCGCTAAAGTTAAGTTCAGGTACCGAAACGACTAGTTAAGTTTAGGAAAAAGATCCTAGTTTATATTAAAACACTCCCAAGGAACACACACTTCCCGAGTGAAAGTCTTTTGTTTTCCCCGGGAAGTGAACTCCACTCCTTGGCTTCAAAGTCCTGCATGTTAACACCCGCCCATCCACTCTGACCACCTCATTACACGGCCAGCCACGGTCGTATACAGCAGCACTCAATGTGGTGCACACAGCAAAAAAAGAAACGTGGAAATCATACGAATTACGGTGCTTAACTTTTCGTAACTTTTTGGACGTATTTGGTTCATGAGAAAAGGCTGGAGATTTACACTTTGGAAAATAGTCAAAAAATATATAGCAACACCAGAAAAGAAGTTCTCCTAGTACGAGATTTGACATCTCACCACCACCAGATGTTACCTGCATCATTTAGTAAATTGAGTCCCAAATATCTTTTGTCACAGTCTATCAAATGCTTGCTGAGCTCTGTAATCTTGTCCTCTTTATCCCTCATTTCCTTCCCTCATCCCTTCCTCCTATTTTCTCCAGCAGGGTGACCAGAACCGGTTAGCTCAGCTCAGTCTGGTTTTTAATGTCCTCTATACATCACTTGGGTGTTACAAAGTGAAAAAGTACCTCAAAGTGTTGTCTTTTCCTGGTTTAAAAGGCTGCATTACAGTAAAGTGATGTTATTTCATGAATTTGGACTGTTCTAGCTGTTCTATTATTTGCCTTTAAACACTTAGTCAGTGTATCCACAGAGCCAGTAGTGGAATGTAACAGTACATTTACTCCAGTACTGTACTTAAGTTCAAATGTTGAGGTACTTGTACTTTACTTGAGTCTTTTCTTTTCATGCCACTTTCTACTTCTACTCTGCTCATTTCAGAGAGAAATATTGTACTTTTTACTCCACTACATTCATCTGACAGCTTTAGTTACTAGTTACTTTACACATTAAGATTTCTGCACACAAAACACATGTAGTTTATAAAATCTGATGTTTTATTCTAAAGTAAACTAGCCAACAATAAAACGGCCTACAAGTCCAGCTGAGATGATGAGACCATTAAACACACAACTGGTTGGATCCTTTACACTTTCTAGTATGGGAGGGTTTTTCTGCATTGAGTACTTTTACTTGTAATACTTTAAATACATTTTCTTGATGATACTTACATACTTTTACTTAAATAACATTTTCAATGCAGGACTTTTACTTGTAACAGAGTATTTTTACAGTGTGGTATTAGTACTTTTACTTAAGGAAAGGATATGAATACTTCTTCCACCTCTGCACATTACTGATGATTATTTATCTAATCTAAAATATTTTGTAAAAAGCACCAATTTTCAACCCGACAACCCGGTGTTGCACATTATAACTGGCAATCCCCAAGAGGTTTTTTCAGCTTCCATTTTCTGCATTCTGGTGAATTGGTATTCAACAATATGTGCCTTTTTGGCATCAATTTATGGTGCATTTATTATTATTATTATTATTATTATTAATAAAGAAATACGCCTATGCACAGCCCTATAGTGAACTACTGGCGTTTTGAATTATTGAAGTAATCACTGTGTTATCTTGTCTTGTAACCACAGCCAGAGTTTGCATTTGAGTACAGTGAGCTGAATATTACAACACAGCCTGAGGGGAGAGGAGACCAGAGAGGAGACTGCTGCTGCTGTGGACTTACAGTACTATTCAGTTCAGTAAGAGCCTTTATTTCAGTGAAAAGTACTAATACCACATTGTAAAAATACCCTCTTACAAGTAAAAATCATGCATTGAAAAGGTTACTTAAGTAAAAGTATGTAAGTATCATCAGGAAAGTGTAGTTAAATGCAGTACTCAATGCAGAAGTATTCTCCCATTGTAGAAAGTGTAAAGGATCCAACCAGTTGTGTGTTTAATGGTCTCATCATCTCAGCTGGACTTGTAGGCCGTTATATTGTTGGCTAGTTTACTACATTCCACCACTGCTCTGACCTCTCCGATGCAAGGAAAGACAATAAAAAAAAGAAGATCCGGCAACATTTCAGCTGCTCAGACTCCTCTGCTGCTTTAAAAAAAACACAAAGTTGACAGAAAGCCCTTCTGTAACCGGCTGGAGAGAGACCACAGACCAGCTAACCCTTCACAGGTACAGCTAAATCTCTCTCAAAGCCGTGTTTCAAACCCCAACAAATGGAGGAGAAAGAGAGAGCTCGCATCAAGACCGTTCTTAAAGCTCAAACTCAGTGTTAAACTGTCCCAGATAAGGGAAGCTGGCCTGGGTTTACTGTGTTTAAGAGAAATACTCTTACTGCCAGATAATATGGACAAATGCCCCAGAAAAAGATTTAAATAAACTTCAGCTATAGTACAGAAAAAAGCGGCACGCTTTCAACTTGCACTTCCTGTCTCTCTGACACAGAGAGAAAAGTCTCCTCTCTGAGACTGCTGAGCCTAAATTGGGCTTAAACATGATTCACCAAATTAAAACATCAACACAATGTGTGTTGAATACACACCCACATTGATACATGATTGATAGTGAATCTTGCTAAACGTATGTTACTTAGAAAGAAAAGTGACAGTATGTGTGGGACCTGTACATGATATGGATCCCAAAGTATAATTACATAGTGAGGTTACTATGTCTGATGTCTTAATTATATGACAGACATTATAAGACAAAACAAGATATAATAAAATATTTACAATAAGAGTGTACTTTTCCCCCCACACTTGCTCTCCATTGTCCGTACAGCACTAACATCAGTAGCATGCACTCTCGTCTTAACTGGCTAAAAGTGGAATACAGGTTGATCGCTGCCCTTCCACCTTCAACATGGAAAGTTTAACATCCAAAACCACTTCATCATATTAATATAGTCAATTTATAAAAATATATAATTTCATATATATATATATATATATATATATATATATATATATATATATATATATATGAAATGTGTGTGTGTGTGTCTGAGTGAGTGAGTGAGTGAGTGAGTGAGTGAGTGAGTGAGTCAGTGTCTATATATAAATTTACCGTAATGTTTGTTAAAGCCTAACTCTCGCCAAAATGCATCCTAGGGTCTTTTTTTGAATGTATGTGAGTCAAACTTTCGTTTAAAAGCATATTTATGACGGAAGCGCCACTTTTAAGATTCACCGTTTTCTTGTTTTTTGGTCAAATGGCCTTTTGAATGGGAGAGCTAGGGGCACTTTTATGCTAGCCTGAAATATCTATTTTTAAACACTAAGAAGGCTCGACACAACATGAGACTTTGCTCCAAGTATCACCAGGAGCTCTACACATTAACTCAGCATTGAGAACACTGTTTGTGGACCCAGATTTTACTAAAAAGAAAGTTTTGAACAACTCACCGTAGCTCTTTTTTTCACCGGTAATTGAAAATCTATTTAGGACAAGCATTTCTATAGCTAACTTTAGCATGCTACAGGCCAACAAACAAGCTATCGCCGAGAGCGGGGAGACAGGCAGCGGTCGGAGGCTTTTATATACTGTCTATGGTTGGAGGCCGTGGCCGTCTGCTGACTCTGCTCGCTGACCTGTGACGGCCTTTTATATACTGTCTTTGGTCACGGCACGTACGATGGCCTTACGTAAACATATCCCAGAATGATTGACAACTAGGAGGACCAATAGTTTTGATGATTCACCCGGAAAAAGAAAATCCTCCACTATACCTTCAACCATAGTCCTCATGAATTCACAATATTTAAAATTCCAACACAAAGAAAGTGGAAGGAAACGTAAAAGACTATCCAAATCAGATCATCTTCATTTATAGCCACAAAGCCTTTTTGCATTTTCTGACTTAATTTTCACACAGAAGAAATCCCACAGAGGATGTAACAATCTCGGCAAGACAACAGAGCTGTGTGAGCCTCCTAAACTGAGATGAGACCAGACACAAATGACCCTTGTGAAGCTGCTAATTTCCTTTAGCAGCATGTCTGTTTTTTTTGTTTTTTTAGTATTTTTTATCGTTCTCTGATGAGCCACTCAGCTTTGTGGCATTTAGAAAGCACAAGTTTCGATTTTTCATTCCATTTGGCAAACACAACAGGAGTGGTTGGTGAGATTGTTTTCAACTGGAGAAGGCAGCATGACTGAAGGTTGCGTGTTCGTCTCATTTAACAAAAACAATGCGAGTCGCATCAATAAAACATCCCATTGTTCTTTTTTTGAATCATCTAATCAGCATTCAGAGAAGTGTGAAACATGTCTCTAAATGTTGGGGAAAGCCAGTAATTAATGCATGAAATGTTTGGTTTGCATCAATTTTGGATTGACATCCTTAGAGAGAACATTTAAAAGGTATGAGTCTATACAAATAGAAACAGGACCAAGTGTGCAGCAGAAGTACAAGTTTGTAAAGTCAAATGTGTAACAATTTAGGAAATATGAAATATGCCGTGTCTGATTTATTTATTTATTTTTTTCTTTAGCTGCTAATGCTCCACCATGTTCACCACTTTGCAGGTAGCTCACAGTACTGTGGGTTTTTAGGGTTGTTTTGGCTACCTGAAACAAGTCTTGCATTTCCAGCCCTGTCTCCACAGCTCTGCTGACTTTATTCTACCCACCTACTGTGTGATATTAAATATTTAATACTATTCATAATATTGATAATACTGTGCAATTCCATTATTGTGCAATATCTGTATACTGTGCAATATCATTACTCTCATTGTCTAATGTATATTACTCATTGAATATGATCACCACTATTGGGCAATATTCAAATAATATGCAATAACCCACACTGCATATCACACTGTATATAAAACCATATTTTTTTATATATGTATATAGCGTCTCAGAACTGTGCACCTTACCCCCCTTTTTTGCACTACTTATTTTATTCCATATTGTTATATTTATTTTACGTACATGTTGGCACAGGAAAAGGAGTTGCTTTTAATCTCATTGAACATGTGTATAGTGACAATAAAAGGCATTCTATTCTATTGTATTCTAACTGTGTCTCCATAGATGACGAGACGTAGCAGCTCTATGATAAGACAGTGCTGCTCACCCTGCCAAGGCCATAGAGAAACTAAACACATGGCACATTTTGTCTGTGCTGAGATATTTGGGCGCCCATAATATCTTTGTTTTCCATTGAAGGTTTAGCTAAACATAACTTGAGTTTAAATACACCTTCAGGGAGACAGGAACTTCAGAGAGTTGGGACGGCATCCACACTGTACTGTGTGATCCTACATTTTCCTCAATTGAGTGTTCATTAAATGATCCAGTGTAATCAAAGTCTCCCGAACATTCTTCGTGTTTGTGAAATGAGTTGTGCTGCTCTTGAGTTTTTCCTTAACAACTTGTTCTTCCACACCAAACTGAGAAAACCATTTCTTTATGGAGTTTGCTTTGTCTTGTTGAAACAGGAGAGGAACAGAACACTGAACTAACACTACACATGAAAAGTTGGCCCAGACAAAAGGTGGTGTCCACATACTTTTGGGAAGAGTGTGTATAGAAATGCACTTGATTTGCTTTAAACTCCACATACTGGTTACAGCAGGCCAGAGCAAGATTTGTAGTTATAACAGGTGGTCAAAGGCATAACAAGGTTATGTTTCTAAAGTTTGAAAGCTTAATTCATCTGTCGTGATGGACAGGTCTGTTTCTGACTCCATGTCCACAAAAGAGAGAGAGGGATTAATCTGGCTGTGGGCGTAATGCTGCTAAAGTTTACAGATCAATCTCTCTGATTGGATTGTATGTAAGCAGGAGATGAAAAACAGCCAGAAATGTAGATAAGGGATAAAGAGATAATGACATTCTCCAGCATCTCCGCAGGCTGTAAAATAAATGCCAAACGACTTGGAGAGAACCGGGAGGTCTAAACGTAACCAGAGAATTTCTATTTGATGCCGATAAAAGAGAGAGACAGAGAGAGAGAGAGAGAGAGAGAGAGAGAGAGAGAGAGAGAGAGAGAGAGATAGAGAGAGAGAGACAGAGAGAGAGAGAGAGATAGAGAGAGAGATGAATAGAGATCCTCTGGGAAGCATCACAAAGGGAAACGTAAAGCTGTTCCCCTCCTTCACCTTGACAGTCCTTCTCCAGCTTCCTCCTCTGTCAGCTTTCTCTCTTTCCCTTCCTCTCAGACAACCATTACCTCACATAAACTCTTCTTAACCACTTTTTTTCCTCACCTTACTCCAGCTTTTTAATAATTGTTTTTTTTTAGGATTTAACCAAAATGCCAAAAGAAATAAGTTTTTCAAAGTGTTTTGAGGGTGTTCTTTATGTGTTGGCACAGACATCTGGTGAACTAATGATCAGACAAACAGCTTCGGGCTGTTGAACAGCAGCAGCTGTACTAATCTCAGCTTCAACAGCAGCTTCTGGATGAACTCCCACTGAGGAGAAACAAATCCAAAACACGGATACCCCAACAGGACCATCCGCTCTCGAATGATCGATTGGACTCTGCTGTTTTCAAATGGAAATGTTTCACAGTTCCTGCAACACTAACACATACCCAAACAACACTGAATGTACTGGACTGACTTATACAGAGCTTTTCTAGTTTTAACAACTATAAAAAAAGGACAGATCCGGTGCAAAATGAACCTAGGGGTTAATAACACATGTGTACCGTTCTCTGGGATATGTTTTCATGCTAATTGAATGTGACCAGTTTTAGCGCGAACCGCTAATTAGCTTATAATGCTAGTCGTTGGGGCACGGCTAAAGTAAAAAGAAATCGCAGAAATAACACAGCTCAAGCACGTTGTTCGTCGTTCGACTGATCATGTCTGTTTTCCCAAGAGTCTTTATAAACTATCTTTTTAATAAACTGTCTGTACACTTACAAAGTTCTCAATGCTTCGGTTTACATGTAGGGACCCTCATTATGCTACCATTGAAGTGTGGTGCTATTTTGAGCCTTGTTAGTGGTGTAGAAATAGCGATTTCTTTTTACTTTAGCCGTGCTCCAACGACTAGCGCTATAAGCTAATTAGCGGTTTGCGCTTAAACTGGTCACATTCGATAAGTATGAAAATATATCCCAGAGAACGGTCAACTCGGTATTAACCCCTAGGTTCATTTTGTGCTTTAAAGCGCTTTAACATATTACAGGAACCATTCACACACTGTTTTGGGGTTTAGTGTTTTGCCCAAGGACACTTCAACATGGGACTGCAGGGCCGGGGATTTAACCCCCAACCTTCTGATTGGTAGACGACCACTCTACCCCCTGAGCCACAGCCACCCCTAATATACACTATAGGTCGGTTTCTAAAGACTCCCAGAACGACACATATATTTACTGCCGCACGGTAATCATGTGACTGCAATCATTTGATTATTAAACGTAATGGCCACCATTTTATAACACATAGTAATCATGGTGAAACAGAACTAGTTAAGTTTAGGTGACAAAAAATACTAAGGTAGGGTCAGTGGTGGAATGTAACTAAGTACATTTACTCCAGTACTGTATTTAAGTCCAAATGTTGGGGTACTTGTAATTTACTTGAGTCTTTTCTTTTCATGCCACTTTCTACTTCTACTCCTGAGTCTAAATGATTAGACCATTAAACACACAACTGTTTGGATTGTTTCTAGTTTCTAAAATGGGAGGATTGAGGACTGGGTGTGCAATACACAATGAGAAAGTTAGAGAGGATGGAGGAATAAAAGACATTCTAGGAGTTCATAGAAGAGCAGGAAGGAGTCAGAGCGAGACAAGAAGAGACAGAAGATGTGGAGGTGAGAGGGCAGAGTGGTGCGGAGGAGGAGGATGAGGAGGGCTGATGTGGCTTCAGAGACACAGCTGGAAGTTCACTCACTGTCAGTCTGCAGATAGAACCATCCCAGCTCCGTCCTCTCTGACTGAAGGCCTGCTATCAGCCGGCTGCAGCCTGCTGCGGGAGAGAAGGAACAGAAAAAAGTGAAGCAGAGAGAAAGTCACAGTCGGGGTTCAGCAGTTTAAAGTTCATTATGCAGATAGCGGAGTTAAAATGTCTCCATTCTGCGAGTCTAATTTCTCTTTCATGGCCCTTGTTAGCGTGGAGATGATCCATTACTGGCGAGCAAAGAGCAGCGGGGTCAGAGCGAGAAGAGATTAACAAAGTGTCTCTGTGCATGCACTCGTTTTCTCTGGAGAACAGTGAGTGAAGGTAAGAAAAGGCTGCATGTTGGTTGATAACGGAGCTTCCTGTTGGGTTTAAAAATGTCATTTCATGTCCTGTTAATTTGATAGGGACAGATGCTACCACATACTGTAGACACTTGAACAACAAATCGGCAACATTACAACATCACATTTATAGCTAAATGTGACAATGCACAAGGTCAAACGCACGCACGCACGCACACACACACACACACACACACACACACACACACACACACACACACACACACACACACACACACACACACACACACACACACACACACACACACACACACTCACACACAAACAAATAATATGCCCTTTATTTTCTGCAGCAGACTGCAGTAGAAACTGTAATCTGAATCACTAATTATAATCAGTGTTTGCTTAAGGCAAACAAAGCAGCACTGTACTGTGTATATATATATATATATATATATATATATATATATATATAACCTTAAGATAGTACATTTCATGTCTACAGCTGCTGCCTGATCAGTGTTCTGCTGATTAAAAAACAATGTAGATGTGCTGCGCGGGAAGGAAAATATGTGAACTCTAGAAAAGATCAGATTGAATGTGTTAGTCACATTACAGTAGAAATATAGCAGATTTAATATTCAACAAAGTATTTCAAGCATTTAGGATGATTTACAGTTCTAATGCGTATTCTCTATCACCATCCATCTGTAAATGATTTGCATATAGTTTCAATTATTAGGACAAAAGATGTAAATGACACACCATGTTCGTTGCATTAATGCGTGGATCCTAATTAGTTGATCACAGTGCAGTGAGTTTGCTAAAAGCACACAGAAAACAAAAAATATGAATTTGCTTCTGGAGATGAAGACGTCATGTCAGACCAATTGTCATTGGTAGAAATAACTAAGTACATTTACTCAAGTACCTATCTAAACACACAAAGCATTTGACCAGTTTGAAGCAATGACAAATAGACTTTTGCCTTCTCTTTAACCTATAGTTACAGGTGAATATCCTATTGTCCATGTACACACAATCATCGTGAAACCAAAGTCCTACAATACATGACCAGTAGGCCTACATGCTTTCACCAACCCGTTCTCATTCCGAACTCAAAACATACGGACGCTTGGGCAGTGGCTCTCAGCGTCAGATACGATGCAAAAATCACCCTTTAGCATGTGTGTAGAACATCAGGAGCACATCGTGCATTGCCACTCCCGGACCCTCAAGTGTCCAATCCCACCGTAGTTCAACATCACGTCTCCTTAAATCCTCTAATATTTCCTCATTTATGTCATCAACACATCCATGATTCATGGAAATGTGTAAAACACAACAAGCCACAAAGAATGCTGCGACTTTTTGAGGACTGTAAAGTTCCTCCTGACCTATCCAAACACCTGAAGAGCCTTTTCACTAATATTTTTCCTTGTAATTATGTATGGTTTGCAAAAATGTGAACTGCTGTGTCTGTGTAGATGAGAGAAGCAAAGTGTATGCGCGTTGTGTACACGCTACATTATGGCCAAGCATGCGCCTCTAAAATAGCATCTGAATAACGCACCACTGACTTTAGACTAGCACCACTGACTTTAGACTAGCACCACTGACTTTAGACTAGCACCACTGACTTTAGACTAGCACCACTGACTTTAGACTAGCGCCACTGACTTTAGACTAGCACCACTGACTGTAGACTAGCACCACACACTTTAGACTAGCGCCACTGACTTTAGACTAGGTTTTTCCTGGTCAGTGGCGGAATTGTTTTCTGAAACTGCAAAATAGCACCAGGGAACGTTTGCGCCGGAACACGCCTCCTCTTTTCACTGAACCGCCCCCGGGAGCACAAGTTCATTCCCTAATTTACCGACGTGCGTCTATGGAGGGAAAAGTCCGCTGTGCGTCGGGTGCAAAATAGGAATGATACATGCGTCGGTGTACAAAGTCAATTGCGCTGGGTGCAAGATAGAGCCCTCTATCTTCCTGTTTACTGCAGCCGGTGTAAACTCTGAGCTCAAGAGACTGGAAAATGGTGATTAGAGTCTCTTCTGAAATTTAATGTGGGTTTCAAAAGTCAAGACATGAAGCAGACAGACACTGAGGAAGTGTCACAATTGGATCTTTTTAAATCATTTCAGTAACATGTTGTTTGTTGAAATCCCTGAAAACCCTTAAAAAGAATCATTTTTAACACTGAATTCGATGTATTTGTGTTTTGCATGATTATTTACACTGAGCATCATTAGCACCCTTATTTCCCTCTTGAATCCTGGAAGCTTAAGGCCTGGAAAGAGCTTTTCTATAAACCATTTGGACAGACAGAGAACGATATCAGCAGTGTTGTGTGCTCTGATTGCGAACAGTTAATTAAGACTGAGTGGGAGTGCATTTGGGGTGTTGGCTAGCGAGGAGATGTATTAACTGATGGACTAAGATACTTCTGTTTACTCACAGACAGTTGACTAACGATTACCCATGAGCCACTGGGGCGGGGCCCGAGACATGCACACAGAGTCGTGGGTGGTCAGCGAATTGTACACAGTAACAAGCTGGGAGCCAGCGGCCTTCTGGGAAGAGGCAGCCGTGACAGACTGCAGGCTGAATGAGAAACAAACATTAAGACTCGTGATTAATGGCTGCTGGTGGTTTAACAGCAGGGAGGAATATAAAAAGTAAATGATATTGTGGGAGAAGCAGAAAAGTAGCAGGTATTATAGGAGTATTGTTGGAGAAAAATAAATGGAGTTGCAGGATTATTTGCGGATCCATATGTTTTTGGTATTGGGCTGCAGAGTAATGAGGAGGTTTGAGAAACTGGACAGAAATGACACAACAAAGGGCCGTACTGAGGAGATGTGAGGCTCTGGGGAAATCAACATAATCCAACCTTCTCACGTGAAAACACAGAGCGCCGGGCCACAGTGATTGCCTTTCATCTGGCCCTGTGGATCAGATGGAAAAATTACTAACACAGAGGATTGAAGTGGCCTGTAAAGATCTACCAGTGTGTGTTGGACTATAGCTGCTCTGGGGCTTTAGCCCCGTCTGTCTCATATGCTGCGTAGGAGACAGTCCTGACTGCATCCCATCGAAAAACTTAGGAAGAGCGACTGTGTATTGGTCTTTAATGGAGGTGTAAAAGTGACTTAAGGCTGGGTAACGAATTCAATACTATCTAGGCACCGACCGAATCTCCTCTAAAGTATCGAGTATCGAAAAATTATTTGTCATTCACTAACAAATGTCAGTCCCTAAGGAGCAAATCTCATCAGCGTCAGTGAGCCAATAAGCATGCAGCATGCTTCTACCAAGATCTAATAATGTCTGTGATTGGCTGTCTAACGTTACACGTCGTAGAGACACGCAGGAAAAGCTCTACGTTACACAGAGACAGGGCTCACAAAGTAGGAGCTGAAAAAGTATCGTTCAGGAACCGGTATCAAAGTCAGGGTATTGGTATTAGAGGATGGATACCCGACCCGAGCCCGACGGGACCCGACGGGCCGGGCCGAGTTCGGACAGATATTTAGAAATGATGTTTGGGTTTGGGTCGGGCTCGGTGACATCAGCGCAATAATAACCTGACTCCGCCAGATGGATTGCTTTGCATTTGCTCGGCATATCCATCTGGGAACTTTCCGTTGGAGAATGTTTGGGAAGGGACGGAAATACTGGTTAGCTGATTGGATAAACCATCCGTCTATCACCAGCTATGTTGGTGATAGACGGACCAAATCAACCAATCAGATCAACGAAGTGTATGACGTACCAACAGAGCAACGACGAAGCCAGGCTCCCCCTGCTGCTGCAGGCAAAGCACAGCTCGTTAGCTCAGCAAGCAAGCAACGGAAAGGATATTTGCCGTTTGTGTAACAAGAATTTACGAATAAAAGGCCCCATTTCAGGTTCCCGGTCCATATTCCAAAAGAAGGATCCAAGAGAAAAAAGCATTAGCGAGCGGCTAACAGAATCAGGGCTACCGCTGTCTGAAAATGTGTCTAGATCAGGTCAGATTTGCATGCGTTGCTTCCGCTTGCTGAGCCTCGTGAGACCATCCTGATCTCGCGAGCTCCTCGTTGCATCACACCTAAACCCGCCTCAAAACCAACGCTGATTGGCCCGGTCGTTTGGTGAACGGCTCCAAATTTTCTCTGCCTCAAGATGCCAGACTGATCTGCGAGCAGAAAACTAGAGCTCGCGAGATCAGGATGGTCTCACAAGGCTTTCATTTGATGCAAAGGTTGGTTTTTGTGATTAAAAAACATTCCAGCCAGCAGCAGTAGCAGTGAGCGCAACTTCAGCGCGGCTGGCAGGACCATTGAGCAGAGGAGGACAGCTTTGAAGCCATCCACCGTTGATGCAATCCTTTTTCTGCATAAGAACATGGATTAGCCTAAACTCTGATGGATGCATTATTTAAATAAATCCCATGTTGCAGTTTAGTAGCAGTTTTCGAGGAAAATTGTAAGAGTGATTTTCATTTCAATAAGCTGCATTTGTGTTACGTTAATGTTACTTTGCTGGGGACACTCGTGTTGATTTGAATTTCATTTAGAGACCTAGGCCCACAGAACCTCTTGTGTTATTTTTGCAGATTTTGTACTGTTAGCTTGGGCCATTTTTGGTAGGCCTATGTTAATTTAATATAAATTGGTTATATGATTGGGCCTCTTGTGCACGCCTGTGTTAACGTTTGCTTGTTGCCCCGTGTGTGCTGAAGCGCTCATCTGCTGACATTTCCAAATGCCTTCCTACAGTTGCTTAATAAAAGCGGGCTTTCCACACAAACAAATGTACATGTGTCATTAGTATGAGAAAGAAATGAGATTTTAACTGTGTCAGGCTTGGACATAAATATCTTAATGCTTGTCGGGCTTGGGTCGGGTTCGGTTACTGCTCTGTCAGACGCAGGCCGGGCTCGGACAGAAAAATGCAGCCCAATCCACACTCTAATTGGTATAGGTATCGAAACATTTTGAACATTACCCAGCCCAGCCCTTACCAGATGTGCATTTCCCTACTAACCAGTTGGTCCTCATCCTTGAAGCCTTTTTTCTTGTAATGATAAACCCCAAAGAACCCAAACAGAGACCTTATTAAATGCAGAAGTTAACAGGCGCCTGGATAGCTCACCTGGTAGAGCGGCGGCCCATACATAGAGATTTACTCCTCGATACAACGTTTAACTCCAACCTGTGCCCCTTAGCTGCATGTCATTCCCCCTCTCACCCCTTTCATGACTTCAGCTGTTCTATAAATTAAAGGCCTAAAATGCCCCAAAAGAAGACTGCTTAGGAGATCATTCTTATAAAAATGTTGATTAATGTGGAATTGGCCCTTTAAAGGTCCAGTGTGTAATGTTTTTAGTTGTTCATTATCAAAATCTGTGTTAACCGTTCACAAACTTGTCCTTTTTATGAATATTTACCACCACCATCAATTCCAAGTATTCCTTTTGGCTTGAAATTTTACATTTGCATGAACTGGGGTAGACCATAGACAGTATATAAAATGGACACAGCGATCCCGCTGTTTTCGACGGAGACAAGCGAAGCCTCTTACCAGCACTTTTCCGGTGATGGGAAAGGGTTACTGAGCGTTACTGCGCAGCTGCAAACTGAGCTTCCCGCCCTAGATGTGACGTGAGCAACGTCTCTGAACGTTGTAAGCCTTCTGGTAGCTGCGCAAAAGAAATCTCAATCATTCCCAATCTATCAGAGACGGAGAGCGTAGGTATATGTAAGGAGATAACATAGGCACAGGCTAATTATTGCTAACTTAAATGCTAGTTAACATTAGTAATTAAACTAAACAGCTAATGTACGTCGAAACTGCCTGCGAGCTTCTCCTGTACTATACGGTAATTCCTCTACAATGCGACAGTAAGTCGCGTGGTTATGACGCAATCGTTAGCCTATCGTTAGCCTATTTAATATAATGCTGCTAATGGGTATCGTAGCTTCCTGGACCCGGCAAGTTTAAAGAAGGAAACATGGAGGACCACACGTATTCAAAATCCAAATGTCAGGAACAGGAGTCTTCTTCTTCACCCAGAAAAAGAAAAAGTTGAAATGAGCAAGAGGCCGGTGTTTTTCGAGTGCGGGATGGGCTCGTTGCTGTCAAATTCCTGTGACAGTGGAAGAGGAGTGACACAGCGTTTTCATGTGCCATGTGCTGGTGACACAGCAACAACACACTACCAGAACATGGCTCCTGACACCATCAGTACAGCCTGGAGGAAAGTGGTTATCTGTCAATGGAGCATGAGTGACAAGTCGCTAAACATAGCAGCAGAATATTATAAATGGAAGTGGCTTATGTCAAGAATCAGCAAGAATAATAATCAGTATATGCCGGTAAAATGTGGTATTTTTCATTTTTCTGCTGCAGAGCGGAAGCCACAGAAGCATTTGCTTGGACATGTGCTAGGGTGTTACAGAGCACGGTGATGGGAGCAGACTTAAAATGAAATAAAATCGTCCCAGCAGATTTCATACTGGAGCAACGTGACATAATAAATAGAATGAAACAATCATCCTGACAGAGACCCGCTCAGGGTGCCTGTTCAGCAGTTGCAGCCCACTCACTCTGATATGTCTCCATTAGTGCATGTATAGGCCTGTGTGTAGTGCAGAGTCAGTGTAACGCTTCAACAGACAGCAGGCTGGTCGAGATGTCATTCACAGGAAATAGAAATACTCTTCACAAATGTTTGAAAGAGTCGCCATCTCCAACTGCAGCGGATGTGAATAAACAGCCAAATAATGCTGAGATGAATAATGGATCAGATCTCATTATGACTGCAGGTGTTTTCTTTCAGCCGTGTGAGTATAATGTATTCCCTGTAATTAGCCATGTGTGTGTGTTAAATACATGACACTTTTCATCCAGGCAGAGAAAGTGGCTTGGTGTCACACAGCACATTCCTGCTGATCTTTGCCATCTGCTCTGGTGGTTTTACTGGTTTTCATTGATTAAAGGGAAGAAAAGAACCAATGGCTGCAGCCGAGATGATATGACTGCAGCTGGTGTGTGCATGCACGCGTGGACAACACGTGAATTTATCTCAGTTTCTGTGAACACATTTAAAAATTGAATATTTCTCCGTTGTAAAATTTCATTCACTACATAGTCCAGTACAAAATACCCATGATGCACAGCTAATTTAAGTGTAGGCTACATACAATGTACCCATAGGATGTACATTTTACTTGCGAATACCACAATGCAATGCGGTTGTGTTTTCCCGGAGAAGAAGAAGCAGAAGCACGCGCAGGGGCTCTTCTAATTGCTCTATTATGTGCCTCCTCCAGAGCCACCGTTACTGTTATTAGTTCCACCTGTAATTTTCAAACTATCCATCCATCCATCGTCGTCCGCTTATCCGGTGTCGAGTCGCAGGGGGAGCAGCTCCAGCAGGGGACTCCAAACTTCCCTTTCCCGAGCCACATTAACCAGCTCTGACTGGGGGATCCCGAGGTGTTCCCAGGCCAGGTTGGAGATATAATCCCTCCACCTAGTCCTGGGTCTTCCCCGAGGCCTCCTCCCAGCTGGACGTGCCTGGAACACCTCCCTAGGGAGGCGCCCAGGGGGCATCCTTACCAGATGCCCGAACCACCTCAACTGGCTCCTTTTGACGCAAAGGAGCGGATGACTGAGCTTCTCACCCTATCTCTAAGGGAGACGCCAGCCACCCTCCTGAGGAAACCCATTTCGGCCGCTTGTACCCTGGATCTCGTTCTTTCGGTCATGAACCAGCCTTCATGACCATAGGTGAGGGTAGGAACGAAAACTGACCGGTAGATCGAAAGCTTTACCTTCAGGCTCAGCTCTCTTTTCGTCACAACGGTGTGATACATTTTAAAATTTTCAAACTATGACAAGTCAAAATGTCTACTGTGAAATATGCCTTTTACCTGGAAGGCTGCCAGACCAAAGCAAACGGACTAAGGCAGGTAGGTGGGTCTCAGAATGCAAGCAAGAGGTCGTGCAGGCAGGCTGACAAAACAAACACAAGGCTGAAAGAGAAGGAAATGATTAATCATACAGACGACAATCTGGCAAAGAGGTGAATGCTGGTTGAAGGAGCACTGCAGGCCTATATACGAATAATAATACATTTTATGTATATAGCGCTTTTCATAGTACCCTAAGACACTTATTCACAATAAAACCGGCATATTAGCTACATTAAAAAACAAGTGAAGCAATAAAACCAACACTACATACAAAACAAGCATATTAAAAGCAAGTGAAACAATATAACAAGCCACTAACAGGAGATGAAATGTGATATTATCGTAGGGTGAAGGCTATTCTAAAGAGGTAGCTGTCATGATTTGAACGCGTAGGTCAGTACATTTACAGATGTGTATGGGTAGGGAGTTCCAGAGGGAGGGTGGCTGTGAAAAGCTCTGTCCCCCCAGGTCCGCAGCTTGGTCCTGAGTGGTGGGGGGGAGGAAGGTTGTGTCGGATCTTGCAGTTATTCTTCTGTTCATATCAAACTGTTTTTAGAGCTGTGAAAACCCTAAGGAGCATTGACTCTTAACTCTTATCAAACACCCCCCCCCCCAAAGGTAACAGGAGCAGAAAACAACAGTCAAACAGCAGCAGGCCCGTTGAACAGGTGACGTAACAAGCTGCTCTATTGTGTTGCTGTGTATTGGGCTGAACCGTGACAGAACATGAAAAGTACACAAGCAAAACCAGCGTGTTGTTTTCCTTCCCAGGTCAGTCCCCGGAGATGTCCTGCACCTTTGAAAACAAAGCAATCTCAAACAGGCGATTGCAGTCGAGAGCGGCGTAAACAAGAATCCAATGAATTTTGAGGCAAAACAAGGAATTATTAATCATTTCTTTCAACAGGCGGCACTGAGGAGAATCTCTCAGGATGAGGTGTAACAGATCCTCAAACAGCTGTTGGATGTGAATGAAATGGGATTTACTATTCTTATTCCCAGACTTAAAACAACTTTGAACATTTTGCCAAGGCTTGCAGAATCAGTGACATCTTTTTACTTGTTTGAATCAGAAATCTGTAAATCGACTCCAGAATGTGAGGCACTCAGCTGCCAGGCTTTTAACCAGAACCAAGAGACATCATCACATCACTCCTGTTTTAGCCTCTCTACACTGGCTCCCAGTATGTTTTAGAATAGATTTTAACATTTTACTGATCACTTTTAAGGCTCTTCACGGTCTCGCACCTGCCAATATCTCAGACCTCCTGGTACCGTACACGCCAGTATACCGGTATGCACTTTGAGATCCTCGGGCAGAGTTCTGTTCCAGAGACCTGGCTGAAAAAAAAAGGGGACAGAGCGTTTCAAATCAAGGCCCCTAGGCCCCGGAACAAACTGCCGGAGGATATTAGATCAGCTGAGTCTTATCTTTATATTTATTTCGAACCAAAAATGACAATAAAATAAAATATAAAAACACGTGCATAGTAACACACCAAAAGGAAAAACAATAATATGAATTTAGATGATAATAGAAACTGTGCATCCATTTCTGTTTCTCATGAGATAATCATGATTATCACTGACCTTGTGGAAAGCACAGAAAACCCCTGAGGGCAGGGTATGCGGAAGAGACGTCAAGCCTGACCGGAGATAAGAAAGTTTCTTTTTGTGTGATATTACTCCCTTTTCCCTATAAAAAGCTACTGTTAAAGACTATTGACAGTCATTACAAGTCACAAATAAACAAACTTTTAAGAGAACTCCAGTGATTTTGTACCCTGGAAATCCAGAGTTCTCGCGAATGGTGGCACAGAGCGATGGAACACCTTTAACCAGAGGTGGGCCGTCAGGGCCAGCAAGGCCTTCTCTGCGGGCCAAGAGGTTGTCAGAATCAGAAAATTATATATTTTTTATAATTATACAGTATATATATATAGTTTGTTGTATTAAGTTTTAGATATAAAGTTAATGAAAGAAAGGAGGATGTACTTTTTCTTCAAATGATGAGCAGCTTTGGTAAGTTTAATTTTTCTGCATTTTTGTCAAATGAGTTATCAGATAGTTGCTGCTGGTGTTGAAGGGTTGAGCAGCGTCAGTCAGTCAGTCCCTCCAGAAAAACGTGATTATGCGATCGCAGAATTCATTGCATAATCAGCCAAAGTCCGCATATTTATGCGGGGGCCGCATTTTTTCAAATACGCCGCACTTTCGCCGCATAAACTGCCGATTTCCACGCAAAATATGCGGGGCTTGGCGTGCATGATTTCATAATCCCGCATATTCCACCATTTTTTAAGAAATAATGCCGCATAATCAAGTATTTTTGCCCGCAACAATCACAAAAAAACTCTGGAGGGACTGGTCAGTGGCCGCTGTCCCTCTCTGTGTGTGCGTGGTGGCGTGTGTGTTGTTGAGCCCCAGCAGCTTGGCTGGAATTTGTGGGGAAGCCTGTTGATCCCTAATTGTGTTATTTGTGTAATTAGTAATTTTGATTGCTTGTGGTCGCCGTGTGTGTAAATGAGACCGGTTGTTGTGGGTTTGTTTTTGTTTCTTTGGTAATTCCATTCATTTGGATTATAATGTGATCCAAATGCACCCTGCCATACTGCCTGAAAGTGATGGCTTCAGTCACCGTGTATTCATGTCTCTGCAATAGTGTATTAAAACTCTCTAGGTGTTGAGCTATGTGTTAAATAACTTCATTCCACACAATACTGCCCTAGTCTCATGGTGAGGTTATTCAAAGGTGGTTTAATGGCTGTAGGATAGTAGACTACTGGAGGGCCAGGTGTAAAATACACCGCCCGCCACTGACGGTAACAGACGGTCTGAATGGCTCGCCGCCCACCAGTGGTGGAATGTAACTAAGTACATTTACTCCAGTATAGGGATGGGCCGAATCCAGATTGTTGGGGTCCACTGGTTAAGATTCTGGCGAATCCAAAACCGAATACCGAATCCGTCGTCTGGTTAACACAAGTTTGTCCTGTCCTTCCTTTGCCGTACCTGAAGTTCCTGCATTTTGGCTGCTGTCTGTAGATTCCTTCATGCACAACTCATATTCTTTCGGATGTTTCATACACAAATGTTTTAACAGCAGCAATATTGTTTAGGGTCCTTGCCACCACGAGATAAATCATCATTGCAAATTGAACAAGTAGCTTGACTTGAATGGCCTTCTTAAGACTGAAAGTACTACCAAACAACACTTTTTCTGCTCACGAGTTACATTTTCACTTTCTTACAGCCTACTGCATTGAACGCTCCGCCTACGTAAACACCTTCCTGTAATAAATTAATATAATAGCCTAATAAATTAAATTATGTCGACCAGCGTAGCACGCGTAGTGCAAGCGTATAGGGATGTTAATACTTTAAGTACATTTTCCTCACGATACTTAAATATGGGGTAGTAGTACTTTTACTGAAGTAAAGGCTCTGAATGCTTCTTCCACCACTGCTGCCCACTGTCGATATTTGGATCCAGGTGATCTGAATATGGATGATCACATCTGTGATTACATATAAAACCCAGTAAGATGGAGCTGTGACTACACTACGTCTACTGATGGATAGGTTTTAATATGGTGTAACATGCAGTCTGCTGCTTGTGGTGAATATCATTAGGATGATAAATGTGATTCAAAACAGCGTGGGTGGTGATATAGATGGTTTTAATCTCTGATGCTGTTTCGACGGGTTTGGAGTTACTCGGATGCCAGCGAGATAAATTCCTTTCCGTGCACGGGGTGAGTTAATCATTCTGACTGTGACTCTCCATCAGCGCACGGTACGGCACAGGATAAATACGGATATAATTACAAATCTAAAAAAATAAAACAGCATAGGTGGTGATGATGACAAAGTACGGACAGTAAACAACTAGAGCTTTGATTACAGAACGCTGTAAGTACAATCTCCTCTACAACATCTAGGAGATGTGATGATATTGTAATGAAGCTAAGCGTAAATTCTTTCAGGAAGACTTTGAATAACTTCAATCACCGCTCTCTCTTCCTAAAAGTGTTCAGCTGTTTAGAGCCGTTCACTTTCAGTAAACCAACCAGAATTTGCCACGGAATTCATGATCCAATCACAGCATTACATCCCTGCTTTAAATCTGTTTCTCTCTCTGCTGCTGTCAGTTGTCATTTCAGGCAAAGAGTGCAACCTTCCTCCTCCCCTTCCACCTCCAGTCGCCATCACCTGCAGCACCCTGGGTCTTCCTCCAGCAAAACGCTCCATTGACTCCTTCGGTCTGGTCTTCAGGCTCCTTCACCACCACCACCAGTGTCTAGACTCCATCGGGGGGTCTTGTTTCTCTACCCCTTTAAAAAATGATAACGATTGAGTCTAATCTCCAAAGACTCTGTATATTTCATATGCATATATACAATAAACCTTTGCATATCTGCGACGAAGTCTGGCCCACTTGAGATCAAATTAGGGGGATGTGGCCCATTAACTAAAATGAGTTTGACACCCCTGCACTAAATGATACCACAGGGTCGAGAATGGGAAGGAAAGGATCTCAGCTTCCTCTGGATGTAGCGTTCAGTCACAGCTGTTTTCTAATCCTCTCTTAAGCTTCAATTTGTCACTGTGTATGTGGAGAGGATTTCTCACTAATATCCACACAACTCCTGCTGCATTTCAATGAGGCAGTCATGGTTAAGGGAAGGTGCAGGGGTCTCAGTCAGGGCGGATCGTACGCTTCTTATTGCTGCGGTTTTCTGGTGTTGTTTTCTACTTAGCCGATGAAACGATTCCCCATCTGGTGGCATTAAGCACGCTCTATATTTTCCTACAAGTCAAGACAATTTCATTTGTACTGCCTTTATTCAAGGCTGCAGTCTCACAGGGCTGTGACGCCTACATTATGGAACAATCACTGAAAACAAGGATAGCTAAAACAAACTCGGCCCCGTGGGGAAATGAAACTTCAGTGTGAGCTCTGACTCAGCCCTGCTGCTCTGTGTGCGAACAAACAAATAAATACAGAAAAACCTATCTTAGGTTAAATAAATCTATTTGGAAAATGCATTATTCATGTTCCTTTAAGTAAACATTTACTGGCTTTGAATTATGGCAAGAAAACATTTCTCTGGCCTCGTCGTTAGGTGAATACATTGCCCTTTTAAAGCGTCTGCATTGGCTGGGAAGACACTGATTACTGCAACGCTTTACCATACTCTACTTTTTATCAGTACTACTTTTTAGCATTTTATCAGGCACCAAAACATACAACAGATGGCACGATAATGTCATATACATCTACAACCTGCAAGGCTATGGAGAGCCGAAGTCACCTCATGGAACCTTAATTTGGAAAAAATATGAACTGTAGTGAACGGGGAGAGGCTAATTACTTTTTCATCCCATTTGAATTGAGCCATATATGATGTTCGTCAATTTAAAAGTTATCTGTAGGTTTGTCATCCGTAGGTATGACCACTCCCGTTCATATTTTCTCGAAAGATAGGTCCCATGGACCGGAAGTAGAAGGGTGTGACTTCGGCTATTCTATATTGTCACCTGGATTAATGGTAAACCAGTGGTGGAATGTAACATTTACTCCAGTACTGTACTACATTCATCCGACAGCTTTAGTTACTAGTTACTTTACACATTAAGATTATAATTAAGGATTAGAACATTAAACATGTTTGGATCGTTTTCAGTTTCTAAAATGGGAGGATTTTTCTGCATTGAGTACTTTTACTTTCAATACTTTAAGTACATTTTCCTGATGATACTTACATACATATATTTACTTAAGAAACATTTTCAATGTAGGACTTTTATTTCAGAGTATTTTTTTTAGTACTTGCACTTAAGTAAAGGATCTGAATACTTCTTCCACCACGGCGGTAAACTGATGCTAAATTGAACAATGTTGCTTAGTGAAACCCTTAATTGGTGTGCAAAAAAAAAGAAAGAAAAGAAATAAAAGACGAGGTTGAATAGAGGCAGGCTGACAATGCCTGGGAAATAAAGCAGAAAACTGAAGATGGAAAATAGGGAGAGAGAAACAGAGAGAGTAATTTGAGAGGGAATGAGACGGAGGGCTCCGCTGAGCAGAAAATAGATCTCTGTGTGAGACAACAACAAAAAGGAGGCTTCTGTAAATGTCAGCCTAAAGGTGCGTGTGACAGGGAGCTGTGCCATGAGGTAAATGAGAGACTTTAGCAGCAGAAAGCTTCTTGATATCGACTATAATGGAGCAGCTTAAAGTGATACCTGGAGGAAAATGGAGGCCTCCTGCTGGGATAATTATTTATGATTGAAAACATGGGGGATTTTCATAACCATCTTGGAAATTTGAGCATGAGCTGGGCATGTTGCAAATCGCCTCAAGTCCAAGTCATTTAAGGGAAACATGAGACAATAATTGGCAACCTGGAGGCATCTTTTCTGAATGAAGTTACATTATAACAGAGCTGAGGGAGCTGATCAGTTGATGCTGAACTGAGGCTGCAAACAAGAAAGTGGTGCTTCTTACTAGGGGTGGGAAAAAAATCGATACAGCATAGTATCGTGATATTTTCTGTGGCAATACTGTATCGACGCCAAGTATCGATCTTTTATTATATGTGTGTTGGTCAGTTTGTCCGCTTGACAATCCAATTTTGCAGCAATAAAATTGAAGTGAGATGAACAAACAAACTTTTTAGATGAAACAGATGTTTCATGGGGACATGATTTCAAATTGGGAAAACTTTGAAAAAAGTAATAAATTGCAATATATCGCAGAATATTGCAATATGTTTCGTATTGTAATAATATCGTATCGTGACATAAGTATCGTGATGATATTGTATCGTGAGGAACAGTTTCTCTTTCTAAAACGGATAAGGAAGCTGTCATTTCATTTTTTTAATTTATTTTAAAAAACCACACACAAAACACAAAACCAAGTCTTTTGCTTAGCTTAAACTCTAATGTTGTCCAAACCATCCAGTTTATCATCTCAGCTTTCAGTCAAACAAGCCTTTACTTCATCATGAGACACGCCAAACACACACAGAACAGTCAATGAACATCTTATCATATGAAAATCTGCTTTTTTTTTTAGATGTCTGTTAATGTTTGACAGAAAAACCTGACATCAAAAACATCTGACTTCACCAGGGGAAACAACGGAGAAAATGGCGAAGTCAAATCAATGCCCGAAGGTGCACAACAATCTCATTGACAGCCCAAAGATATAAAGTTGAGTTTGATGAAATATTCTCCAAAAAATTGCTTTGGACAATAATGTTGGATGATAATGAAGTCCCAAAGCTAATGTTTAAGGCCTCAGTATGTTTCAAACAGAGTACTTGTCACATGTTGAACAGTGTCTGAAACTCCTCTTACAGTCGTCCTGTCTTCCTGCGCCCGCCAATTTATGTAACGTTCTTTATGTAACAATCCGACAATCACACCCGGTTTACGTTTCCCTGGTATGCAAAGGTTAGGAAGTAAGCAGGGTTTGAACTTCACTCTCAAATTAACTTTTTTTACATTCTTCACACAAAAACTTTCGTCGCTTCGCATGTGTTACAGGCAAGTTCAAAATCATGAATATCTTTGAGGAGAGACTCCCAAAGTGTGCGCTATTATCTCCATTTACTCGATTCCATTTACTCAATCCTCTCTGTGATGGCAGAGTTTTGCCTGCGTGGTCGGACACCACTTCGTAGGAACTAGTTTTAGGTTTTAATAATTTTTAATCCTTTAACTATACCAGGCAGTCACACAGGCAACACATTAAAGGTACAATATGTAACATTTCTGCATTAAAATGTCTAAAAATGACCATACCTATGTTATATATGTTATTTGTATATATGTTTTTTAGTTGTGTTCTTACACTATCCCAAATGTTTCCACCAAACTTCAAACCCAGAGAAATCAGAGAAATTACTTTCATACACGGAGCGTTTCCTTTAGTCGCCCGTCAGTGGTGTCATATAACCTTTCAACGTCTAGTTACTCGTAACTTCCGTCAAAACACTGGCACCAAGATGATACGTTCAGGAGTAGTTGTAAATCATACAATGTCACAGAAAGTAACACATGAAACCATAATACTGCTTTCTTTTGCCACACGGCATTATTTTGTGATTAATTACATGCCACTTTGCAACACAGTAATACAGCAGATACCTCGGCAGTCCAACCCCCTATGGGCAAGTTGAAAACATGCGGAAGTAGCTGGCTGTAGTCCACAGACTCTGGGCAAAAATGACGATGACGCAAAAAGCACCGTTTTACGTCATCGGAAGATTTTTTACCAGACCCACAATACATGAGGGAGGGAAGCACGGTCATTCAAAAATACTACCGTGTTTCTACTGATACAAAGCTTAATGCTAAATCGGTGAAGTATCCCTTTAACTTTAAGAGGTTACAACTAGGGTTGGGTACGACGTAAACGGTAGTAACGAGACCGAATAAGGACGAAAATTTCGGTGCCTTATTTTGGTGCCTGACTTTACACTACACTCGACAGCAGGTAACGTTAGCCTACCTTTAGCTAGCAGTTGGATTAAACGCGGTTAAAATGCTGACAGGTAACGTTAAACAGTGTAAAGTGTGACTGTATTTCAACACTGGGACGCAACAGTCTGCTTTGCAGTGCAGCAGATGCCGACATCGGAAAAACACAGACGGTGCATTCACTGAATCTGGTAACCTACAGCCTCGCGGTGCATTCAAAGTTATTGTAAAATACCCTTTTCCCATCTGGTTGTTGTTTTTGTCGTTCAACAGCAATTTACTGGTGAAATAAGTTATTGTGTATTATTAGTTATAGTTATTACATTACTATTAAATAATGTTTTTTTTTGACCATATGGCCTTAGTAATAAACAATGTGTTCTTAAATGTCACCGACTGTTGTTTAGTAGGCCTATCCTTCTTGTTTCTTCTTCTTTTTTTTAAAACTTTCTTAAAAAGTATCGGTTCAGGCACCGTTTAGGCACCGGCACCGTTTTAAAAGTACCGATTTAGCACCGGTATCGGAAAAAACCCAAACGATACCCAACCCTAGTTACAAAACTGTTTAACATGCTCATAAAGTTATTTTTAGTATGATTGTTTTGACCACAGATAACAGCACAAGGCTAACCCATGAATACGTTCACCAGTAACATTAATGTTAGCTGTATAGATAGACGACTGATCTAATGCTAATTTAGCCACCTAGCACACCCCGGTCGGTCTGCCTCACTCCCCTGACGCAGAGAGACTTCAGTCGGGATGACAGCTGACAACAGCACCGGGGCATACAGTTACCGTTAGCCCCCAGCCAGCTAGCAGCAAGCCACTATCATTACAGCAACTGAACCCGGCCAGCACTTAACTCCAGTGCTGTATGCTAACAACGCTAATGTCAGTTTAATGAAGCATCGGGAAACAGACCATTTCAGACCCAGGCATCCGAGTCAGAACAGCGTACATCCATAACGTTAGATCCGTCTCCGTTAACGCTACCAGCCAAAAATCTCCTCCTTGCCATATTTCTCCCCTCTTCACGCTTAGCTGTCTTTACAGTTAGCTAAATTAACCTGACAAAAGGTGGGTTAAGCACCAAAACGACTAGTTAAGATTACAGCAAAGTGAAGGGGGAGATAATTCTGGGCAGCTGGGAGAATTCTTGGCTTTAGTCAGGCTATTTGTTGATTATATTCTAAAGATAAAATCATGACTGCCCCATCCTTGGTAAGGCTGCTGGCTACACATCTCTCAGGGGAACTGACTCCTCCCAAACTACAACAGCTAGAGACAAGATCATACGCTGTGTATGCTTGTTATTCTCTAGCTGAACAATGTTGAAGAAGAACTAAAAGGACGTGTTCTTAATCTTTGAGGAAGGAGAAAGGCCTGGATGCAAATGGAGGATTACAATTCAGCTGACTTTGGACTAAATGCATGTTCCTCCTTGATGGAGGAACATAAAATCAGTCACAAAAAAAGAAGAAGAACATAAACACTACAAGCAGTGGACAGCAAAGATGCTTCCCCGGTGGGGTCACATTTTTACTGTCCCACATAACAACAACAATACAAAAAACATATATCCTGTTTGCAGTGGACCGCAAAACATGCTAATACATATACACTGCAAGCAGCGGACAGCAAGATGCTTCCCCCTGTGAGGTCACATCTTTACTGTCATAACATAAACATTACACTAACCATTGTTTACACATATCCAATCTTCTGTTTGACCTCTGACAGCACCAGATGTGGTTTTTGAGAAGTTCCTCATGCAGTTAACCATGTCTTGTTCTAACAGTCAGTCAGTGAAATGTTTGCCAGACTGTCAGAAATGCCTGGATGGAATCTTTTTCGGTGTTCCACTAACCCTTCCTATACTTGGTCTGCCAGAAAAAAATATTTAGTATGTCCCAATACATAGTATGTCAAATTCATTATGCCAAAAATGGCTGCCTTGCCAGGGTGGGTGGAAGCAGACTGAGGGAGGCTGCTGTGGAGTGTGAGAGACTGACTGAGAGAGTCGGCGGCAGAGGATTGTGTTTCTGATTTAACTGACGTTTCCTCACAGAGTTTGTGTTAATGGTATGTCCACATCTAGCCTGGTTGACACCAGACCCTTCTTAGTTGTAACTGAGAGTGGGTCTGGGAAAATTCACAGCTCATTTCCAATGAGAAAAAATGGATAACGGTGTAAACACAGCTTTCCTTTTTAAGTTCTTCTATTCTTTATTATCACCGCCAAAACAGAGTTTGAGGTTAATTCACAGCTAATTTCCAAACACACCAACGGACGCCGCTCAAATGCCTCTGGGCACAATTGGATAGTCATTCAACCAATCAGACCAACGATCCGGGTGATGTAGCAGCGACAGTGGCATTAACGGGTTACTGTACTTCAGTGGCCGTCATGTTGAATGTCAACAAAAAGCTGCTTGCTGTTGCTGCGCTATCGTCATCATGTAAAGCCCGCCCTCAACGATTGTGATTGGTGCCTCAATTTGGAAAAAATGGAAATGGGCTTGAATGGGCTCGTAGCCAGACTGACTTGCACAGCAAATCTCAAATTTGCCGGAAGTTCGTCAGGGTTTTCCCAGGCTAGTCCACGTCTTGAATGTCAAACAAATGAAATGTCAGCTGAGTGTCATAACACTGATGAGGTTAAGAGGAATGGGTTAGTCAGCATCAAAGCTGAGCCGAGGAACGCCAGGTAGGTTTCACACCCTTACTTCAGTCGGACGGCTAAGCGGTTAGCTCTTCCTAGTATCATATGTGCGAGCAAAGCCAACTTCTGTTTTAATCCCTAGATGTAAGGGTAATCAAATTCCCAGGGTTGGTTGTGCCGTGACAATACTAAAAGTAAAAAGAAGTATGCAATTTGGATCTTGGCAGATGTGAATTTCTGCGTTGTACCACATGGATGGCTGTCAGCTGCCTCTGATTGACTAAATCTTCTAACAAGAAGACAGATCGAATTTAGAACAGGTGAAAGGCAATGAAAAGTAAGAGACCAAGTTTAAACGGAGCAAAAAAGTCAATGGGTCTGCAGAGAATATTTATCAGATTGCTCAACAGCCTCACAGCGTCGGTTTAAGAGCACCATGACTCTTTTCACCTCTCTTTCTTAATAGGAGATAACAACAGTTTAATCTCTAATGGAAAAATAACGGTCCATGGAGAAACGGAGCTAATCTTTGACAGAGAAATAACAGTGGACAACTTTTTAAACATGGCTGCCAACAGACGACCTGTACTTTTAGAAGGATTATCCTCGCACTCGTCGCCTTCTGTCTCCAAAGCATTCCCAGCTTTTCCTCTCAGTCTGCCTCCACACAGAGGAGTCAGTGTTTGTCCTCATACCTATCAGTTATTCCGGCCGAGCCACCTTGCTCAATAATGAATTGATTTTCTAAAAAGGTTTCAGTTTCCCCTCTGTACGCTCTCATCAGGCTGGCGGAGAGCTGTGACGAAGAGGCTGCAGGCCCTTCGACAGACAACCTCGACGATTAATTACAATCTTTTGTCTTCAAAAAACCCTGCCGGCATGAAAATTTCACTTTATGAAGTTTTTTAATATATATGAGTTTCCCCAGCCAGCCTATGGACCCCCAGTGGCTAGAAATGGTAATAGGTGTAAACCGAGCCCTGGGTATCCTGCTCTGCCTTTGAGAAATTGAAAGCTCCGATGGGCCGATCTGGAATCTCCACTTTATGATGTCATAAGGGGAAAGGTTACTTCCCCTTTCTCTGCTTTGCCCGCCCAGAGAATTTGGCTCGCCCATGAGAAAGAGAGACATCATGGCTTGAAAATGAGCAAAGTGGCAGTTGGTCAAGGCCTCACCCCCACCCTCCACCTTGCCCACCCTCTCTCCTCCTCAATAGCTACAGACACAGAAATGGCACGACCTAAGGAAAACACATTGTGGTACTGGCTCTAGTGGCTGTCATTCTGCACCAAGGCTGAATTTCGGGAAAGAGACTTCAGATACAGTATTAGGGGACCACTAAGGTCTATATAAAAGAGACTTCAGATACAGTATTAGGGGACCACTAAGGCCTATATAAAAGAGACTTCAGATACAGTATTAGGGGACCACTAAGGTCTATATAAAAGAGACTTCAGATACAGTATTAGCGGACCACTGAGGCCTATATAAAAGATACTTCAGATACAGTATTAGGGGACCACTAAGGTCTATATAAAAGAGACTTCAGATACAGTATTAGGGGACCACTAAGGCCTATATAAAGGATACTTCAGATACAGTATTAGGGGACCACTGAGGCCTATATAAAAGAGACTTCAGATACAGTAATATGGGACCACTGAGGCCTATATAAAAGAGACTTCAGATACAGTATTAGGGGACCACTGAGGCCTATATAAAAGAGACTTCAGATACAGTATTAGGGGACCACTAAGGCCTATATAAAAGAGACTTCAGATACAGTATTAGGGGACCACTGAGGCCTATATAAAAGAGACTTCAGATACAGTATTAGGGGACCACTGAGGCCTATATAAAAGAGACTTCAGATACAGTATTAGGGGACCACTAAGGTCTATATAAAAGAGGCTTCAGATACAGTATTAGGGGACCACTGAGGCCTATATAAAAGATACTTCAGATACAGTATTAGGGGACCACTGAGGCCTATATAAAAGAGACTTCAGATACAGTATTAGGGGACCACTGAGGCCTATATAAAAGAGACTTCAGATACAGTATTAGGGGACCACTAAGGTCTATATAAAAGAGGCTTCAGATACAGTATTAGGGGACCACTAAGGTCTATATAAAAGAGGCTTCAGATACAGTATTAGGAGACCACTAAGGCCTATATAAAAGAGACTTCAGATACAGTATTAGGGGACCACTGAGGCCTATATAAAAGATACTTCAGATACAGTATTAGGGGACCACTGAGGTCTATATAAAAGAGACTTCAGACACAGTATTAGGGGACCACTAAGGCCTATATAATAGAGACTTCAGATACAGTATTAGGGGACCACTAAGACCTATATAAAAGATAATTCAGATACAGTATTAAGTGTCCCTGTCCGTGTTTCCTCTCGGAGATATGACAAACCATGCATTAGCTCGCAACATTTCCGCAACCCCAACTCTCCCACCCATCCATCCCGTTCCACACACACTCAACACCTTGTTGCAGGTGGCCTGTGGAACTGCCAGTCTGCCACTCGCAAGACTGAGTTCATCTCTGGCTTTGCCAGCCTGAAATCCCTTGACTTCCTTGCTCTCACTGAGACCTGGATTACACCAACCAACACATCCACCCCTGCTGCTCTCTCTTCTGCCTACTCTTTCACCCACACACCATCCACTGGTAGAGGCGGGGGTACAGGCCTGCTCATTAACCCCAAGTGGAGATTCTCTCTCTACCCACTGCCACAGTTCACTACACTCTCTTTTGAACTTCATGCTGTCACCATAACGCATCCGGTACAACTAGTCATCATTGTTATCTACCGCCCACCAGGTCCTCTGGGGGAGTTTTTGGAGGAGCTCGATGTCCTTCTTTCAAACATCCCTGAAACTGGCCCTCCGCTGGTACTTCTGGGCGACTTCAACATCCAGACCAAGAAGTCAGCTGCCTTTCTTCACCTTCTCTCTTCTTTTGCCCTCTCACTCTCTCCTTCACTACCCACTCACAAAGCAGGCAACCACCTCGATCTCATATTCACCAGAAACTGCTCTACATCCAACCTCACTGTTACTCCACTCCATACCTCAGACTATTTCTTCATCTCTTTCTCTCTGCCACTCTCCCAAGCTCACAACCATATCTCAAGAGACACTATACCTGTCTGCCGTAATATTCGCTCACTCTCTCCTTCTTCTCTGTCGGCATGTACTTTATCAACCCTCCCTCCATCTGACTCTTTCTTACTCATGCCTCCCAATGCTGCCACAGACACTCTACTCTCTACTCTATCCTCCTCTCTTGACTCTCTCTGCCCTCTTACTTCACGACAGGCTCGCAAGTCCCCCCCAGCGCCGTGGTTATCTGACTCAGTACGTGCTGAAAGATCAACTATACGGGCAGCGGAAACGAAATGGTGGAAATCTAAACACCCAGATGATCTGCTTACCTATCAGTCTCTTCTTTCCTCCTTCCCTGCGTCTATTTCTGCAGCAAAAAGCTCTTTTTATCAAACCAAAATTGAATCCTCTTTCTCGAACCCCAAAAAACTTTTTTCCATCTTCTCTAACCTGCTAGATTCCCCCAGTCCACCTCCTCCCTCCACCCAAACCACTTTGTCAACTATTTTGTAAAAAAGATAGATGACATATGCTCTTCATTCTCCACCACACCTTCTGAAATCACCTTACCATCCATCACATCCAGTACTCTTTACTCTTTCACCCCTCTATCTCCAAATCAAATTCTTACTTTGATTACTTCTGCCTGCCCAACCACCTGCCCCCTGGATCCTATTCCTTCTCACCTTCTCCAGTCCATTGCTCCTGACCTCCTTCCTTTCCTCACTCATCTCATTAACATCTCCTTGTCAACTGGCTGTTTCCCCGATGCCCTCAAGGAGGCAAGAGTGACCCCACAACTCAAAAAACCAACACTCAACTCCTCTGATGTAAATAACTATAGACCCGTCTCCCTTCTTCCATTTCTATCTAAGACTCTTGAGCGTGCCATTTATAATCAACTCTCTACCTATCTCCACCAGAACAACCTTCTTGATCCCCACCAGTCTGGCTTCAAGGCTGGTCATTCAACAGAAACTGCCCTCCTTGCTGTCACTGAGCAGCTTCACATCGCTAGAACAACCGATCTCTCTTCCATCATCATCCTTCTGGACCTTTCTGCTGCCTTTGACACAGTGAACCACCAGATCCTCATTTCGACACTCCAGAATCTGGGTGTCTCAGGCTCTGTGCTATTATTTCTCACATCTCACCTGCTATCGGGTAACTTGGAGAGGATCTAGCTCAGATCCTTGCCCACTCAAAACTGGGGTTCCTCAGGGATCAGTCCTGGGTCCCCTCCTCTTTTCTCTGTACACCAACTCTCTCGGATCTGTCATTCAGTCGCACGGCGTTTCTTATCACAGCTATGCAGATGACACCCAAGTAATACTCTCCTTTCCTGAGTCTGAAACTCAAGTAGCAGCACGTATCTCGGCCTGTCTGACTGACATCTCTTCTTGGATGTCCACACACCATCTGAAACTCAACCTTGACAAGACTGAGCTCCTTTCCTTCCAGGGAAAGGCTCTCCTACCCAAGACCTGACTATAACAATTGACAACTCTGTGGTAGTCCCCACCCAGACTGCTAGAAACCTGGGTGTGACACGTGACGACCAACTCTCTTTCACTGCTAACATTGCTGCAACCACCCGATCTTGTAGATACATGCTGTATAACATCAGAAAGATACGTCCCCTTCTAACGCAGAAGGCGGCCCAGGTTCTGGTTCAGGCTCAAGTCATCTCACGTCGAGACTACTGCAACTCCCTCCTGTTTGGCTTGCCAGCATGTGCCATCCGACCCCTGCAGCTCATTCAGAACGCAGCAGCTCGGCTTGTCTTCAACCTCCCCAAGTTCTCTCACACTACACCACTCCGCTTTCTTCACTGGTTACTAGTTGCTGCCCGCATCCGGTTCAAGACACTAGTACTTACATACAGGGCCATGCATGGATCAGCCCCAGCTTACATTCAGGACATGGTCAAACCATATTCCCCAACCCGCCCACTTCGCTCTGCATCAGCCAAACTGCTTGCTGCTCCCTCACAGCGGGGGAGAACTAATCACTCAACGAAATCCCGACTGTTCACTGTCCTGGCTCCCAAATGGTGGAACGAGCTCCCCACCGATATCAGGATGGCCGAAAGCCTACACATCTTCCGCCTTGAACCTGCCCTTTCATATGTCTCTTTGTAGCTTTACCTATTTAAAGCTAATGCACTTGCACTTACTATTTGTTGTCTGGAGTTTGTACCTTCACAGTTGAAAGCACTTAATTGTAAGTCGCTTTGGATAAAAGCGTCAGCTAAATGACATGTAATGTAATGTAATGTAATGTAATGTTTGACAGGACAGCTAAGTGAGAAAAGGGGGAAGACATGCAGTAAATTGTCACAGGTCAGATTATAACCCTGGACCTCTGCGTCGAGGCATAAACCTCTCAATATATGTTCGCCTGGTCTACCACTGAGCTAACCTGGCCACCTTGGTACCTAAACTTAACTGTCGTCACCGCATGATGCTCACATTTTGTCGGCTTAACTTAACTGCAACAGCCTCTAAAATGATTGTACTCTCACGGTGCTCACAGGGGCTCACAGTCACCTTTTCTCGGCTAAATTTAACTATAAAGACCGCTAAACTTAACTGTCATGTGACCGCTCATCAAGTGACCAGCCAGCAGTCGCCAATAGAACATCACATTAATTGTTTTGCATAAGTTTTCGTACGCTGAGAATGCGTTGCATGTTTACTGACGTTCATACTGTAATGTGGCTGTGTTGGCTGCTTACATTTGTTTACATTTCCCTAATGAGCAAAACAACATTTTTACTTTCAGCAGCAAATCAGAATGTATGACGATCTTATAATGTTGCAAAACCCACTAAGGCCCATTCACACAGAAATAAGTTACTCAGCATAAATAAGCGCTTTTGAACTGATGTATTTAAGTGGAAGATGTGACTTGCAGCTTTGGGGCAGTGGGCTGATGTGCCAGGTGTTTTTGATGTGTAACGCAAGGTAAATAAGTTTCAATAGCTTCCCATTCAGACAGAAATGCAAGGTGAATGATAGAAGTATCGCAAGAAGGAAGGAGCACTAGACAAGTTTGCCATAACCATATGCATTCTTTTGAAAAGTCTGGAATCTTTGTCACATGTCCTCATCTCCTCTCATACTATCATAAATAAAGGCAAACTTGCCTAAAAATCTTTATTTGAACCATTTAAACAACAGAGGGTCACAGGTTCAAGTCCCCAAGAATGGAGTGTGGACTGGCAGTTGCTGAGGTGCCCTTGAGCAAGGCACCGAACCCCCAACTGCTCGGGGCACCTGTTAATGGGTAACCCCCTCACTCTGACATCTCTCCATTAGTGCATGTGTATTTTGGACCTGTGTGTAATGTGTAATTAGCCTGGGAAAACCCTGACGAACTTCCGGCAAATTTGAGATTTGCTCTGCAAGTCCGTCTGGCCAAGAGCCCATTCAAGCCCATTTCCAATTTCTCCAAATCGAGGCACCAATTACAACCGTTGAGGCGGGCTTTACACGATGACGATAGCGCAAGCAGCTTTTTGTTTACATTCAACATGACAGCCACCGAAGCGCAACAACCCGTTGGTGCTGCTGTTGCTGCTACGTCACCCGGATCATTGGTCTGATTGGTTGACCAACGCCCAATTGTGCCCAGAGGCATTTGAAAATGAGCTGTGAATGAACCTTCCCCAGACCCACTCTCAGTTACAACTGAGAAGGGTCTGGTGTCAACCAGGCTAATGTGTAAAACAGAGTGTAAAAATGTAATTTCCCCTTAGGGATCATTGAAGTATGTTTTCTTCCATAGCAGGGGTGGTGCAGGTTTTATTTCCAACTAATCACCTGAAAACATGCCACATATGCCAGTTTGTGCCGGCTTGTGTGGCAAGTAAACCAAAAACCATGTGGGGTGACCTGATGGCAGAGAGGTTATTGGTACATGTCCATATGAATGAATGAATAGCTTTATTGTCACATACACATACAAGTACATGTACACGAAATTCATCTCTGCATTTAACCCATCCCTCCTTCTACAGGGAGCAGTGGGCAGCTATGACAGCGCCCGGGGACATAAGATACAAACAACACTGGAAGAATACAGCATAACAAGAGGAGGGGTGGTGGGGAGAGGAAAAAAAAAGGGCGACTCCTGACCTATGCTCCACATTAGAGTACACATTAGGAGCTGGAAAAAAAACCTCTATGCATGCGTAAACACAACATAGACAAAACAGCAAGACATCACTTGCAATTGGGGGTGGGGGTAAGGGGAGGTGGAAATGGTCCAGTACGTCAAGCGGCCAATTGGACCTGCAGCCCACGCCCACTTGTCACGGCGGGCAGGCGCTGGTCACAGACCCCTTGTCAGACTGGGGGTAAAAAGCTATGAAGGCGTGGGACGGGGTATAGGGGTGGAGTGGGGGCCTGGAGAGAGTCAACTTAGACAGGCACCTAATCGTTGCGCCTCAAGTCCACAGGATGTCATCGCGTTCACACAGCAAGATTGCCATGGAGACAGCCTTGAACAGGCCCTAAGCAAAGAAAACAATCAGCAGGTGTTTGAGGGAAGTTCGGGTAGGAAACAAGAGAGTCTCTAAGCATTAATCTTTAGGGGAGTTGTTGATCATAGCAGTGGCCTTGGCCAAGGCTGCTGCTGCGTAGGGAGGCCGAATATGATAAGATTGTTATGACTTCTTCGTGCGAGCAGGCTGCAATCTTTTTCCACAGCTTACTCTGTTTGTCCATTCTGATCAATCATTCTCTGCAAAACGGTGAATTTCTCCAAGATAGTATCCGATTTTCGGCTCATCTCCATGTTGTTATCCATAATGCGGTTCATAGTCCCAGCCTGAATGCTGACCGCTCTGCCCACCGTTTCAATCATACCACGTAGCTTTGTGGGGCTTTGAACAGCTGACGCGTTGTTTTCAGGGAAGGGATCACCCCGCTTCCCAGATTTTCACGTGAGTGGGCTTGCCAGCAGTTTCTCATCACTGACCACTGACAAGCAAATAAAACAGTCTACACCCTCCTACAAGGCTGCAGCTGATGGGACGAACGCGTCACGTGGGGCTGTCTGCTCCCAGATTTCAAAACCGACCATAATGGCGGCTCTTTTGGAATACAATCTATTATTTTACGAAAATGGCGAATACCGAAATACCGAAACGTGTTCCTGAAAACATCTATAGGCTATGCAGTTGCTGAATCTGTCTTCATTTCAGATTGACAACGGTCAGTTTAAAAGATTTCCGTCAGCTTTTGAGAGGTGTCGAGCCAAGCCAGCTGCTCCTCATTTTTTCCTTGTTTTCTGTCACCTATCTACAGTCAGCTAACCAATAAAGGCATAACATGCCTAATAAACACACATTTGCCATGGCTTGTCTTGGCTTAATCCAAATGAAAAGGTACTGTGCTGTTTCTGCCAACACTTGTGAAATTATCTCTCCTGCTGCTGTTTCATTATCAGCTGATAGAGATTTAATGAAACCTGCCGCCACGAGTCGCCTGCACTCCATTTACTGTAAGTGGGTTTCCCCGACCTCTGCACTGTGTAACAGGCTGCATGCCGGCACAGGCAAATGAAAACCTGCAGACTCTTCATTTTACATGGCTGGCCACCCCTGAACTACATTATGCATTATACACTAAAAGCACACAAACTGTGATCCAACAAATAGACTTACCGGTCTTTTAACACAAGGACTAAAAATAGTGAAACACTACATCTAACGTATCAATTCTGTTTTTAAAAGCTTTTTACTGTGTCACACAGTATTGGTGATATGCATAAATTAAAGGAAATTACAGATTACATTTCACTGAAATAGTTATTTTATATGATTTCAATTTTTTCAATTAAAAAGCCCACACATGAATGGAATGAATTGTGATTATTAGACCTCCGCCAGATGAAGGAAAGTGAAGAGGAGGGAAGTGATCGCAGACTGACTCTCATCTCTCCTACATGCTGCAGGTGGGCTGTTAATAAGCAGGACACACTCTGCCATCTAATTACTCATCTGATTGATTTCAAACTCTGCAGTGAGAAACATCTCCACAGCTTGGATTATAAACTGAAGGTGGGCTGGGTAATTACCAGCAGCCTGCTATGAGAGAAGAGAGATCTCTTCCCTCCAGCAGGGCGTCATGACAAGACATGAAGGCGAAGGAAGAGAAAGTCCACTGTTACTCTACTGCTGTGTGATGAGACAATATCCTCTAATATCTACATATTTATCCACACAACAGCCAACAGGAGGTCGTCATGAACGAAAATATGTTCCACTACGTGTTCTCTGTGAGCCACAAACAGAATTGGGAACAGCTTGAGTCCCAAAAGGGAAACAAACCTGGAGATAGTCGGCCAACAGTTCACGTGTAGGCAAACAGGCTCGAACTCAGTCCAACAGTAGCACAGCAAAGTCAACAGACAGTGAAGCCTGCTGTGTATGAGCACTGAAAGAGATATTTTGCTGATTCAAATCCAGCTCTGTGTCATGGCAGTGTGTGCAGATGAACAGTTTGTGGCTCCATGGCTGCAGCGCACCGAGCTCTCAGCAGAGAACCGAAGGGTCGCCTCGGCTACTCCGAGGTCCGTGCGCTAGCGCCATGGAGGGATCCAAACACACTGACCACACAAAGATGACACAGAGCAAAGTATTCCTTTATCCCTTTACACTGGGCCTCTGAGTTAACTGATAGGCCCTGACAGAGGTAAGATGGAAATCAACAATGTGAACCTAATATACAACCTAACAGCACAGAAGCGCTGTCCAGAAACATTAAACATTAAGTGAAGCTTAGCGTAATTTCATGCAGGAAGACTTTACAATTTATTCCTAATTGTCTCTTACTACCTATCAAGTGCCGGAACACCCACTTTCTTTTAGCCAATCAAAAGAGGATAACGTTTTCTCCGAGCCAATCACAGCTGGTCTTTCCTGTTTTAAACGGCCGTCTCTCTCCCTTCTGTCAGCTGTCATTCTATTCTAGATCGACCCTCCTCCTCCCCTCCACCTCCGGTCACCAGCTCTCGTGGCTCCCTGGGCTTCCTTCCTCTTTTCGGCTGGCTCCTCGTTTGGGCTTCCTCACACCACCGCCAGTGTCTAGACTCCATCAGGGGGAGGTCTTCGGCTCCGACCCCTTCTAATATATTATTGTATTAATATATTTGTGATGGAGTCTAATCTCCAAACACCATTCATGTCAAGTTATACTTGTGAATAAATTTTGCGTTTTTGCAACAAAGTCTCTCCTGATTGAATTAACAGTTGCAGTTTAAAACCAACTGACAGAGTTAATGCTAGCTAGCTGTTACAGCTAATACAATCTGCCAGCAACAGTTGTTACTTTTGCTGGTAAAATTGACCACACCGGCCAGAAAGGCTTCTGTCTACATGTGTCTGAAGTCAAGTCAGACCGATTTTTATCCTCATTAAATGTTTTCCTTTGAACCTTGATGTCTTTAAGGTTTATTAAAACTCTCCTGCTTTATGGTATGGGCACCAGTTTGAATGATTTCAACTTTGTTTTGGCGAAATCATGATTTGTTTAATCATCTTGGCATATTGAACGGCTCAAAATACTACAATACCCACGAGCCTCGTCTGCTGTTACCATGTTGAAGAAGGCAGTCGGCAAATCAGTTCAAAGCTCATTGTTGCTCTATTTGAGAGCTAAACAAAAAAATGACCCAGAATCCAAACCTATTTTTCTCAAAGTTAGCGGTGCACATAACATAATTTATAGTCGTAGTTAACCTGACATTTTAATGGACACAAGTTGTACCTTTGACTTTTTTTAAATGAAAGAACTGGATATTTTCTAACACAGTTGTCAATCTTTTGTACTGATAATTCATCCGGGAGAGTTTCTTGCTGATCTGAGACATGCTCTAACTGTGAGTAAAATAAAATAATGTAGCTAGAAATAGCCACCCCTATACACAGCAGTGTTTTCAGAAGTTATTTCAGAAGAGTTTCTTCATTAGGTGGTCTTGTTAGTTTGTCTACCCACAGGTGTAATTATTCAGCTCACCTACACTGTGAGGAACACAAGAGTGATTTGATTAAATCAGCACAGAGACGTTAATGACGGAGCTGACAGACAGTAAACTTTATCAGATAGTTTATTAAAACTCGCTGTTACATAGAGGAGCATCATTTTCAACACTGCAACAGGGACACAGCATTGATCAATGAGATGTACTGAATACACAGAGGTGTGACTGGGTTCTCTGTGGGAAATATTAAATAAAACCATGTCAAGAATCAATTTACTGTAGTTCTTTTCATTCGGTGCCATTTAGAGCCCTGAAGACGTCACAATATAAAGGTACAGTATATAAACAAAATATAAGCTGTTGCATGATCACCATAATGCAATAATACTACAGCACCAGTGGATGTATGCAGTGATTTTATTTGCTCAGCAAGTTTTGAAGAACATTTGGATGGTGCAACAAGGCAGGCCTGCTTGGTTCTTTCAGGGAATGATTGTAAAGATTCACAAAGAATATGTTTAGGGCATTTCCTCTCTAACTGGGACGTTTTGGGACTGATTGGTGGGATTGAAGTACACACGGAGATACACTGGTAAGAGCTAATAAGGTTTAACCATGTATCCAGCTAATTTAAATAGCTCACGTGACTGTACTGTGTCAACAGTTAACTTCATTTAATATGTATGTAGTGTTTTCTTTTGCGGGGTGCAAATGTTCCACCAAAACAAGTTCCTTCCCGAGAATATGTTGCAAAGCCAGCGTCGCTGCGTCTGAAGCTTAGCGCCGCCCAAGATGATTGTGATTAGTCTAAAGAAATGCAAACAACAGAGTGTTTTTTTTCTCCTATCCCAGAATGCATCTGTGGTGTAGCCAGACCTTACTCCACAGAGCTGTGGATATAGGGCTGGCACTGCGTAGTCTATATCCACAATGTTCCACTTCTGGGATTGCTCCGGTGCCGCCAGAAATTCCACTGGATGTCACTCTTTTCGGCTGGATGTCCGTTACCTTCCTCTTTCTCTACGTTGCCGTTCTAAACTCTGATGGATTTCTGAGGACTATGGCTAACTGCTCCTCAGATCTCTGCAGGGTAAATCCAGACAGCTAGCTAGACTATCTGTCCAATCTGAGTTTTCTGTTGCACGACTAAATCAACCTTTGAACATACACGTTCCACCAAAACAAGTTCCTTCCCGAGGCTATTTAGCATCGCCCAAGACAGTTGTGATTGGTTTAAAGAAATCCCAATAAACCATAGCAAGTTTTTCACCTATCCATGAATGTTGTGTGGACTAGCCAGACCTTCCTCCGCAGCGCTGTAGAGGAAGGTCTGGCAACGTGTGACTAGGCAATGCAAGACTATTTCAAAACAGAGGTAGCTCTGTGCACTAGCTTCCACCACGGTGTGAATTGGAATAATCCCATGAGCTGCATGAACGCCACATCAGATTTGATGTGTTGATTCAGCACATCAAAGAGCTTTCAAATGCTATCCTAGAATGATATATTCAAGTTTAAATGAAATGGAGCTGTGTTCCCCTGGTATTTATCATCCTAATCAGCCACATGAACTGTACACTGCCAACAGACCCAAATCTGTTATCACATTTTGATTCCAGTTTGGCAGTAGATTAGTCAATCCTTTACGCTGTTGAAGTTTTCTTCACATGATGCTGAAGATGTCAGTTCTTGTCTTCACATCTCGTCTCTGATAACAACCACCACGGGGAGATTTGAATGAATCAACCAGGGATCACTAATCTGAGGCAGTTGAATCATCTTGGGCGTCTTGAGGGTTTAAACAGGCTAAGTGGCACTTCACAGAGGATCACTTTGATATTCTCTGCTCCTGGATGCTCCACTGCTCTACATTACTCTCTCATCTGCAGAACGTTAACAGCTATCAGAAATGTCAGTACACAGATGTGTATCCTCCCACAGTGTGGGTTTGAAGGAGCAAATATAAAAGATGCAAGTTTATGTAAATTGTCGTGGTTGTTCAGGGGGAAGTGTTTGCTGTGTGTCAGCTTTATTTAACAAAAAAGGAACGAAAGAGCTCTGTGGTTTCAATTTTCTTGAAAAGAATCCCACCCACAACAGATCTGAATTTCCTTTCATTTTGTTGTGGAGACACACTTTGGCTTTCTGTAGAGACCTCCACACATGTAAATGTAAGAACAAAGTGGTTCACAAGTACAATTAGAGTGTATCCTGCTAACATTTATTCTTCTGGTGAATCATCTGTAAAGCACAAAAACCTCCAGCTACAATGAAAATCTTTTGAAAAACACATCATTTTTTAAAATTTTCATCAAAGATTTTGTTAATAACCAAACAGCCAGAATATGGGCCAAATCTGGATATTTCTATGGCATGTCATTCACACTCACAACATCACGAAGGTTACACTGAACACACTACAACCTTAAACAGTGCATTGTCAGAGAGTCACCACTTACCCTCAAGAAAATCACTTCTTAAACGATAAGGCTGCCATTATTCTGTTTTTCCCCCTACGCCAACAATTCTCATCAAAAGACCAAATTTAACAATGTGGTAATCAGTATCTCCATAGTATCTGATTCTGTGGCCTCAGTCATAAACACTTTGCTTCCTTCTGAAGATGTACTGTACATATTAGATATAAAAGCAGGTCACAAATATATAGTTTGATTTTTTTAAAAGATTTAATAATTTCCTCAATAAAATTGTCACTAGTTTTAAGCAAATGTTACCCAAGATTTATTATGGGCATTTCCACCTTTAATGATAGGACAGCTCAGACATGAAAGGGGAGAGAGAGAGGGGGGAAGAAACACAGGAAACAGGTCAGACTCGAACCCTGGACCTTCTACATTGAGGAATATGCATCATCTATATATATATATGTATATATATATATATATATATATATATATATATATATATATATATATATATATATATATATATATATATATATATATATATATATATATATATATATATATATATATACCAACTGAGCTAACCGGCCACAAAAAAACAATGCATTTGTTGGGGACTATTTTCAGCAGCGGAGGAACCTAGTGAAACAGTTTGGCTCACTGCAGTGATGGAGCGGTGTGGAACAGAGAAATAAATAATAATTAGGTGTTGGCTACACAGACAAAACTTGTTAGTAAGGGCAATTGATATTTTCTTTTGATATTTTCTTTTGATTATAGTTTGTTTTAGTCTTTTCATAGGATTTAATGACAATAAGGTCTCAACTGGAGGACCCAGTTGCGACTCTCAGAAGAATACTTTGCAGTAGGGGTGTTAAAATTAATCATTGCATGGATGTATCGTGATACGGACCTGGGCGATTCTGCATCGATGCAGTGACAGACCATAACTGATTATTGTCTACTGATGTTACTAGTTGATTTTCTGTTCACTTCTTTTTTTTGTTGCATTTTGTCTGTTGTCTGCTGTGTGAAGTGTCTTTTTTTAAGAGCAGATACAATACAAAGGTGGAGTTCATTTATAGCTGACTGCTTGAATTTGTTGATGAAAACCATGTGTAGTAATTAGTGCTGTCATACGATTAAAATATTTAATCGTGATTAATCGCATTAATGTCATAGTTAACTCACAATTAATTACAATTAATCGCACATTTTTATCTATTCTAAATGTCCCTTGATTTCTTTTTGTCCCATTATTTTTTCTCATTTTAATGCTCAATGCTCTTATCAACATGGAAAAGTGGATCGGCTTGCTTTGTGCAAATGTTTTTTTATTAAAAACATTAGCATATACGTAGTGTCCAATTTCACACTAACATTCACACTTGGAGCTAATAATCTGTCACATAATGTGACACTATTACCTCCATTTTCCATTGCAGATAGTACTGCCTCATGCCAGAGGCGAGCGTGGCTCATTGTCATAGCGACTATGGTTTCCCCCGACTCATTTCCTGGTTCTCCTCCATAAACAACATGAAATCAAGGAGATGGTTAACTTCTCCTGCTCCAGGTTTCCCACCGTGGTCAGAAAGAACAGGGGAGACACTTTGTTTCTCTCACTATGAGTCTAGAGTCGCTATTCGCTCCGAAGCTAATCACCATGACGAGCCTACTAGCTACGCGGCTCGCAAGCCCAAACAAGTGTGTGCGGCCACGCCGTGCCCGGGCGCCCGCCCTTCAATCACTACTATTGGCCAGGTGTCCAAGGTAACGTAACCCCATTAGTTCAGGTCCTATGCCGTGACCAATCCGCTATCCTAACCTTAACCACTCGAGATGAAATGCCTAACCCCAACCAATCAAGCTGCTTCGTAGGGCGGGACATGGCGTGGCCATAGTGGGATTCGTAATTTTGCCGGCCGTGTCTGTTTTGTTTCCGGTCTAGCTAGATCCAAAAGAACGTCAATTGTGCGATAAAAAAAATGTAATAACGCGTTAAAGTGACAGCACTATTAGTAATACTACTAATAGTAGTAATACTATTAGTAATATATATACTGTATATATATTAATATTGAGGAGGTGACAATTTTAATGGTTGACAGGAAAATCGAATTTGAATCGAATCGTGACACCAGTGAAGATTCACACCCCTTGTTCACATTGAGAGTTGATGGTACAAACACAGCTTGGTTAGTGACAGTTACCTACTTCAGACAAACTGTTACTTAATGAAATGATGTACAATCAATGTGAGATTAAACAAAAGGGTCTAGAATACAGGCGCAAATGTAAAAATGTGATATACTGTTGCCTGTAAAAGTTTTGACACATCAGAAAAGTTGTTCACAGTGACTATACTGAGGCTGAAGGTTTCCTCACACATTTTGCACACACCACTGCATGCGTCAGCGACTTGTTGCTAACGTTACAGGATGGCGGACAGTCGCTGCCTCTTGTTCACCAAAGAATCAACTTTTTGGAATCAAGGATGTGGCTAAAGCCCTATTCGCATGGGAAAAGTATGTGGGGACCTCGTGTGATTTAGAAATCACCCCCCCACATCTGAGTTTTGTGTGGCGCATTCGCACCGGATAAGCGAAGCCTGCTTTTATTTAAAATTAATGACATATCTGTACCCCGAGAGTTGGCTACCCAGAGGCGTGCAGAGGCAGGCCAGGGTGAGGCCACTGCACTTGGGTCGGGGGTCTTTACCGCAGCGGTGGCCCCCACACATCATCACCGTCCACCCTCGGATTAAGCCGCAGGGAGCGCGTCAACTCGGGGACGGAGGTCTACGGTAGAGCAGTGGTCCAGATTAGGTTGGTCATAAAACGGGGCATTTGCAGCCCTCCACCATCCCATATCCATCTTCGCAAGAGGGATGAAAAGGTGCACAGGAATCAAAAACCTTGAAAAAATGATATACAACCCCGCCAAATCACAGATATGTTGATTGCACGGGACTAATATTATCACAGGAACTGTGTTCAGCAAAATATGGTAGGTCATTTGCAGGGGAATTTTTACTTCACAAATTACAGACATGGCCGATTCGCACACGGGATTAAGATCACAGTTAACCTCCGTAATTATTACAAATGACTAGAGGTCACCAGGTAGTACTAGTCCCATGCAAAGAGGGCTAAAGACAACACTGTGGGGCTTTAGCTGTTGTAAGACGGGGAACAAAAGAACAAACACACAAACAAAGAGATGAATAATGCACTTTGAAGTTTTAGCAACTTTTGTCATTAAATTCCCATCTATGCTCTGGAGTCCTGCAGAGAGACCGTGTGTGTGTTTGATAACCAGCTGCGGTCGATCCTCTCTCTGCTTCTCATCCAGGGCTCTTTACACATGAGTTGAATTAACACATAGGGTAAATAGCAGGATTGCTGTTTTTATTAAATCCATGTCGGCTTGAAGATGTTGCTCAGATAATCTCTCTGTCTCATTCTGATCGTCTCTCTCTGCTTTCCATCCAGTCACAATCCACCTGCCAGACTGAAGCAGATTAGCATTTCAAAAAGCACATGAGCTGTCTCTGCGTGTGGTGCACGAGGTGACAGACAGCCACAGTGTTACAGAGTCTGCACTACTGTCAGTGTTAAAAGCTTTACTCTTCAAAGACGTTCAGAGAGCTGGGAAAGAAAGCTACCAGCAGGCGGCATACAGCAGGGGAGAACAAGATCACTTTTATAATAGAGTGAACGACCTGTACAAGCCTTTGTATTAAAGTTAACTTCAGTAACGTTCAGTGCTCATGGATGTTTTTCTCCTCCCTGCTTTCGTTGTTCTTTCATGTTACAATAGAAATAATTCAACGGAAAGAAAGACCGAAGTATGAGAAGAAGAAAAAGAAAGAAAGGAGTAAAAATAAAGTCGAAAGTCTGGAAGTGGAAGTCTCTTGACCAGTAGTCAGACTCCAGTATACATTTTTCAAACAGGACAAATGTGCTCATGGCGATGACTGGACTATGTTGACTTTGAAGACCTAGCTCCAGGGAACTTATTCCCCGGAGTCCTTATGTTTTCTCGCCTCAGTTCCTTGGATTGGGATGACACCTAAATCATGGTTGAAGCTGCTGCCATGGTCCTGCTCTACGCCCTGCTACGCCCTAATTTGCCCTGCTACGCCGTTCCACACCCCAACATGGTATCACGGCAGTTCGTGAAATTGTCACGTTATTTTTAATCTATTGATTTGTGTACACAGACACAATTTTGTGGTTTTTTTTTCGTGTTTCTGAGAATGTAATGTATTTGTGCTGGTCAGAACGTAATGGGAAGCATCTATACAGAGGTTGTGTTACGGGGAAACGACACACCACACGCCAGGGCACGAGCTGCGGTCTCTGGGGGACGTGGCCACAACAACGGGACGGTTGGGGTTAGGAATAGAGGAACCGGAAAATTACATGCTACACACCGGGACACGATTCCGAGTCTCTGGGGTGAAAGTCCTGAGTTGTTTGACCCATCCACCACCCCAACCAACCTCCTTGCGCGGATTTTCGCCTTTAATACTACTCACTACCGTAGTTGTGCTGTGACCACAAAATATGCTTCCCATTGAAATACATAAAAATCATCCTCACCAACACAACAAAAATGACAAAGTCATGTCATTGTACACAAATCCATAGATTTAATAACGTGACCATTTCACGAACTGACGTGAGACTGGGTTGTACACCCTGAACTGCTACAACTATTATTTCTAGTCATAGTTCCATTATCTTTATTCTTACTATAATTGCCACTGTTCATCATACCAACTGCTACGTATGATGACTCACATTTCTCTATATCTGTATATCTGTATCAGTGTCTCTGTGTCCAAACCAGTAGGGACAGATGCCGCCTACCAAGAGCCTGGGTCTGTCCCAGGTTTCTTCCTAAAATGAGTTTTTCCTTGCCACTGCTGCACTAAATGCTTGCTCTTGGGGGAATTGTTTGAATTGTTGGGTTTTTGTAAATTATAGTGTGGTCTAGACCTACTCTATCTGTAAAGTGTCTTGAGATAACTTTTTATGATTTGATACTATGATAAGAGGCCACTTGTTAACACCGACATTTTGTGGTAGAATGATGTTGCTGGCAGAAATTTACTCAAGAGCCTGTTTAAAAAAGTTTTTCCTTGTCACTGTTGCACCAAATGCTTTCTCTTGGGGGGAATTGTTGGGTCTTTATAAAGTGTGATCTAGACCTACTCTATCTGTAAAGTGTCCTAAGATAACTCCAGTTATGATTTGACACTATAAATAAAATGTAATTGAATTGGAGTTAGAAAATCAATGCCTTGGTATTTGGTTTTCAGGTGTTGAGGACTCTGACAATGCTAGCACATTTTCACAAAGTTTTCACTTTAACAGGGCTCTGAGGCTCTACAGCCTCTACAGAATGCACACAGTTTCTCCCCCAAAGCCCTGCACATGACAAATTACACGCCAACAAACCACTCTTAAAGAAGCACTCTTGCTAAGGGGCTAATTACAGGTCAAACACTTCCACTCCCACTTAAGCAAACATCCATTCATTATCCTCCTAGCATCAGCCAAACCAATCCAGTCACGATTCCACGTGCCCTGATTAAATGAAATCATTAAATCATTAAAAACAAAGAGTATTTGCAACCTTTCAACATGACAGAGACATTAGGTAGCTGTAGACATCACTTCCACGTTTACATTTTTTGAATATTTACATGGATATCAACACTGCATAAGTCCAGCACTGACAAAACTGTGTGCATTGTTCCTTTTTTGCTTTCCGTATTCAGATAGCCAGAGAAGTGTCTCAGGGTCTCTGAGTGCAGTGTAAAGTCCTGAGGCGTGGCAGGACTTCCCTGCCTGTTCAGTTTATCAGGCCTCCAGTTAAATGAAATACTCCTTTGGGTTTTCAGTGGAGCCATTCTGGGAGTCAGTCTGGTTGTTGAAAGGGAAATCTGGGCTGTCTTCCTGTTTGACTTCTTTCACTTCCTGGTTTCGATACGTCTCTTTTCTCCGGTAGAGGAATCTGGCAGTTATGGCCAGGCTGGTCACAATCACAAAGACCACCGCTGCTATGACACCTGCAAGGTACAGGACATTTACTCTGACATGCTGGGAAATATGTTTGTTTAATTTCTTATCAGGAGTAAGATAAAAAGATTGACATAAAGTTTAGCACAGATATATTTTTTTTTTGTTAGCCTAGCTTAGCACAAATACTGTTACGCGTATGCCAGAAACATACCGCGTGCTGAAGCGTCGCGAATAGCCTATTTTCATTTTGGCGCCCATGTTATCCAATCTGTCTGGCAACGATCGTTTCGGCGCCTTCACTATTTCTTCTGCGAGCCGCGAGCAAATGTGTCAAGCCAGGCAGGTAATCACATACAGGAAAGCCACAGTGCAGCCGTATACTTTACAAAATAAAACAAATTTCAAAATAAAACATCCAGGTTTATGGTGACTTCGGCTGTCTGGAGAGAGTGAGAGACCAACGGATGGACGGACGGACAGAAAATAATGTGGATGGTTGCATACAACGCTCTTCACAAGTACAATGAATGATCAATTCACATCTTTCATTGAATTTGGGTGTTTTATTGAATGATATAGCATTTGATTTGATAAAAACATCAACAACAAAAAAGTGACAAAAAACAACAGGTTAATTTTTAAGGATGAAGTACATTTTGTTAATTGACATTTTGAATGCAAGACATTTACTTGTAATGGAGTATTTTTACACTGTGGTATTGCTACTTTGACGTGAGTAAATAAATTAATAATAAACACTTCTTTCACCACTGCTGACAACTACCAGAGCAGAGCTGTGATATTCTGATGTGTGTGTGTGTGCAAAAGAAATCTATCTCAGGGGACTTTGGTCACAGAGCTTTGTGAAACTACAGGGAGGATTTCTGCCTATCTCTGCCTCCCCTCCCCTGGGGATGTCAGCTCTTTCGCCCTGCAGTTTGGTTTGTTCTACTAATCTAACTTTAAACGTACAGTGAACAGAATTGAACACATTTGGACCCGGCTGGACTCTTCTGTTCGGACACTTTTCATTACTCAGAAAAGGTTTAATTTAATTGCAATCCCAAAATACGGCTGAAATCAAATTTGCACTATATTACTTTGGTTTGCATTTGAAGATAACAGAGCGAAAGCTTCTGGATCAGCAAGTCATTTCAGATGAGGTTTGATTAGATTAATTAGTGGTCCTTTGTGCACTGAGACGCAGAGTCACAGGAATTTAATGGGCACTTTTAGAAGAATTTTGACTCTCTCACTTTTCTCTATCTAGACGCTTAAAGGAACCAATCAATCATCACTTTGAATCAAACTGGTTGGGCAGAAAAATGTAGCAAAAACATTTTACGTCGGATGGATTTTATTTTTGCCCATCACACCTTTGATGGCTTTCAGCAGAATGTCGCTCATAAATGAAATAGTGAGTGTGATCTCTGACAGTTAAGAGAAGTCCAATACAAACCCAGTAAAACAAGATGAAAAAGTTCAGTATACCTCCAATTAGAGCCGAGTCAGTCCTGATGGCATTGACTAAAGGTTGACCTGAATCCACTGAACCAGACTGGTCTACAGTGGAGAAAGAAGAAAGGTAGAAGAAATGAAAGGGAAGATGGAAGAGAAGAGAGATGGTACCAAGAGTTAGAAGAACAGCAAAGCAGAAAGGATGTAAAGATGTGGAGAGAAAACATGAAAAGAAAATAAGAGCATTCGAGTCAGAATAGAAAAAAGGGAAGAAATACAGGGACAACATCACAGTATCATCATTCAGAGCAGACAGGGAATACGGCAGCAGCTCTCCAAAGGACTCTATTAAGGGAACATGAAGCTGCATGAAAACCAGGCACAGAGAAAAGACACTGGAAACCCCCTTCTGTGGTCCAAGTTAATTATCTCATCATGTGCATTGTCATGAGTCTCCTCAACAAGGTGTACATACTTAATGAGCCCATTACACAGTTAGAAATAGCAGCTCCTACCAATAATAGATACACACACAGAAACAAAGGGGAGAAAATGGCACACACTCACAGATTCCTATGCATACATCGGTAACACTTTATAATAATGGTACACAAATTAGCATTTATTCATGTCATGTCATTCATGTCAAATTCATTAAAGGTGCTGTAGGAGTGTGAAGATCCAGGACTTGTGAATATCAACAACTTCTCAGTCCCTGGTCTCATAAGCCCCTCCCCCCACAAGGGAGAATGAATGTGTGTGCTTGAGCAATGATTGACACACAGTTAGACACCGCCCCAGGCCTTCATTGGTGCATCTGAACAGGGAGCGGTGGATTTTTGCAAATCGCAGGCTGTAGGTGGAGCCAGAGGAGCTGGATTTATTTTGTACCTGCTTCATTTAGTTCTACTAGAACATAGGGTCAGTTTCAACAAATATGACAGAAAGTTAGTTTTAGAAGTCTTACCTACTGCACCTTTAATATCGTACTTGGGTGAGCATTGTTCTCAGGCATTACTGTTCAAGTGCTCTATGTTGTTGTGAATAAAGCAACTATAAAAATGCATCTGCAGTATACTGTGTTTTGTAAATGTAGTGACCTCAGTATCATTTTGCCAACCCACTCCTTTAATTCTTAATACATTTAATGCCACCATTAATCATATCTTATGTATTAATGTTGAAGATGGACCAGGTCAGCACTTTATTTGAAGGGCCGCAAACATGATGAAGTAATGAAGAAGTTCTTCTGAATATATGTACATTGCTGTGAATTGAAGACATTGTAGGAGCCACATATTGGCTGTTGTTTATGGTCTTATTTATGTTGTTTGTTGATTATTGTGTTGTGCTTTGATGTTGTGGGTGGTGGGCGTTTTATTGCGGTTTGAGCGGAAGTGAAAGTCTATTTGTTTGCCTCACCTGTGCACCTGGGTTTTTTGGGCATTGACAGAGAGGGGGTGAGCTTGGGAGCGAACACCTTTGTTGACCGCATCACGCTGCATGAACGCAATTATTCTACTCACCAGGTAACAATTACATTTGGTAACTGCAGTGCTAAGTGTATTTTACGTGTGGAAGAAGAAGAAGAATAAAATCATTGCAATACAATCTGGAGCGCGTCACAGTGTGTATCTCTCAGTGTTTAGCCCCTCGCGGCAGCACCTTTTGGACTGCTTACAGCCGCAACATTAGTCAACAAAGTGTTCTAAATCAGAGTGGAACTACGGAAAATGGAATATTCTCTACGGATTCCTCGGACCACAACGGGATGCATTTCTCATCGGAGGAAACATTGAAGGCACGGAGCTCCGCTGTATTGGATGGCGGTGCATTCAATAGCGCTCCGAAAACAATTAATTGACCGACCCGCAAGCAGCCCAGCCACGGAAGCGGTATGTAGTAACTTTGTGTCAATTAGTTACTGCCGCTCGTCCATTGGGGACGCATTGTTGTATGCTTGTGTGGTTTAATGTTGGTCTCTTAATGTGGTTGATGAGGCATCAGTAGATTGACTGATTAAAGGTTGGATTCTCCTGTGATTTGTGGAACATTGGGAAAAGGCAACAAATGGATTATAAGCCATTTTGAATGTCAATTTCTCAAAGATGGATGAACAAAAAAGAGAAAGCATACTCACCTCTAAAGCTTTAGAGAATAAAATTGAGAAACTTCAGAAGGAACGCAAAGGAAAAGTTCACAAAATTAAAGGTCTAACACAGACCATAAAGGATCTGATGCAAAATGATGACAATGCCTCACAGGTGCGATTGCATCTGGAGAATATTAATCAAATGGTGAATGAAGTTACTCAGTTGCATGAGTCTGTGATTCCTCTACTTCCTAGTGAGGAACAAGAAAAACAAAATGAGTGGTTTTCGAGTGTACTTAAACATCACAATGGACTGCATGAGGATGCACAAAGATGGCTTTCTGAAACAGGAAGACAAAGAAGCAATATTGCTTATATTTCCACAAATGATGTTCCCATGTCTGTATTACAAAAGGAACCTAAGGAGTTGGATGTACATCAAGATGAGAATAATTCTCAGTTGGGACAAAATATTCAAACCTCTGTCATACAAGATGAAGTTAAACCAAATGACAGTGTGTCAAACTCTGGAAGTAAAAGGTCTAATGGGAGAAGCTCGGCTGGGTCGAGGTCAAGTGTCTCAACAACTTCATCAGCACGCATTAAAGCTGAGGCCAACATGGCTGCTCTCATTGCACGACAGAGGCTACTGAAGGATAAACATGAGTTAGAAGACATGGAGGAGCAGATAAGAAAAAAAAAGGAACAGCTTGCACTGGAAGTGGAAATAGCCGCAACAATGGCTAAAGTGAATGTGCTAAGAGGCTCTGGAGGTTCTTGTGTTTCAAGTCATCTATCTGTGAAGTCCAATGGCATGGATTCTTATTTTGAAAGGGGACAAATGAAAGACAAGATACTCAGTGCTAATGCAAAATCATTTTTGCCTGATATAAATATCCCAGTACATGGAAAGCCAAGTCCACATTTGGGTGTGAAACCTCAAGTGGAAAATATCATTCAACCAACTCAAACCCAAATTACATCAAAAGGATGCCCAGAGTTCAGGCGGCATGAAGGTGCAATACAAATCATTCAATCACAACCACCGTTGCAGCACCACAGTAATCAGCATTCAGCACTGGTGCCAAGCAGCAATGATCACAGTCAAATAATTACAGTTTTGGAAAAACAAAATGAAATAACTGCCCTATTGGTTCAGCAACAATCTCTTTCATTTTTGCCAAAACAAGATATTGAAGATTTTGATGGCAATCCTTTGCAATATCACACATTCATAAGGGCTTTTGAACACAGCATCGAAGAGAAAGCAGGCAATCCAAAAGACTGCTTATACTTCCTTGAACAGTACACCAGGGGGCAGCCAAGAGAGCTTGTCAGAAGCTGCCAACATATGTCACATGATAGAGGGTATGCCAAGGCTAAGGCTTTGTTACAAGAGCATTTTGGTAATGTACATAAAATTGCTTCTGCCTACATGGAAAAGGCTCTTTCATGGACACCAATTAAATCAGAGGATGTGAAATCTCTACAGGCCTACAGCCTGTTTCTGAGAGGATGTTGTAATGCCATGGAAGAAGTCCAAAACATGGAAGAATTGAACATGCCTGCCACTATGTTGACCATTGTGAGGAAGTTGCCCTATAAACATAGGGACAGATGGAGAACTGTGGCATGGGAGTTGCAAGAAAGGCGTGGCAGGAGAGCCACGTTTACAGACATCGTTGACTTCATTGAAAGACAAGTGAAGATAGCAGGTGATCCGTTATTTGGAGATATACAGGATATTCCATTGATGACAGCAACTAAGGATCTGAGGAAATCTAAGTTTCAGCCTCGTGCTAGAGACAAGGGAAGTAGCTTTGCTACCACCATAGCAACAGTGGAAAGGAAAGTTGAATCTGGAGCAAAATGGAAGGAGAGAAGCTCATCTGATATGAAGGCTTGTATGTTTTGCGGAGGAACGCACACCTTGGATCTGTGCAGCCAATTGGGACGGAGGGTGCACAATGAGAAAATTGCTTTCTTAAAGGAACATGGTGTGTGTTTTGGCTGTTTGTGCATTGGGCACATGAGTAGAGACTGTAGGCAGCGTCTCTCATGTAAGGTATGCGGTCAGAGACACCCTAGTGTACTCCATATTTTCCCAAAAGAGAAGGAAACTAATTTTGTGCAAGCCAAAGGAGAATCTGAGACAGCGATGAGCAGTGCTCTGATTTCTGTTCAATCCAGTGGTCTAACAGGGGCCGGTGAGCAAGACTGTACACTCCCCATAGTTCCAGTTCAAGTTAAGTCTAAGAAGGGGTATAAGACATTGATCACCTATGCCTTCCTGGATCCTGGGAGCTCCGCATCATTCTGTACAGAGCGACTGATGAACAAGCTGAATCTCAGGGGAAGAAGAACCGATATTCTTCTCCGGACTATGGGTCAGGAGAAGGTCGTTGGAAGCCATATTGTTTCAGATCTGGAGGTGGCTGAACTGGACGGAGATTGTTTTTGTGAACTGCCTGATACCTACACACAGAAAAACATGCCAGTTCATCGAGGCAACATTCCTCGCCAGAAGGATCTTCTACGGTGGCCACATCTGAAGCATGTACAGATAAGAGAGATTGATTCAGAGATTGACCTGCTGATTGGAACCAACGTCCCAAAGGCACTGGAGCCGTGGCAAGTTGTCCGAAGCATGGATGGGAGTCCATACGCAGTCAAAACTATGCTGGGATGGACTGTAAATGGACCGCTTAAAGGCGACGGGATAACAGAAACTACTTGTGGACATCCAGATGTCACGGTCAATAGAATCTCTGTTGCAAGCCTGGATGATTTGTGGAAGCAGCAGCTAAAGAACGATTTTCCTGAATGCAGTCAGGACGAGCAGATGGGGTTATCGAGAGAAGACAGTCAGTTTTTGGAATACGTTACAAAAACTGCTAAGTGGATGGATGGCCATTACAGTATTGGCTTACCTTTGAGGAAAAGGGATGTAAACATGCCAAATAATAGAAGAGTTGCAGAACAGCGTGTTCTGAGCCTCAAGAGGAGGTTTGGTAAAGATACTTCATTTCACGCTGATTATACTGCATTCATGAATGACATCATCTCCAAGGGCTATGCGGAGACGGTATCACCTGAGGATCTGGAGCGGAGTGACGGTAGGGTATGGTATATACCACACCATGGTGTATACCACCCGAAGAAGAAAAGGATCAGGGTTGTCTTCGATTGCGCAGCTACTTTCCAAGGAACCTTGTTGAATGCACAGCTCCTGCAGGGACCCGATCTTACTAGCAAGCTAGTTGGAGTTATGACAAGATTTCGAAAGGAGCCTGTTGTACTCATGGCAGACATTGAGGCAATGTTTCATCAGGTCAGAGTACCATCTGAGGATTCAGATCTGTTGAGGTTTCTTTGGTGGCCGAATGGAGACCATAATCAGAACCTGGTAGAGCACAAAATGGTGGCACATCTGTTTGGAGCCACATCTTCGCCAAGTTGTGCAAGTTTTGCCCTCAGGAAATGTGCAGAGGATAATCAGGAACAGTTCAGCTCCAAAGTAATTGAAATAATTCTACACAATTTCTATGTGGATGATTGTCTTACATCAGTGGCTTCTGAGGAAGAGGCAGTGGCACTCTACAGAGACCTTTGTGCCCTTTGTGCTAAAGGGGGTTTTCGACTCACGAAGTGGATTAGCAACAGACGTGCCGTGCTGGCAGCTATACCTACCACAGAGAGAGCGAAAGAGGTTAAGGATTTGGATTTGGATAATGATACACTACCTGTAGAAAGAGCATTGGGCGTTCAATGGTGTGTTCAGTCCGATACCTTCAAGTCTAAAGTCCGGATCAAAGAGCAAGCCTTAACCAGAAGAGGGATCCTCTCCACGGTCAGTTCAATATATGACCCCTTGGGAATCTTGGCACCTGTTGTCTTGTCTGCCAAAAGGCTCCTTCAAGATTTGTGCAGAAAGAATCTAGGTTGGGATGATGTTGTATCAGACTCGGCTGTACAAGAGTGGAGAAGTTGGCTGAAGGAGCTCCGTCAGCTTGAAAGTTTTAAAGTTGACAGATGTCTGAAACCAGTGGACTTTGGAAAAGTAATCTCTGCTCAGTTACACCACTTTGCAGATGCCTGTGAGAGTGGATATGGAACAGTGACATACCTGCTTTTACACAATATACACAGACAAATTCACTGTGCCTTTATAATGGGTAAGGCCAGAGTGGCCCCATTGAAACCAATCACCATTCCTCGTATGGAGTTGACGGCTGCCATGGTTGCAGGTCGAATGGATGAGTTGTGGAGGAAAGAATTGCAGATGAAACTTCAGGACTCCATTTTTTGGACCGATAGTACTTCCGTACTAAAGTACATCAGCAATGAGACCTCAAGGTTTCGGACCTTTGTAGCCAATCGGGTTTCAAAGATACTCAGCGTATCAAATCCATCTCAGTGGAGATACGTTAACACCACAAGCAATCCTGCTGACCTGGCTTCTAGGGGAGTAAAGGTGGCGACACTTCTAAAAGATAACCTTTGGCTGTCTGGACCTCAGTTTCTCGTTGGGCCAGAAGAGAGGTGGCCTGAAAACCCTGATGGCTCTGGGAGAATCTTACCAGATGACCCTGAAGTCAAGATGAGCTTGATGGTGAATGCTGTGCAGGCTGAAGAGAAGATCGATGCAGTCACCTGCTTGATCAATCACTTCTCCTCCTTGATTCGTCTGAAAAAGAGTGTTGGTTGGATCCTTAAGCTTAGGAGCCTGCTACTGTGCTTCAGTCAGAAGAGGAAGCAGATGAGTGTGACTCTTGCTCAAGGTGGCTTGGATAAGGACCAACAGGAGAGGAAGATAGCAAAGGAGATACAGAGTCTCAAGGCTCAGACTGTCGGTGATCCTCTTTCAATTGAGGAATTCAGAAAGGCCGAGATGGAGATTATAAAGTTTTGTCAGAAAAGGCGATTTCCAGAAGAATTCAACAGCTTGCAAAAGGGAGAAAATGTGAAAAGGACTAGTCACATTTACAAGCTTAATCCAGTACTGGAAGACGGTATCCTGAGAGTCGGAGGACGACTTAGCAGAGCAGCTATGCCCGAAGAATCTAAGCATCCTGCCATATTGGCAAAGGATTTACACATTTCGGACCTCATTCTTCAGCATATACATAGAGAAGTGGGACATGGTGGTCGCAATCATATGCTAGCTAGACTGCAGCAAAAATACTGGATCCCTGGGGCTAGTTTGGCTATAAGGAAGACCCTGTCAAAGTGTATTGTCTGTCGACGACTACATGCAGCTCCAGGGCAACAGCAGATGGCGGATTTACCTCGGGACAGAGTTTCTCCAGATGAACCTCCATTCACTCGTGTTGGAGTGGATTACTTCGGACCTTTTGAAGTTAAGCTGGAAAGGAGTATATTGAAAAGGTATGGGGTTCTCTTCACCTGCCTTTCTATAAGAGCCATACACATCGAAGTAGCATCGTCGTTGGACACAGATTCCTTTGTTAATGCTCTTCGACGTTTTATAGCAAGACGTGGACAAATACTGGAATTACGCTCAGACAATGGAACCAACTTTGTTGGTGCTGAGCGTGAATTACGGGAGGCGATGGAGGGTTGGAATCTTGCTCAAATCAACAATACCCTCCTTCAGAAAGGAATTAAGTGGGTTTTCAATCCCCCCACAGGATCACATCATGGAGGAGTGTGGGAGAGGTTGATAAGATCTGTGAGGAAGGTCTTGAATTACACCCTGAAGGTGCAGAACCTTGATGAGGAAGGTCTTTATACAGTTCTTTGTGAAGCAGAAGCTATCATAAACAGTCGTCCCATTACCAAGGCATCCACAGATCCCAATGATTTGGAACCATTAACCCCTAACCATCTCTTGCTGCTTAAAAGCAAGCCATCTTTGCCAATGGGACAGTTCCAAAAGGAAGACATCTATGCTCGTCGCAGATGGAAACAAGTTCAGTATATAACTGACTTGTTTTGGAAACGTTGGACTAAGGAATACTTGCCTCTTCTTCAGGAACGTCAGAAATGGTCAAGTGTCAAGCGCAATTTTCTTCCTGGAGATATTGTGCTCATAATTGACGACTCAGCACCTCGCAATTCATGGCTTACAGGAATGATTGTGCAAACTATTCCTGATAGAAGAGGACTTGTTCGTCAGGTGCGAATCAAGACAAAGACCAGCTTTTTGGATAGACCTATTACAAAGATTTGTCTTCTGCAGGAAGCAGAGGATCCATGAGGACATCAAGCTGACCTTTGAACTTCATAGACTTTGACCGTGACTTGGACATTGTCTCATGGGCCATTTTTTGTCCCTACATGACTGACTAAGTGATTGTAAGGATCACTTTTTTTGAATAGTCTATGGACTCTTTCTATGCGATTTGTTTTTTGGAGCTCAAGAAGAAAAGGACATTTTTCCAAATGGACTTTTTCATCTTTTTATAAAAAAAAAAAAAGGGGGGAATTGGGATATTTATTTTTTGTCTCCTACATAATGTGTAGTTATGTAATTATTGTGGTAAAATAATTAGGGGCCGGAATGTAGGAGCCACATATTGGCTGTTGTTTATGGTCTTATTTATGTTGTTTGTTGATTATTGTGTTGTGCTTTGATGTTGTGGGTGGTGGGCGTTTTATTGCGGTTTGAGCGGAAGTGAAAGTCTATTTGTTTGCCTCACCTGTGCACCTGGGTTTTTTGGGCATTGACAGAGAGGGGGTGAGCTTGGGAGCGAACACCTTTGTTGACCGCATCACGCTGCATGAACGCAATTATTCTACTCACCAGGTAACAATTACATTTGGTAACTGCAGTGCTAAGTGTATTTTACGTGTGGAAGAAGAAGAAGAATAAAATCATTGCAATACAATCTGGAGCGCGTCACAGTGTGTATCTCTCAGTGTTTAGCCCCTCGCGGCAGCACCTTTTGGACTGCTTACAGCCGCAACAGACATGAACATCATTAATGTATCAGAAATCATGATGATTCAAACACCTTAATTGATGCATTAATTAATGTATTTTTCCTGCATTAAAGGTACAATATGTAACATTTCTGCATTAAAATGTCTAAAAACGACCATACCTATGTTATATATTTTTTTGAGTTGTGTAGTTACACTCTCACAAATGTTTCCACCAAACTTCAAACCCAGAGAAATCTGTTATTTTTTTTCAGACACGGCACGTTTCCTTTCATTCCTAGTCGCCCGTCAGTGGCATCATATAACCTTTCACCCTCTAGTTACTGGTAACTTCCTTCAAAACACGACACCCAGATGATACGTTTGAGCGTAATTGTAAATCATACGTCACAGAAAAAAATACCATAATAAAAAAAACATAATACTGCTTTTTCTGCCACACAGCATCATTTTGTGATTGATAACATGCCACTTTGCAACACAGTAATACAGCAGATATCTTTTTTATTGATACATATCAATATCGATCCAGTTTAACGTTACTACAATGTGTTTGTTGACAAGTAGCTAACTTTAATGCTAGCTAGCTAATGCTTGGTGGATAACATTATAAGGTTACCACATCGTTCAACACGCTCATAAAGTTATTAGTAGCATCATTGTTTTCACCACGGATAAAAGCAGCGCTGGGCTAACCCACGAATGAGTTTACCAGTAATGTTAACGTTAGCTGTATAGATTAGACGACTAATCTAATGCTAATTTTGCCAGTTAGCACCCGGTCTGTCTGCCTGAGATAACAGCTAACACAGCCGGGACATGTAGTTAGCCAGTTACCGTTAGCCCACAGCCAGCCAACAGCCAGCCACCATTACAGCAATCCATACAGTATAAGTACTATACAGCACTTAACTCCGGTGCCGGGTGCTTACGACGCTAACGGCAGTTTAATGAAGCGTCGGGAAACAGACCATATCAGACCCAGACCCAGACCCAGATCCGAGTCGCAACACCAGCCATCCATAGCTAATGCTAGCTAGCTAGTCTCCGTTAGCGCGAGCTACCGGTGTTCATGCCGAAAATCTCCTCCCTGCCGAATTTCTCACCCCTTCGCGTTTAGCTGTCTTTACAGTTAGCTAAAGTAACCCGACACGCACCAAAAAGAATAGTTAAGAATAAAGAAAAGTGAAGGGGGAGATCGTTTCGGGCAGTTCGGAGATGTTCTGCTGCACATCGGCCGTCCTCGGCTCGCCGTCCCCCGGCAATCCCCACCCACACCTGTCTCTCAGCCTCGTTGACTAGCTAGTTAGCTAGCGTTACAACAAACCCCGTCCCACCCCGGGATCCAAAAGATGACAGTGACATGTGAAATATATTGTGATAGTCACTGTGTTTTAGCTGCTGGCTAACGTTAGCTTGCTGGCTCACTAGCTAGCTAGCTAACTGGTCAGCTACCAATATAGATCGAATCAAGAAAAACGTATTTATGTTGGGGAAATGCAGCTATGTTATTAGAATGACATGAATAAACGTTACTAAACGTAAAGTGAATACATCTGAATGGGTAAACTTGTACGTGAACAGAAGCATTCTAATCGGCGAAGGTGTTTAACATTAAAAAGTACAACTCCCATAATTCCACGCAATTTACCAACGTCATCAAAAGTCCGTGTTTACAATCCATTGTTTTGGTTGAGAGACCCCTAGCGGCAGAAAGTTACATATTGTACGTTTAAGTCATGCATGAGATACTATTAATCCTTATATATGACTGATAGTTCATGAAGTACTACATGAATGAATTCATGCTTTTTCATGCATGAAATCATGCATTAATTCACGATAATTCATGTACCATTATTATAAAGTCTTACCCATACATCATTATCAGGGGCACAGTTTGTCTAATTTTATGTTTTTATATTTGTCAGCCTTTTAGCCAACCTGCCAACATTTACCAAAACATATTGTTAAGAAACGGTCAGCAATTATTTGGCATTAAGGGCAAAGAGAAGAGCAGTGGCATTTAAAATGAGAAGACAAAAACATCCTCTGAATAACCTTTTTATTTTTTTTGCATTTCAACTCCCATCTGCTGGGAACAACCACAAGTAATCCAAGGGAGCATATGGCTGGGAAATTCTTTCATTCATAGTGTGGGGAAGAATTGGGATTTTTTTTTTTGGATCCACAAACTTCACATTCATGGTTTGGATTAATGATGGGGCAGTGAACACAGCAGTTACACAGTGGAGCATTTAGCAGCTGAAAAGCCAGCTATTTGTCTCGGGGGTCGGTAGAGACCAAAAACAGAGCTAAAAGAGAGTGAATATTGGACTTATATTCATTAGGTGAACAGAAACAAACAAATTATAGTGTTGCTCCATTACTGCTGGATGTGTAAATAAGATACTGCTGCACAAGGGGCGTAGCACAAAATTCTGGGCCCTGTAGAAAGGTGTTTTCTATGGGCCTCTCCCCACATCCACAGCTATTCATTCTAGGATCTTTTTGGGCCATCCTCACATGAGGGCCCTGGATACTCAGTAGTTTATGGCCTGAAGGGCAAGAACACGTCAGACTAGCACAGACAGCAGTTAAAAAATAAAGAAATTATGAAAGTCAGCTGTAAGATGGACTAATTGTTGACACATGTACTGTGGTATAGGACTGGAAGAATGCCAGAACAAGAATTACTTTCCACCAGTCTTCCCAATCTGTGCTGTAGTTGAGGCCAAAGGATACATTTTAAATTCCTTACAAGCTTTTAAATCCAGAGGAGCTCTCCTCTCACACTATGGAACGTAAAGACATCCAATAGTACATTAACTCTCCCTCACAATACTGCACGTTTGTCCAACACACTGTCACTCCCATCGCATCAAAGCGATGCTTGGTCAGGTGCCTTTGGCATTTGTTAATGACGCAAAAAGTCTCCTTTAGCGTCATATTTAGATGCACTTGGTTGGGACTCTTGGCGTCACTTTTTGGCGCTCTGGGTCGGGATGTACATTTAACTGACATGCGGCACAAGAACGGGACAGTTAGGTTTAGGAAAAGATGTTGGGTGGGGTTACAAAATGTACGTTTCAGTGACGTGAGACAAGAACAGGACATGAACCCCCGGTCTCCTGGGGGAAAGTCCTGTGTTGTTTGACCCATCCACCACCCCAACCTGCTTTCCCACGCAGATTTTCTGTCTTTCATACTGCTCTCTACCGTTGTCTCTCTTAATACTACATCATCTGTATTGGTATCCGATGCTGAGAGCCACTGACCAAGTGTCAGTATTTTATGAGTTGGGAGTGAGAACGGTTTGGTTTGGCCGGTAAAAGTAAACCTAACCTAAAACAACCTCTAAAACTCTCCTACCTGACAGGTGGTGTGTGTTCTCTGCTGCGTAGGGATTGGCTGATGCTGAGGAGCCGCAGTTGGACTGGACTAAAGGTCCGGTGATGATGACAGGGCTGGTGTCCGGGTGGAGTAGAGCAGCTTTCAGAGGACTGATGGAGTTAAAGTGGACCACCGAGAGACAACCGGTGAAACCGAGAGACGCCAACCTGGCCAGGTCTGGCTCCAAATCATCAGACTCTGGAGAGGGAAGAATGAGAAACTTGAAATAACATTTATTGCAAATGGTTCCTGACCAGATGACTTATGTTTAATAAAAATATGATTTAACCACCCTCAAATTGGAAATTATGACTTTGTGTTCACTACAAAACTGCTCTAGAAGAAGGAACTATTTCTTTGAAACAAAAGTAGTTCTCAATTGTTTTCCATAAAACTTAATTTGTTTCTATGTTTTTCCAGAATCAAGTGACAAGTAAGGGATAATCACCGAGAGGCAGGGCAATAAACAGTTTGATATGCCCGGGCTGTAACCTTCCACCAGCCGGGCATATCAAACTGTTTATTGCCCTGCCTTGAGGTGATTATCCCGTTTATTCTACTTCTTCCTTGCCAACATAATAAAGCAATTCAAATACTTTAATAATTATGCTTTTTCTTATTCGTATTGCATGCTTATTAAATGTATACGCTGTTTGAGTTAATCTCCCTCCCTCCCTTTTGGTGGCTCTTCCACTCGGTGAAAACCTTGATAGCAAAGGCAGTTGCCTTTTCCGTGTTTGATTCCAGGGCCCCGTCTTCAATTGTACACAGAAACAGGAAGCCTACCCTGGGCCTCGTCTTTTTCTTTTGTCATTCTGTCGTCCTCGTCGCTCTTTAACCAGTCCTCAAATGTCTTCCCTACTCCAAATATATTAAAATTGACAATGAATTCGTCCATTTTTAAAACACTGTAGCTAATGTTTAGAACTACGGCGAATAACGTTAGCAACTGTAGCTAACGTTAATTAGTTTATATAGCAACCACACAAGGCTGCATCTGATCACTTACGTTAGTTTAATAACGTAGCTGCTATATAAACTACGTATCGACTGACCCTCCGATAGATTTCCGACACATTTTAGAAACTTTTTTAAACAACGTTTATTTTTACAATGGACCTCATGTTTGAAATTTCTGTGATAGAAAAAATAAATACAAGCGGCGTATTGATCTACTATTTGATGACGCTGTGCTCAGTCAGTCAGCGGGCAATATGCCGGGTTAATGCCTTCCTCCCAGCCAATCAGAATCAAGCATTGTTAAACGAAGTACAACCCCAAATCAGAAAAAGTTGGGACAGTATGGAAAACACAAATAAAAAAAGAAAGTAGTGATTTCTAAATGTACTTTGACTTGTATTTCATTGCAGACAATACAACAGCACATCATTTAATGTGTTCCTCATGATTTGTATTGTTTTTGTTTAAAAAAAAACTAAATTCTTATTTGGGTTTATTTAAAAAACAGTACAGAACAGAACAGTAAAGCATTTACCACTTTGTAATGTTGTCATTCCTTTTCACAACACTTAAAAGAGGTTTAGGGACTGAAGACACCAAGTGATGAAGTGTTTCAGGTGTAATTTTGTCCCATTCTTGCTGCAAACAAGTCTTAAGGTGGGCAACAGTACAGGGCCTTCGTTGTCACATTTTGCGCTTCAAAATGTGCCACACATTCTCTATCGGGACTGCAGGTAGGCCAGTCAAGTAACCGTATCCTCTTCCTCCGCAGTCAGGACTTTGTAATGTGTGCAGAATGTGGTTTCGCATTATCTTGTTGAGATATGCATGGACGTCCCTGGAAAAGATATCTTCTCGAAGGCAGCATATTGTGCTCCAAAATCTCTATGTACTTTTCAGCATTAATGGTGCCATCACAGAAGTGCAAGTTACCTTTGCCAAGGCCACTGACACAACCCCATACCATGACAGACCCTGGCTTTTGGACTTGTTGCTGGTAACAGTCTGGATGATCCTTTTCTTCTTTGGTCTGGAGCACACGGCGTCCATTTCTCCCAAAAAATACCTGAAATACTCATTCATCTGACCACAGTACACATTTCCACTGTGTGATGGTCCATCCCAGATGCCTCCGAGCCCAGAGAAGTCAACGGCGCTTCTGGACACTGTTAACATAGGGCTTCCTTTTGGCACATACAGTTTTAACTGGCATTTGTGGCTGTAACTACGTATTATGGTACTTGACAAAGGTTTGCCAAAGTAGTCCTGAGCCCATGTGGTGATATCGCTTATAGATAAATGACGATTCTTGATGCAGTGCCGCCTGAGGGATCGGAGATCACGGTTGTTCAGCTTAGGCTTGCGCCCTTGTCCTTTACGCACTGAAATTCCTCCTCATTCCTTGAATATTTTAATTATGTTATGCACTGTTGAAGGTGAAATAAGCAAATGTCTTCCTATCTTTCTTTGAGGAACATTGTTTTTAAACATTTCAATAATTTTCTCACGTATTTGTTGGCAAACTGGTGATCCTCAGCCCATCTTTGCTCCTAAAGGACTAGACCTTTCTTGGATGTTGCTTTTGTACCAAATCATGATTACAATCACCTGTTGACATCACCTGTTTCAAATCACATCATTATTTAACCAATTTACCTGATTACTAGCCCTAAATTGCTCCTGTCCCAACCTTTTTTGGAATGTGTTGCAGGTCTGAATGACAGGAAAGGATGTATATTTACAAATTAAATTAAGTTGACCAGATAAAACATGAAATATTTTGTGTTCACATTGTCTGCAATGAAATACAAGTCAGAGTACATTTAGAAATCACTACTTTCTTTTTTTATTTGTGTTTTTCATACTGTCCCAACTTTTTCTGATTTGGGGATGTAAAATAAATATGCTTATTCGCCTTCTTTCTGTTTTTTTCTTATTTGCTTACTTTCCGAGAGGTAGATGAGAAGATTACTAATGCTATTACTTTAGCTTAGCACAAAGACGGCTAGCCAAGATCTGTCCAAGGCTAACAAAATGTGCCTACTAGAACCTCTAAATATCACTTAAAACATGTGTTAACTCAATAGTTTAATCTGTACAAAAAAACGTGTTAAAGGGGTGATAGAATGCAAAACCAATTGTACCTTGTCATAGTTGAATAACAACAGTTTGGTGGGTAAATAGGACATACATAGAACCTCAAAATCCCATAGACACCTCTTTCCTCTGCAAATCTCACTATTTGAAACTGCCTCTGAAAACAGGCAAATCCCAACGAACCACCGACGTCAACTCGCTTCCTGTCCCTTATTTGGCTCAGGTCGCTGTCTTTGTCACGGCCCGAAATTTACATACACCACTGACCTGAGATCAGCTAGTCTTCTTAATCTAGGTTGCACAGATCTCAGAAGGTTTATACATTGTTCCTCTGTTATTCCAATACTAAAATCAATTCTGAGACTTTTTTTTACGACGATCAACTATGTAGAGCTCAAATATGGGCTGTTTTACGAAAATTGATGGCTAATTGCAAATTTGGTATGACAATGTCGGACTTGAGAGGCTCCACAATCTGTCGTCACAGCCAGCGGCTGCCTGCCGGGTATGCTGCCTTGCCGCTTGGCCTGCCTACCTTCACAGACCCACTATGAGCTGGAGCTCTGTCAGTATCTCACATACGAGCTGCACTTTAGAAAGAAGAAAGTTTGGAAGTTTTTCAAGGATATTGAAAATTAACCACAGTTGTAAATGCAGTGCTCCAGGCTGTACAACGGAATACTGGCCCAGAGAAAAGTGTTTAGAATGAGATATCGGACAATGGAGCGGGACATACTTACTGGATGTTAAGTGTCTGCAGGGCTGTCTCCGCTAAATGTCCCCGCGCTGACTAGCTACAGGGTTAGTTGTGATTCCTTTGTGTAGTTTTTTTTATGTCCCAAGGGTACCGTTACAACAACACTAGTTGTTAATGAAAGTGTCAAAACATTGCATTAGTGTGTGCGCGACACACTGGAGGATGAAACTGTAACAAAACTGTGTATCTCGCTTTTTACAGTAACATTAGTTGATGAGTTTATGTGTTGCAGCAGAAATGAAGTTTGAAGCAAGCTGGGAATATTTTCTCTCATCTGTTTTAGTTGCTATTGCCCGGGCATGTCTGTACTTTTGGAAGTCTATCGGTAACGTTAACAGTGTGTCTGTGTGTGTATGTGTGTGTGTGCGCGTGCAGTGCTGTGTGTGTGTGTGTGTGTGTGTGTGCAGTTGTGTGCTGTGTGCTGGGCAGCAGTGTGTGTGTGTATGTGTGCTGAGGGGCAGCTCTCTGTGTGTGTGTGTGTGTGTGTGTGTGTGTGTGTGTGTGTGTGTGTGTGTGTGTGTGTGTGTGTGTGTTTGTGTGTGTGTGCACAACACATATGACTAAAAAGCGATCACTAAACTGTATGTCTCTGGTGGTTTGTACAGTAACAAGTTGATGAGTTTAAATTAGGGATCGACCGATCGACCGATACGTGGCTGCTGCATTTGCCGATTTTCCCGGCATTATTTACAGTCAGGCATCCACAAAGGCAGCTCTGTGTTGCTAGGGACGCTCCCGTTCAAATTAAGGGGGCAAGCCTGCCTCCTCAGAGCGAAGCATAAAAAAAATGGCGTCATCACGGCTTCGCTCTGAGGAGGCAGGCTTGCCCTCGTGGTATTCAGCGACCAGCTGGCTGAGGTTTGGACACGTATGTGTGTGTCTCTCTGTGTCTCTCCAAAAGACACACACAACACACGTGTCGGACATAAGTGCACCGTGTTGTGTTTAAAGCCGTTGACATTATCATTATCAATCCAGTTCAATGGTGGTTGAGTTTTTCAGTCAGCGTCAGCTACCAAACATAAGTTTGTGTGTGTGTGTGTGTGTGTGTGTGTGTGCGTGTGTGTGTGTCTGTCTCACTCAGTGGGACACACGCATTGAGCGATAATATGAGAGTGCTGCTTTTAAAACTGAGATATATTTTATACGTGGTTGAATATTTATACATTTAACGTTGATGCAGTTTAGAACAGAAACTTGAACAATTTGTTGCTTAATGTGCATCTGACATCACATTATTTTCCTCTGCTGATTTATGTTCTGTGGTTGACAAATCTGGCAGCTTCTTTTACATTTTTGTTTAGACCTACTAGTGTGTAGTATTTGCATATTAGGCGGCATATTAGCCTTAGACATGCTCATTTTATTTTATGTAGAAAATTGAGGGAGCAAAAGCAGTATCGGCTCCAAATATATCGGCTCAAGAAAATTGGCAGCCCGTATCGGACATCGGCTAAGGCTGATGTAAAACAATCGGTATCGGCACAAAAAAATCTGTATCGGTCGATCCCTAGTTTAAATGTGTCGGAGCAGAAATTAAAGGGATATTTCACCGCTGGAAAGCTGAATATATCTTTAAATTGGGTCACTTATGTAGCAGAAATGTGAAAAAAATTGAAATTGGTGCCTTCTAGGCCGAGAAAAGCCAGAAAATGTTTTTTTGGCTCATATGGATGAAAGACACCAAATCCCAGAATGCACTTCGCTTCGCTGCTTTGAGTCCACTCCCAAGCCACGCCTACCGCTTGACAGACAGACAAGACAGTGAGGCATTCAACTCAACTCAATGTGTTTTATTGTTATTTCAACCATATACACGAAACTATATTTCATCGTGGCTCAAGTTGACAAACTGTGACGGCAAAGTGTTCTCAAAGGCCATTGCACTCCGGCTTGAGACAATTCTTCCTCATGTCATTTCGGAGGATCAGACTGGGTTTGTCCAAGGCAGACAATCCTATTTTAATCTGAGACGATTGTTTAATATCATCTATACTGAATCTAGCACTCCATCCCCAGAAGCAGTGATATCGCTTGATGCCGAAAAGGCGTTTGATCGGGTTGAGTGGGGTTATCTTTTTTATACACTTCGTAGGTTTGGTTTTGGCCCTAACTTCACTCACCTTATCAAGCTCATTTACACTGATCCAAGTGCCTCAGTTTATACCAACGGTATCTCGTCTGAGTATTTTCCGTTACTTTTCGTTTTAGCTATAGAGCCACTTGCCATAGCTCTTAGATGCAATGATAGTATACAAGGTATCTCACGTGGTGGCCTAACTCACAATGTCTCGCTTTATGCAGACGACCTGTTATTATATGTCACCAACTCCATCACAACTACCCCTGAAATCCTTAAAATCTTACAGGACTTTGGTAGCATATCTGGGTATAAACTAAATTTTAATAAGAGCGAATACTTCCCCATTAGTAGTAATGCCAGTGAATATCCCAATCTGCCGTTGAAATTGTCCGCCGAGTCCTTTACATATCTGGGTGTTAAAGTCACCAAATCCTATAACAGTCTATTTAAAAGTAACATCACTCCTCTGTTGGAACAGTGCAAACAAGATATTAAAAGGTGGTCTATTTTACCACTATCTCTTATCGGGAGAACAAACTCTGTAAAGATTAATATTGTACCCAAGTTTCTATATTTGTTTCAGGCACTGCCTGTTTATATACCACAGTCTTTCTTCAAGGCATTTAATCAAATGATTTCCTCCTATATATGGAACAATAAATCAGCTCGCATAAGAAAAGAATTCATGGAAAGACCAAAAGATGTAGGTGGGCTTTCACTTCTAAATTTGCGCACGTATTATTGGGCTGCGAATTTTAATGCCATCTCTCTGTGGTTAAAAGATTGGAATGATAGGATCCCTGCATGGCTCCAGATTGAAAAGGTTACGAGCAGCCCACATTCCCTCCCTGCTTTACTTTGCGCATCTCTACCATCACTAGTTAATAATATTAAGGATAATATAATTGCAACTCAATCACTACGCATCGTAAATCAGTTCAAAAGGTGTCTGGGTATTCAAAGTATTTCTATTCACTCACCAATAATACACAATCACCTTTTCCAACCATCCCTAATGGACAATGGCTTCAAAATTTGGTATGACAAGGGCATTCATAGTATTGAGGACCTGTATGTTAATGATACTTTTGCTAGCTTTGAACAACTATCCAGAAAATTCGGTCTGACAAATAATCATTTTTTCCGATACTTGCAACTTAGGGATTTTACTCATAAAAAGTTTGCTAACTTCCCTACAATCCCCTCTCCTTCTTGTTTGGATTCCCTATTGCGGGTCAATATGCTGACTAAGAGAAGAATATCATTTATTTATTCCCATATCATGGATAGCTGCAACCTCTCTATTTCACATATTCGAGAACAGTGGGAAAATGACTTGGGGGCGCAACTGTCTGATGGGGAATGGGACATGGCACTCACTAGAGTCCATTCTTCTTCCATATGCTCCAGACATTCTTTAATACAGTCCAAAGTGTTACACAGGTTGCACTTCTCAAAAGCCAAATTAGCAAGAATATTTCCAAATGTAGACCCATTATGCGATAGATGTAAACAGGCGCCAGCTACTTCCTATCATATGTTCTGGTCTTGTCCGAAACTTGTTTCTTTCTGGTCATCCTTTTTTGAAGTCATTTCTAATGCTTATGCTTATAACATCTCACCCTCTCCCTTGGCTGCTATTTTCGGTTGGTTTTCTGATTCAACGGGATCTGCTCCCCCTGGTCATCTACAGAGGGTCATTGCCTTTTCTTCCTTACTAGCTAGACACTTGATTTTATTTAAATGGAATGCTGCTACTCCTCCATCACACCACCACTGGATCAGGGACATTATGCAGAATGTTAAGCTGGAAAAAATCAGATGTCAACGGTTCCATCAACAGATTCCACAAAACCTGGGACCCTCTGATGACTTATGTGAACAATTTACCTGGTCTGGAACTGGAACTCTGAATGTTTAAACCTGCCCTTGGTCGATCCTGTCATAACGAATGTTAGGTGCACTTGTTTTTTTTTTGTTGTTGTTTTTTTTCATCTCCTGTCGGTCTGTTGTCTGTTACAAGTCTGTCAGGTTGATTTTAGGGCTGGTTTGTCTTTGTCTTTTTGGGATTGTTTTTCTATGATTATTTGTAAGATAGAGAATATGATTGTTTAATGTAATAACTGGAAATGTACAAATAAAGTGTTTAAAAAAAATATATATATATATATATAAAACAACATTATATAAAAACGATATACGAAACAGGCTACCTTTAGTGCACACACACATTATTGAGAATAAGGAGATGTTGTCACGACACAGCGCCCCGCCCCCTTCCGCCATTTTTGGGTGCTCATGTTCATTGTTTGTGTTGAGAGCAGAGGAGGTTCTTCTGTTTTTCTATAGTCTAGATTCAAGATATTAACTATTTTAGAATGCCTGGAACACACTGCTGTGTAAAAAACTGATTGAGCTCCTCACATGATTTTCGTGGAAATCGTAGGAACCACGTGTCACAGTTTTTTCGTGACTAACATGTCCTTCATCTAACACATTTACATGACAGGGGGTTACACAGTTTAAAATATATAAGATGCCATACATCAACATTAAAATCTCATTTCTTTCTCATACTAATGACACATGTAGGCTACGTTTTGTGTGGAAAGCCCGCTTTTATTAAACAAATGTAGGAAGGCATTCGGAAATGTCAACAGATGAGGTCATCAGCTCACAAGGGGCAACAAGCGCACGTAAATAAGCTGTTCAAATGTTCAACGTGTTAACCTTTCCTGCTTGCTTCGTTTGTGGTAAAGGTGGTAAAGAGTCCAGTCTCTGTTCCATTGTGCTGCCGGCAGCTCGTTTGGGTCGACGTGGTTGATATCAGCCAGCTTCTCTAAATACCTCTGCTTGGCGCTGCTAGTAAGTTTCTCCCTGTAAGGTCCCTTTTCTTTTGCTGCCTTTTTCTCCATTTCCTCTTCATTTTCTTAAGTTTAAACACCGTGATAATAATTTTCAGGTCCGTCTCTGTGTCGCTCGCTCCGTCTCTGTGTCGCTCGCTCGTCTCTGTGTCACTCGCTCCGTCTCTGTGTCGCTCGCTCGTACAATGTTGCCCCTGGCAACCGATAGTGTAGGCATCCAAAAATGGCCGACGGGCTCAGACCAATGACAGTATATAAAAATGGACCCAGTGACTCTGCTGTTTTTGACAGAGACAAGTGAAGTCTATTACCAGCACTTTTCCGGTGATGGTTGAGCATTACTGAGCGTTACTGCGCAGCTGCAAACTGAGCTTCCCGCCGTAGATGTGACGTGAGCAACGTGTCTGCAAGTTGTAAGTCTTCTGGTAGCTGTGCCGAGAGAAATCTCAATCATTCCCAATCTTGCAGAGACGGAGAAGGAGATAACATAGGCACAGGCTAATTATTGCTAATTAAAATGCTAGTTAACATTAGCAATTCTACTAAACAGCTAATGTAAGTCGAAACTCCCTGCGAGCTTCTCCTGTACTATACGGTAATTCCTCTACTATGCGACAGTAAGTCGCGTGGTTATGACACAATCGTTAGCCTATTTTTATAAAAACGTCTGCTACGGAGCCATAACGTGAGGTACAAGATAATGAAGCCTTTTATACATTGTCGTGTTTCTTTAGAAATAAACGATGGACAAACCAAGTCTTTAAACGCTTCAGATGTAAAGTTATTGGCTGTCAAAGTGACGCCAAAATGAATGGCAGTCAATGGGATGCTAACAGGGGGTGATGGATAGGGGTTAGCAAAATGGTGCCATTTCTGGCGAGAAGCCTGCCCCCTTGGCTCAGACCCCTCCCAAATCGTGACGTATGTCCTCATTCTCAATAGGCTCCGTAAAGTTCAGCTAAGCATACTAGCATTAGCGCTTCGGCTGTAAACACCGAGTATAAACACAGCCGTGAATTAGCGTGGAATGTCGAATGGTCGGCATGTAACAGTCACAAACTCCAGCGGTTAGCAGTTAGTTGGATACAAATCACCACATTTCTGCACCAGTCCGTGTTAACACAGCTGACATTCACGGGTCTCTTACCAGGCGACAGAGCATCACTAGCTCGGAGGGCTAGCAGGCCTGGTAGCTGGACAGTCCGGTACACTGTTGTTCAGCCATGTTTCCACAAAAACAAAACACACAAGAGTCTCTGAACTCACATTGGGAGTTTCGTTGAAGTTGGATGTAGTCCAGTTTGTTGTTTAATGAGCAGACACTTGCAAGCAGGATTGATTGGACAGGTGGCCGGCTAGCGTTAGCTTCCCACCTAGCCGATGAGGACGTCCACTTCCCCGGCTCGGGGCATTGAGAGACACCGCTGGTCTCCGTGCAGGCGAAGCTCACGTAATGTGCCGATTATTCCGTCTGTAATAACGTTTCCTGCATATTCCCCGATCTGTAGCGATGTATCCTGGCGGTACACATGTGCGGTAGTTTGAATGCACATCATTTTGTAAAAATTTGCTGCTGAGAAGAGAGAGCCCTGTTTAGCGAGGATTCAAGATGGCTGACATTTTGTTTTTTTCCAGCTGAGATCGCCTCGCTTCGGGTGATGGGCGGGTTGAAAATATGCGGAAGTAGCTCCTACTACTGGCTGTAGTCCTTTGCCTCTGGCCAAAAGTTCCTCCAATGACGCAAAAATCGTGAATGGAGGAATGTTTTCCATACCCCCAATGCAGAGATAACCTGACTCCGCCAGATTGGATTGCTTCACATTTGCTCAGCATATCCATCTGGGAACTTTCCGTTGGAGAACGTTTGGGAAGGGGCGAAAATACTGGTTAGCTGATTGGATAAACCATCCGTCTATCACCAGCTATGTTGGTGATAGACGGACCAAATCAACCAATCAGATCAATGAAGTGTATGACGTACCAACAGAGCAGACGCCAGGCTACCCCTGCTGCTGCAGGCAAAGCATAGCTCGTTAGCTCAGCAAGCAAGCAACATGTCGGTAAAGGATATTATATTGCCGTTTGTGTAACGACAATTCAGGAATAGAAGGCCCCATTTCAGGTTCCCGGTCCATATTCCAAAAGAAGGATCCAAGAGAAAACAGCATCAACAGAATCAGGGCTACCGCTGTCTGAAAATGTGTCTAGATCAGGTCAGATTTGCATGCGTTGCTTCAGCTTGCTGAGCCTCGTGAGACCATCCTGATCTTGCGAGCTCCTCGTTGCCAGACTGATCTGCGAGCAGAAAACTGGAGCTTGCGAGATCAGGATGGTCTCACGAGGCTAATGCAGAGATCTCCCATCTCAGGGGCATGGGCGTCAGTTTGGTTTGAAATGTGGTGGGGACAGAGACGCATTCGGAAGTGCATTTCCAGAAGTGGTGGGGACAACGACGCATTCATATTTTTTTTTCTCTTTCGCGCAGGTCATGTTTTGAAAGACGTTGTCCAGGGGCCTGTAGGCTACTACAAATCAAGTTTAACATGCCCTGGATTCCTTTCAGTTCACTAACCCTAACAACCACGGTTAAACTGTGTCACAACGTTTATCAACTAGTTGAATCAACCCAGGGTTTCCCAATCTAGAGACGCGCACGTTCACATAGCCTAAAAGAGGCAGTGTTTGCAATCAATCTACCAGAGCCACATATTTTACATAAGTATATATATATAAATATGAAGAACACAGACACGGTTTACAAGCAAAAGGCAATCCAGTCGCTGCTTCCTAAAACAGAAAGAAAAAAGCCGACGCTGTAAATGTGTAAATCACAACGCTTATCAGTCCCTCCAGACAAATGCAGAGTTTTGTGATTGTTGCGGGCAGAAATCCTTGATTATGCGGCACGTTTTCTTAAAAAATGCGATGGAATATGTGGGATATTTGTGCAATTGTATGCGATGAAATTGCAGTAACTTGCAAAAACTGTGGTTTGATGAAAAAGAGATTCCCCCAACCATGTTGTCAGTAGGAAGCGAAATTACGTCACTACATAACGTTCCCATGGCAACATGGGAAAATGGCTGCTCTTGTGTGAAGTAAACGCAACATTTTTCATCTTTCTGCTGAGATATATGTGACTTTTTTGCAACGAAAATGAGGGGATTATGAAATCATGCAAGCCCCGCATATTTTGCGAGGAAATTGGCAATTTATGCGGCTAAAGTGCGGCGTAGCCTATTTGAAAAAATGCGGCCCCCACATAAATATGCGGACTTTGGCTGATTATGCATTGAATTCTGCAATCGCATAATCACGTTTTTCTGGAAGGACTGGCTTATCAATCAGTCAGGCACAAGATGTGACCATAATTACACTTGTTCTTTCCATAAACTGTCGTTAGTCTATTCAGTTGCAACCCTGGCAGTGGGAAGCGATCGTGAGCAAATAAAAAATATAAAAACATAATTCAAACCGATGTGCGCATTGGCAACACACGGCTCAAGAAGTTTACAAAGATAGGCCTACGTTATTCCCTCCACTGGAAATCTATAGGCCCTAGGCTACCATTCATAAAAACACCCATCAGGGAATGTTAACGGGGTTGTCAGTCTCTAAATGTTTTAACTTTTAAGAGCGCACCTCTCTCTCTCTCTGTCTCTCTCTCTCTCTCTCTCTCTCTCTCTCTCTCTCTCTCTCTCTCTCTCTTCTCTCTCTCGAGCTTTTTCTTCTTTTTTTCTCACTGAACTCCACTCATTCAGTCAATGGATCTTCTAAGAATGGGGATGCCGTTATCAATGGAGTAGGCCTATTGATTGGTCAGTAGGTGGTGCTTTTACACCAGTTGATCTCTGATCTCCGACATAACCTGCTCCCGACCAGGTTAGGCGTTCAGCATAAGTTACCACGGCGATTGAACCCGGTAACAACTAATCCACCATCGTGGTACAGAAAACCCTGGGTTCAGTACAGGCCCCTGTAGCTTACTAATGTAAATAAATAAAAATGTATTCAAAAATGTGATGATGTCCGACTCATTTTATGAAGAAGAAAGCCTTAAGTTTTCAAAAAGCAAGACCCGCTATGTTCTGCTTCGTACCATGTTGACAATATGACATGACGTGGTTTAATGTACCTAAATAATAATTTCTCTCTCATATTGCTCCTTATAACCACCGAAAACTCTGAAAAAATCGAACCAAAAGTCCAATTATTATGGCCGTTATCTGACATTAAGCTTGTTTCTGCTTCACATCTTCAGCAGCAGCGGCTGTGGGTTGACTCCCCACGGTTCTCATGGGCTTAATATAACGTGAAAAAGCTTAACGTGGTTTAATGTTCCTAAACAGAGATCAATGATCACATTTCTCTCTCATATTGCTCCTCATGTACAGTAAGTGCCGGTATTTGTGTTATGAACTTTATTTTTTAACTAAATTGAGCTTGAGGTTTAAAAAAAGTGGTGGGTACAAAATGACTCATGACAAAATCTGGTGGGGACACGTCCCCACCGTCCCCCCCTAAAACGACGCCTATGCTCAGGGGGACATGAGGGAGGGACACACGGTCATTCAGAAATACTACTGGGTTTCTACTGATACAAAGCTGAATGCTAAATCGGTGAAGTATCCCTTTAAGTTGGAAGCCGGGGATATTTTCTCCCTCGGTGCTTCCACTGTCTCTCCTACCTACACCGGTCCCGCACCCTGTCCCTTCTCCCCTACCTGCCTGCGCACTGTTACAGTGTTGCCAACTTACCGACTTTATCGCTAGATTTAGCAACTTTTCAGACCCCCATAGCGGTTTTTTTTCTTCTCAAAAGCGACAAATCTGGTGACTTTCTGTAGAAAAGACAGTATTGTCTATTTCTCACCTTTGTCCGCCAAATCACCTTTCTCTGTGTCTGAGCTGCAGAGGAGCAGCCCCGCCCGTCTCTCCTCTCAGAGCCTCGTTCTAAACCAACCAATCAGCGCGCAGCTCATCTAAATATTCATTAGCATGTCCATATAAGGTAGAAAAGCTCTCGTTTATTCCTGGGAACAAAATACAGGGTCGTATTGGAAGCACAGAACAGCACACGGGACATTTTCAGCCCAAACAATGTTACATACCCTATTAGGAGACCTTAAGGAACAGTGTCAAATACCCTGTATAATCACTCTATCACCCCTTTAAAACTACATGTTGTCAGTTTAGGGTTACGTGAACAAAGCCAGCATCTAGCTAACATTGACATTGTGGGACATTGGGTTCAGCGTACTCAACCTGGCATCCCTCGGTGAACTTCCTGTCTGGAAAGGTCCGGGGGGAGTCAACTCTCTCCACAATTATGAATTTGGAATGTAGTAACCATTTTAAATGCTAGCTGTCGTTATTACATATTGCACCATTAACCTGTGTGTTGTCTTCCTGTCGACCATGAACTTGTCCTTCTGGGTCAAAATGGAATTTTGTCACTTATTTCAACACTTTCATGGTCAATGAACCTAATTTATATGACATTATACCTATTTTTTTACTTAAAACAAAGCAGAAATTATGAATTATTTCTGATATAAAACACTTTGGAAAATGGTCAAATTTGACCCGAGGACAACACAAGGGTGAAGTGTTGAAAGCTGGCTGGGTGTTTTTGCAATGTGGGTTTCAGAGGACATGCTAACTCACTGGAACCCTTCAGTGTTAAAGAAAGAGCTCAGAAATAAAAAAAAAACACTTATCTGAGCAACTGATTGTTTTATCTTTTCGTGTAGAGGCTGTAGTCTCTAAACCAGTGGGAGGACTCGATGAATACAAATCACGACATACACTGACAGGGTCTTTGACTTCCCTGTTATCAGAGCAGCACAATCGTGGCAGCACATTGACTCTAATGATTAGCGCACACACACACACACACACACACACACACACACACACACACACACACACACACACACACACACACACACACACACACACACACACACACACACACACACACACACACACACACACAGCTTCCAGTCTGCAGCTATCACTCCTTGAGACTGATGTGTGCTCTCCCCTCTATCTGTTCATTTGATTGACTCAAATCTTTCCATTATTCACCTCCGCTCCTCCACAGCAGTATAAACAGCAGCTGTGAAAGGCGACATTTCCCTGTGAGCAGCTGCATCAGTGTCTGTTCACATGACGGAGAGGTGACTGTTTTTTTTTTTTTACCAGAACACATCTGCGTGTTGATGAGAGCAGCAGGAAACATTCCTGCAGCCTCTACGCTTCTTTCAGCAGACACACTCCTTACTCCATCGCCCCCCCCCCCCCCCCCCCCCCCCCTTGTTCCTTTTGGGTCCATTAGTTAAGCTGATGGATGACAGGGTTGGCAGGAAAAGACAGAAAATCCACTTTCCTGCTGCTTTTCTGATCCTGATCTGACTCTCCGCCTCCTCTGGTTTGACAGAGGGGAGGACCGGTCACATACTGACATGAAGGGGTCAAAACACTGGCGCTTTACATCCAAAAGGACAAAAGATTTTGGAGGATTTGAATTAGTTACTCCCTAAGATATGTGGCATGCATGTTTGCTCTGACACATGGATTTTGTATTATTGTACACTTAGCCTAGTTCTTTTGATTTATTTAACGGATGTTTAGGGTGTTTAGAGGCAGAAACCAGTGGACGACAGTGTGAATTGAAGCTACTAATGACAATTTTATTCTTAATATGGAAGACTTTTATAATTTGCATGCCCCCAAACTGCAAGTATTTACATTTTTTCAGCCAGGAAATGAAAAATAAAGAATACCCAAATATCACATATTCAAGCATGCATGTGTGCAATTCAATGCATCAAAATCTTCTGTAATCTTTTGAAACATAAACAAATGAATAAATTAAGCTTTTTTTATTTAGAGTACCACATGACACTAACACACACTGCTGCATGCTTTCTTTTTTTATTAATATGTTCTAGTAAAGGGCCACTTGAATAAAACCGAGCACAGAAATAAACAAATCAGAACACGTTTAGATACATTTTGTATCCGTGCCAAAATAATCATGTTCTCATGGTCATTATTTGATATTACTTAATGCATGCCTCAGATTACTGTAAAGCTATTTCTTTTATCAGAGAGGTGCGACTGCAGCCTTCTCCCTCTCAGCCCCTGGTGTTATTACCATCTTATATCTCTGTCTGTCTGTGATGGAGCTGCTTAAAGAGAACATGAATAAGTCATGATGGAGCCAGTTACTGTCTCACCCCAACTCTTTTACAGGTCCAGGACTACACACACAGGATATGTGGTCTAACCCTTCCAGAGGCTCAGGTTTGTTTTACAGACTTAAAGGACAAATCTGGCACAAAATGAACCTAGGGGTTAATAACACATGGGTACCGAGTCGACCGTTCTCTGGGATATGTTTTCATGCTAATCGAATGTATTATATTAATATATATATATAATTATAACGCTAGTCGTCGGGGCATGGGCAAAGTAAAAAGAAATCGCTATTTCTATACCAGTCGAATGACGAACGCCGTGTAACCAGTAACCAGTAACATAGCTCAAGCACATCGACTGGTCGTGACTGTTTTCCCAAGATGGCGCCTGCCTATATACGTGAATCTTTTTAATAAACTGTCTGTACACTTACAAAGTTCTCAATGTTTCGGTTTACGACTAGCGTTATAAGCTAATTAGCGGTTTGTGCTAAAACTGGTCACATTCGACATTCGAGAGGACTCGGTACACATGTGTTATTAACCCCTAGGTTCATTTTGCGCCAGGTTTGTCCTTTAACATCTGTGCGCGTGATATACAGGAAAGCATACTCCTGCTTTAACTTGACCCTGCACTCATTTACTGATGCTAAACATATTCATACTTGCTAAAGCTTGTAGAAGCTGTCTAACATGTTTCTCTTTTGTTTATCATCTCTCCCAGTTAGTATAGCCTCTCAAGGATCACTGTACTGTGTACGGCACACTTAGTGGCTGTGGTGTCGCTGTTACCTCCACTCATAAACATCTTTATAACTTTAAAGCATTAAATCTTCAAAATATTTGGTCATGCGACACAACAATTGAAAGCCTTAGCCTCTCAAGATTCAATTAAGCCCACACACAAAGCATAACATAATTTATAGCAGTTATACAACTGTTAAATACATAAATTAATTAATTCAGAATTAGACTGCACAACTGGTGTCTGTGCATTCATACCTTTTTCATTGTCCCTTTATCCACAGAGGTGAAATAATCCCAAAACGTTGTTTTCATAAATCCACAAGAGTCCAAGGAAAAGGAATATCCAAGCTGTTTAATCCAAAACGAGCTGTTTGCCTCAAAATCTTGAAGTTTACGAGCACTGAGTTACAAAAAAAGAGATACGCGATTCCACTTCTGGACTCTTCAAACGCGTCTCTCTTCTCACTCGGAGCCGGAGATAGACAAGCTTAAAGGAGAACTCTGACCAATTTTTACGTTAATCTTGCTAAATGTAATTATGCGAGACCTGTCTATAGAAAAAACAATTAGTGCAATAGCAGCTACCTACACGGAGCTGCTGCAGCTAATGCCCACCGCTCCCACTTAGCTAAAACGGCAGTTATGGGGGCATAAATTAAATAGTGCCTTTGTGTATCTTAACAGACACAAAATGCAATTAAAATGTCTGTGTAACATGAACATGGCCCTTACATGACAACAAGATGCATTTTCAACATTCACCTACCCTGTTAGCTGCTAGCTAGCTAGCTGTCGTCTGGGACGAGAGAGTGTTCAGTCAGGCTTCAGTAATAATCATCATGCAGCAGTCCCGTGTGTATTTGTAACATATATATGGATATATATGATATATATAACCATTTTGTGTGCGATCCATCTTGCACTGGAGAGTAGTATTCTCTGCTGTGGGGATCGTTGTGGTAGTTTCCGACCACTGGCTTTGCTTCTGCTTCCTGCCCGCCGTCCTCGCTTGCAGCGCCGACAACAATCGCGAAAGTGCCCGCTGGTCGTGGCTGTCCTCCGGAGGACCGGTGATGCATTCCCCTCAAAAATAGGTAATTGAGCGCTGTAGTGGTTATGAGCATATTATTGACTATGTAACTACATGGAAAAGGGCAGAATTATGCCTGTGCCTTGTTCAGTAAAAAACTAACAGACGGCTAGTGGCAGTCTCGTGCTGAAGTCCCGTGTAAAATCAGTTGTAGCAAGATAAATAACAGTGTAGGTGGAGGAGCGTACAGTGTAGTGTGAAGAGCGGAGGTGTTCACAAGGGAAGCAGCTTGGAGTAACGTAACTATGGAGAATATCGAAGATATTTAACATATATGAGGCTTTTGAGTTTGATGGTCGTCCTTATTTATTCGAACCCGAGTATACAGACGAACTGGCCTCACAAGAGTTAGAAAGAACGAGACAGGCAGAGGGGCAACATGCAGATGAAGCAGCTGCTCCAAGACTGCCGCTAGCCGTCTGTTAGTTTTTTACTGAACAAGGCACAGGCATAATTCTGGCCGTTTCCATGTAGTTACATAGTCAATAATATGCTCATAACCACTACAGCGCTCAATTACCTATTTTTGAGGGGAAATAAACAAAAAAAAATCATCGCGAAGGCATCACCGGTCCTCCGGAGGACATCCTCCAGATCAGCGGGCGCTCTCGTGATTGTTGTCCGCCGCGGCAAGCGAGGACGGTGGGCAGGAAGCAGAAGCAAGGCCGCCGGTCGGAAACTACTACAACGATCCCCACAGCTGAGAATACTACTCTCCAACACCAGATGGATCGCATAAAAAATGGATATATATCATATATATCACGTCATGCAAGAGGACAGCTATAGCTAGCAGTTAACAGGGTAGGTGGATGTTGAATGTTGTTATCATGTAAGGACCGTGTTCATGTTACACAGACATTTTAATTGCATTTTGTGTCTGTTAAGATACACAAAGGCACTATTTAATTTATGCCCCCATAACTGCTGTTTAAGCAAAGTGAGAGCGGTGGGCATTAGCTGCAGCAGCTCCATGTAGGTAGCTGCTATTGCGCTAATTGTTTTTGCTATAGACAGGTCTCGCATAGTTATATTTAGCAAGATTAACATAAAAATTGGCTGGAGTTCTCCTTTAAAGCCCAATCACGGCTCTGAAGTCAATTGGGGTCACGAGTGTTCGATCGACATTTGCTTCAGCCAGTTAAAATTCCATGCTATGAAACCACCCTAGCCTTGTAGCCAATAAAGAGACGATTCCATCGACACCTTGAAAGCCATTGACATTTTAACCCTGTGATGGCTGGCTCTGTGTTTCAGCACAAACAGTGATTGTTATAATGCAAAGCACTCCCTGACCAATTTATAATGAATTATTTCTATATATTTATGTATATAGTTATTTCAAGTATGTGTGTGATTGATGTGGGTGTGTTTTTGTATTTGAGAAGTTTTGTATTTTGCACCTTTTTGGCTTTTTTCTTTGCACTTTTCAAGAAAAAAAGCACAGACATATCTGTAGAAAAAAATTCATATAAAATCTATTTTTGAGTCTTTTTTCTGTAGTAAGTAGACATGTGGCTAATGTCCTGAATTGTTTGTCACCTGTCAGATGTGTTCACAGCAGTGTATTTTAATCATTTTACAGATGTATGACTTGGACAGAAATAAAAAAACTCTGAGTGAGGCCTAGAATCACCCTGACACGTGTAACACAAACTTGAGAGTGTTTCCTTTCCAATGATAGTAGGCACACCCCAGAGTGTCAAAGTATATGGGAGCTGTACCACTTTTAATTTGGGTATGCCGTTTAGACCAAAAAGCATGGAATTTCAAGCGTTAAGAAGATAGAGAGTGAAAGAAGAAAGAAATAAATGCCTTTCTAAACAAAGAAATCTCTACTTTTACTGCCTCCTCACTTACCGTGCACTCTGCCCAACACCAACGTCTTAATGGCGTTGAATTCTCCATCAGATGTCAGGTTGAAGTCTTCTCTGGGGTTTTGGTCGATCTGTAAGAAGAGTATGTTTTTTGTTGAATTTGCGTTTGAAAATGTCTAACTATGGAGACTCCTAGCAGTAGATATATTATATGCAAAAATTACATTTTGGCCTGAGGATGGCAGGATGGGGTTCAACCTGTATATGTGCTCCAGAAATATTAGGACTTACGTTTTGGGGACCAAAACACACCCAGTGCAATGTAAACAGCTGTTAAGATATATTTCTCCAGACTGTCACCTTCTGCCTTTAGAGTATGTTTCCAGAGATATAATAATTATATTAGAATATGATAATTCAGTATGATACATTTCACTGGGCCTCAGTGAATCAGGAGGCTGCACCCATGCAAGGCCAGGTCCCCTTGCATTTCCTCTCAGGGTGTTGATGATTATACAGACATCCAGGCTGCTGCCTGTTAAACTCATATATCACCTGCGGCTGTTGTTAACAAGGTAAGGCATTCAGAAGATAAAGATGCTGCCCTGTCGTAGCTGCATCCAGGACGGTGAAGTGCTGATGGGGGGTTTATCATAGAGATGAATATCACAATACTGTTCCAGAGTACCCACTTGGAGTCTGCCTGTGTGTGCATCTGTATGTGTGCCATTGTATTAGCCCTTGAGACCGTGCCTCATTTGGCAAACATGGAAAAAGGTTAAGCAGCACGTCATCAGCAGCAGCTGCTGCGGTTTGCAGTCCATTACACAGTGTAGAACTTTAGTGCGTAAGTCAAAAGAAAACCTGAAGACTTGAAAGCCCAAAAAGATGTTGCAGTACTTCACTTTAAGTCCCCCTATTTAGCATTTACATGCAGTATATTGACATTTAATACACACTATAATGTAGCTGTGGGCAGATATTAGTGTTTATTAATGTATTTGTCTACTATAACTTCTCCTGTGTGCAGCCATACTGTTAGTGGAGGCTGAGGCACACTTATAACATTTTATAAGATGTATTAAAACACATAAAAATATCCTTATTTCAGCATTCAACTGCATTACAGTGTGTTGTAAATGCTAAATAGGGGAACTTAAAGTAAAGTGTCACCAAAGTTGCTGTAGCATGCCATTACTATGCTACTCTGTGGCTGGTATAGGCAGATATTTTGATAAAAATAAGTGTATTGGCCCAGTCAGACATAACTGAAACATGTCATTTGTAGACAAGGTGTTAAAGGAGAACTCCGGCCAATTTTTACGTTAATCTTGCTAAATATAACTATGCGAGACCTGTCTATAGCAAAAACAGTTAGCGCAACAGCAGCTACATAGACGGAGCTGCTGCAGCTAATGCCCACCGCTCCCACTTGGCTAAACGCCAGTTATGGGGGCATAAGCTAAATAGTGCCTTTGTGTATCTTAACAGGACACAAAAAGCAATTAAAATGTCTGTGTAACATGAACAGGGCCCTTACATGACAACAAGATGCATTTTCAACATTCACCTACCCTGTTAGCTGCTAGCTAGCTAGCTGTCGTCTGGGACGAGAGAGTGTTCAGTCAGGCTTCAGTAATAATCATCATGCACCAGTCCCGTGTGTATTTGTAGCATATATATGGATATATATGATATACAACCCCAAATCAGAAAAAGTTGGGACAGTATGGAAAAAAAGAAAGTAGTGATTTCTAAATGTACTTTGACTTGTATTTCATTGCAGACAATGTGAACACAAAATATTTCATATTTTGTCTGGTTAACCTAATTTCATTTGTAAATATACATCCTTTCCTGTCATTCAGACCTGCAACACATTCCAAAAAAGGTTGGGACAGGAGCAATTTAGGGCAAGTAATCAGGTAAATTGGTTAAATAATGATGTGATTTGAAACAGGTGATGTCAACAGGTGATTGTAATTATGATTTGGTACAAAAGCAGCATCCAAGAAAGGTCTAGTCCTTTAGGAGCAAAGATGGGCCGAGGATCACCAGTTTGCCAACAAATACGTGAGCAAATTATTGAAATGTTTAAAAACAATGTTCCTCAAAGAAAAATAGGAAGACATTTGCTTATTTCACCTTCAACAGTGCATGACATAATTAAAAGATTCAAGGAATGTGGAGGAATTTCAGTGCGTAAAGGACAAGGGCGCAAGCCTAAGCTGAACAACAGTGATCTCCGATCCCTCAGGCGGCACTGCATCAAGAATCGTCATTCATCTATAAGCGATATCACCACATGGGCTCAGGACTACTTTGGCAAACCTTTGTCAAGTACCCCAATATGGAGTTACAGCCACAGATTCCAGTTAAAACTGTACTGTGCCAAAAGGAAGCCCTATGTTAACAGTGTCCAGAAGCGCCGTCGACTTCTCTGGGCTCGGAGGCATCTGGGATGGACCATCACACAGTGGAAACGTGTACTGTCAGATGAATGAGTATTTCAGGTATTTTTTGGGAGAAATGGATGCCGTGTGCTCCAGACCAAAGAAGAAAAGGATCATCCAGACTGTTACCAGCAACACGTCCAAAAGCCAGGGTCTGTCATGTATGGGGTTGTGTCAGTGCCCTTGGCAAACTTGCACTTCTGTGATGGCACCATTAATGCTGAAAAGTACATAGAGATTTTGGCAGAGATGGGAAGTAACGAAGTACAAATACTTCGTTACTGTACTTAAGTAGATTTTTCAGGTATTTTTACTTTACTTTACTATTTATTTTTGTGCCGACTTTTTACTTTTACTCCTTACATTTTTAACACAAATACCGGTACTTTCTACTCCTTACGTTTTACAAAAGTGGCTCGTTACTTACCCACTTACAAAAGCGCGATGATACGTAACAACATTGTTTGTGACAGAACGTTCTCATTTTCATTCATAAATTCACCCCATCTGTGTTGGGAAGCTCTGACATTTGGACCTTCGGGGTTTCCGTAGCCGTGCCCTGGATCTGACGTCAGTTCACTTAACGTTACTAAGCAACAACAAGTTGCATTCTTTGCGCGGTCTTTCCTTTCTCGCAACTAGTTAGTTACCTAGAGTTTGAACTAAGTTTTATAAGTAACGAGATATGAAACATTACTAAACAGACCTAAATAACACTACTTCAGTGTTTTCTGAAGTCTGTCCCTGAAGCTGCTGCCACGTCGGGTGATACTGCAGCTGCCACCAACGTTAGCCTACTGTTACCTGGTAAGTGAGAGTAGCTTATATGATACCGCGTGCGCGCGCGCGTGTGTGTACGTGCGTGTGTGTGTGCGCGCCTGTGTGTGTGTGTGCGCGCCTGTGTGTGTGCTGTGTGTGTGTATGTGTGTGTGTGTGTACCTGTGTGTCTGAGTACAGCAGTAAACAGAATACAATGTTTATATTTCCTTGTTTCAGATGATGAGAGAGACAGTGAGAACTCCCGGCCTTCATTAGGTCAATGACTATGCAACATTAGAGTAAATTCTTAAATCTTAAATATGCATTGCTTTACACAATTAAATGACTATATGGTAATGTTAGTTAGCAATGGTCAGATAATTAACTAAAATAGAAAGAGTGGAGCTTTTTTCTCCTTTCGTCTGCTCTCTATGCATTTGTTAGCCATGGCGTTGAAGATTGTAAACCGTTTATTAAATACTAAATACTTCATAGTAAATGTAGGCCCTTATCAGCAGATTTTACTGCTAATCGATACAAAAGTTGTATGATGATGCTAATTATTAGTCATGGTTTTGTGTGACAGTGTAGGGGTGTCGGTTAAACGGCTTATTTGTGTGATGTGATGTCCTGTTGCGTTCAGGTTCGGTTGCGTTTCTCAAAAAGTTAAATCTGTCTTATCTTTTCTCAACTCTAAGTGTTGTTTTTCCAGGACTTTAAATAAACGCCATCAATACTTAAACGTCTGTTGCCCGTGTACAGTTCGTATTCAGAAACGTCACAGTACCGACTGTCTGGGGTGTCGCTCTGGGACAGGCGAGTATGAGGCTGGGAGGGGAAAATCACAGTATACTCACTACAAAAAAATAGACTACACCACTGGTTAGTTCTACTCTAAAAGTATGCAGAACTTACATGTAGATTCCTTTAAATGTTGATTAAAAATGGAACTGGATCTGTGAATTATTACAGAATCACAATTGAATTCATATCTTGCTACTCAGTCAGAATCTTATTAACCTGGAGTCCCAGTCTCTGTCACAATAATCATATATGTGATGTTTTAGGCCTTTTGGCAGACATCCATTTAAAATGTAGACAATGGCATATATACATAAAGAGCCTTTTCTCCATGTAGTTTCTCAGCTTGCACTCTAGTAACATTTGTGGTCCAGGTAGCTTTGCATAAAAAATGGTTGTCATTCGCAAGGCTACTTTTACTTTTATACTTTAAGTACATTTCCAAGCCTGTACTTTGTTACTTTTACTTGAGTAAATAAGTTAAATCAGTACTTCTACTTTTACCAGAGTATTTTTCAACACAAGTATCTGTACTTCTACTTAAGTATGAGAAGTGAGTACTTTTCCCATCTCTGGATTTTGGAGCACAATATGCTGCCTTCAAGAAGACATCTTTTCCAGGGACGCCCATGCATATTTCAACAAGATAATGCGAAACTACATTCTGCACACATTACAAAGTCCTGGCTGCGGAGGAAGAGGATACGGGTACTTGAAGACGAACGAACGAAGACCCCGTACTGTTGCCCAACTTAAGACTTGTTTGCAGCAAGAATGGGACAAAATTACACCTGAAACACTTCATCACTTGGTGTCTTAAGTCCCTAAAGGTCTTTTAAGTGTTGTGAAAAGGAATAGCAACATTACAAAGTGGTAAATGCTTTCCTGTTCCAACTTTTTTTTTAAATGTGTTGCAAGAACCAAAATAGGAATTTAGTTTTTTTGAAAAAAAAAAAAAACAATAACAATCACGAGGAACACATTAAATGATGTGCTGTTGTATTGTCTGCAATGAAATACAAGTCAAAGTACATTTAGAAATCACTACTTTCTTTTTTTATTTGTGTTTTTCATGCTGTCCCAACTTTTTCTGATTTGGGGTTGTATATCCATTTTGTGTGCGATCCATCTGGCGTTGGAGAGTAGTATTCTCTGCCGACAGCAATCACGAGAGCACCCGCTGGTCTGGAAGATGTCCTCCGGATGCCTTCGCGGCACAACACCCACACGAACACCACCAGTTGCCCGAAATGCGTGATCTTGGAGCAGCTGCTTCATCTGCCTGTTGCCCCTCTGTCTGTCTGTCTGGTTCTTTCCAACTCTTGTGAGGCCAGTTCTTCATCTGTATACTCGGGTTTGAATAAATAAGGACGACCATCAAACTCAAAAGCCTCTTCCATATGTTCAATATCTTCAATATTCTCCATAGTTACGTTACTCCAAGCTTCTTCCCTTGTGAACACCTCCGCTCTTCACGCTACACTGTAGCTCCACCGACCTACACAGTTATTTATCTTGCTACAACTGAATTCACACGGGACTTCAGCACGAGACTGCCGCTTGCCGTCTGTTAGTGTTTTACTGAACAAGGCACAGCCATAATTCTGCCCGTTTCCATGTAGTTACATAGTCAATAATATGCTCATAACCACTACAGCACTCAATGACCTATGTTTTAGGGGAAATAAACCCCCAAAAATTGCCGCGAATGCATCACCGGTCCTCCGGAGGACAGCCACGACCAGCGGGCGCTCTCGCAATTGTTGTCGGCGCGGCAAGCGAGGACGGCGGGCAGGAAGCAGAAGCACGACCGACGGTCGGAAAACTACCACAACGATCCCCACAGAGAGAATACTACTCTCCAACGCCAGATGGATCGCACACAAAATGGATATATATCATATATATCCATATATATGCTACAAATACACACGGGACTGGTGCATGATGATTATTACTGAAGCCTGACTGAACACTCTCTCGTCCCAGACGACAGCTAGCTAGCTAGCAGCTAACAGGGTAGGTGAATGTTGAAAATGCATCTTGTTGTCATGTAAGGGCCCTGTTCATGTTACACAGACATTTTAATTGCATTTAGTGTCCTGTTAAGATACACAAAGGCACTATTTAGCTTATGCCCCCCATAACTGCCTTTTAGCTAAGTGGGAGCAGTGGGCATTAGCTGCAGCAGCTCTGTCTATGTAGCTGCTGTTGCGCTAACTGTTTTTGCCATAGACAGGTCTCGCATAGTTATATTTAGCAAGATTAACGTAAAAATTGGCCGGAGTTCTCCTTTAAGACTATTCTCATGCTGACAGAAAACATTTCCTAATCGAAAAATAAGCAGTAGGCAGTACTGCAATAAGCAGACCAGTCCATCCTAGAGATCCTATGAAATGTCCTTCAACCTGCATTAAGTAATATTTTTGATATCTCAACTGAATGATTTGACTGTGTAATGTGAAACCAAGACGACTGAGAATTAACATCCGACTCTGCAGCTTTACAGGTCCCGTATTGCAAAAAGTGAGATTTCCATGTCTTTTATATTATAGAGCAGGTCAAAGTGCTATATAAATACTGTGAAAGTTCAATCCAACGCTCAATCCACAGAAAAATGCACACAGCTGTACGGTTGTGACAACTATACTAGGCTATATATAGAGAGTGCCGCTACAGTGCTGTTACAATCATTCATTGGCTCCAATGAAGGTGCCGAGACTCCGAGACTGATCAGTCTCCCCGAGTTGGTCAAAAAAGTGCCTCGGAACACACCAAAGCGACAGACTCGAGTCACTGACCTCGTCAGACTGTCCGACGGCCGAATATCGTCTTTGTGTGTCTGAACCATTATATTCAGGCAGGCAGTATGAGCAAAATAATGTGTTTTTTGAACATTGAGCATTTAAACATGTTAACCCCCTTATGTCATGCTCTGGTTTATTGCCATTTCTTTAAACCAATCACAATCGTCTTGGGCAGTGCTAAGTGCCGGACAGAGCCACGGTGCCTCTGAAAATAGCCTCTTGAAGGAACTTGTTTTGGTGGAACGTGTACGTTCAAAAGTAGTTTTAATCGTGCAACAGCAAACTCAGATTGGACAGATAGTTTAGCTGACTGTCTGGATTTACCCTGCAGAGATCTGAGGAGCAGTTAACCAGAGTCCTCAGAAATCAGCCGGAGGTTAGAACGGCAACACAAAGAAAGAGAAAGGTAACGGACATCCGGCCAAAAAGAGTGACATCCAGCAGAATTTCCAGCAGCACTGGAGCAATCCCGGAAGTGGAACATCGTGTCTATAGACTAAGGTGTTGTTAGCTACAAGCACTGGATGAAGGGATGAGGTTACCTGCACAGACACAGAGTCCGTCAGTCTCCTGATGGTAACAGTGTGTAGTTGTCTGTTGGCCAGGCTCTTCACTCTGCTCCTCAACACTTCAGCGTCTCGGCTGCTGTCCAGCTTGTATCTCACCTCCAGGACATCTTCACACACACACACACACACACACACACACACACACACACACACACACACACACACACACACACACACACACACACAAACAAACCATCAAACCATGGGCTTACGTTTTAGAAAAAAGTTCACCTTCAGAGCTACAACTTCAGAGTAAGAGATTTACACATAAAATAGCATTTCAAACATTAGTTCTAAGTGAAGTTTTTGTTTTTATAAAATTTTGGCCTGATCATGTCCTGTAATCTTTAAATCTTTCTAATGGGGTAAACACATATTTACATTTTTTTCCGATTGCTAGACGACAGTGAGCACAACTGGAGTAACGTGCAAAACTCTAACTACAGTCTGCACAGTGATTGCAATGCTTTCTTGTTTTAGACTTGTTAGTGAACACTAGTGATGGCCAAATGAAGCTTTGTGAACCATTTTCTTTATTTTCTGAGCCCACTAGATGGCGCTCTTGGTTTTACAGTTTTTTTCGATTGCTAAACGACACTGGGCACAACTGAAGCCACATATGCAAAACTCAAACTACAGTCTGCTTTAAACAGTTCACATCTCCTGCAAAACTCATTCACAGCTACACAACTCTTCACACGTCTCAGAACAGAACAGTCCTCATACATAGAACACACTGTCACTCAGAACACACTGAGAGTAAAAACACTAGCGTCAAACACCAATACACAAATCACTAACTTTTCATCGTTACAGTTTAAGCAATTGAAATGACTTCGCACTACTCAATAGTTTCTTTAAAGAAAAGTCTTTTGTCTCTTCTATTTTCTCTCAAGTAATTTATGGAATTACTGGAAAAAACTAAAGGTGCATAACAGTAACAAAGAATAGTGTCTAGTAATCCTGCCTCTCTCCAGCATCATGCTGCAAGTTTTCTTCATCACACTGGATGTTTGCATCATCTCTAAATACTAATGAATGTGGTGTTTCCTCTGCTTTCACCTCCATTACTTTCTGAAAAACAGTAAGAACGCAGTTTTACTACAGTAAAGGTATAGTGTTTTTCACTTTTTTTATAGCTGTGTATGTAACCTCAGACATCTGACCTGGACATATTGGTATCTTTGCTCTTTTACCTGTTTCTCTGTAACGGTACAGTGTATAACTGTCTCATTCTTATTTGGTGTTTGTGTACAAAAAAAGGCTTTCTGAACTTTCTGTATATAAATCTATATATGTTCACTAACTAGTCTAACACAAGACACCTGCTTAGGCTTTCAGCTGAAATTGCAATCAGCAGTGTTTGATAGGCAGACTGAAATCTATTCTCTTTTGAATGTGTGGTTATCAGTTTTGACAGCCATGTGTTAGCATTTGAACAAAGTGCTATAGATCCACAGTGTTGTGCACGTTGTGGTTAAAGTCATAGGATAAGTCTGTAGAGTTTTGAAAACTGTGTTCAAGCAATGAAAAACAAACTAGAGGTTGGTCCACATGAACTGCTGCTGTGCAGACTGGAGTTAGAGTTTAGCACTTGTGTCTCCAGTTGTGCCCACTGTCGTTCAGCAATCGAAAAAAACTGACTGAAGAGAAAAGCATAAGGCATTGCAATTCAGTGTATTCTCAACCCTTTGTTGAACAGTGAGCGTCATTTAATGGGCTCAGAAAATAAAGACAATGCTTCACGAAGCTTCATTTGGCCATCACTAGTGAACACATACTGTATATACAGTATAAAGAGAAAACTCATAAAGCTTTTTTTTGGAAATAAAGAAACACCAAATAAGAATGAAACAATTATACACTGTACCGTTACAGAGAAACAGGTAAAAGAGCAAAGATACCAATATGTCCAGGTCAGATGTCTGAGGTTACATACACAGTTGTAAAAACAAATGTGAAAAACACTATACCTTTACTATAGTAAAACTGCGCTCACACGTTAGTGCAAATGAACCTGAGATATCAGGGTTTCAATCTCCACCTCTGAAAAGTGCTGCTTCTTAGCCGGATTACGTCTCGCCATGTCGTAAATTGTAGGGGCGAGGCCTCAAAACCGAGAATATATTGGGGCGTGATATTTAAATTACAATCGTTTCCAGCTGCTGCATTTATCAATGTACAACCATTCTTACGCTCTTATTGGTGTGATACGAACGTTTCATGAATCACACGTGAAGCCTGTCGTAAGATGATATCTGTGCTCATATCTGCGCTGGTTTCTACATTAGGTTGATAAGTGAGGGCCATCGTCACTCAGAACACGCGTGAGATTTTATCGCAGCCTACGCTCACGTTCAAATTGATAAATGCCTTGCTTTGCGTAGGAATCGTTTCTCTGCACTGAGCATGTTCTGAGACTGTGAAGAGTTGTGTAGCTGTGAATGAGTTTTGCAGGTGATGTGAACTGTTTAAATCAGGTGACTGTTGGTAAAGCAGACTGTACTTAGAGTTTTGCACATGTGGCTTCAGTTGAGACCAGTGTTGTTTAGCAATCAAAAAAAAAAAAAACTGTGAGCCTTCAAAGATCAATCTGAATTTTTTAAAGAAGCGGTTGCTCTATTAATTAAGATGTCTATATGAAGAGGATAAAGACTAATTCCCTATCAATAACAGAGCTAATCTAATTAAAGAGAGGGGGAGAGGGGGTTAACAGTAACACATTTCAAACTAGAAATGAGTCAAGTTATTGGTTGCATTGGAAGCAGGATGTTATACATCCAATCACAGTGATGTTAATATAAAATTAGACAATGCACAAGCAATTTAATGATATTCTTGTCCCGAGTCCTCTTTATCTGAGACCGAGATGGTATGAAGTCAAATCGTGGTTGATTCTGAGACGAGACAGAGACCTTGAAAAAGTGGTTTCGAGGCTGGTCTTCTTGTTGACATTCAAAGTATTGTCAAACAAAACTGAGGCTAGCTCGCCCCTTCCTCCATCCCGTTCCCTCGCCCTCCCTTCCGTGCTTCCGCGCACTAACCCCCCAACCCCCACCCCCAAAATCCTTTCTGTCAGTTATTGGCTGGAACGCTGTTTGTTATGTTTGGTGGTGCAGGTTGCCACAGTTTGTTTTTGTTTGTTGCCGTTTGTGGAGCCTGGGCTGTCTACAGAGACCGCATTTTTTTACAGTGTGTTCAGGGGACAGGCAGCTAGCAGATAGTGAGGAGATGTTTGCTGTATGTGACAAAAAATGTTGTAGCCTAAACACGTGACATCGCTTAGAGCACCTTTAAGACCAACACCGATCTTGAGTACTACAACACTGGCATGCTCTATATTAGCGTAAATAAACTAGGGCTGTCAGTTTAACGCGTTATTAACGGCGTTAACGCAAACCCATTTAAATGCCGATAATTTTTTTAACGCACGATTAACGCATAGAGAGAGCAACGGGATCTGTTAGTCCACTTCTTTAACTGTCTATGGCCACGCCATGTCCCGCCCTACGAAGCAGCTGATTGGTCTGTAGTGGATAGTGGATTGGTCAGGGGATAGGACCTGAACAAATGGAGTTACGTTACCTTGGACGCCTGGCCAATAGTAGTGATTGAAGGGCGGGTCTTGTAATTTCGCAGACCGGAAACAAAACAGACACAAGCCGCGGCGGTTTGAGCTTGCTGGCCGCGTAGCTTGTAGGCTCGTCACGGCGATTAGCTTCGGAGCGAGTAGTGACTCTACAGTCAGTGAGAGAAACAAAGTGTCTCCTCTGTTCTTTCTGACCACGGTGGGAAACCTGGAGCAGGAAAACCCTCTCCTTGATTTTACGTTGGTTATGAACGAGAACGAGAACCAGGAAATGAGTCACGGGAAACCAGTTGCTATGACGACGGCTATGCCGCTGACGACGCTATGAGCCCATAGACAGTAGGACGAGCCACGCTCGCCTCAGGCATGAGGCAGTACTACTTGTAGTACTATCTGCAGGACTATCTGCAGTACTACCTGCAGTGGAAAATCGAGGTAACAGCGTTACATTATGTGACAGATTATTAGTTCCAAGTGTGAATGTTAGTGTGAAATTGACCATAACGTATATGACAATGTTGTTTTCAATAAAAAAAACATGGTCACAAAGCAAGCCAATCTACTTTTCCATGCTGATAAGAGAATTAAAATGAGAAAATATAATGGGACAAAAAGAAATCAAGGGACATTTAGAATAGATAAAAATGTGCGATTAATTGCGATTAATCGCAAGTTAACTATGACATTAATGCAATTACTCGCGTTTAAATATTTTAATCGCTTGACAGCACTAGTATCTTTTGGTATGCATTTCAGAAAAAAAATGGTTAGGATTCAGGTTTAAGGTGTAATTAAGGTGTAAATAAGGTGTAATTGCAAATAGTGATTAATCATGATTAATCCACTGAAAATTCTGATTTGATTAAAAATTGTAATCATTTGACAGCCCTAAAATAAACATAATAAAGTGTTATGTGAAGGAATAATGAATTATTGTAGGAGGACCTCCACCTACCAGCTGAAGCTCTGATAACACATTTATTGTTGAAAAGATGCGTTATATTAGTAGTAGTGGAGTAGAGAGGTTGTGTTTGGGCTGAGGAGGTGTAACTGCAGTCGAGGGTAAAAAAGAAATGAGCCATCAGGGCAAACAAGAGAAAGGATTTAATTGGAAACTTCAGTTTAAGTGCATTTACCTGAAGACTCCACTGTCAGCCTGAAAACCTTTAATGCCCTTTCTGTCCATCAGCTTTCTCTGAGTCATTAACACCAGAAAGAATCCATTTACATCTAATCTGGCAGCAAAGTGCCAATACTGTGACTCCTGGAAGATGAAAATGTAATTTTAAATTCAAAGTGCTTCCTACTACTCCCAAAACTCACAACATAATTATTTCCCTCACAAGTTAATACAACTCAAGCAAGTTTTCTGCTGTTTTATTCAGCAGAACACTGACCTGCCACCCATTAGCAGCCCACCAAACTTGTATTCCCCCAGCAGCATCACTCATCAGGTCTCAGTGATGAGACCAGTGAACACATTTTCTTCAGCCTGAGACAAAAAACATAATAGCCAGCCCGGCTGGACGGATTAAAAGGCAGTAGAGGCTGACGGGGTGAATCCAGAGAGAGGAAAGATCTGACACATCCTGATCTGGTAAAGCTGCAGAGCACAGCAGAGGAGGGGGAGGAGGAGGAGGAGGAGAGGGGGAGGAAGAAGGACAGGAGGAGAGGACGATATCAGGAGAAAATGACAGGAGTCAGAGGAGGAGGGGAGGAGATCAGAACAGAAAAAAGTAATTAAAAAAAGTTCAGGGAGGAAGACAAAGAGCCGGAAAAGAAACTCTCTTCAATACGCTCGTACTCTCAGAGGTTTGAAAAATGTGGATAAAAAGAGTAGAGAACAAAAAAAGGAGAAAACGAGGGAAAGCAAAAGGGACTAATTAGAGTTAAGATAACATTTGAGGAACATTGGATTGAAGATAAAGGAAGGAGCAAGAAACTTGTGGATAAAGAGAAGAAAGAAACTTCAGTACAAACGTCTTATCTCCAGCTTTGAATAATCTTGTTCAAAAAGAATTCAAATAAATGAAACCCACAAGGGAGAACAAAAAAAGGGGAGGAGGCCATTAACAAGGAAGACGATTTAAATCAAAACAAGACACTCCCCATCAAGCTTTAAAATCAGCCACAAGAACAAACTCTTTCAAAATAAAAGCCTCCTCTATGATCTTTGTTGTGCTATTGCTAATGGTTCAACAGCTAGTATTAACAAAAGTGAACCTTGTGGGCAACCTCTTGTAATACTGCAGGGCTCACATTCGTCAGTACCTCTTTCGTCAGTACCTCAGCCAAAGGGTTGGGATGTAATATTTTGATCCAGTTACTGAAGGTATTTCCGAAACCAAATCGAGCTAACGTCAAAGATATAAGTTGGCAGTACAGTACATTAAGAACGCGCCTTACATTATGGAATCTTTGCCTTCCCTATACAAATCCATTTTGGTCATCCCCCACATCCCCCACAATACTTGGAAGCACACCCTCTAGCCTTTTAAAATAAAAGCCTCCTCACCGTGCTTGTTGATGAGCAGGGCCAGGTACTCTCTGTAGTAGGAGCTGACGTAGAGCAGCAGAGCCGGACTCTGGTTGGTCCTGAAGCTCAGCGAGACGTTCTCTCCTCTCAGCGTCATGTCGGAGTAGATGGAGGATGGCAGAGCGCTGCTGTTCCCGCTGAACTCGTACGGATTCTCCTTTAAGGTGTAGCTGACGGACGTCTCCGACTTGAAGCTGGCCGACACCTCTGCGGGAAGATGTATGTAGACTTTAAGCTGTGACTGATTGTTGATATACACCTTGCAGGGTTTTTCTCACTCAGAATCAGCCTTTGCGGGGCGACTACGCACGGCTGTAAGCATGGTCGGTCCGCGTACAGTAAAGGCAATGAGTCTGTGTTACCTTATTTGACAGAAATCTATGCATTTTCCTGTTATTTCTGACAATTTGATAATTTGTGCTAGTGATTTTCCTTTGGGGCTGGCTTAAACCTCTCTGGGGGGGTAATATCTTCACCCCAGATGTGAATCAAACCAAAAATCCCTGGTTAAGGAGGCCAGTGCATTACCCTTATGGCCACTGTGGCTCAGCAATGACGATTATTTCATCCTGATTGGCAGCTCCTAACCTCTCGCTCGAAAAACCAGTATCAACCTTGAGTGCATCTCATGTCTCTTATTTAATAGCTCCTCGCTCCTCTGCTGAACCAGAAGTTGTTCTGTCCCTCCTCAGTGAAGGCCATCTCAAAGCTCTTATTCCTGCCCTGAGGCCTGAGGAGCGAGCATCAAGGAGGGATCACTGAGGAGCTATAGGCGAGGATACACGACAGCAGCCTTCCTGGAAGCCCTACAGCTAAAAGGTTTGCTAAGTCTGCCCCAAAGGATGATGAATTCATGTGACGTTGTGTCTCTTGGAGGGACGTGATAGACATGGATGTATCTCGGGTGTGATGTACAATGCAAATCAAAGTTTCAAAAGACAAATGTTAGTTTGTGTTCATGCCTTGTACAACAGTTGTGTCCTTTATAGATGTATTCTACATATGTGTCCAATTCACTTCTTTTCATAACCAGGATGGCCGAGTGGTTAAGGCGTTGGACTTAAGATCCAATGGGCAAAAGCCCTCGTGGGTTTGAACCCCACTCCTGGTAGTCTGACTTGTCCTTACCAAAGGATCAATGAAATATGTAGTAATGGCCAAACGAAGCTTCGTGAACCACTGTCGTTGTTTTCTGAGCCCACTAGATGGCGCTCTCTGTTCAACAAAGGGTTGAGAATATACTGAATTGCAATGCCTTAGGCCTTTCTCTTAAAACCAAGAGCGCCATCTAGTGGGCTCAGAAAAGTAAGAAAATGGTTCGCGAAGCTTCATTTGGCCATCACTACCTATAAGCAGGGTCCAAAATTAACTTTTTGTCCACCAGCCATGTGACTAGTGGATGTTCAAATTCGACCAGCCACTCCATAGATCACCATTGTTTTTTGGCTGGTGAGTGAAGCAAATCTACCAGCCACTTGCATATTTTACCAGCATTTGGCTGGTAAATGGTGCTAATTTTGGACCCTGCCTACAAGGGTACACAAGGCATATTTCTAGTGATGGCCAAATGAAGCTTCACAAACCATTTTCTTTCTTTTCTGAGCCCACTAGATGGCGCTCTTGGTTTTAAGAGAAAGGCCTAAGGCATTGCAATTCAGTGTATTCTCAACCCTTTGTTGAACAGAGAGCGCCATCTAGTGGGCTCAGAAAACAAAGACGATGCTTCCCAAAGTTTCATTTGGCCATCACTACATATTTCATTGATCCTTCGATTTCACAGCAAAAATGATGTATGCGATTAATTTAGATTAATGACAGAGTCTGTAATTAATTCGATTATATTTTTTAATCGATTGGCAGCCCTAATATATATATATATATATATATATATATATATATATATATATATATTTGACAGCCCTGATTAATCACAGAGTCTGTAATTAATTCGATTATATTTTTTAATCGATTGGCAGCCCTAATATATATATATATATATCGTAATGTCGCTCTCTGTCTTTTGAAAGTGTGAATTGACAACTGTCGTCTGTTAGCCATAACAACTTTAAAGGGCGATAATATGTCAGAGCTATTTATCTCAGTCACTAACTTCACCAGCCACAGGAAAACTTTACTTATGTGTGTCTTCATATGTTTGTGTGTGTGTGTGTGTGTGTGTGTGTGTGTGTGTGTGTGTGTGTGGGTGTGTGTGTGTGTGTACCTGTATGGCAGAAGACTCCGGTGTATGCTGACAGGCCGCAGTCACAGTGGAAGCCGTTGGCTCTCTCCACACAGCGGCCCTGGTTCTGGCAGAGTAAGCTGTAGCTGCTGCAGTGACCCGGGCAGCCGGCCCGAACCCCAGGTGTGATCTTGGCCCTCTCCTCCAGGTCCAGGGTGACGCCGTTCAGCTGCAAGGAGCGAATACATCCCCGAAATCCCTTCTGCCTGGACGCTGTGCCTCCTGAAAACATTGTGCAAGACACTAGCATTTCACTTTATTTTAGACATTCAGCTGATCAATCAAAACCACTGCTCCCACAAGGTTTTGGTCACCAGGATGGCAGAGTGGTTAATGGGTGGACTTTAGCTTCAATGGGCAAAAGCCCTCATGGGTTCAAACACCACTCCTGGTAGTATGACTTTAACATTCATTACAAGATCTGTACAATAAAAGATAAGTAATGGAGGTTTTAAATCAGTAATCTGACATGACTACTACTGTAATGAAAAGTGTATTTTTTATGCAGCTCTTACTGGAGAAATCAGTAGCTAGTTTCCTTCTTTATATATTATATGATTTGCTTCCCCGTAGGCCTATATGTGGACATAGAAAAGAAAGACACTGAAGAAAGTGGACTCTGAAATCTAGAAACTATAAAGAGAATTAAGTGATAAATTCCATGCACACTGTAAACATGAAAACAGAGTGATATCTATCAGTTATTTCCGCCCAGCCAAATATAAGGTCAAAACCCATTGGGGTGTCCTCTCCCTGTTGTTACTGCTTTTGTGAAACCGAGTCAAGGCTAAATTGAGCCAGGATAACTGGGAAATCTAGGTTTTGTGAAATAGCCCTCTGGTGAAGTTAGGATCACCAGGATGGCTGAGAGGTTAAGGTGTTGCACTCAAGATGCAATGGACAGTTGTCCTTGTGGGTTGTCCCACTCCTGGTATAAGTTCTTCATTGTGAAAATGTATGGAAGTGACATAAAAAAAAACAGCAGGTTTCAAAAGACACATTTTCTGCTTTTGCTCTGTTTGGCTGGCAACGGATATGATGGAGTCGCCGTCGGAGGTACCATATAAACAGAAAATATATAGGTGAATCATTGGTAAAAAAATGTATATATATCTATATATCTATATATAGATATATATATCAATTCTAGGGAAAACATTCGATTTTAAAAATCGTCGCAAAAAAATGACCAATACCAGGATGGCCGAGTGGTTAAGGCGTTGGACTTAAGAACCCCGCTCCTGGTAGTATGACTTTAACAAGGATCACTACCACATCTGAACAGAAAAAGATAACTTTGCTTATGTGGATTGCTTTCTCCTAAGTTGCAAATAGTAATGTATGAAGTGACTGACCAGTGAGCGCCCAGTGACAGTTCTGCTTGGTGTAGATGGCCAATCAGTAGTGATGGTCAAATGAAGCTTCGTAAACCACTGACTTTATTTTCTGAGCTCACTAGATGGCGCTCTCTGTTCAACAAAGGGTTGAAAACATATTGAATTGCCATTCCTTCAACCTTTTTCTTTCAACAGAGAGCGCCATCTAGTGAGCTCAGAAAATAAAGACAGTGGTTTGCAAAGCTTTATTTGACCATCACTACCAATCAGCACATTAGATTGGGACTTAGCACTAATTGGATGGGAAAAAAATAACCCCTTCCTGAAAGAAAGGTGTTTATAGACCACAGTGTGCAGAGATGAGCTAAGCTTGTATATTTAACACCAAACGTGACAAATATTCCTCTCTTTAGCCAAGGATCTACTTTAACACACCATCACACTCCTTGTCCCATCCCTTCTCTCATTTCTCCGTGTGTTGACAAGTCTGTATTTCTTCTCTCTAGTTTTATATTTCTCCTCCTGTCATGTACAGCAGATCCACATGTCACCTCTGCTCCCCCAGAAGCTCCAAACTGTCAACACTCTTTTCATGAAATGACACAACGATGAAACGGCAATGAGGCAACAAGCTGTAGGTGCAAAACTGAATCGGGGACATAACTTTCATCAGCTGTCCGTCTTTCTAATGCCACCCTGGCTGCTCACTGGATCACTGGCTGATTGCCTGTCTAACAGGACAAGCAGCAAACAGTATGCTCACGTTACTGTTCAATGTTTCAGCTACAAAAGATCACAACTCTACATGTTCAACATTGCACATTCTCTCTTTTTTTTTTGACATTGTATTTTTATTGTCTTAACTACAGTGTAAATCACAATGTGGTATTACATTCCTTTAAAGACACTGTAAACATCCCCCCACCCCAACTGCCGAAGAAAAGGAAAGAAGAAAAGAAAAAAGAAATAAATACAAATAAAAAAAAAAGGGGGAGGGGGAAAGGAGGCTCTATAAATGAAAGCTGTCAGTGTAAAATTTGTACTTTACTGATAAAGCAGATTATGGAGAAGGGAGTACGGTAAGGTTTTCAAAATAAGTCAGTAAGGGGTCCCAAGTTTTGAAAAACTTCTTAGTCGACCCTCTAAGGAAGAATTTAATCTTTTCAATTTTTAGAAACATCATCATGTCAGATAACCATACGGAGGCCTTTGGCGGTGCTTCTGATTTCCATTCCATCAGTATCCTTCTCCTTGCTATTAAAGTTGCAAAAGCAACTACATTCTCTTTACTATTGGGCATTACAAAAACTCCACTCCCCTGGACCCCAAATATAGCTGTTATGGGACTAGGTTGTAAATCTAAATCAAAGGCTTCGTTTAGAATTTTAAACACTGATGTCCAGAATTCTCCAAGCCCCGGACACGACCAAAACATATGAGAAAGATCCACTTGGTCCTGTCCACAACGATCACATATGTCGTCTATATTTGAGTATATTTTGGCTAGTTTAGCCTTACTATAATGCATGCGATGTAGAACTTTAAACTGAATCAAATTTAAACGCGCACAAGAGGAGGTTCCATTCACCCAGCCTAAAGCTCTGTCCCACACCGCGTCTGAGATGTTTGTCCCCAATTCCTCTTCCCATTTTGTTTTAATTCCCTCCATGGACACATTATTAAATGACATAATCAAATTGTAAATGGTAGAAATTTGACCCCTCAAGGTCAGAGGAGTCAACAAAACATCCTCTATATGTGAGGGCTTAGGTAATTGAGGAAATGATGGGGTGTTTGTTTGAATGAAATGGCGAATCTGAAGATATCTGAAAAAGCTAGATCTTGAAATTTGAAATTTGTTTGCCAGTTCAGTGAAACTTGGGAAAACCTTCTCTGTGAAAAAGTCTTGACATGTAGTAAGGCCCATGAGTTCCCACTGTTTAAAAGTGTCATCTAGTCTGGAGGCTGGAAAAAGATGATTATTACAGACAGGGTTAAGCATGGAAAGATCAGTTAAATGAAATGCTTGCCTAAATTGCATCCAAATTCTCAATGTTGAACTTACTACTGGGCTAGAGGAAAAGCGTGAGGGGGAGAAGGGGAGTTTTGATGTTAGCAATGCAGCGAGGGATGACAATTTGCTAAACTGGGCCTCTGCCCTGCACCAGTCTGTATTAGGAGCTTGAAACCAAAATAGAAATTTGTGCAAGTTTGCTGCCCAATAATAAAACATGAAATTTGGGAGAGCAAGCCCACCTCTCTGCCTAGGCCTTTCGAAGAATGTTTTACGAAGTCTTGCATTTTTACCTCCCCACAAAAAACTTAAAAGTAACTCATCTATTGAGCGGAAAAAGGACTTTGGAAGAAAATATGGAAGACTTTGAAATAAGTACAGAAATCTAGGCAGCACATTCATCTTAATACAGCTGATTTTCCCAGCCAAAGATAAATAAATAGTACTCCATCTCTGGAGATCAGATTTTAATTTCTCAAATAATGGAGTAAAGTTACTCCCATACAGACCAGAAAATGTAGCTGTGACATGAATTCCCAAATATTTGAACCCAGTTTTAGAAATACAAAAGGGCAAGTCTGCATCCCGGATTTGGTGAGCCCCAGCATTGATAGGGAAACACACACTTTTTGAGTAATTAATTTTATATCCTGAAAATATACTGAAGTCCCCCAAAATCTTCAAGATCATTGGTGTACAAGATAATGGATCCGTTACATAAATTAAAAGATCATCTGCATACAAAGAAATCTTATAATCCATACCCATCCTTCTAATTCCCTTTATAGACTGTGTGGTTCTAAGCTTTATTGATAGAGGTTCTATTGCTAAAACAAATAGCAATGGGCTGAGAGGGCAACCCTGACGCGTTCCTCTGGATAGAGGGAAAAACTGAGAACGTACTTTGTTAGTGACTACTGCAGCCTTTGGAGAAGAATATAACAGTCGAATCCAAGACACAAACTTTGGTCCAAATCCAAATTTAGTCAGTACATGAAAGAGGTAGCCCCATTCGACCCTATCAAATGCCTTCTCCGCGTTTTCTACATTTAAAAGCTTACGGATGTTAACGAACGAATGACGCCCCCTAACAAAACCTGTTTGGTCAGTTGAAATTATGTCTGTTATCACTGTATTTATTCTAGCAGCCAAAACATTAGAGAGTATCTTCACATCCACATTCAACAAAGATATAGGCCTATAAGAACTACATTCCGCTGCATCTTTACCAGGCTTCAGCAGAACTGTGATAAGGGCCTCTGTAAGGCTCTGCGGGAGGGCTGTCTTTTCAAATGAATGGTTGAACAAGCTAAGAAGCAGAGGTGTTAGCTGTGATGAAATTTTTTTATAAAACTCAACTGGAAAACCGTCCGGTCCAGGAGTTTTTCCGCTCTGCATTTCCCTGATTGATTTCTCAATTTCCTGCCCATCCAAAGGTTTTTCTAAGTTTTCGCATTGATCTTGTGAAATTGTGGGGATATTCAAGTTTTCTAAAAAATCCTCCATGTGCAAAGTGTCAGTGGGGAATTCTGTTGTGTATAATTCTGAATAGAAGTCCTTAAAGGTATTATTAATTTCCTGGGGGTCTACTGTCAACCCTTGAGTTCTTTTTTTAATACTAGGTATAAGACGAGATGCAGACCTGCCCTTGAGCTGGTGAGCAAGAAGGCGTCCTGCCTTTTCACCATGTTCGTAAACAAATGCACGTGACCTCAACAGGTTATATTCTGTTTTCTCTGTGGACAATATATCATACTGGGCTTTGAGATTTAGTTTTTCTTTACATAGTTCCGGCGTGGGGGTCTTAGAATACTGATGATCAATTTCCAAAATAGAATGGATTAGGTTTTCCTGTGCTTGCCTTCTGTCTTTATTGCGTGCTGCCGCAAACGATATTATTTGGCCTCTCAAAACAACTTTTAATGTTTCCCATAATATCGATGGCGATATGGTGTCATTGTGATTAGTTAAAAGGAAATCATCTATTGCTTTGGAGATGAACTGGCAAAATGTTGTATCTGAAAGTAAGGCTGTGTTCAGCCTCCAGACTGGTCTTGAGGAATAATTCAGTGTAAAGTTAATATCCAGTATTACAGGTGCATGATCCGATTCTACAATTGCTGAATATTCTACAGATTCAATGGAAGAGAGGAGAGACTTATCAATGAAAAAGTAGTCTATTCTCGAATAAGACTGATGTACATGAGAGAAACACGAAAATTCTTTTTTGTTGGGGAACAAAAATCTCCATGGGTCTACACATCCAATGTGAGTCATGAGACTTGAGAGAGCCCTGGACATCTTTGATGTGGGTATAACCCTAGGGTTTGACCGGTCTAGGGACATATCCATCACACAGTTCATGTCCCCACCAAATATTAGGCGATGAGTGTTCAGATCTGGCAATAAGGACATTATTTTTTTGAAAAAGTTGGCATCGTCCCAGTTGGGAGCATAAACGCATACTAACACCACAGGGGTGTGGAAAAGCCTGCCTGATACTACAGTATAGCGTCCTTGAGGATCTGAGATTATTTCAGAAGCTGTGAATAGTATCTTTTTATGAACTATTATTGCTGTACCCCTAGCCCGACTACTAAAGGAGGAATGAAACACTTGCCCTACCCAATTTTTCCGGAGCAAAACTTGATCTTGGACGCGCAGGTGTGTTTCCTGTAGAAAAGCAATTTCGGTATTCAGTCTTTTCAAATGTGAAAATACACGGGCCCTCTTCACTGGTCCATTCATTCCCCTGACGTTCCAACTGACAAACCGGACCGCAGACCCTCCAGACATATTAGTACTTCCTATGATGATCTTAAACTGGTGATAATAAAGTGACAGTAAAGTTTGTATCTAAATTGCAGAGCCATAGCAAGGGGGGAGGGTGGGGGAGAAAAAAAGGAAACAAAACAGAACCCCAATAAACAATATCGGCTAACCCATACTCTTAGAACCCCTAAAAATAAAAAAACACTAGGTTCATCAATTGAACAATGACGAACCGCAGCTCTATTGTGGTTAAACTCCCAATAGTCCACTCTTTGTGTTATCCTCATACAGTAGGCTAGGCCTACTCCCTTTGTTCCACTTTAACAAGTAAACGCATTCAGCATAATCCACTCAAAAAATTCAATAGGCTAAATAAATTAAAAGGACAAAATATGACAGGCTGAATAGGCTAGGCTGTATAATGTCGATAAAGTTAAGTCTAATTACCCCTGCAACTAAAATCACAACTGCCATGCTGCATGGATGATACAAACTCAAATGAAAGAAACAGGGGAAAACAGTTTCTGGTTGCCAGCCATTGTGTATTAGAGAAATAAAATATAGGCTAGTGTCCAAAAATAGGTAAGGTTAACCGCCAGCCTAGCTCACCGCAACCTAACCTATTAGTTAGTAGCAGGAACATTATGCCCGTTTGGCATGTAACCCTTCCGAAAATCAAAGCACCAGAACAATCAAAGTTACCCTGTCCATGTTTGTTCACAATTCTGAAACTAACATCACTGTGTAGTGAACTGAAACTCCGCGTGACTTAAGAAAAACAGAACTAACGTTAACAATTTCACCTGCTTCATAAGAGAAGAAAATGTCCACTCGAGGCCATTACCAGTCCATTCTAATCGCGTGTGGCGACCCGGCGATCATAAAACTCCTGAGCCTCCTCGGGTGAAGAAAAGTAGAATGTCTGATTGCCGAACTGGACTCGAAGCCGTGTAGGATAGAACAGTTGGAATCTTATGCCCTTCTCGTAGAGGAGTTGTTTAACGTCCTTGAACGATGCACGCTTCTTTGCCAGAGTCGCCGACATGTCGGGGTATATCCGAAGTTTCGTTCCTTTGAACTCTACATCATGCGTTCGGGCCCACCGTAGTATCTTCTCCTTCTCTTGGAACCGGTGAAAACACACCACGAAGGGACGGGGAGGTTTTCCATCCTGGGGCTTTTGGCCGAGAGAGCGGCGTGCACGTTCGAGTTCTGGTGGCTTATCAAAAGCATTTTCGCCCATCATTTCCATTAGCATCTCCGACACAAACTGTATAGTGGACTGGCCCTTCTCGCTATCCTCGGGAACATTCAGTATCCTAAGGTTAGCCCTTTGAGAGCGATTCTCCAGATCATCCACCCGATTGAGCAGGGTCGCATTCTGTTCCTCTAGCAGCTTTATCTTTTTTTCCGCTGTGTGCAGCGCAGCAAAATGATCTCCCGCCAAACTTTCGGTTGCGTTCAATCGTGCCTGAAAACTATTGACGGTCTCTGTGAGTACATTCACGGACGATTGTAGTGTGGCAACAGATTCCTGGATTATGGCAGAAATGTCTTCCCTCAATGAAGCTCGTTGCTTATCCAGTTCGGTCACAAGCTGGCTCATGGATACACCGTCTGACGCTAAAGTCGTTTCAGCAGCTGCATTCGCCATGTTAGCTAGCTTGCCAGCAACGCTAGTTCGAGTTGTTGAATGTGCTGTAGAAGACGTCCTTGGCTTACTCATGTTGAAATTTCGGTATCCTTTCGATGGAGTAGTGATATATTCAACGCGAGTCTTCTATTTATAAGTCCAAATGCCGAAAATTGCGTTTTTAAAGGTTTAGATGAAAAGTTAAGCTGGGAGCTCCGTCTATATGCAGCCTATCTCCGCATGGCCAAACCGGAAGTCTGCACATTCTCTCTGAGATGCAACATCTATTGTTTGCATACTTCAAACATGACAACCTGCTATTTCTGCAAAAATCACAGCTCAAAACTCATATTGTGTTCAGAGTACAAACTTGGCAGCTCTTTGCTCTCAGAGTTTGAAGCTGACAACTTCCTATTGTTCAGCAGCAGCAGCAGCAGCTTTCACACCAATAAATCACTGAGCTCCGCTAGACTCTACTCCAGGCCTCCACTCTCTGCTCTGATTTGACTGGTATGAATTATTGAACCAGCAGCAACAAAGGATATGAAACTTGCATCGACATTTCATCTGACACAACACAAGAGTCATTTTTTATCCTTATTAAGTCTACTGGAAGTCATTGTTCAACATTTAGGTATTAAGATTCAGATAACTGTAATGACTTGAATATAGTAATGACAAACTGACCTGCTTGGAAATGAAAATCTTTAAATAACCATTCATAGGGGTGACACACTGACTACCGACACATAATAATAATAATAAATAATAATTTATACTTAATTAATCCCGCAAGGGAAATTACAGTTTACATACACACTAACCTTCCTTAAGTATGTTCGTACTTATGTAAATGCCTTTTGTATATGAATCAGTGTCATAATCAAGTGTAACCCATCTGTAACACCTATTTTGCTGTATAATAATTCAGTTTGTTACGTTATGAAAACATAATTTAATTGTGAATGGCAGCCATCTGAAACTGTTAACCACAAGTCACCACACTTTGAAGCACAACAGCAGTACTACTTGAAACATAAGGTCATTTGTCGAGCTGAGATTCCGAGCTGAGCTGAGATTCCAGAAAAGTTGGTCCCCCTTAAAATCGTGTAAAAGTCCTGGAAATTCTGCTACATTCGTCTTGAAGGGACAGTTCACCCCAAAATCAAAACTACATATTTTCCCTCTTACCTGCTATTTATCTATTAATCAATCTACATAGTTTTGTTGTAAGTGGCCCAGTGTTGGAGATATTGGCCGTAGGGATGTCTGCCTTCTCGCCATTATAATGGAACTAGATGCCACTTGGCCTGTGGTGTTCAAAGTGCCAAGAACAAAATACATTTGAAAAACTCATCAGCAATGTCTTTTTCCAGAAATCAAGACCCGGTTACTCAAGATAACCCACAGACCTGGCTGTGAGCAGTTTCATGGAACTATTTTCTTTCTACTGTACCCGACAATCGTATCATCGCGCAGAAGTACCTCTTGGTCTGACATTGCTAACTTGTGTTTATAGCTAACTGATACTGCTAGCTCACCTGAGCTGGCTCACGTTACAGCTCAGCCGAGAAGAATGCCATTAATGATAAAATCCTGCACTGTCACGAACAAGAGCCTCTCGTCCATGAGTACGCTTCCTTTTGCGCGGCGATACAGTCAGCGGATGCAGTTTGGTTGTTCTAGGTAGTTCTAGGGACTTTTACTCACAGACACCCCGAAAGCACTCCTCCTTTGCAACTTTGTAGCAATAACAGGGGAAACCTTTGACATTGCTATAAAGGTTAACATGGCAGCATTGTGTAAAAGTTGTGATTCCAGCAGGGACCAGAGACAGATCCCTGAGGACCACCAGCTCTGATCAAAGCAATACAACCGGGGAAAGGAAAGGTCATTAGAGAGCAAACTCTCTAACAGGGATGGTATCAGAGAGGTTAGGGTTTTAACCACACTTCCTGCTGTTCCTCAGCTCCAACATGGATTACACTCTCTGCACATCAAATGGAGACTACTGTTTACAAGATACACTTACAGAGTGTAATGGCGTAGATCAAAGATAACATCAAAGAATCCAAACAGATAAACTCTACCTCTAAGTTAAGACCCTCGAGACCTCATATCAAACAGCACAACCGCTCGTGTCTCAGCATGACATCTGCATAGCGTGTGCTAAAGCACATTGGAACATGCAAGAGTGGAAAACAATCAGTATCAAAGTAATCATCAAAGGTGATGCACGTGCAAGCCTCAACGTCACGATTGGAAAGCAAAACATAGAAAGAATGAATCCAAAACTCCAGAACTGTGTGACAATCAACCACATGTCCGACAGCACAGCTTCAACACGCAGAAGAGAATTAAAGTATTGACGTGAAATCATGAAATATTGTCTGATAATACAAATAAAACAGTAAAGGACGATCTGAGATGTGAGGCGTGCGAGATGGAGATCCAACCAAATGATCAAAGACAGTGTATGTACAGTAGGGTGTGGTTTGCTGATGCTGCACACGGGAAAAGACCATATCTGTGAATCAAGCAATAAAAATAACTTATCACACTAATTATGATAGCTTTTCCACTGTGATTTGAAACATTTGTGAAGTTGAAATCAAAAGACACCACGAAGGAAAGATCTTACATTGGGCTTTCAAAAGAACGATGTGTCTACAATATACTGTGTTCTCAACCTTTTTTGAACAACAGACCGATTTTATATGGACAACACTATCTAAAACTGTAAGATGCATGTTATCAAATTATAAAGGTTGTGGTTCAGGCATGATCTCCCTCTATTAACTGCAGAACATACAAATAAACACACAAATAAACCTGCTGAATGCACCAAGTTCAAGGTAATTAAAACAAAACAAACTATTCATTTATAATAATAAATAATGAATAAAAAAAATAAACATAGCCTTTGTTGCTTAAACATATAGTTTCCTCATGGCCTGGTAGCAAATGATAGTGAAATGAAATGATACCGGCCCCTAAGTTGAAATGAAAAGATACCTCGACACAGCACATTGTATGCCAGTGCAGAGAGGAGAGGAAGAAAAGAACATCAGTCAACATAGATTACCAGCTAAGCTTCACCTGCCAGGATACAGCTTACATGATATACTACAGGATGATCGGACGCCAACACTGCTGCATTTCGAGGGATATGTGAAGCGAAGATCAAAAGAATCCTCCAAATCCTCGTCCAGGAGGGCGCTTGGTCTACACACAGCGGCAGAGAGGAGTAAACTCTGTGTCCCGCACATCAGTCGGACAGACAGCGATGCAGCGCAAATATACAGAGGCTTCGCTCTCCAAACAAGGCGAAACAATTGCTTATAAACCTTCACAAAAGAAGTGATTTCTGCACTTATCGCTGAGTTTACTCAAATTTGCTGCGTATGGATTTTTAGCACATACAATACAAACAGCAATAAAGGAATTGAAAAATGAAAGATTGTATGGATTATAAATCCACGCTGGGCAATAACATGGCATTAATCAAAACGGGAGTCAGTGCCTTATAAAGCAAGGCAGGATTATGGCTCATAAATACAGTGTGTACATTGAGATATGGCTTATAAATTTATACAAACCAACACAGCGGCTCATAATTCAAACAATAGAGCAGTTTGCTTTCCAAATCAGAACTCATAAATACAATGCATGTGGTAAAATGGTTCATAATTTTAAACAAGCCAATGCTGAGGCTTGCGAATCCAAATAACTCAATACTGTGCCTTACAATACTGCATCTCTACTTCCAATACTGCATAGGACTGTGTGCTCATGAATAAACTGTGCACACAAAGATATTGTATATGTGCATAGTAATCCTGCAGAGCCAACTGTTACACAACAGGCCCCAAACACAGAAATCAACATTGACATATTCACACATCAAGATTTATTTTTCAGGTAATATCACCTTCTGTGGCTCTGGAGAGAGAGAATGAGTTTAGAAACTATGCGTTACAATTTGGGGGAGCTGAGTTCAAAAAACATGAAGGTTTGCGTGACAGGGAGGACCTAGTCTTGCATTGCCAGACCTTCTGGCTAGTCCACACAGCATTCTGGGATGGGAGAAAAACGTGCTCTGGTTTATGGTTTATTTATTTCTTTAAACCAATCACAATCGTATTGGGTGGCGCTAAGGAACTTGTTTTGGTGGAACATGCGTACGTTCAAAAGTTGTTTTAGTCGTGCAACAGAAACTCAGATTGGACAGATAGTCTAGCTAGCTGTCTGGATTTACCCTGCAGAGATCTGAGGAGCAGTTAACCAGAGTCCTCAGAAATCCACCGGAGGTTAGAACACCAACACAAAGAAAGAGGAAGGGAACGGACATCTGGCCCAAACAAGGGACATCCGGCAGAATTTGATTTGATATAGACTAGGGAGGGCCTAATGAAAACAAGACATTAGGCCCTAATGTCATGTGTTGACAAACCAATCTGGGGATAAATACTGGCACATTTCCATCCCAACACACGCATCTATGAGACTTACTCCAGTGTACTGTACTAATAATTCAGAGGTAAACATATGCAAGTTCAGGCTGATGGTGGTGACATCACAGCAATTTATTCAACCAATCAATATTCACCTGGATTTCCCAGCTGCTGCCTTAATCCAATCTCATCCCTGTTTGATGGTTTGTTTTCTCTCCACGCTGTGTGTGTACTGATGTGAAATGACAAACAACATAGTGTTTGCAGAATGATAACACCTGATAATAAGTGATGGATTTTCATTATTTCCCCCTGTAGGAGAGGTCACAGAGAGAACTCAAAGTGTGGTATTGAACAGATGTTGAGATCATGTATGGATGAAGTTTGTTTCAGAAATTCTCAGCTCGCTGATGGTTGATTCCATGACTGCCTACTGAATCACTTAACAGGTTCAGCTTCATTTCCAGATTATTTAAAGACTCTCACTGCAAGAAATCACATCACACACTACACTAGATATTACTGCTCCCTGATGCATGCTTTATTTATGGTCAGATCAGGAACCATCGACTCAGCACTTTCACATTCAATGCTGACCAGAATTTAGCCAATAGCAGTTAAGCACTTTGAGTTTAAAAAGTAGGGAAGAGATGTTAAAGCCAGCAGTACTGCTACTAATGAGGAAACTGTTCATATTATATATCATATCCCTACTGTTTCTAGGTAGAGGAAACTAACAATTAAATAAACGATGAATGTTTCACAAAAGGTGAACTAAAGAGCTAAGTCTCAATAAACACTTGCTTCACAGCACAACCCTGACTGGCCTGGCCTGGCCTGGCTCAGCACACCGGCTCACCCTGGCACACACCAGCTGTGCTGGAAACCATTCCCTCATTCACTCACTCACTATTCCCTATATAGTGGTTATTAAATAGTGAACTATATAGGGAATGACCAAATGAGATTGCGGACACTCACTGAGAACATTGTTGCGTCAGGAGATGCGCCGGTTATTTGTGTGATGGAGGCGGGCGCACCCAGCATCATGTCAACAAACTGAAAACAAAATAACAATTTTTTTCCTTTTCAGTTTCCATGGGTGCTTCTGCTTCTTCTTCTCCTCCGGGAAAACACGGCCACGTTGCATTTTGGTATACGGGAGTAAAATGTAGGATACATCGTATGTACGCTCAAATTAGCTGTGCATTGTGGGTATTTTACAGTGGACTATGTAGTGAATGAAATTTTACGGCGGAGAATTCGAACACCACTACAAAATGGTGAACACACTATATAGTGCACTGTTTCCAGGAATGGTTTCATACACAGCTACTATCTCTCTCTGGGTCTCACAGCTCACTCTGGCACCGCATGGCACACCCCGACCACGTAATTACCGCTGAGCAGCTCAAGCTGCGGGAGCGCCATTAACCGTGGCACACACCCGGAGGGAATCATGACTCAAACGAAAACACAGCAATACACAAACACAAAAACAGTAGGGCACGCATAGGCGTAATTTACAGGTGGGATGGGGGGGGGCTACAACCCCCCAATAATCAAAAATGGCCAGTGCAACCTCCCAAAAAAAACTCATAATTTCCACATAATCATAAATCATAATTTCCTTTACATAAATAAAGACATTTGCACTATAACTTCATGCAGAAAATGCACAAATCGTTGCAGAAAAAAGTACCAGAATGCAGGAAATTAAGTGTTTGATATGCTCAAAATTAACCAATCTCCCCCCCACCCCAATGTTGAACCCAATGTTACGCCCTTGTATCAGTGGTGTAGTCTAATGTATTGTAGTGGGTATACTGTACTATATATTGGCCAGAATCTGCCTTTGGGGGAAGGGGGGCCATATCCTAGTGGAGTCTGGGTGTCCTCCCCCAGGGAAGTTTTGAGCATCAAAGACTTAATTTCCTGTATTCTGATACACTTTTAGGCACCAATTTACAGTGGAAATACCTTTATTTAGCCTATGTGAAGAAAAAAAAAACAGATGAAAATTCTAAATATATCAAAAATATAATGGAAAATATGTCGTTGTGGGTCATTGGGCATTATTAAGTGGGTATATGGAAATCCTGGAGCTTTCTTAGTGGGTATACTGCGTATACCTGCGTATCACATAGACTACACCACTGCCTTGTGTCCCCCTCACCTATGAACAGCTGGCTGTTGAGCTGCAGGTGGAAGTGCCCGTCAGCTGGAGCCTCCTGTGTGGCGACAGGAAGTTCATCCAATCGAAGCGACGCCTCCTTGACGTTCCGCTCGGCTCGGACGCGATGCCACCGGTTGTCATTCAGAGGGACACTTGAGTCCATACGAACCTCCAGCGGCCCGTTACCCACATCGAAGGAGAAAAGCACCCGAGTAGCAGCTGACAGGAGGGAGAGGGAGACACAGGAGACAAGAAGAGGGAGTTAGAGGGCGAGGGATGATTTATGGAAAGGATTGCGACAAAGGAGAAAACAAATACGTAAGAGAGACGAATGACGGAACAGAACTATGGGTCAGGATTTCACACCAATTAAACATAATTAAAGCTTTAGTGCATAACCTTTTCATAATAGTGAACATCCGTTACATTCAAGCCATTGCCAAATGAGTTACTACAAAGCTAATTAAGACTATCAGCTCCACACAACTCTCTCTGGATTTCTCAGTATGACTATGTTCAGAAGATTGTGGCGTCCGGTGACTTTCCCACGCAGAAACTCGAGTGAAGATATTGACCTCTTCTGAAGAGTTGGTCATGTTTTGTTAATCCTCTGTGTCCTCCTTGGCTACTAGCAACTGCGTGGAGGAGGGATGGGGGTGGTGCGTGATCACGGAAGGCTTGTATCATGTGGATGCACTGACAGAACTGTTGTCATTACTTAGAATTCCTCATGGGGGAGACAGAATCTACGCACTATAGCTTAGTAACCACCCCATTGAGACGCATGTTTTTTTCAAAGGAAATGTGTGGTTCTCACATCTCACAGCTGTAGATTCAGACTGACAAATTGTTACAAGCAAATACATGTATATCAGTAGCCTGATTATAGCATGTTTATCAGTCAATATAGAGGATGTGTATGGTCTTATGGAGGTTCTCCAACTTGAACTGTATTACCATCTTAAAGGAAGTTTGATTTGCAGACCAGCATTAAACACAACCGTCACAGGAATACACTGATGACAATATCAACTTCTACTAACTATCAGCTGTTGAAATGTGAAATACCTTGATTAAAAACCTACCTCACTAAAATAAACTACCACTGTATTAAAATGACTGAGATATTCCCCACCTCCCCTCTTGAAATATAGATCATTTAAATATTTATGTACAGGTAATTTATAGCAATTTGGCCTCTTTATTAGCCTGGTTGACATCAGACCCTTCTCAGTTGTAACTGAGAGTAGGTCTGGGGAAGGTGTATCTGGGGACGGGGTTACAACCCCCGACAATAATCAAAACTGGGCTTTTTCAGAAGTTTTTGTTCTTTTTCAACATTTTTTGCAGGTTTTTTCAACATTTGTGACATTTGTCGCCATTTGACGTTTTTATCTCTTTTTTCAATACTTGTCCCGGGACCTCCCTAGATAGTTGGAGATCCCAAAGTTACGTACAAACATCTAGGGCTCAGGGGAAATGGTGTTTGTAAAAGGCAGCTAAAAAAAAGATGAATATTGAATGAACAACAATATCAGATTGTTTTTCAAATATCTACCATCCTTATCCAGACATGTGAGGTGAGCCAAACAACATACTGTTGAGAAATTCTCTGCTCCAAGGCTGGAGTTTTAGTTATTATAAATGTCAACGGGACATTTTATGAGATTTCTTTTTACTTTCACTGTGGCGCTCTATTGTTGCCCCTTTCAAACGGTCTGCTCAGATGACAAAATCCCTGTCAAGTTCATTCCAACAAAAGGAGTCGATTTTGAAACTACTAGCGGCGTCTCATCTTTCGTGTTTTGGAAGTAGAAGATGTATTACTCTGTGAGCACAGAACAAGATGAAACAATATCCCAGCATCACACGGTAACTTCATTTAGAAATTGTTCTCTGAGGAAGCCGGCAACAGAGCAGCAGTATTCAGAGCTGGAGCATGCACACTGACAATGATTTCCCCGAGGAGAGAGGCTGTTGGTGCAGCAGTGTCCCTGTATAACATTCTGTGTGTGTGTGTCCCTTCAAATCCCATTTCGAAGAAAATGCAAAATGCAGCACAATATATAAAGCTACAAACCAAACTAGGGATGGGGCCGATCCGATCCAGTATCGGTATCGGGACCGATACCAGCGAAATTAGGGTATCGGATTTTCCCGATCCAACCTGCGGAGATTTCCGATACCACGAGCCATGTCTGCACTTTAACGTTGTCTGCTGAAATTGCTCCAAAAGTGATTCCTGCTGGCTGGTCTGCTGGTTGGCTGCAAACTGTGGAGTACATTTCCTGAACGGAGGCGCAGCTCAATGAGACACAGAGTTATGAGACACGTCCCCGCTCAGGAAGTCCATTCCGCAGTTTGCAGCCAGCTAGCAGGATAGTAGCATGAGCAGCATTGTGGCTAGCTCGATGCTATCCTGTGTGTCCGCTGTTTGGAAATACTTCACAGTGGAAACACCGCAGAGCAAGACAGCAACATGCAAAAACAAAACAGGACTTTCACAATCGTCTGTCTGCCGGTGTTGTCGCCGGCTTGTGGCGTTTCATTTCCCCGTTGTTGCGTCCACCAGAGACCGCTGATCGTGTCCCGACGGCCGCTTTTTCAGAGCAGCCGCTGCGCAGCCGTGAAAACAGAGGTGTGTGTGTGTATGTGTGTGTGTGTGTGTGTGTGTGTGTGTGTATGTGTGTAACTAAGTGTGTGTGTAAGATGTTTACAGTTATTGCACTGTTCTTATATTTCAGATATTTGACATTTTAAAACGTTGATTTGTTGATGCTACAAGAGCCAGTGTGCTTGATTTGCGCTGTTCACACACTGTTTTATTGATTGTGTGTGTGTGTGTGTGTGTGTGTGTGAGAGAGAGATTTTTACACTTGCACTTTTCTTATATTTCAAGACTCAAGTATTTGACATTTTGGGAATGTAATAAATATTGACATGACAATCAATTTGAAACCCTTACAATTGCATATCTGTTTTCAGAATGAGATTTTTCCTGTTTTTCTGACTTCCTTTTCTGACCTTATACTTACCTCAAGTTGCCTTTTGGGACATACATGCATACGTACGTCCATATCATACTTGCCCGTTGAGAGGAGTTTATTTCAGCATCATATAAAATCAACAATAATGATAATAATAATATTAAAGCAAACAGCTCTGGTATCGGAATAATATCGGTATCGGCCGATATCCAAATTCAGGTATCGGGATCGGATCGGAAGTGAAAAAATGTGGATCGGTGCATCCCTAAACCAAACCCAACAAAACTGGTGAAATGGGCTGATTGAGCTTCAAAAAGCAACTATAGATGACTCTAATAACTGATTTAAGCCTTTAACCCGATTGGTTGGGGTTAGGCATTGACCTCGAGTGGTTATGGTTAGGATAGCCGATTGGTCAGGGGATACAAATTGGGGTCCATTATCCTTGCGTAAGCATGGACGCCTCAAGGGGGCAAGCCTGCCTCCACAGAGCGAAGCTGCTATGCCGCCATTTTGATGCTACCAAGCCATCACCCCCCGTTAGCATTCCATTGACTGCCATTCATTTTGTCGTCACTTTGACAGCCAATAACTTTACATCTGAAGCATTTAAATACTCTATTTGTCCATTGTTTATTTCTAAAGAAACATGACAATGTATAAAAGGCTCCATTACCTTGTATATCACGTTATGCCTCCGTAGGAGATGTTTTTATAAAAATAGGCTAACGATTGTGTCAGAAACATGTGACTTACTGTCGCATAGTAGAGGAATTACCGTTGTCGCTGCGCAATGTGAGTGGAGTGGCTATTTGAGTTACGCATGCGGCACTTTGCGACAAGTAGCCTACAAGATGCTAACGGCGTGCTAAAACATTTTTTTAAATGACTGCTGGCTACAAGTTAACGCTGTCACTTGAATGGCGTTTTGAGCTAACGTTAGCAATCAAACAATCATAGATAGCTAAAACGTTTTTGAAATGATTTACATCTTCTGTTATTGTTTGTAAAGAGAAAAGTTTATTATTTTATGGATTTCACAAATTTCAGTAAGACATGCTATTCCGTAAACCGTTTAAATCTGAGCACGCGCAACTCACATCTGCACTCGACCAGAGCCGGTCTGACTCGGCTAATAATCGGGTATGACACGTTATGCCGTAAACCATTTCAATCTGAGCATGTGCAAATCAAATCACCACTCGACTCACATCGCGCAGTCACAACCGTACAGTACAGGAGAAGCTCGCAGGCAGTTTGGACTTACATTAGCTGTTTAGTTTAATTGCTAATGTTAACTAGCATTTTAGTTAGCAATAATTAGCCTGTACCTATGTTATCTCCTTACATATATCTACGCTCTCCGTCTCTGCAAGATTTGGAATGATTGAGATTTCTCTTGGCACAGCTACCAGAAGACTTACAACGTTCAGACATGTTGCTCACGTCACATCTACGTCGGCAAGCTCAGTTTGCAGCTGCGCAGTAACGCTCAGTAACGCTGAGCCATCAGAGGAAAAGTGTTTCTAATAGACTACACTGGTCTCCGTCCAGAGCAACGAGATCTGTTAGTCCATTTCTTTAACTGTCTATGGGACGCCTGGCCAATAGTAGCGTATGAATGCTATTGAAGGGCTTGCCTAGAATTCAATTCAATTCAATTTTATTTATAGTATCAAATCATAACAAGAGTTATCTCAGGACACTTCACAGATAGAGTAGGTCTAGACCACACTCTATTATATACAAAGACCCAACAATTCCAGTAATTCCCTTAAGAGCAAGCATTCAGTGCGACAGTGGCGAGGAAAAACTCCTTTTAGGAAGAAACCTGGGACACACCCAGGCTCTTGGTAGGTGGTGTCTGACGGAGCCAGTTGGGGGTGTGATGAACAGTGGAAGTTGCCTGGGTTCCATAATAACGTACACACGACTGACACCATGTCTTCCCATAAATCTCATACCTAGCTGCTAATACACTACATATATCTATATTATTCGTACTACTATTATAATGTCACTGCTACTACATTGCACATATCTGTACATGTTGTTCATACATTGTTCATATTACCTAACCATATTTATTCTGCTCTTATAACACTGCAATATATTTCATTATCCTGTCTATGCACAACCTGTCTATACTTGAATATCACATTGCACTTTTATGCTTTTTTTGCACTTCTGGTTGGACGCAAAATACATTTCGTTGTCTTTGTACAGGTATTCTGCACAATGACAATAAAGTTGAATCTATTCTAATAAATTATAACCATAAGCATAAAGAACACACCTGTGAGTATTTATGCCATATTTTAAAAGACAACAAACCGATGAGAGCAAGACCATGATGTTTTGGTACACATACAGTAAAATAGAAATACAACAAAACCTTGGTTATAGACCTTTTCAATGGAATTCCATTGCTAGGCAACAGCCTGACCCCTTGTTAACTTCCTGTCAGTTGATGCCATTCACATACACTGCAACAGGAAATCAACTCGGGTCCATTTAGAATGTTTATGTTTACATCTGTGAAAATGTCTTGGTTATTTCTGCATAGAAAGTTATGCAGAAAACTGAGAGCTGAAACTGAAAATATGAGCAATGAAAAAAGAAGAGAAGCTCCGTGTGTTCTCAGTCTCAACTCAACCATCCCTGAAGCAAAGCAAAAATTAACTTCTCAGATTTGGTCACATAACTCCCCCAAGAACAAAAAAATGTGTTTTACATTTCCTTTATCTTAAGTTAAAGGCACGTGATATGTCTTCTTCAGTATGCCACTTTAGATGTATTTTCCAGTTGTTTCCCTCAGTCTTTATGCTAAGCTATTGTAGCAAGCAGTAAATAGGGGGCAGTGGTGGCCTAGTGGTGTGCCTAGCTGGGCCTAGCTTGGATCCCCAGACTGACAGGATAAAATCTGGGTGGGGAAAGTAAAAGAGCAGCGCCTCCCTCATTACCACCACTGAGGTGCCCTTGAGCAAGGCCCTTAACCCCAACCACTCCAGTGGAGCTACTCAGTGGCCAGCAGATCAGACTGTGGTTGTACTGGGCAGCTTCCAGGTATGAATGTGGAACTGTGTGAATGTGACAGGTCGTTGTTGCAAATTGAAGTTGTTCTCAATCGACTTACCTGGATAAATACCAATAATCATATGCTGTTTAGGGCTTGTGACTGTGGCTCAGTTGGAAAGAGGCAACGTCACCATAATGCATCAGAATGACGCAGCATTTGAATCAAAGTGTGATGACTGATGAGGGGTTTTGTCTGTGTTGGCAGCACTGTCAAATCTGATCCCACCACACAAACAAAGTCCTGATGGAGCAGACATATTTCATAAATAATAACTAAGGATGTTTCTTTCTTGAATTCAACTTTTAATTATTGTTTATTTATCAACGTTTTGATATTAATGAACGTCCGTTACATTCAAGGCATCACCAAATGAGTTGTTACAAAGCTAATTAAGACTCTCAGCTCCACACAACTCTCTCTGGATTTCTCAGTATGGCTATGTTCAGAAGATTGTGGCATACCAACAATGCTGGACTTTCCCCCAGGAGACCGCAGTTCATGTCTCGTTCTTGTCCCGTGTGTCACTGAAACGTACATTTGTAACCCCACCCACCATCTTTACGTAAACCTAACTGTCCCTTTCGTCGCTATTTAACGCGATGGGAGTGAGAATGTGTTGTTTGATGCAACAACAATGTTGTTCTTATGGGGGAGACAGAAACTACCCACTATGGCTCTAATCATAAATATTTAATGTAAAATAAAGTAAAGTAAAGGTAAAGGTATTTTACTGTTACATACACATACATGTAGCGAAAATCATTCTCTGCATTTAAGCCTCAAGGGAGGGCCATTTACAGTGCCTGGGGACCAACTCCCTGAGCTCAGTCCCATCCAACACCTTTGGGATGAGCTGAAACACTGACTGTGAGCCAGGCCTGATGCTCTTCTGGCATGAATGGAAGCAAATCCCTGCAGCCAGGTTCCAAATATGTGTGAAAAGACTTCCCTAAGATGTCGAACTTTCTGTAACATTCAGTTCAAGTCAGAAAAGGGAGGTTAAGACAGCTGAGTTCAACTTAAAATAAACAATATAGTTCCCTCCAGAGTATGCTGATACAGATTACGTCTGTAACCTCTGGGTTTTACACAGATCCAGATTAAGACTTGGACTTCCAGGTTTCACTGACACATCGCTCTGATCCGGATTACATCACCACCCTCCAGCTCCTACTCACAGCTCAGTTCGATCCGGATGAAATCTTTGATGCCCAGGTTTTCCAGGAACACGCCGGACGAGGCCGTGGTTTTAAACAGGAAGGAGATATCTGCGCTCAGCTCTCCGTGGAAGGTGGGGAAGTGGAGGTACGACGTCTCCTTGTCGAAAAACGCAGCATTCCAGAAGTTCTCTGAGAAACATGATGATGAAAACACTGTCAAGATCTTCAAGTAAAAGTTCATCAAAGTAATATTTTGGAACTTTTTCGGTTGGGTTTAGTAAATGAAGAAAGCGACGGTTGAGTTTAGGAAACGTGACACGCGGGTGAAAGTGGTGTTAAGGTGTTGTTTGACCCATCCACCCCCCCAACCAACCTCCCTATGCAGATTTTCGGGCTTTCATACTACTTGCTACTGTAGTCGTTCTTAATGCTACGTCATCTTCTCATTGACTTTACATTGGCATTGTTTTCTGTGGTGGCCACACAGAATTTTCACACATTCCGTGCCACCACCACGTAATGTGGTTTTAACAGTTCGTGATCATTTCATGGAATTCTGTGAGACTAGTATAGGCTGAGAAATCCTCTCTGTGGCTTTTTTTAATTTTGGGAGCGAATTTCCCCACAATACAATTATGAAAACTAATTTAACATAATTTTTGGAACGACTGGCATAGGCGCTTGCGCCGAGGTTTTGTAGACATCACTGCAGTGCCAATAATATGATGGTAAATCACACCCTCTTGTGTAATATTGCTTAAATAGGTATTGAGAGGCGAAGTCCCTCCACTTCTGGTGGGGTTCAACGCTGAGTTTTTTTTTCACTTGTATATATAGTGTATGTATAGTGCACTGTTTCTGTGATAGGGTTTCATACAAGATGGGATTCTTCAGGATGGGAAGATTATGTCCTCTCTCCATCATGTGTAACCAGGCAACTGGAGCAGGACTTACCGTCTCCATAACAACGGAGCGGTCCCACCCTGTAGGCGGCCTCTGACCCGGGCCTCTGGATGTCACCCAGCACCAGAGACCTGACAGGGAGGCTCTCCTCATGGGTGAGCAGGCCTGAGTCTTCAGTCCTGCAGGAGGATAGGGGGGGGGGGGGGGGGAAGAAGGAAGGAGAAGAAGGAGAAGAAGGAATTAGGAATTAGAAAGGGGAAAAGGGAATGGGAAAGAAGGGAGGAGAGGGTGAAGGGGGAATAAACAAAAAAGGAGAAAGGGGAAAAGAAAAGGACAATGAGGAGAAATAGGGAAGAGGAGGAGAAGAAAGAGATAAAGAGATGAACAAGGAACGGGAAGAAGAAGATGATAAGGAGGATAAGATGAAGAAGCAAAGGGGAGATGATTACAGAACAAGAGGAAGAGATTAAAAGAGGAGGAGGAAGAGGAGGAAGAAAAAGGGCAAGAGATGAAGAAACGAGACAGAGAGGAAGCAATAATGAGGGAGGAGAAAGTGTGGAGGACAAGGAGAGGAAATTAGAGAATTAATGAGGGAGGAGTAACAGAACAAGGAGGAGGAGAAGTTAAAAAAGAGAGTAATGGCAAAAGAAGAAGACATGGAAAAAGAGCAAAAAGCAAAATGCAATTTCTGAAGAAACTACGGTGTGAATGCTGTATGTTGAAAGGCTGACGCTACCCACAATGTATGCAAGAGGTGGAACATTTTAAAGTCTGAATGGTGTTTCTTGGTCAATGTATGAATGAGTAGAAAGCAGTTGAAAACGTATGAATTTGTGTCAAATTGGAAAATTATGTCAATGGGGATTGGGGAAAATTTCCTGGAAAACATTGAATATTTCAGAAATTATGAAAGTTAAGGAAATGTTGTATAGAAGCAGGGATGTCCTAATCATGCTGCACGTTTTGATGTTTGAATGAAGTTTCTATGTTGAAAAATGTGGAAGGATTAATGTGCAAAAAAATGCCACGGGAAAATAATAATAAATACGTAGAAGAACATAGGTTGCTTTCAGCATTCACACCAATAAAGGAGGAAGAGAAGGAACCATTAAAAGTAAAGAATCAGAAGCAGAAGAAGTGAACATTGAGATAATGAAGTATTAGTATACATAATAAGAACAAAGATAAAGCAATTGTTATTGGACAACTTTCACATAAATGCTGCTATTTGGCTGGTGGAAACATGGTAGCAAATTGGGTTACACTTTATTTGAAGGTAACTTAGGGTTAGGGTTAGTTAGAGTTAGGGTTAGGGTTAGAGTTAGGGTTAGGGTTAGAGTTAGAGTTAGAGTTAGGGTTAGTTAGAGTTAGGGTTCATGTGTCATGACTGTGTCATGACAGTGTCATGTCACTCTTATGTAGATACCTTCAAGTAAAGTGTTACCGCAAATTGTTCTGCTGAATTAAAACAGTACTTTAACAAGCTGACACAACCTGTGCAGCATCTTAGACAATTTTTCAGGAAGACATTTTAATGGTGAGCCAGATCATATCATAGCTACCCTGACACTCAACACTCCGTCTATGCCAACATCTGTGACAGCTATTTTCCGAAAGAGCACTGCAGATGGACAGCCAAGTGAGCAGCTCTGTCCATTTACACCCATGTTCAAATTTATGCGCCTCCGATAATCTACACGTCAAAGTGCTTGTCAGGTGAGAAATTTTCCATTCCATTTCCACATCCTCACAGCACTCTGAGGATCTGATGGATGGTGTGTAAAATAACACCGTCAGCATCCAACAGTTTCACAGTTTGGACCGAGAGAAGGTAGAAAGACGGAACTGAGGTGGGATGAAAATAGCAGGATGGGTCAAACTGTAAGAGACGGACAAACAACCGTACACATTTCTTCCCAGTTGATCTCTTTTCCCTCTCAAAACGTATGTCTTACAGGTAGAGATGTTCCAATAGCATTTTTTCCTTCCCGATACCGATTCCGATACCTGAACTATGGGCCAATACTGAGGACTGATCTGATACCAGTGTGTCATATATTTGATGATGTTTTAACAGCTGTATACTACTATCCCTATATAGATGTGATATGATTTCTATCTTTGTTAGTTAAACTCTTTGTGAAACATGAACAAACACAAACAATAAACGCCACAGAACTTTCTTTTATTATTCAGTTTGATAGTCATTCATAACGGAAAAAGAACATAAATAAACTACTTTAAAGTAGGTTTTCTTCGGGGCTACATTACGTGGTATCGGATCGGTGCATAAACAGTACTTACTGGAACTGATAGCAGCAATATAGGCAGTAACGGAGGCTTTTCTGATACTGGTATCGGAACATCTCTAGTAACAGGCAGCGATGCCTACATTTACTGAAGTAAGAAGAGGATGGTATGATATAAAGCATTTGTTTAAGTTATGTCCATGTACACAATAACAGATCACATTCAATTCTAACATACAGTACCAAAAATAGTTGATTATAGTAGTTGAATTACATTTGTAAGTATTATTTTTAATTCTTTACATTGTTCATACATTCATCTGCTGTGAATATGTGTGCCATGTTTGACCTACATTAGTTTTAATGTAACAGGTGTCAAACTGCCAGAATTTAAAAATGCAACCACTTTAAATCAATCAGGCCGGTTCTGTTTCTTAATTTTCATCTGATCACATCTGGTCACAGCTAGTCTCACATTGCCAGACCTTCCTCCACAGCGCTGAGGAGGAGGGTCTGGCTAGTCCGCACAGCATTCCGGGATGGGAGAAAAACATTTTCTGGTTTATAATTGCCATTTCTTTAAACCAATCACAATCTTATTGGGCAGCGCTAAGCACCGGACAGAGCCACGGTGCCGCTGCAAAATAGCCTCGGGAAGGAACTTGTTTTGGTGTAACGTGCACATACAAGGGAGGAGAGCTCTGGAATTAAAATGGCTGTTGAGTGTGGTGGTGTGTTGAGAATTTTACTCAGAAAAATAAAGATAAATATAATTTGATTGTCGGTTCTAGCTCGGAGGATGTTTCCCGAATCGACCAGAGTTTAGAATGTCAACACAAAGAAAGCGGAAGGTGAATGAGGGACATCCAGCAGAACCTCCTGCAGCACCGTAACAATCCTGTAAATGAAATGTCGTCGATATAGAATAGCTCACAGCCAATCATGTTGCCAAATGAACACCTATCCTGCTTCTCCAGAGTCAGAGTTAAATCTCTACTTAGCAGGCTCTGTTTTGGGGTTTTCTGTAGGTGAAGGATGTCCTGTTTGTGCTGTTATCTGATGACTAACTTGACACACCGCTGCATGCTCCTGTTTTTGAGCTCCCATGTGCAACAGAGAATGCGTCTGCCTTTAAAACAATGCAGTCTGCTACATCAATACCAATGGGCACAAAAATGACCAGAGTGAAATCATCACCCTTATGACAAAATGATCAACAACAGGACTCAAAGAAATGTTTCACTTTGTTTCACAAAGAAATTATCAGTCAAACCTGAGTGGTTTGAGCCTGTTAAACCAAAATGAAGACATAAACAAAAGCACTTATATTTGCGTATACAGTAATAATAACCATGTCTTTATATGTATTGATTTCAGTACCAGTCCATGCGGTCGGCGTCACAGTTGCAGTAGTGTTGTGGGTCCACACAGTCGCCCTGCAGGCCGCAGACACACTGCTGGCTGCCTGGATGAGCTCCGCCCCAATAAGTCTGCACACGACCGGGACCGGGACCACCGAGCCACCAGCTGAACGGGGAGCCCTCTGAAACACACACACACACACACGCACACACACACACACACACACACACACACACACACACACACACACACACACACACACACACACACACACACACACACACACACCTTAATGTACAACTACTTTCTATTGTTCAAAAACAACTCTTACAGTATATGTCATTGTCATATATGCTGTCACGCCACGTCCAATCATTTCCTACAAAGCTGACACAACATGAAGCTTGGAGAACAGCTCCATCAATTGTCTTTGAAGTCATTTTATTAAGTGTTTTTGTTAACATTCTGGTAATGAATGCAACCTTATTAGTGTCCTCTGGCTAGCTTAATAAAAAAATGAGGCATTAAAGGAAAACTAAAGTAACAGAAATCTATCTTGAGCTTGAGAGATGAAGCTTATTTTTACTGGTCAACAGTTTGTGAGACCATTACTAACAAAACTGCACAGAAGTGCAGCCTCTTGCCCCTCTTGCTTGCAGGACACAGGCATAAGTTACACAGATGCACTCTCAATGGAAATACTGTAAGCCGTATCGTGCGAGTTGGGTTGTGAGAGGGGTTGTGAGAAAATAGCTGAGTCCGGTATGGAAAGGGTCCCCATCTCTCAGCCTCCTGAGATGAATCCTGTGTTTGAAGCCGGGGGATGTTTGCTAGCTCCTACCTCTAACGCGGAATATATTGTTTTTTGGGTGGAGGGTGATAATAGTATACAGTAAAAAATGCTTTTCGCATTGTGAGAGTGGGTGGGTGGAGAGGAGTGAAAGAAGGTGATTGGAAAGGTCTCTGTTGAGTCAGCGCTTCTTTATTTTCCCAGAAAGCAGCAGGGGGTTTATAATGGAACTTCTATTCCATTCTTCCTTTTCAACCACTTTCACTATTTTCATCCATCATTTTATTACCCGGCCTCCAAAAAGTTGCTTAACCACTCAAATTCTTTGTAGTTCCACAGGAGAGAAGAACTTTGAGGATGTGTCCTTGCAATCAATAGTTATATGGATGCCCACTGGATAACTGGTTATCAAAATAAGTAATGACTTCAAATGTTTAATTGTTATCCAACTTGTAGTTGATGACTCTATTAACTGATCAATTATCTGACTGATTGTTTCAGCACTATTTCCTGCTCAAATTCACATACAGCAACAGTAAGAGTCTACAGCACAGCGGTGCTTTGAACTACATACTAACATCAGCACGCTAACATGCCAATGACAATGCTAACAAGCAGATGTTTGGCAGGTTTATGCTGATCTGACACCTTAGATTAGCGGGTTAGTATGCTAAAAGTCTCGGTCCGGATCAAACTGAACCATGGTCCGGTTCGTTTATAGTGTAAAAGCATTTTTTGGATGGTTTGGACTTTCGGACCAAATACAGGAAGCTCTGGCAGGCTATTGTCGTGTTATAGTCTTATTACACGACGATAGCCTGCCAGAGCTTCCTGTATTTGGGGAAGCTCCGAACTTAGTGTGTAGTCTACATGAGAGAGTGTGTGACGGTGAATGCGCTCAGAGCAGACAGCTGTCAGCTATCAGAGCTGAGAATAAATTAGCAGTTTATTTAAGTGGTAGTAAATGTACAGTGTAGGTTTCCGTTTGTCTCTGAATAAATGATGCAGAACAAAAGTTCCCATGTCTTGCTTCTCAACATCACAACAAAACAAAAAGAGCTGCGGCAGTAAGGGAGAGCAGCAGTTAGTTGAAAAACCTCAGACACAGAGAGAGGATACGAGAGGACGGGGAAGCCAGTCTACAAACCAATTACTTATAAGGATCAGGAGACGCAGCTCACGTATGTGATGACAACAGGACGTAGCATGAACCTTGGTCCGGACCTTGGTTTGGACTTTCAGGTGTGAAAGCCCCCTAAAATGCCTCTGGAGTAATCGAATAGACTTACAACCAATCAGAGCAACGAAACAACGTGGTTGTTCGGTCTGTTGTGAAGCAGGAAAAATGGCTGCCTCGTCACAAACTTTCTCTAATGAAAGCTGAACAGCACTAAAATGTATTTTTAGTGTTGTTCAGCTGTAATTGTACATTATATAATGTACATTAATGTGAGAAATATTCAATACAGTAACATAATCTTGATTTATATTTGGTCAGGATCGCCTAGTTTGACAGTTTTGTGAGCCTGGTGCGTTAGGCTGGAGGCAGTGTGCCAGTTACATTCGGTAACTACTGTACGTTCGATAAGCACAAACTCCTGTCAGTCACTGCCTTAAACCCGCCCCGTGTTTGGCCCGTCCAGGTCCTCCTGGCTCCCTGGTAATCTGACTGAATGTCAAGGGGCGGGACGTATCTGCCAGAGCAAATGAAACATGAGCTTGAAGATTTGTCTGGTTTCCAGGCTAGTGGATCACCAAAGTTGTCAAAATTCATCATGACAGGGGGGACAGCTAGATGAGATTCACCCTCTGGACGAAATAAATGACTGAACCAAATTCCATGGCAATCCATCCACTAGTTGTTGAGATATTTCAGTATGGACTCAAGTGGTGGACCGACCTAACGACAAACCCAGAGCCATACATGGCTTGGCATGGCTAAAAACTGGATGTTATCAAAGCTGCGCTCTATTATAGCTATGTCTCTTCACACTGAACAATGTTTTTTTCTTGTATATAGACTTGCATTAGAGTGAAAGCTGATGCATTAACTGCTACCAAGACAAATGCAATGGAACTTGATGATCAAAGTAATTCTCCCTCTGTTTCTCATACTCACCATCTCTGAGTCCATACACGCACAATTTAATGTTTTGTTCTTTCTGGTTGAGAAAGAGTCCCAGCTGAAGAGAGCCTGCTTAACCAAGCTTTCAATAACTTTTATTTAACCCCAAAGTCAATTAAGAACAAGTTCTTGTTTACAGTATTTTCTGATTTAAATGTACACATGAAGGTCATTGAGGAAAAAGGCAGGGAAAAAATGTGCTCTCTCCTGGATAAGATTAAAAGATTAAAAAGATTAAGATTGAATAGGATTATTAAAAAGTGAGATTTACTTTATTCACAAACACAGAATAAAATCAAATCAAATGTTGGGCTCCAGTAGAGTTCATGATTAAAGTTGAAAGATAAAGTAGGAAGAAACTGACTTAAGAATCCTCTATATTCTGTATTTTTTCAGAGTCTATAACAAAATTAGTCAAAATATAAATAAAACAGCAACAGGTCTATTCAATAAACAGCTACAGTTAGCAGCCGGTTAGCTTAGTTTAGCACATAGACTGGAAACAGGGGTAAACAGCTACAGTAGCCTGGCTCTGTCCAACAGTAAAATAAATCTGCCCAACAGCAGCTCTAAAGCTCAAGAATTAACGCGCCGTATTAAGATGTATTTAATCAAAGTCTAAAAACAACAATTTGCCATGTTAATGGGGGGGCAATGTGCCAAACTATTTCTTGGCTCTGAGCAGTTGCCATGCAATCAGAAGAGACTCAAGGAAGTTACTGGTCCCAGCCAAGAAACAGTCTGGCACATAGCCCTTGTAGATTAAACACACAAGATCAAATAGGTTAATTAATGAGATTTAGGTGCTGGAAGATTCTGTAAGGCCGGCCACAGACTGGATACGTCACATGAGCGTGTCAGCTGCGTCAATACTGTCAACGTTGTCTTTGCTCTAATCAAATCACTAGATATTTATGTTTAACATGAAGTATACTACTGCTTGAGTGCAGTAAATCAATGGGAAACATACATGTGTACAGACAAGGCTTGCAGCAGCGCCGCGTCAAACACGTTTTCTGGCAAAATCCAGGCAGCTGCCACGCAGCTGACATTCAACATATACGTCACGCTCACGCCACGCATCCAGTCTGTCGCCTGCCTAACCCTCCGACAGAGCCAGGCTAGCTGTTTCCCCGTTTCCAGTCTTTGTGCTAAGCGAACAGCTAATTGGCTGCTGGCTTTAGCTTGGTACACACATGAAAGCCATATTAATCTTATCATCTAAATCTCTGCCATAAAGCAAATACACAAAATGTCCAACTAAGTTAGTAGTTTAAATACCTGGGCAGGTCCTGTCCTTGCTCCCAGCTGTTCTAGGTGAGCAGCTCTATGTCTGACAGCATAAGACTACTTGTTCTTGGGGCGGTTGTGGCTCAGGTGGTAGAGCAGTTGTCTACCAATCAGTAGGTCAGTGGTTTAATCCCTGGCCCTGCAGTCCCATGTCAAAGTGTCCTTGGGCAAGACACTAAAGAATCACCCTCAACACTGTGCTATCACCTTTAACCTGAAGAGCAGGTGGCACCTAGGCCAGGTGAATGGTTTTTGTACTTGTTACGCTATATAAAAATAGTCCATTAACATTGACTTATAAAGAAATCACACAAGGCTACACTTAGCAAACCTCTCCTGAACAGGCCTTACCTGGAGTGTTGAGGAGGCGGGACTTCCTGCAGTGGTAGGACAGTTCCTGTTCGCAGTGCTCTGATTGGCTGATTGAGGCCAATAGCTGCTCCTCTTCAGTCGAGTAGTCAAACTGGACTGAATGCTGGTTTACACCTGGAGATGGCCGGACTCTAGTCACCTCTGTGTTGTTGTGCTGGATCACCATCCATGTGTTCTCCTCTGGTGTCGGATAGATAGATAGATAGATAGATAGATAGATAGATAGATAGATAGATAGATAGATAGATAGATAGATAGATAGATAGTGTGAGAGTGTGACGACAGGAGAAACATCTCCTATGTAACGAACTATGTAAATGTTAATCATTAAAGTAGTTGGGGTTCTATTTCATATAGGCTTCGCCCGCTAAGAGCTGTTGCTATTGGGTTTATCCCTCGCACATGCACAAGGCGACACGGAAACGCAGTTCCCAGCGGTCCCGCCACTGCGGCAGAGCCTGGCCTCCATCCTGCCACACTGTGTCAGAATTACAGGAGCAAACAGCCATTCAAAGCCTACTCAGTTATTCTCCACCTCCCAGCTGATTGCGCGGATTGGAGAGAGTCCTGAGTCCCACCCTTAGGGGGTTTTGTTTCAGTACTCTGATCCGAATACACATTTCGTTTGCTGACCTTGCCATGCATCCCCAGCATATATCGGGCAGCAGCCGCACTTTCGACTCTGTGAACCACGGCTTGTGAGAAAGGAAGAAATTGCTTCACACAGCGATGGGGAGGGCACAATATGCACTGCTATGGAAACAGAAACACACAGACATGCATGTGCCCGCTCTTGAAACACTGTGCTGTGTGGAAAAGCATGTTACCCACTCCTCGTCTCCTGGCTCGCATTCAGGAAGAGAGCCTGGCAGCCATTCTAGTGGCACTAGAACACACAAGTGCCCCATGGTTCCCGACTCGGGGGGACATCAACATCATGACAACTGCCATATGGCACAGGGACGCACAGGAATGTGGAGAGAGATGGGGTTTTGTGCATCCCTTAGTGAAGCGTTTGTTGAAGGGGATCAGATGACAGAAACCTGTTGTGCGTTCTCTAGCACCTTTATGGGATTTAATCCCAGTGCTCCGGGCTTGGGGGTTCCCCCTTTGAGCCTCTGGCACAAATCTCTCTCAGAATGTTGTTCCTGACAACAGCGCTCCTCATAGCCTTGATGTCAGCTAGGAGAGTGAGTGACATATGCGCACTGTCGGTCTCACCGTCCTGCATTTATATTAGAGAGGACGGGAGCGCGTCTACTTTACAGCCAAATCCTTCATTCATGCCGAAAGTCAATGTGCTATTAGATCTGGCATGCGATCGTCTCCATCCTCCTGCACCAGAGTGCCGGAAGAATGTGCTTTGCATTAATAATGATGATTTGAATCTTAATTATGGAGCACCTTCAGAATCCATGTGGCAGGGCCTCACAACGTTAAGCAGGCCAGTCATGGAAATAGCCTATAAGGTTTTTAAGCAAACAATATCATTTAGTTACATAAAAAAACCTGTACAGTGTGAGAAGGAAGAGGACCTAATCTATGCTATCTGCTTGTGGATTTTGGAGTCACAGGTGGCATTGACTACATCAGCTTTGCCCTTAACCCAATAGCAACAGCTCTTAGAGGGCGAAGCCTATACAAAATAGAACGATAGTTACGTATTGTAACTCCAGATTCTATGAGTATAGGCATAGCCCTCTAAGATACAGGCCACCTGCTTCACTAATATTGGCTGAAGAAAAATGCTGATGTTGGGAGCAGATCTCTGGTCTCGCAGCTGTAATATACAGTAACTGCGGACGTAAGAGAGGCCTGTGCAGGGCACGAAAGAAATCTTCCCGACTGTGCATGCGCGAGGGACAAACCCAATAGCAACAGCTCTTAGAGGGCCTTGCCTATACTCATAGAATCTGGAGTTACAATACGTAACTATCGTTATGATGGGAGGATGAGTGTGTGTGTGTGTGTGTGTGTGTGTGTGTGTGTGTGTGTGCGTGCGTGCGTGTGTGTCACCTGTCATGTTGCAGTAGACCAGCTGCGGTTTGATTGGTCCGCTGCCGTCCACGTCGATATAAAAATGTCCCGACGTGTTGCCGTTGTGCTTGTACGCCTCGCAGGACTGTTGGTACACAGCTGGGAGGAAAAATAATGAGATCAGCTCTACATGAATCACATCCACACCAACACATCTGCTGGAAGACGCACACACAGGAGCTGTGAAGGGGGGGGGGGGGGGGGGGGGACTACACACTGTGGAGGATCATGACTGCTGCCACCACCGCATCGCCATCTCATCACCAGAGTCAAGACAATCATCTGAAGTTTTATTTTTCTGCAGCAGCGTCCCATAAAGTGAAGATGAATCCAACTGGAGAGGACAATAATGACTGATGGGAGTACAAAGACTCAATAAATAAAACATCAGACCTTTGTACCTTGTATGGCAGCCTCAGCCACAGTGTATGAATGTGTGTGAATGGTGGATGGTTCCTATGTTAAAGACTAGAAAAGCGCTATATAAATATAGTCCATTAGGCCTGTGTCCGTGGCGTGTCACACCACGTTTTTATTTTTCGGCTCCCATGTTAACAGGTTAGAGCTTGCACGCTGCCTGCGTGACACGCACGTCTCAGGCCCGAAAATGCATGCATGCTAGAAATAGAACCGAAGCAACACGTAAGCGTGTTGGAAGCGTCTCCAGGCAAAATAGAATACGAAAATATGTTTATATGTCATTTTGAAACAAATACATTTAATAAATGACATGATTAGTGCAGTATTATCAGGAAAATGTACTTAAATTGTTAAAAGTAACAGTACTCAATGCAGAAAAATCCTCACATTTGAGCAAGTGGAAAAAATGTAAATTTCATGTGTTTTGTGTGCAAAAATCTTAAATTGTAAAGTAACTAAAGCTGTCAGATGAATGTAGTGGAGTAGAAGTAGAAAGTAGCATGAAAAGAAAAGAATCTAGTACAAGCATCTCAAATGTGTACTTATGTACAGTACTTGAGTAAATGTACTTAGTTACATTCCACCACTGCAAAAAGATTCAATAATAATGTAACCTACTTCACTGGAAAGAGAGGATGTGCAGATATCAAATATAGCTCACAGGGGGTTGTCTTCTTAAAGGCTGATTCCAGTTTATGAAAATGTGGGTTTTATTTTTTCACAATTTCACAGAAATTGCTGAGATCTGACATCACTAAAACTAAATCCAATAAAGCGATGTTGCCTCCTGCTCAGATCTCGTTAAAGGTGCTCTAAGCGATGTCACGCTACAACATTTGTTGTCATATACAGCAAACATCTCCTCACTATCTGCTAGCTGCCTGTCCCCTGAACACACTGTAAAAAACATCTCCTCACTATCTGCTAGCTGTCTGTCCCCTGAACACACTGTAAAAAAATGCGGTCTCTGTAGACAGCCCAGGCTCCACAAACGCCAACAAAAACAAACTGGCGAACCTGCACCACGAAACATAACATACAGTGTAACAAATGCAAGTAATGTTGTGCCCTAAACATTAATATTATGTCCTTATTTCAGCCTAACAAATGGCAGGCAACACTACTATGAGTCAGTTTGGTCATTGGCTGTGTTGAATGTTTTGTGTGATTCTTGTTCAATGTTTTTATCGCATCGTGTATGAAGCACTTGCCATTTAAAGTGTGCCATACAAATACACTTGCATTTAATAAATAATACACTTTTGTTCAATGTGTTTATGTGTTTTAATGGGTTTGTACCACAGAATGGTTTATCTGACTTCATGTTATGTCTCTGTTTGCCCTGCCTGAGTTTAAATTATGCAGGAGAAAAAAAAGAAATCTTAATTATTCAGTTCGACACACTGCCTTATTCCAAATGCTTATTTCATTGTTCCCGTCTCACCTCTCTCCCTGTCCGTCTGTCTCCCTGTCCGTCTGTCTGTTAGTATGTGTGTCTCTCTATCTGTCTGTTTGTCTGTCTGTTAGTATGTGTGTCTCTCTATCTGTCTGTCTGTTAGTATATGTGTCTCTCTATCTGTCTGTCTGTCTGTCTGTCTGTCTGCCTGTCTATCTGTCTGTCTGTCTGTCTGTCTGTCTGTCTGTCTATCTGTCTGTCTGTCTGTCTGTCTGTCTTTCTGCCTGTGTGTCTGTCTGTCTGTCTGTCTCCATGTCTGTCTGTCTGTCTGTCTGTCTGTCTGTCTGTCTGCCTGTCTGTCTTTCTGCCTGTGTGTCTCCGTGTCTGTCTGTCTGTCTGTCTGTCTGTCTGCCTGTCTGTCTTTCTGCCTGTGTGTCTCCATGTCTGTCTGTCTGTCTGTGCAGATGTTTGACTTACAGCTGTGGCAGGTGGCTCCGCTGTAGCCGCTCTCAGAGCAGTTACAGTGGAAGCTGGTCCAGGACTGACTGCAGCGGCCGCCATGTTCACAACGACTGGGAGAACACCTGACAGAGACAGAGATCAAGCACAATTTGAATATATTTTACTAACGTTTAGGGCTGATTTATTTGCTTGTTACGGCAACTTAACATTTTGGAAACAATTCTACTGCATCAAACTGTGTCCTACAACACCCCACAAATATAGGATTAAAACACCACATGTTTGAAACACATATACAGGAAAACATAACATTTACATATAGAAAAGGCAGTGAAAAATTGTGACACGACAAAGCTCCCCCTAAAAGGCACAGCAACCACACAAAGTGGATGAGGTGATTGATCGCGGAGGCAAAGCCGTCGCCATTGGAAACACTGTCACGCCTATCCATTTAGAAAGAGCAAAATGGGGAAAGTCCAACTCGACCTTTCAAAAACATAAAACTACTTCATTAAACTAAATGAGCCTCTCTTGAAATGCAGCTTCCCATTTCACGGAGAGAAAGGTTATTTAGCAATAGAATGCCTTTCATTTTTTCACATTAGTTTTTGTGTTCATGAAGTTGTGGGAGGTTGATGGAAAAATAACCTTTCTTATGTTGAATGGAAAATGATTTCTAATCTGCAGAATATTCATTTTGTAACACCTTTCACCTTTCCCCAGAGAGATCAAAAGAATCATTTCATTACAACAACAACAATTCACTATTCACACGGTCCACACAGACGATTCTGGTTTCCTTGCCCTAGCCATTTTTGTCGTCTTCTTCTTGTGTTTGGTTTCTTCTTCTACTGTCTGTTTGTATACAGTGCGCAAGCTTTATGCGCATGCGCCGCCTCTTCTTCTCCATTTTTGGTGAATTTCTGTAGCAGAAACAGTGCCATCTATAGGCCTGGAATATGAAGTAGTGTGTTGAGTCTACAATTGGATAGTCCTTCAACCAATCAGACCAACGATCCGGGTGACGTAGCAGCAACATCACCGGGTTGCTGCGCTTCGGTGGCCATCATGTTGAATGTAAACAAGAAGCTGCTTGACATCGTGTAAAGCCCGCCTCAACGGTTGTAATTGGTGCCTCGATTTGGAGAAATTGGAAATGGGCTTGAATGGGCTCTTGGCCAGACTGACTTGCAGAGCAAATCTCAAATTTGCCAGAAGTTTGTCAGGGTTTTCCCAGGCTAACAAAGATCGGTCATACAGTTTTAAATGAAATGTCAGTTAGCACTGTGTTAACTCTCTATACACTATATAGTATGTCAATCATGTCTCTGTTGCCTAGTTTTACATTTGGCATTAAAGTTGTTTTTGACCCTTACATTGCGTTGTTGACACAAATAGTTTTGACTTTTTTGAAAGCTCTATAAGTTATCCAATGTAATAATGTAAACTCACTTTTTCTTACATTTGTATCTATAAGGATACACTAAATATAATACAACCTCAGTATAACACAATGTATCTCAACAGCACCACGGACTGCAGCTTCCAAAATAACAATCAGTGGATCATGTAAATCTAAAACAGTTTAAGAGGTTTAGCTAAAGGTGGGCATACATGTAACAAACTGGCAACAGGCAGTATATGTGCACTGTATTATATCATAACTGTAACAGGACTTACAATGATACAATCTGTCCATGTTCTATGAGTTCATTAGTCTGTTACTTCTGGGTAATAGTCAAAAGTTTTCATAGGGACTATTTATTTGGTAGAAGGTAGGTAGCAAAACTATAGGTATGTAGATGTGTCTGTGTCTCTGGTGAGAGACACAAAGACATCCTGTGACCTCATTCTGCTGAGAAAAAGACAGAGAGAGGACGACAGAAGACGATGAGTAACAGTGTTTTTATCCACACTGGTTGCTTTCCATCTATTGCGAGACCGGCTGGCATCTTGAGACAAACACACACACACACACACACACACACACACACACACACACACACACACACACACACACACACACACACACACACACACACACACACACACACACACACACACACACACACACAACACAATTGTGAAGCTTGGCGGTATGTTTTTATTCTGTCATTATATTCCTAAATAGTTTAGAGAGTTTTAGAGAGTATGTTTAATTATTAATTAATGTATGTGACAGTGTTGTGTGTGTTTGTGTGTGTGTGTGTGTGTGTGTGTGTGTGTGTGTGTGTGTGTGTGTGTGTGTTTGCCCAAACCCTGGCAGGAATATTGAAGAGAAAATAGATGACTGTGCAGAATCTGCAGCCTCCCCTTTTATTTAGATATAAGCTCTGACTCAGCAGCCTTACCTCCAGTTATCTCTACACTGCTTTAATCTAAGAGTACGCTGAAGCCTTCCAGATAAAACACAGCTTTTTACTTTAAATTCACACTGCTTGGTTCTTTTATTATATATATATATATATATATATATATATATATATATATATATATATATATATATATATATATATATATATATATATATATATATATATATAGTCAGTGTGTGTGTGTGTGTGTGTGTGTGTGTGTGTGTGTGTGTATGTGTCAGGGCTATAATGTAATCAAATCAGTCTGGCAGTAGTGACACCTGGGGGCTGTTTCACAAAAGTAGAATATATAAATCCAGGATAAGCGATAAAGCGAGACTTGACCAAGTCTAATCTGTTCAGCCTGGCTTGGTGCGTTTCACGACGGCCAAGCCAGGCTGAGAAGGAGCGACTAGGTTGAGCCAGGCTGAAGTAATTCGGATAGATGCGCGTTCACGGATTTCCTTAACAGACCGCAAAGTCAATCACAGATTTACTGATGCTACAATGGAGAATACGCATTGTTCATACTGTCACTGCCCAATGTGAGTCGCGTGGTGATTTGAGTCGTACATGCGTCACTTTGTGACGAGTGCAGATGTGAGTTGCGCTTGCATCACTTTGCGAAAAGTAGCCTACAAGATGCTAACGGCGTGCTAAAACGTATTTGAAATGACTGCTGGCTACAGGTTAACAATCAAACATAACAAAGGCTGTTACTTGAGTGGCGTTTTGAGCTAACGTTAGCAGTCAAACAGGCTGTGACTTGAATTTGTTCTCTTAATACATACATGCTTGAATGGTGCTTTGAGCTAACGTTAGCAATCAAACAATCATAGATAGCTAAAACGTTTTTGAAATGATTTCCATCTTCTGTTATTGTTTGTAAAGAGAAAAGTATATTGTTTTATGGATTTCACATTACATTACATTACATTACATGTCACTTAGCTGACGCTTTTATCCAAAGCGACTTACAATTAAGTGCTTTCAGCTGTGAAGGTACAAACTCCAGACAACAAGTAGTAAGTGCAAGTACATAGCTTTAAGTAAGCAAAGCTACAAAGAGACATATGAAAGTGCACGTTCAAGATTTTTTTTTATTATTATCCAAGGTGTAGTCGGAAGAGATGTGTTTTTAGCCTTTGGCGGAATGTGTGTAGGCTTTCGGCCATCCTGAGATCGGTGGGGAGCTCGTTCCACCATTTGGGAGCCAGGACAGTGAACAGTCGGGATATTGTTGAGTGATTAGTTCTCCCTCGCTGTGAGGGAGCAGCAAGCAGTTTGGCTGATGCAAAGCGAAGTGGGCGGGTTGGGGTATATGGTTTGACCATGTCCTGGATGTAAGCTGGGGCTGATCCATTCGTGGCCCTGTATTTAAGTACTAGTGTCTTGAAGCGGATGCAGGCAGCAACTGGTAACCAGTGAAGAGAGCGGAGGAGCGGTGTAGTGTGAGAGAACTTGGGGAGGTTGAAGACAAGCTGAGCTGCTGCGTTCTGAATGAGCTGCAGGGGTCGGATGGCACATGCTGGCAAGCCAATCAGGAGGGAGTTGCAGTAGTCTAGACGTAAGATGACTAGAGTAGGGCTGAAAACCTGACTGCAATGAAGAAGCGTTTAGCTGTCTCATTTCATTAGTTGTTCTGGTTGCTAGTTGCTGTAATACTCCCTTGAGGACTTGGTGTTGACATTTACATGGCCATTAAACATTTAGTTCAGCAAATAGTAGTCTCACTTTGCCAGACGTATCTCGACAGTGTTGTGGAGTAACGTCTGGTACACCACACATGCATTCTATGATAGGAGAAAAAAAACTCTGGGTTGTTTTCCTTTCTTTAAACCAATCACAATTGTCTTGGGCGGCGCTAAGCTCCGGACACAGCAATGGTGGCTTTGCAAAATAGTTTCAGGAAGAAACTTGGCTAGGCTTTATCCTGGGAATGTACATCAGTTGATCCAGAACAGGCAAATAAAGACTCCAATGTTCTGTGAGGTTATTATTTTATTGTGTTTTATTACTATATTTAGTAGATTATGACAGATATATTGCCTACAGTCTGTGATCATTCTGATCAACGTTTATTTATGGGAGAAACATTTTACAGGGGTCAATTTCAACTAAATATTAGACACATAGCAGTTGGAGTGTTGTGCGTGAACGAGTTCAAAAGAACGCGTTCATTGAACACGCTCATTTTTTCGTGAACGTTGAACTGAACGCAACACATTTTTTAATAAAGAACTTGAACGTGAATTAGTTCACATTATGTGTCATGAACGGCAGACATCACTGTAAATGAACGTTGGAATTTGTTTTCCATTGAAAACTGAGTGACATCTGTTTTCTCTTTTGAAACGCAACGAGAGAAAGTTCCTCCCTCCTGTATTCTCGCTGGTGCCGCTTAAATCATGTATCACCAGACAGAAATGGTTTTGACATTGTGTGCGCAATGCATTGCGGGCAACGTAGTGTCCGGCTGAGAATAGTTGAATAGCATACTGGCTTCCGCACAACGTTACCCGTGATGAATTGCAGCAGAGCGGGGTAGGCATAGCAACGCCGCGTAGCAGGCAACGACGAGAGCGCGGAGGGCTAGAGGAGCGAGAGAGAGAGAGAGACAGACCAAAGACGAGAGTGAGAGAAAGCGCTGCAATTTAAAAAGAAATGGCTAGTGGAAGTGATGGCACGGACACGGACACCGATTCTCCTTATGAACATTTAAAACAATTTTACACTCTTGCAAACCAAGACCCCGACGGCAAAAATCTTACCTTTCTGTGTAAGATATGTCCACCTGCCCAGCAAAAACAAGTTAGGACATCAACAACGTCCTTCTCGAATTTGAAACGGCACATTGAGTTAAAACATCCATCCAGTGTAAATGCATATATGCACGCCCTCGAGGGTCATAAGGGAGGAAAGGGAAAAAAGACCCCCTGCCAACCCCAAACGCAAATGACACTGCCAGCAGCCTTCAAGAGGTCCGTGGTGGTCTCACAGGAGCAAGTAGATAAACTGACTATCGACTACATTGTGGAAGATTTACAACCTCTAAGCAAAGTTGAGAAACCCTCGTTCATCAGACTAGTGACAGGTTTGCAACCAACCAGACATGTGCCTTCAAGAAAGCAAGTGCAGGGACTACTGAATAGAGAATTTGAGGAGGTTATCAATAAATTAAAAAGTGAACTTGCCGAGCTTGATTTTGTTTGCACAACAGCTGATTGCTGGTCAGCTGTCAACAAGGGATTCATGGGCATTACAGTTCATTGGCTTGACAAACATGATCCATCACACAGGAAATCAGCTGCACTTGCATGCCGTCGTGTCAGGGGGTCACACACATATGATGTACTGGCAAAAGTACTGGCAGAGGTGTACAAGGAATTTAAAATCCAGAACAAAATTGTGTGCACAGTGACAGACAATGCCTCAAATTTTGTTAAGGCATTTAACTGTTTTGGAGAGGGTGTTGCTATTACAGCTGCGGCTGCAGCTGCTGATGAAACAGTGGAAGAGGCTTCTGTCCAGGCAATTGACAGTTTGGATGATGGTGATGGTGATGAAGATGATGATCATGGGCTTGAGCCAGCACCCCTCTCAGCGTTAGAGGATCCCTGCCTCCCCCCTCACAGAAGGTGCATGGCCCACACCTTAAATCTTGTTGCTGCCGACACAAAGAATGTAACTGACAGGCAGTACAACACACTGGCGAGGCCTGTGTTTTCCAAAGCATGCGCTCTGTGGAACAGAGTTAAACGGAGCTCAAAAGCCTCAGATTTGGTTGAGGAAAAGCTAAAGATTGGCTTTGTCACTCCAAATAACACACGATGGAACTCAATGTTCCTCTCCATGCAGCGCCTGAGTCACATAGCCACATTGACTCCACAGGCCAGCGACCTGATAGCGCCAGGTGATCCAGCTCCTGAATATGACAGGCTGCTTCTGCACAACGTCTGTGATGAGTTTGGCCTTTGGCGGTTTTCCCCACAGGAGATTGATTTCATCCATAACTTTGTGAGTGTGATGCATCCCTTAGCCGCTGCACTAAACATTCTTCAAGGGGAGAAAAACACATTCCTTGGGTACCTGGTGCCTACAATTGTGCAGCTGAAAAATGACTTGAGAGGGCTGCTGGATGAGAGCTCAAAGCCTACAGCTACAGAAGGTCTGGCTGCATGTCGTCCTCTCATCCAAACCATGATTCAGGCAATCTGCAAAAGATTGGATGACAGGCTTGAAGAAAAAGAGAACATCCTGGCAGCTGTACTACTCCCAATGTTCAAGTTGGACTGGGTGTCGGATGACATTCAGCGCTTGCAGTACAGAGTGATGCTGAAGCAAGAAGTGCAATCTATCTCTGTGGTGGAGTCTGAACAAGCCCAAACCTCTGCAACAGAGAGAAAAAGCAGTGCTTCCTCCTTTTTTAAATTCAGTCGAACCCAGTAACAGTCACCATGTCCGAGGTGGACATGTACCTGGATGCCCCAACTGCTGACAACTTCAATGAGTACACAGTCCTACCCAAGCTGAAAAAGCTGTTTGTGAAGTACATCACAGCAATCCCGTCAAGTGCTCCAGTGGAGAGGCTGTTCAGCACTGGTGGCCAGATATTTAGGCCCAGGAGAAACCGATTGGGAGATGCCAACTTCGAAAAACAGTTGGTGTTGAATGCAAACAAAAAACTCTTTGGACTGACCTGAGGGGAGAAAGAAGTATCCAGGGGGTGGGGTTCAGTTTTCAGTTCACACTAGTGTAACCATGTTCCTGTAGATCATGTCCCCAGCACTGAATTGAAAAGGTCACCAACTACTGTATGAAAGTTGAAGTTACCTACCTAAAGTTGCATAAAGTTCCATCTTACACAAAGTTACATCTTAAAAATCACTGTATCAACCATAAAGATACGCAGTTTCCTTAAAAATAAAGTTTTTTGTGCCTTTGAGTTTTGCCTTCATTACCTTCATTCAAGAGTTTTGCTCATTTCATACACACACATATGTATATATAATATCATATATATCAAATAATATATACATATTTCATATTATATATTCTTTTTTTAATTAAATGCTGGTAGATTTCATTGCACTAAGTATAGAACTGGTCTACCTTGTCTGTACTGCTGCAAGTTTCATCACCTGGTAAGAAACCCACAATTGCAGTGTCATGAGCAAATGTCTACAATGAGCAGCTTCAAAGAACGTATAGTGATTTCTAGCTCGTAGTGTGAAAAAAAGTATTTATTTGAATATCTCACGAAAAAAGTAAAATGAACTGAACTTTGAACTAGTTCAGAATTAAAATTGTGAACTTTGAACGTGAACTGTTCACTTTGAGCATGTATGAACTGAACTTGAACTAGTTCAGAAAAGCTGTGAACTGGCACAACACTGGTTGGAGGTTACTGCACTTCAATATAAACACAATACCAGGAGTGGGGTTCGAACCCACGAGGACTTATGCCCATTGGATCTTAAGTCCAACGCCTTAACCACTCGGCCATCCTGGTACAGGTTATGTCAATTAAGTGTATCTTTACAAGCATTCCATGTTTTGGTTTTTTTAAGTGTATCTTTACTACGCATTCCATGTCCGTTACTAGTGATGGTCAAATGAACCTTTGCAAACCACTGTCTTTATTTTCTGAGCTCACTAGATGGCGCTCTCTGTTCAAAGAAAAAGGTTAAAGGAATGGCAATTCAGTGTGTTTTCAACCCTTTGTTGAACAGAGAGCGCCATCTAGTGAGCTCAGAAAATGAAGTCAGTGGTTCACGAAGCTTCATTTGACCATCACTACCTGTTACATTCAAGCCATTGCCAAATGAGTTGCTACAAAGCTAATTAAGACTCTCAGCTCCACACAACTCTCTGTGTTTCTCACTATGGTTGTGTTAAGAAATTGGGGCCATCCAGCGACTTTCCCGCACAGAGACTCGAGTGAAGATAATGACCTCTTCTGAAGAGTCCATCAGGTTTTTTTAATCCTCCGTGCCCTCCTTGGCTACTAGCAACTGTGTGGAGGAGGGGTGGGGATGAAGCGCTGTCACGGAAGGCTTGTGTCATGTCGAAGCGCCAACAGTTTTGTTGTCATTAATTACAATTCCTCATGGGGGCAACAGAAACTACGCACTACAGTTTTAAAGTTAAACGATTGGTTTAAAGAAATGCTAAAAAACCAGAGCACATTTTTCTCCAATCCCAGAATGCTGTGTGGACTTGCAGTGCCCAGATAACATCTAAACTTTGTTCTTTGTCAGCCAAAGACAGATACAGGCACCTGTATCTGCACCTGTCCGGCGAACGTCCGCTTTGGGTACACTTTGAGTCTGCCGCGGTGTCCGCATACGGGTACTCTACAGGTCACTACAGGTGAGTTCAAGTTGTCATCACTGATTGGATCAGCTTTAACTTTTTCTCTCTCATGTAACAGTGTTACTATCCAAAGCTTTTACCAGGAGTGGGATTTGAACCCACGAGGACATCAATCCATTGCATCTTGAGTGCAACGCCTTAACCACTCGGCCATCCTGGTGATATTGCTGACTGTTTTCTGCGACAAGCTCCAGCACAACCAGTCGCTCATCTCTTTTCCATCTCTGTTTCTGAAATGAAGCTGCCTTTATATGTGGTTGGACCTGACTGCAATGAAGAAGCGTTTAGCTGTCTCATTTCATTAGTTGTTCTGGTTGCTAGTTGCTGTAATACTCCCTTGAGGACTTGGTGTTGACATTTACATGGCCATTAAACATTTAGTTCAGCAAATAGTAGTCTCACTTTGCCAGACGTATCTCGACAGTGTTGTGGAGTAACGTCTGGTACACCACACATGCATTCTATGATAGGAGAAAAAAAACTCTGGGTTGTTTTCCTTTCTTTAAACCAATAACAATTGTCTTGGGCGGCGCTAAGCTCCGGACACAGCAATGGTGGCTTTGCAAAATAGTTTCAGGAAGAAACTTGGCTAGGCTTTATCCTGGGAATGTACATCAGTTGATCCAGAACAGGCAAATAAAGACTCCAATGTTCTGTGAGGTTATTATTTTATTGTGTTTTATTACTATATTTAGTAGATTATGACAGATATATTGCCTACAGTCTGTGATCATTCTGATCAACGTTTATTTATGGGAGAAACATTTTACAGGGGTCAATTTCAACTAAATATTAGACACATAGCAGTTGGAGGTTACTGCACTTCAATATTAACACAATACCAGGAGTGGGGTTCGAACCCACGAGGACTTTTGCCCATTGGATCTTAAGTCCAACGCCTTAACCACTCGGCCATCCTGGTACAGGTTATATCAATTAAGTGTATCTTTACAAGCATTCCATGTTTTGTTTTTTTTGCTTTATTCACTACATTGATGGCGGAGAGAGCGGAGTTCGCTTCCAGGGGAACACTAAAGTCTTTCAGCCAGGAAGTGCGTGTTCTTTAGGAGTGTTTTAATCCAAACCAGGATCTTTTTTTTCTTTTTTGTTAATCTTAATCTTAATCTTTTTTCTTTCTTAATCTAAAATTGCACATGCTCATTAAACGGTTTACGGCATAACGTGTCATACTGAAATTTGTGGATACGTCCCCTTCTAACACAGAAGGCGGCTCAGGTTCTGGTTCAGGCTCTAGTCTAGGGCTGCAGATATCGATTCTTTTTGTAATCGATTGATTAATCGATTAATTGGATTTTTTTTTTTTTGCGTTTGTTATCGGTCACTGTCCCGTATACGACCCACCTCCGCTCAAAAAGGACGCTGAATACACTTTGTTATAACTTTTACACATTAAATCTTCACAATATATGGCCATGCGATACAACATTTGAAAGCTTACCCTCTCAAGATTCAATTAAGCCCACACACAAAGCATAAGGTGATTTATAGCAGTTATAAAACTGTTATAAAGTTAAAGAAAATAAATGAATTCAGAATTACACTGCACAGCTGGTGTGTGTGCATTCATACCTTTTTGAGTGTCCCTTTATCCACAGAGGTGATATAATCCCAAAAACTTTGTTTTCATAAATCCACAAGAGTCCAAGGAAATGAAATATCTTAGCAATTTAATCCAAAACGAGTTATTCGCCTCAAAATCTTAAAGTTTATGAACCCAGAGTACATTCCCAGGATAAAGCCTAGCCAAGTTTCTTCCTGAAACTATTTTGCAAAGCCACCGTTGCTGTGTCCGGAGCTTAGCGCCGCCCAAGACAATTGTGATTGGTTTAAAGAAAGGAAAACAACCCAGAGTTTTTTTTCTCCTATCATAGAATGCATGTGTGGTGTACCAGACGTTACTCCACAACACTGTCGAGATACGTCTGGCAAAGTGAGACTACTATTTGCTGAACTAAATGTTTAATGTCCATGTAAATGTCAACACCAAGTCCTCAAGGGAGTATTACAGCAACTAGCAACCAGAACAACTAATGAAATGAGACAGCTAAACGCTTCTTCATTGCAGTCAGGTCCAACCACATATAAAGGCAGCTTCATTTCAGAAACAGAGATGGAAAAGAGATGAGCGACTGGTTGTGCTGGATCTTGTCGCAGAAAACAGTCAGCAATATCACCAGGATGGCCGAGTGGTTAAGGCGTTGCACTCAAGATGCAATGGATTGATGTCCTCGTGGGTTCAAATCCCACTCCTGGTAAAAGCTTTGGATAGTAACACTGTTACATGAAAGAGAAAAAGTTAAAGCTGATCCAATCATCTGTAGTGATGACAACTTGAACTCACCTGTATCTGTCTTTGGCTGACAAAGAACAAAGTTTAGATGTTATCTGGGCACTGCAAGTCCACACAGCATTCTGGGATTGGAGAAAAATGTGCTCTGGTTTATTAGTTGGTTCTTTAAACCAATCACAATCGTCTTGGGTGGAGTCACGGTGCCTCTGCAAAATAGCCTCAGTGATAATTAGTTTTTTCCTGCCATTTTTCAGAACAACCGCAGAGAACTGGAACACTTTAAAACTGTAGTGCGTAGTTTCTGTTGCCCCCATGAGGAATTGTAATTAATGACAACAAAACTGTTGGCGCTTCGACATGAAACAAGCCTTCCGTGACAGCGCTTCATCCCCACCCCTCCTCCACACAGTTGCTAGTAGCCAAGGAGGGCACGGAGGATTAAAAAAACCTGATGGACTCTTCAGAAGAGGTAATTATCTTCACTCAAGTCTCTGTGCGGGAAAGTCGCTGGATGGCCCCAATTTCTTAACACAACCATAGTGAGAAACACAGAGAGTTGTGTGGAGCTGAGAGTCTTAATTAGCTTTGTAGCAACTCATTTGGCAATGGCTTGAATGTAACAGGTAGTGATGGTCAAATGAAGCTTCGTGAACCACTGTCTTTATTTTCTGAGCTCACTAGATGGCGCTCTCTGTTCAACAAAGGGTTGAAAACACACTGAATTGCCATTCCTTTAACCTTTTTCTTTGAACAGAGAGCGCCATCTAGTGAGCTCAGAAAATAAAGACAGTGGTTTGCAAAGGTTCATTTGACCATCACTAGTAACGGGCGTTCAGTATTTAAAAAAAGTTATTAAAGCTTTAATGGCTGACAAGGTTGTTTCCCTCATTCCCCCGGTTATTCACCTCTTGCAATGAGAAGAACTGAAGTAAATTAGATCTGACTGTCGATTCACTCCAACCCCTGCTACAAGACGGATGGGTCAAGTCTATTAAATGCATGGCTGCTCTTATATTGTAGTCATTGAATGAGGTCGAATTGCTATTACGTCTGCTCAAAGACACATTAACACAGAGTTAAAACCCTGCTCTGAGGTAAGAGAAGCGTATGGAAGCTGCGTCTGTAATTCCATTTTCCTTTCAACTTTATATCCCATGATCCCCAAATTTAATCAACAGAGTTACAATGAGAGCATACAGTGGGAGCCATGATTTGTCTCTCGTTCTGTTCCACTGCAGATCTGTGCAAGAACTGAATTATGCTGGATAATAATCTAATAAATGTAGGGGGATATTTAATTAAACCCACTGGTGCAGATTCTGCTTCTCTGGTGTGTGTAGCTGTATTCAAATATATATAAATACATATATATATATATATATATATATATATATATATATATATACAAATATTATTATATATATATATTAGTGCTATCAAACGATTAAAATATTTAATCGCAATTAATCGCATTAATGTCATAGTTAACTCACGATTAATTGCAATTATACCATGGTCTGGGTGAATACTCGATTCTGATTGGCTGCTGGGTATCCATAAAAAAGTGATATAGGACACCTAGTAAAGGAGTTCCGGTGAAACTGACTGTTTACTGTTAAATCAATAACTAAATCAGTGCACTACATTAAATCAAAAGGGAAATGTGGATCTGTTATTTCCAACTCGTCCTCTGAACACCACAGGATGGCGCTAACACACACGCTGCAAGAAGTAAGTTATATTTCCCCTCTGGACTGACTTTGTTTCACAGAGAATAACGTTATCTCACATCACGTTCACTGTTCAGGTCGCTACTTCAGACTGCGCTGCTGCAGCCGACAGTAACGTTACACATCGCGGATCAAATTGTTCGTAAAAGTCATATTGTTTTGGGGACAATGACATGGCTGGATAGCTAGCTTGTCTTGTTTAACATACTGTCAAATTATTTTAACTGATTGCCAACTGTACACAATGTTATTGACTTTGGATCTTGCTAGCATAGCGTTAGCCTTCTGGCTCGTAGCGGAGCTGAAGGGTTCTATCAGCTGAGCGGACTATAAATATCTCCGGTTGCTAAGGGTGGCAATGTCTTATCCAAGGTCTTTCCTATTTCCTGGAGGAGTGAACAACGTTTGCATTGCATAAGAACCTGATGGATGGGAATGATTGTTCCAGATATTAGTCAAACTGTCAGGCGTAACCAGGGAAACAGAGTTATTGTTTGTAAAGACTTTAGATTTCAATTGTAAAACTATTTAAAATGTGAAATAAAGTTTTAAAAATATGTTATTTGGCAAGTGACCATGGTATAAGCGGGTTAATGCCCTTCGAGGTGTCCATTGTCAGGTATTAATGGACTTCGACTGCGCGTTGGACGGTTCACGCCTCGCCGTCGTCCATTAATACCTGACAATGGACACCAAGTCGGGCATTAACCCTTACTTAATCGCACATTTTTATCTATTCTAAATGTCCCTTGATTTCTTTTTGTCCCATTATATTTTCTCATTTTAATGCTCTTATAAACATGGAAAAGTGCTTGGCTTGCTTTGTGCAGATGTTTTTATTGAAAAACAACATTGGCATATACGTAGTGTTCAATTTCACACTAACATTCAGACTTGGAGCTAATAATCTGTCACACAATGTACATACCTGCAAACTCAGAAGGGCAGAAAAAGGTGACACATAAGCTGCAGCCAGGGGCTTTTCAAAGAAGACGCTGCCATTATCTTGATAGTGATTGGCCAAATGACTCGCGTGACATATCACTGTGTTTCTGTTAAGTTACTGCTAAGGTAGACAACAATTCCTGTTATCTATGATACGCTTTAAAGCCTCCAACTAACAAAACGGCTGGATGCTTTTATTTTGAAAACCCTGGAACGGATGCTACGTTCCGTTTGAGCTAGCAAAGCCTCTAGTGGTACAGAAAACAATATTTAACACCACTTCTTACTTTACTCAACCACAAAGTACTGAACAATCCTAAAAACAAGTAGTAAAAGTATAAACATGTTTAAACACGATGTTACATATTAAGCAGAAGCTCTAAACTATCGTGTAGTTCTCTTAAAGGAACACGTCGACTTATTGGGACATTAGCTTATTCACCGTAACCCCGACAGTTAGACAAGTCAATACATAACCTTCTCATCTCCGTGCGTGTTGTAACTCTGTCTGACGGCTCCACCATTAGCTTAGCCTAGCACAGATCCTTTTGATAAAGCTTATAGTTAGGGAGTGAGGAGTTGCAGCATCTGCCTAGCCCGGCCCACCTGCTTCTCTGTCCCAGAAATGCTTGTTACTAACCTAGCCCTGGGAGCTTGCTCCCCGGAGTCTTTCTGTTCCTCTTCACCCAGGATGAAATCCTGGGATTAGGATGGCAACAAAATCATGGTTCCAGATGTTGCCGTGGTTCTGCTGAAATTCCCTGCTATGCGGTGCTGCTCCCTGCACTACTACAACCACTATTTCTAGTCACTGTTTATTTACTATACTGTGATGCACCTCAACGGTACGTCAGACACCACCTACCAAGAGCCTGTCTGTCCGAGGTTTCTTCCTAAAAGGGAGTTTTTCCTCGCCACTGTTGCACTAGTGCTTGCTTTTGGGGGATTTGTTGGGTTTTTGTAAATTATAGAGTGTGGTCTAGACCTACTCTATCTGTAAAGTGTCTTGAGATAACTCCTGTTATGAATTGATACTATAAATAAAATTGAATTGAATTGAATTAGGTAACCGGCTCCAACTAGCCTACTGCTCCGAGTAAGTGACAAAATAACGGCAACATGTTCCTATTTACATGTTGTCATTTGTAGTCACAGCGTGTACAAATAACAAGGTCACATGAGACACAGCCATCTTCTAACCGTATATAAACTACGAACTATATTCTCGGAAAGGCGAAGCATTGCTACTTCTGCTACTTGGGCAGAGTCATATGCTTGTAGCACCTGAGAAGCCGAGAGCAGAGTAGCAATGCTTCACCTTAATGAGAATATAGTTCCCAGTTTATATACGTTTATTATTAACAGACATTCATGGTCCCCAGACGGGGATTGATTTTGATTTTGGTGATCCCCTAACTAATTTTCTAGGACCACCATGTAGGATTGGGCATCGAGAACCAGTTCCAACTTGGAATTGTTTCAAAAATTATGATTTCAATGGAATTGTTTGTTTATTGGAATTGTTCGGAAAATTTGGTTTTGAATTCGCTCATCGGTTCCAAATTTAACATGCGCAAGCAGGGCATGAAATTAACACCCGCCCACCCGCCAAAAGTGGGTGAATTTTGCAATTGGCGGGTAACACTGTCAATCTACTTGCCACATTGGTATAATGAATCACTCAATGAGAATTGAGTGATTCAGACGCGCAACTATTGGTAAACAGGGTACGCGGTTGCTTACGGGCCCAGACCAATCAGGGGCCTGCATTACTGGAAGACATTGATTGACAGCCGGGGCCCCCTATCGCATTTGCATTACTCGCGACAATCCCAGCAGTCCCACGTGCAGCCACTGACCAAGCGGTAGTGAGAACGGGTAAAATTAATTTCCTTGTTTCTGATAACGAAGACAAGACGTGTGTGACTCGAACATTTCACATTTACCAACAAAACGTACAGCGTGCAAAACATTTCAGACTATCCTGCCAACCGGTAGAAATGTTAACATCAATGAACGCTGTAGCGATGTTTCACTCTGAAAGCTTCTGCCGTTTCAATCCTGTCCTGGGCTGTTGCTCCATTTCCCCCGCGACGCGCGCGCGCACACACACACACACACACACACACACACACACACACACACATGGACACACGGACACAATCACACGGTGAATGCAGGAAAAAACGGAGATGAGACGTACAGGGCATGAAATTAACACCCGCCCACCCGCCAAATGCGGGTGAATTTTGCAATTGGCGGGTAGCACTGTCAATCTACCTGCCACATTGGCAGGTAGCCAATGAGAATTGAGTGATTCAGAGGCGCAACTATTGGTAAGCAGGGTACGCGGTTGCTTACAGGCCCAGACCAATCAGAGGCCCGCATCACTGGAAGACATTGATTGACAGCCGAGGCCCCCTATCGCATTTGCATTACTCGCAACAATCCCAGCAGTCCCACGTGCAGCCACTGACCAAGCGGTAGTGAGAACGGGTCAAATTCATTTCCTTGTTTCTGATAACGAAGACAAGACGTGTGTGACTCGAACATTTCACATTTACCAACAAAACGTACGGCGACAGACCGTGCAAAACATTTCAGACTGTCCTGCCAACCGGTAGAAATTTTAACATCAATTTACGCTGTAGCAATGTTTCACTCTGAAAGCTGCTGCCGTTTCAGTCCTGTCCTGGGCTGTTGTTCCATTTCCCCCGCGACGCGCGCACACACACACACACACACACATGGACACACGGACACAATCACACGGTGAATGCAGTAAAAAACGGAGATGAGACGTACATAATAACCTAAATTGAGGACAGCTACGCTCATTATTGTAAGTGCAATAAGTTAAAGTCCAATAAGTAGCTACTCAAACCGTATGAATGTGTGTCCCAGACCAGGATAGAAAATTAACTAACAATGTAAAGATCAACAAGCCACTGACACATAGGCCTACTGTATGTTCAAATTTGATTAATTCAATAAATTATTATGTTTTGTCTTAATACACAGGCATAGGACAGGATAGGATCAGCGAGACACAGTAATTCCTGTTTTTCACCTTTATGAGGCAAAAAAAAAATCTGCCACAGTGGCTGGTGGTCAAAAAAGTTAACTTCATGCCCAGTGCGCAAGTTTGGGTTTCCATAGCAGCCGCCATATTCCTAGGCTTGGAGCACAGTAAACGGCGTTCTAGTGTGGCTTTATTTTACGTTTAAAAAGCATGGTAAAACTGCAAACCACCATTATAAATAAAATGTTCCTCTTATCTGTAAAATAAGCATGTAACCCTGTTTCAACTCTCCCTCAAAGAATCGTAATCGAGAATTGATAAGAACCGGAATCAAAAGAAAGAATCAGAATTGGAATCAAAATAAATGATGCCCAACCCTACACACCATCAGGTTGACATTTGCTGTTGGGGTTAGGGTTATGTTGAACATCTCAACAACTATTGGATGGATTTCCATAACATTTGGTCTACACATTCATGTTTCCCTCAGGATGACACACTGACATTAGCATTTGGCTCAAAGTAATGGCAGTAGATTCTTGTTAGAGTATGTTTTCCAGTTGCTCATCAATTACATTCTGCATTAGAGAAGTGATATCCATCATCCATATTATCATTCTTTTCAAGAAACCTGAAAGGTAATATGGGAAGATAGGTAGTCTTTTCATGTTTCTCTCTCTCTATCTCTCTCTCTCTCTCTCTCTCTCTGTGTGTGTAAGGTGTACTTCATTGTAGATGTGCGTGGGGATGGGGCATACAGTATTTACAGTATGTCTTTATTTCTGTACTAGATAGCACAGTAGAGAGATAACAGGAAATGGAGGAGATGGGGAATGACATGTAACAAAGGTCCCTGCATTATGGCTCATGGTCTTCAAAAGAGAAAATGTAAAGCTTTCGTAGATGCCTAAAACCAGAATGAAAATTCCTGACATTAACAGAGAATGGAAAGTAATACATTAGAAGATCAGTGGTATAGCACTGATATCATCATGGTAATTCTAATTGAAACAGGCTTGATCAAAGCTGATAAATAATGAAAAAAAGGCAGATACACAAGTGAGAATAGCATGTATTATTAAACAGCTGGTGAGAAAAGATGAGAGAGAAAAAAAGTAGATTTCTTGTTATGATATGTAACAGGGCTGTCAGTGATTATGTCACACCTCAGGTCTCCACTGAACAATAATTCTCCCTTCTTTAATGGAAATACTGAGTGTGAGTGCAAACTTTTGATTCTTTGTGCGTGTTTGTTTCTTATTTTCTTGGATCTAACACTCACAACACACCGCTTCACCTCACAAATAAATTTCTGTGCCAAAAAGTCAAAGATAAGAAAAATTACATTCCACAGATGTGTCTCATATAAAGTTGGTTCACAAAACAAAGACAGAGCACGACTCCAGCTATTAGTCTCTGTATCCAGTGGCAGGATATAGGAAAACAACCACGATGGCAGAGTGGTTAAGATGAACTTCAGATCCAATGGGCATACGCCCTAGTGGGTTCAAAACTCACTCCTTGTGAGGATGAGATGTGCATGGATATGATTTCCTTTAATTTCTTGCATGGTGCCACATTTAGTACTGATGGTTGTTTCACGGCCTCTCAGAAAACACCGTGGCATTTTATCAATCATTTGTCATTCAAGATAAACATTTTATGCTGATTACACCAAACGACTTTTCAAGCGATTCCACTGATTTCCAATATGGGTATAAAATCCTGAGAGTCTTTCTAGAGTTTGGTGTAAGGTGGTCATAAAACTCAGTCCCAGTCAGTCTTTCTCCTGTCTGGACGTTCAGACAAAATCAAACATGTTTGATATTATCGTAAGTTTGAAGTCTTGGTAGTGAAGCTAACTCATGTGAACATTGTCAACAAACAATGGGTGCTCTCCCTCCAGCACCAAACAGGAAGCAGCAAACAGCTAGAGCCAGTGTTGTTTATGGTTGCTATGGCGATGAGCTACAGAAAGTTTCTGATTTTGAACCCTTCTGAAGTGTGTCATCCAACAGGAGTTTTACCGGCGGATAAACGCAGACCTCCAGGTACTGGAGACATTCATCTACATGTACAAATCTAGTTGTAGTCTTGCAATGTGTGACTCTGCAAGATCTCCAGTCTTTACATATTATGACGTCTTTAACGTTAAATGTGAGATGGTTGTCTTTAGATGTGAGATGGTGTCAGACTTTAGTCTTTTCAAAGTCTGTTCAGAGTCTTGTAGTGTATAGTACGCACACACTAACCAAGAATATGTAATGAACGCACCCTCATGGATTCAAATCCCATTCCTAGTATTTATTCCTCCTTGTGAGGTGATAAGACAATACCTGCAGCAGCTGATTGAAAATGCTTTGTAAATTACTCTCAGACCAAAAACGTAGGAGTCCTAAGGTTAGGATTATGGCTGTTTGTTTTCTTTCAGCCTGACGCACCCACCAACCAACAGAGACGTAAACATATATATACATACACTCAAAAACTGCACTCAATTAAGCGATTTAAGGAAAAATCCTTTAAGCAGAAAAACTATGTCAATCTGTGCCAAACGTAGCAATGTAAATGTAGCCTCAGAAATGGCAGAGAGGGTAAAATGATTCCATGGGAGACCAGTGAGATTGGTTTTTGGGGGGTTCTGACCTGTCAATGATGCCACACATGTCGATCTGGAGGTGGCTGTAATTTCCCAGCAGTCTTTGCTGCACCTTCATCAGGTCCACTGGCTGGTTGTCCATACTGAGTAGACGCATGCAGCCCTGGAAGATGTTGAAGGGGTTTTTACATTCCTGACTGTCCTCTTGAGCAGGACAACCTGAGCAGGGAAGCAAAGAAGAAGCTATCACAACAACAGAAAGACTGTGCAGGGAGAGACATGACAGCAGGGACATAAAACAGTGATGGGCTTTAAGCAGAAGCCAATAGAGCTATAGTACTATGGATACTATTTACAGAATTGGAAGATGCATCAGAGCAAACATGGAATACAATGCACTGTGCTGGTTTACTTTGGGTTTAGGTAATGGTAGGGATGTGACGATACACTCAGCACCTGGTCTGCCAACACACTAGCAAGATACTCAAAATCACAGCAATGGCTCTATTTTTTAAGGAAACTCCGTAGTAGTAATGCAGACACAACAACTCTGACAATGTTTTATTTAACTTTCATTCAGAGTGGGGTGACTTTCGCCATCCAGTGTTAATAATATTTTTTTGAAGGCGGTTTAAAGGACGCCCAATGTCACCTTTCAGTGGATAAAATGCATAGCTACATCCGTAGGTAATGGCTGAAAACACATCATTTAATGTTAATGTGAATTCAAATAAATAAAAGAGAGCTGAGCTGTGATTTGTGTATTTTCAAGTGGCTGGAATAATGCAAATAAAGGCCAAGCCTTAATCAAATGAATATGGCTAATTTGTTTTCCCAGTAGTCAATTTAATGTGGAAAAGGAGCTAGTGTCAATGAGTCTGTGCGGTATGATAAGAAGCCTAAGGCAGTAAATAACATCCTGGACCGCAACACGGCTGAGCAAAGAGAGGAGAAAAGAGATGAGATTTAAGAAAAGGAGGCAGCAAGGAAGCAAGTGGAGAAAGAAACACATGGAGCAGAAAAGAAAAAAAGACTGGAAAGACTGAAGTGAGGACAGAAAACAGAAGGAGAAAGATGAGAGAGAAAGGAAGGGACAGCATTATAAAAGAACAGAGTAGAGGAGAAATAAGAGAGAGAGAGAGCGAGAGAGAGAGAGAGAGAGAGAGAGAGAGAGAGAGAAAGAAAAAGCAGACATATAACTTTCATTATAAAACAGCCAGGAGCTAAACTGGGCTCAGCGCACACACAACTGTACAGCTGAGTGTTGATGACTCCAACTGTACTGTGCAATATATAAAAATGTTTCAAATACACATCTTTCATGGCAAATATGACCAGCTTACTGTAATAAAACCATAGTTAAGCAGTCAGTTTATATGGTTACTGTGTTTAATGCAACTATTGTTTTCATTTTAAAGGTGTAGTCAGAAAAGATAGTAGTTGTTTTGTATATTAATAGAGACACAGTTGGAACTAAATGTACTGTTGACTAAAATAACATACAACATTCAGGTGGGTTCCATTAACTGTTAAAACATTTAAATTAGGGCTGCACAATGAATCGCAGTTTCATCGAAATCGCAATATGGTCTAGTGCAATTTCCAAATCGCAGGGGGGTGCGCAATATTTGTTAAAGGCAAAATATGTGTCAAACCATTCCAAATGAAGTGCTGCAGAGATGTCCAGGCCTACATATCCTATCCTACAGACAAAAGAAAATCTGTGTTTGGCACAGATCCTCGCAAAAATATCACATCATTTAAAAAAATGCCTTTTAATATTTTTCAATGAAAATAAGAATAATCATCAAAAATAATAATTATAAGTTCCTCTAATATCATGAATCATATCACAATCACAATATCAGTCAAAATAATCACAATTAGATATTTCACTCATATGATGCAGCCCTAATTTAAATAAATCATTTAGATAATTATGCCTAAAAATCTATGGTGTGTAGTTTCTGTCTCCCCCATGAGATGTGAGAAATGACAACTGTCGGCACGTCCACATGATATAAGTCGTTGAGTAATCAAGAGAGAGTTGTGTGGAGCTGAGAGTCTTAATTAGCTTTGTAGCAACTCATTTGGCAATGGCTTGAATGTAACGGACATTCATTAATATCAAAAAGTTACGCACTAAAGCTTTAATTCAAAATTGAAATATAGCTAAATTAACACAGACCTAGTGCAAAATGTATTTGGATGACATCATTATCATGTGTAGCAAAAGCTTCTCTTGAATACTGTTTCAGTTTGGTGCAGCAGCTCAGTGACTGCCACCTTCTACAGTTTGACACCTTTGACATGATTTGATTTCACTCTTACCACCGAAGAAGAGGAGATTCCCTGCGGTGAGGGAGTGGCTGGCATGAGCGACGCCTCCTCCTTCTTCATCCACAACGATGGTCACATGACCTCCCCTGGAGTTCAGCTCCACCGCATGCCACTGACCATCATTCAGAGCTGAACCTGGGAAAACATCGTTATAATTATTATCATATAAATTTTCATTCATTTAGCATTGTTTACAAAAAGAGTGAAAGGAAAGATTTTCAACCTCATTAAACATACATGGATTAGGGGTTAGGGGTGATGTATGAGGAGGTTGAGGTTTAGATTAGCTATAGGTAGGGTGTAAGGCTAATATAGCTTTTAGGCATTGGTATCAAGAGGTAAGGGGTTAGAAATGAATCTTACAGGCAGGTAAGGGGTTGTGTGGAGGATCTACGTAGAGCTCATGCTGTAGCCTACGTAAGTGGCCTGAACTTTATACTTGTGCGTTGGTGTGTGCGTCGATCTCTTTAAAGGTACAATATGTAACATTTCTGCATTAAAATGTCTAAAACCGACCATACCTATATTATATATTTTTTGAGTTGTGTAGTTACACTCTCCCAAATGTTTCCACCAAACTTCAAACCCAGAGAAATCTGTTATTTTATTTTCAGACACGGCACGTTTCCTTTCCTTTCTAGTCGCCCGTCAGTGGCGTCATATAACCTTTCACCCTCTAGTTACTCGTAACTTCCTTCAAAACACGGCACCCAGATGATACTAGGGATGGGCGATGCCACACTTTCAGGATTCGATACGATACCGATACTTTTTCTTGCATTTTCATCGATATTAATACCGATAATTTCTTATTGGCAATTTTTGTCAGTAAAAATATTATTACATTTAAAACAAATCACAAGACAAATACAGACCATTTATACCAAATGTATTATGGTCAATACATAATAAATAACATAAATATGAAAGAAATAAATTAAATATTAAAAACACAAAAACAAAAACACATTTTCACTTTTCTTATTTCTCAAAAAAAGAAAAAAGACCCAATCTTGGTAGAAAAAGCTAAAAGGAAAAAAATACTTTTTTATCACACACATGGCACCTTGCCATGAGTTTATCGACTGGTGAAAAAATAACACCACGCTTCGTTTTTGTCTGCCATATCTTACGCTTCTCTGGTTTTTCCTCCGGCTCCCGCATTCGTGCTGGCCTTGGCTGTGTTGTTGTTGGCTGTGTCCAAGGGGGCAAGCTTCTCTCCACAGAGTGAAGCCTCCTATGGCGCCATTTTGATGCTAATAAGCTATCACCCCCCTGTTAGCATCCCATTGACTGCCATTCATTTTGGCGTCACTTTGACAGCCAATAACTTTACATCTGAAGCATTTAAAGACTTGATTTGCCCATTGTTTATTTCTAAAGAAACACGACAATGTATAAAAGGCTCCATTACCTTGTACCTCACGTTATGGCTCCATAGCAGACGTTTTTATAAAAATAGGCTAACGATTGTGTCATAACCAAGCGACCTACTGTCGCATAGTAGAGGAATTACCGTATAGTACAGGAGAAGCTCGCAGGCAGTTTCAACGTAAATTAGCTGTTTAGTTTAATTACTAATGTTAACTAGCATTTAAGTTAGCAATAATTAGCCTGTGCCTATGTTATCTCCTTACATATACCTACGCTCTCCGTCTCTGCAAGATTGGGAATGATTGAGATTTGTCTTGGCACAGCTACCAGAAGACTTGCAACGTTCAGACACGTTGCTCACGTCACATCTACGTCAGCAAGCTCAGTTTGCAGCTGCGCAGTAACGCTCGAGCCTAACTGAAAAATGCTTCTAATAGACTTCACTCGTCTCCGTCCAGAGCAACGGGATCTGTCGGTCCATTTTATATATTGTCTTTGCTTTTCACCGACTGCAAGACCCAGGCGGACACAAGGCTTGCTGGGAAACGCCAGCCTCTCAGCTGATCTAACAGCTCATTGGTTCAGAATTGACAACATGATGACGTTTTATATAAACTTTTTTAATTGATTTTGAATCTGAGGGATTTTAACTGCTATTTGTCTGATTTAAAGGCTTATTCTGTACAAACTACATGTTGTGTGGCTTACTGTTATGTTTAGAAGTCAGAGAGACTAAATCTGTTCAGATTACGGATCATCTACAGTCTGTTGTTAATTAAAATCAGCAACAGATCGCATGTAGAGCATTTTGAGAGCTACTCTGTCATAATAAAAACAACTGGAGACTGTGTACAAGCTGATATATGGGTCTGATAACATTTTATTAAATCGGAATCGGACCGCAGTGTTTCTGTGACTTCCTGTTCAGCCTGAAGGCTGCTGGATACAGCTGGAAACTGTCCGACTTCACAGCGGATTTTTGTCACCGCACCCCGCTGCTGGCGCCTGCTCTCGTCCACTTTACAGGCGAGGCGCAGTTCATTTCATCTCGAACGAGCATAATGGCTGTGTCGCCAATACATCCATGTGTGTCGCACGTTGACGCTCGTCTCCTGTCACGTGACATGGGCCAGCTCAATACGCCGCCAGGTACAGGGGTGTCCTGGCACATAGTAATTTAAGTAAGTAATCTAAAACAGCTGAAAGTGATGCATACACCCCCAAATATTATTTTTTAGTTTATATCGATATTTTTTTAAGGAAATCAATGCCAAATGAGTAGCGTGAGTATATCGATCTATCGATACCACAGGATCGATACGCCCATCCCTAGATGATACGTTTGAGCGTAATTGTAAATCATACAATGTCACAGAAAAAAATACTCCTAACCATAATACTGCTTTTTCTGCCACGCAGCATCATTTTGTGATTGATAACATGTCACTTTGCAACACAGTAATACAGCAGAGATCTTATTTATTGATACATATCAATATCGATCCAGTTTAACATTACTACAATGTGTTGGTTGACAAGTAGCTAACTTAATGCTAGCTAGCTAATGCTTGGTGGATAACATTATATGGTTACCACATCGTTCAACATGCTCATAAAGTTATTGGTAGCATGATTGTTTTCACCACGGATAAAAGCAGCGCTGGGCTAACCCACGAATGAGTTTACCAGTAACGTTAACGTTAGCTGTATAGCTAGATAAGACGACTAATCTAATGCTAATTTAGCCAGCTAGCACCGTGGTCTGTCTGCCTGGGATAAGAGCTGACAACACAGCCGGGACATGTAGCAATAGCCAGTTACCGTTAGCCCATAGCCAGCCAACAGACAGCCACCATTACAGCAATCCATACAGTATAAGTACTATACAGCACTTAACTCCGGTGCCAGGTGCTTACGACGCTAACGGCAGTTTAATGAAGCGTCTGGAAACAGACCATATCAGACCCAGACCCAGATCCGAGTCGCAACAGCGGCCATCCATAGCTAATGTTAGCTATGTCTCCGTTAGCGCGAGCTACTGGTGTTCGTGCCGGAAATCTCCTCCCTGACAAATTTCTCACCCCTTCACGTTTAGCTCTCTTTACAGTTAGCTAAATTAACCCGACAAGCACCAAAACGAATAGGTAAGATTAAAGTGAAGGGGGAGATTGTTCCCGGGCAGCTTGGAGATGTTCTGCTGCTGCACAATGGCCATCGGCCGTCCTCACCGTCCGGGCCGGAGATTCCCCTGGCAATCCCCACCCACACCTGTCTCTCAGGCTCGTTGAGTAGCTAGCTAGCGTTACAACAAACCCCGTCCACCCCGGTGTTGAAACCATCCAAAAGGTGACAGTGACATGTGAAATATATTGTGATAGTCACTGTGATTTTAGCTGCTGGCTAATGTTAGCTTGCTGGCTCACTAGCTAGCTAACTGGTCAGCTACCAATACAGATCGAATCAAGAAAAACTTAATTATGTTGGGGAAAATGCAGCTATGTTATAAGAATGACATGAATAAACATTGGGTAAACTTGTCCGTGAACAGATGCATTCTAATCAGCGAAGGTGTTTACAACTCCCATAATTCCACGCAACTTACCAACGTCATCAAAAGTCTGTGTTTACAATCCATTGTTTTGGTTGAGAGACCCCTAGCGGCAGAAAGTTACATATTGTAAAGGTGCCCTGCCACACATGTTTTATTACTTTGTGGTAATGTCTGAAGTTCTACCATGGACTCTGTATCCTTGGTTACCTTGTTTCAAGCCATTCTAGAGTGGTATAGAAAGCCTGCAGGAAGACTCAGCTCGATTTGTGCCAGTTCTCATTAATATTCAACGAGCTAAGCTGCTTGACTCTGATTGGCTAACAGCTAGCCAATGAGAGCCTGGCTACCAGCATCCTTTACCCAGCGCAACTCATGAATAGTAATGAGCTGAGGCAACACCTTTTGGAATTGGTCTGATTTCTCCGCTTATTTCTTTTCAGTGGCTAGAGCTGACAGAGGAGGGAGCAGTTCATTTTCACATTCACCACATAACACAAACACATATGGACCTAACATTTAAAAAAAAATGCAAGTAAAAACGTTTTTGTGTGGCAGGGCACCTTTAAGAGAATAGTGTGATAGAGTGAGTGAGAGAGTGACGGCGATTATCTTCGGAGCGAGTAGTGACTCTGGAGTCATAGTGAGAGAAACAAAGTGTCTCCCCTGTTCTTTCTGACCACAGTGGGAAATATTGTAGCAGGAAAAGTTAACCCTCTCATGTTGTTTATGGAGAAGGGGAACCAGGAAACGAGTCGGGGGGAAATGCAATGCTACCAAGACACAGCCGAGCGATGTGCGTCGGCGCGACGTGTAGTTCCATTTTTCAAGAGGTGCACATCAGGCTACGGCGTAGGGTCCGCATCTCCAAGTACCACGGTGTCAATTTAACGCAGAAGCATTTAACTGACCTATAGACTGACCTCTAGTGAGCTCCAGCAGCGCCCTGCCAGCCTTACGGATTTGTAGCCGCACTCTGGCCTCACTCAGGTACAGCCAGACCACGCCCCCGCCCCCTTCCTGAGGCAGCTCAAAGGTGAGCAGAAGTCCCGCCTTGTTCCACGTCCTGAACTGGAACCCAACGGACACGCCCCCGGACGAGGACGCTGCTGCCGCCCCCGGCAACTGGAGGAAGCTCTGGGGGCCGGGGAACGTCACGGCGACGGAAAGCGACTCAGCACACGAAAAGGTCACATTGCCCTGAGAGAGATAGATGCAGAGTGGAGAGAGCGAGAGAGAGGAGGTGGCACAGAAACATGATTACTGGAGAGATAAAAACAACATCAAACATGAATATTAATCAGTTGCAGAGGGCGTGCCGATGTGTGACCTCTGTCCCAATGATCTCATCAGCAAGTCTCCTCCAAACTGAAAAATACCAATGTCAGCCAATTTAGAGGTATGTGTGTGAATGGGACTATATAGACTTCTCCGTTGTGGACCATTGTTTTGAGTAGTGGTAATGACAGCAGGTCCGTTGCTAAGGCTGCAGCAGTAATATATTACAGTCCCAGCTCTCTGCTGGGAATATCATCCCGCTATCTTTATAATGCTCCGGAAACACAGATGCCATCTAAAAGCCCTTTGTAGAGCTGTTAACGTGATATATGGACGTACATGGCGGAGGATGCTGCACCACTGCAAAATATAAAAGCAAAAAGTGCACTATAAAGTCCCCCAAAAGCCATTCACTAAGACACACGCGGCACACTCAAAATCCCCCTCACACCCTTACACACATATACATCAGGCTCTACTTCATTTTGTTATCATACCTTTAAGAATGGCCAAAAGTGGTCTCTAAATTAAAAAGGACTATAGCTAATAGTCTCTATTAGATATTCAGCCATGCATGTGATTCTCTGAACCTTTTTCTATCTTGGCTTCTCCGCTCTCCGGTCCATTACTGTAATGAGAGGCCATTTATTAGAAACGGTTGCTCTCCACTGAGCTGGGTCCACTTATTGTCGTTGTAGACACATCTAAAGGTCCTAATGGAGAAGACAAGGAAGCGTGACTGAAAGTCTCCTCTTCTTTGACCTCTCACCACTCACTGTCCTCGTTAGGCGCTCATCAGCATCGCTATCCAGCTAGCAGCTCGTTAGCAGCAGCAACATCATCCACATGATTTCTCTCTGGTGCTCTAAGGATGGCAACATGTATGAACCCACCTGCATGTAAACATATTATACACACACAGGGCTGGGCAATATATAAATACTATATTGATATTGTGATACGAGACTAGACATCCTCTTAGATTTTGGATATTGTAATATGGCAAAACTGTTGGCTTTTCCTGTTTGAAAGGCTATGTTACAGTAATATGGAAGAGGATTAGGGCCACATGTGAAAAATGTATTTGAGGTCTGAGTTTTAAGTCAGAATTCTGACTTTTTTCTCAGAATTCTGACTAAAAACGTTTTTTTTTTAAAGAATTACTGTTTACTGAAGCGTTTTGTGAGAGAGAGGGAGAGAGAGGTTGATGTGCTCAGAGCAGACAGCTGTCATCGATCCTGTACGGAGATATGAATAACGTCCGTGGGTTTAGCGATCCAGTGTCCAGCAACTAGTTAGTCTACGGATCGAGTCCTAAAAATAAATGATTTGATTAATAGTGCATGGGTTGTTGGTGAAATAACGTATAATTAATGAGACAATGATTACTGTGAACTGTCGGCTGCTGCTCCTGTGCGCATTTGCGCATTGTTCTCATTAGATGCGTTTCACATCTCACAGAAAACAAATACACACAGAGAGGTTTACGGCTGGCGGCGCCACTGTGTTAGGGGTTGGTTAGCATTGGAGAAGCTTCAGTGGAGTCTTAGCCTGTGTCCTTATGGTGTTTGTTAGCACCTCTAGTAGTCACACATAACACAAAGCACAATCTTTTATCAGCTTTTGCAGGGCCAAAAATAGCCTGCAGATTTTATTTGAGGTGGCACAGCTGCAGCTATTGATGCTGTATTCTCTCCCAGATAAAAATGCTCAGAGCCCAGAGAGTCTGAGAGGCTGAACATCAAAGCTCTGTGCTTTCCCCCAAATGATTTAAGTGATCTGTCATCGTCACTTTAGAGGAATAGATAACACCTCAATGTGGTGCCACAAAAGATTTGTAGGCTAGTATTTCCCATGGACCTACCCTTTTGAGCAAATCTTTTAACTGATCAATACTGTTATACATCTGAAGAGAGTATGTGCAGTGTTGATTTTTGCCATTTAGGCTCTGACTAGGGAAGGGGGAAAAAATCAATACAGCCAAGTATCGCGATATTTTCCGTGGCAATACTGTATCGATATATGGCCGCCAAGAATATATCTTTTATTGTAGAAATTGCACATGAGAATTTAACTTTTTAGTACTGAAATAATTAAATAATTAGCTTTTTCAATCCACTAGATTGTAAAATGAACAAACAGAGAAACGTATCTCTTTAGATAAAACAGATGTTGACAAAGTTTTCCTTTGGGGACATAATTTGAAACTGGAAAACAGGTAATAAATTGCAATATTATCGAAGCATATTGCAATATAGTTAAAATGGCTATAACACCGTATCGTGACATAAGTAGCCTATCGTGATAATATTGTATTGTGGTGGCTCTAGTGATTCCCACACCTAGCTCTGACCTATTCACTCCCAAGAAGCCAACAGATTCTCACTCCCATCTCGTAAAATACGGACGCTTGGTCAGGTGCCTTTGGCGTTGTTATTGACGCTAAAAGTCATATAACGCGCTATATCTAAACGTGCTTGGTCGGGACTATTGGCGTCCCTTTTGACACTGTTATGTTAAGGAAAAGGTTGTTCATGACACGCGGGAATAACTGGACGGTTAAAGAAGAAAGCGACTTAAAGTGCCCATATTATGAAAAAAAATTACTTTTTCTGGGATTTGGGGTGTTATTTTGTGTCTCTGGTGCTTCCACACGCATACAAACTTGGAAAAAAATCTCTCCATGCTGTTTTGAGTAAGATACGGGTTTCTGAATGTATCCTGCCTTCAGTCTCTGGGTGAGCTGTTCAAAATCTGCAGGGCTTTTTACGTCACTAGCTGAAACGACGGGCTAAACACAACCGTTAGCATGCTAGCGCTAGCGTTAGATGATGGAAATCATTTCAAAAACGTTTTAGTTATCAAATGCTATCTATGATTGTTTGATTGCTAACGTTAGCTCAGAACGCCATTCAATTAACAGCCTTTGTTGTGTTTGATTGCTAACTTGTAGCCAGCAGTGAATCAACGTGGTTATGTAGGTCCATTTTTATTGACTTTTTTTATTTTTATTAACTGACGTCAGGGATCATGCCATGGAAATGTGATGCGCTACGCTAAATAATAAATTACTGCTATTTCCATCTTCTATATCTTCTATTATTGCTGTTTACATCTTCTGTTATTAGCGTTATGCCGTAAACCGATTAAATCTGAGCATGCGCAACTCAATGCGACTCAAATCGTGTTGAGACTCACATCGCGCAGTGACACTGTCAGCTAAAACAGAGACCTGAACACAAGGTGAAAAGAGGAGCTGCAGCAGTGAGAGAGAAATGTGCAGTACAACAAAAATATGATGTTTTTTTGAAAATTAAACCATGTAAACCTATTCTTCCTATGAAGAAGCGAATAAACAAAGTGACTATGGGGGCTTATACTTGTGCGTTGGTGGGCGTAGGGCTTCAAAATGTGTCAGTACTGGTACTGATACCAGTACCGTGACTTCAATACCGGTTCCTGAACGATGCTTTTTTTGATACCAATTTTATGAAATCCATTATTTTTAAATAAATCAATTAAAACATTACACGTCTTTTTATTTATTTTCTAGCTCCTACTACGTGAGCCCCATCTCTGTCTAACGTAGAGTTTTTCCTGTGTGTCTCTACAACATGTAACGTTAGACAGCCAATCACAGACATTATTAGATCTTGGTAGAAGCATGCTGCATGCTTATTGGCTCACTGACTCTGATGAGATTTGCTCCTTGGGGATAGAAATTTGGTATTGAATGACGAGGCATTTTTTGATACTCTATACTTTACAGGCACTTCGGTCGGTGCCTAAAAAGTATTAAATTCGGTACCCAGCCCTAGACAATAAGCTTTTACCACAAAGGAAAGTCAAAATAAGAACATGCACCAATAGTGGGTGTTCATGATAAAATTGTACTTACCACTACAGTAGTGTGGTGGTCTTTGTGTTTAGCTAAGTCTATCAGGTTGAGGTCGTTGAACAGCAGGTTTTCAAGGCAGCCATGGAAGTTCCTCTTGAAGACTTCTGGTTTCTGAGAGCTATGGACTGCCCCGACACTCAGCTGTATGGGGACGGAAACAAATATTTGCTGTGAAAATGAATACATACAGTGGTGGAATGTACATTTAAATAAGTACTGTACTTTAGTACAAATGTTGAGGTACTTGTACTTTACTTGAGTCTTTTCTTTTCATGCCACTTTCTACTTCTACTCCGCTACATCTCAGAGAGAAATACTATACTTCTTTACTCCACTCCAGGTCTACAAGTCCAGCTGAAATAATTGGACCATTAAACACACTAAACTGTTTGGATCCTTTACACTTTCTAAAATGGGAGGATTTTTCTGCATTGAGTACTTTTACTTTGAATACTTTAAGTATATTATCCTGATGACTATTTTTTACTTAAAGTGCTCATATTATGCTCATTTTCAGTTTCATAATTGTATTTAGAGGTTGTATTAGAATAGGTTTATGTAGTTTAATTTTCAAAAAACACCATATTTTTGTTGTCCTGCATTGCTGCAGCTCCTCTTTTCACTCTGTGTGTTGAGCTCTCTGTTTTAGCTACAGAGTGAGACATCTCACTTCTGTTCCATCTTTGTTGGGAGTCGCACATGCGCAGTACCTAGGTAAGGACTACTAGCCAGTCAGAAGCAGAGTATGAGGGCGTGCCCTGACAGTACCTAGGTAAGGACTACTAGCCAGTCAGAAGCAGAGTATGAGGGCGTGCCCTGACAGTACCTAGGTAAGGACTACTAGCCAGTCAGAAGCAGAGTATGAGGGCGTGCCCTGACAGTACAAGGACTACTAGCCAGTCAGAAGCAGAGTATGAGGGCGTGCCCTTACAGTACCTAGGTAAGGACTACTAGCCAGTCAGAAGCAGAGTATGAGGGCGTGTCCTGACAGTACCTAGGTAAGGACTACTAGACAGTCAGAAGCAGAGTGTGAGGGCGTGCCCTGACAGTACCTAGGTAAGGACTACTAGCCAGTCAGAAGCAGAGTATGAGGGCGTGTCCTGACAGTACCTAGGTAAGGACTACTAGCCAGTCAGAAGCAGAGTATGAGGGCGTGCCCTGACAGTACCTAGGTAAGGACTACTAGCCAGTCAGAAGCAGAGTATGAGGGCGTGTCCTGACAGTACCTAGGTAAGGACTACTAGCCAGTCAGAAGCAGAGTATGAGGGCGTGCCATGCTAGCAGCTAGGCGAGCATTATAACGTGTGTTCCAAAGTGACCACGTTTGTCTCTGAAGTAAAGGCTGGACTACAACAGAGCTGTTTGGAGCAGTTTGTGAACAGTGTTTTCTGTTGGAGATGGTAAGTCCCTTTGGGGGGGACTTTGGGCTTTTTCACTTTGTAAACCTATAACAATCACAAAAAGATATATAACACAATAAAGGAAAGGGAAAAAGCCAAACAGTACTTTAAGTAACATTTCCAATGCAGGACTTTTACTTTTACTTTTTACAATGTGGTATTAGCACTTTCACTTAAGTAAAGGATCTAAATACTTCTTCTACACAGGGGCGATGCCAGGATTTTTTCGGTGGGGTGGCAAGGGGGGGAATAATAATCAGTCGGGGGGCCTGGTGGGGGAATTTCATCAGAATACAGCATAGAAAGTCTGCTTAGAAATATGGGAAATAATGGAAAGGATAGAAAAACACAAAGCTATTCTGATAAGTAAAACATCACAGAAATTGTTTATCTGAATACAATACACATTTTCTATAGGCCCGCCCCTGCTTTCACCACTGCATAGGTATATATTATGTTTATGCATGTGTGTTTCTGTGTCAGAGCGCACCCCCACCCCCCACCCCCACACCTGCTGGATGTCCCAGTGGCTGAACTCTGCAGGCATCTGAACCCTCTCTGTGTGTTTGTCCACAGTGAAGTTGAGGTGAGAGCTGCGCCGCTCCACCACTACATGGTGCCAATGCTGATCATCTAACAGGCTGCCGAGGGAAGCCAGGAGCCGGGGTTCAGAGGATGAAGTCCTACCTGGAAGAGAGGAGGAGGAGGAGGGGGAGGAGGAGGAGAACGGGGTAGATAGGATTTAAGACGAGGAATGTTAGGGTTATCAAAAATCAAGCAGCATTTATTTCCACTCTCCTTCCTCACCTCTGTGCCTTTCAAAAATAAACCATTTTTTACGTGAAAGATGATAAAGGAGGAGGAGCAACAGAAAAGAGCAGGTGGGGAGGAAGAGGGAGGTGACAGACGAGACAGCAAAGAAGGAAAGGGAGGATGAGGATTGGACAGAGGAGGGACGTGGGAGGGTTGAGTTGGTGAAGGTGGGAGTGAAAGAGTGAGTAGTAAGAAAGACAGGGGAGGGGAAATAATTGATAAGAGGGCATACAGGAGGATAAGAAGAAGGAGACGAGGAGGAGGAAGATAGCCAGGTGACGGGAAGTAAGAGGAAGGGAAGGAAAGAGTGAAGAGGAAGGGGCAGAAACAGGGAGGATGAAGAGGTGGATATGGTGAGGAGGAGGGAAAGAGTCAAAACAAAAGGAATAAGATAAGAGTAATAATAATAGTAATAAGAGTGAAGACACAGATGTCAACGGATGAAAAGAAAAGGAAGGGGAGGTTGGGAGAGGATTAGTTATTGAAGACTAATCACAGAGTGAGAAATGGAAATTACAGACTCTCAGTCTTTTAATCAACACATCGCCACTGTTTCATTTGCAAAGTCTGAACTTAACATTACAAAAGAAGAAAAGAACTGCATGCATTAAGATAAAATCAAACATCATTGGTTTCTTGGAGTTGTGAGTGTGTTTTTTCAGCCTGCTAGACGCTTCAGAGGAAAGGAAGTCTCATCCGTCTTAAACACATTTGCTCATTTCCTCCCTCCAATGATTTCACGAGGTGCTTCTCATGTTGCTTAAATTGCCTCCTTGACTCCTCTGCTTGCCTCCCTTCCTTGCATCTTAGTCCCTCCCACCGAGGAGGCACGGGAGAGATGCGAGGAAATTATGGGAGGAGAGAGGCAACGAGCAAATGTGTTTTAGAGGGATGAGAGATCCTTCCCTCTGAAGCGTCACATGAATTTGTCAGCTGTATCTGTTTGGGCGGAGTTAGCAACTCCTTCAGCTGCACGGCTTCCAGGAAGACTGCTCCCGTGTATCCGATAGCTCCTCGATGATCCCTCCTCGATGCTTGGTCCTCGGGGCAGAAATAAGAGTTTTGAGATGGCCTTCACCGAGGAGGGACAGAACAACTTCCGGTTCATCCGAGGACTGAGGGAGTCAAGGAGCTATCAAGTAAGGGCCATGAGATGCAGCTCTTGTGTCTCTCCCGTGCCTCCTCGGTGGGAGGGACTAAGACACGAGGAAGGGAGGCAAGTGGAGGACTTGAGGAGGCAATTTAAGGGTTATGAGATGCAACCAGTGGCTTACCCAAGGACACAACATGGGACTGCAGGGCCAGGGATCGAACCCCCAACCTTCCAATTGATAGGCAACCGCTCTATCTCTCTTCTGGTTATTTAATTTGCAGCTTTGCTTCTACTAAATATAACTAATCTATTTTATTTTTTATGTATGTTGTTTTCTCCTTTCCTATCTTTAGTGATGTGACAGTCTGGTGTTTGTTGTCCTCTCATTATCTGACCTGCAGGTCTACTTATTTCTAACAAGCTGACCTGGTGTCATGGGAGTGCACGCCTGATGACAGCTACAACACACCAGCCTCCATGCTGTCTAAATATTTCACTGTTCTCAGGTTCCCCCAGAGGGGAGCACGCCGAGGTCAGCCCCTCTCTCATCTCATTAGGGACTGTAGGGTATCTGCATACACGCACTGAGAACTGGAGCCAAATGTGTGATAATGCTTAGAAACTGCAGAGGAACCATAGTTTATAGTAAGACATCATCAGTGATTGATGAGCACCAGCAAGTCAAAATAAGTGGATTCTGCCCCCAAAAGTACTGGAAGAGAAACTTTGAAACTAAATACGAGTCATCCATTAAAAATGTATTAGCTATTCTTTAGGGAGAGACAAATCCAACTTCAAAGAGAGAAACAGAGACAGTTTGGAAGATGATGGACAAATGTATTTGAGATATTTCAACCCATTTTGTGAGAGGGTTTATTTGTCTGCAGCTTGGATAAAAACAAATAAAAAACTTCATGGGAATATTAGGATGTAGACCATAAATAACAGGGGAACTCTGTCCTGTCAACATATTTATTATTTGATTACAGTCTGAATGAGTGGAGAGAGAGACAGAGAGATCAATATGAGAGGAACAATAGCTATGTTTCCATCCACACATTTTTATCCAAATTAAGTGATATCGAATGAAAAATGCCTTATCGAAACAGTAAAATTTGATTGAATTTCATGAATATCGACTCAAAGGAAATTTGTTCGGTCTACTCGGATTTTATCTTGATTGATATACGGCTTATGCGATAAACGCTGATGGAAATGTTATTTGCCGAATAAATAATGAATTGTGATTAAGTTTTAGGTCATTTTATGGTTGGAAAACAAAAAAGTCCAGTATTTCCGCTCTGTTTGCACACATGGCGGGCGTCAACAAAGACAGATGTAAGTGGACGAACGAGGAGACGGGAGACTTTTTGAATATAATTTACGAGCAAAATATAACGGCTATTTTAGATAGCAAAATTCTAATAAATGCCATAATTTATCAGGAACTTGTGAAGGAAAGGACCAACAAAGGTTAAGGATTAAGTGTACCATCTACCAAGGTAAACTGACGCACCTGTACCTCATTATCCAAAGATATAGCTACCTTGGATGGTATTTCCCTGGCCTCCAGCACTACTGTCAGAAATCTAGGAGTTATTTTTTACCAGGATATATCCTTCAATGCCCACTTAAAACAAACCTCAAGAACAGCCTTTTTTCATCTTCATAACATTGCCAAAATAAGGAACATCCTGTCTCAGAACGATGCTGAAAAACTAGTCCATGCATTTGTTACTTCCAGGCTGGACTATTGTAATTCCTTATTATTAGGATGCTCAAATAAGTCCCGTAAGACTCTCCAGCTGATCCAGAACGCTGCAGCACATGTTCTACCGTGCTACACCCTGCTACTCTTTAAGGTGCCCTGCTGCGTCCTGCTGCATCCTGCTGCACCCTGCTACGTCCAGCTATGCTCTGCTGTGCCATGCTACAACCTGTAACGCCCTGCAGTGCCCTGATATGACATGAACTACTACGACTACTTTTTGTAGTCACTGATCCATTATCTTCTTTGTGACTGTTATTGCCACTGTTCATAACACCCCCAACCGGCTCCGTCAGACACCGCCTACCAGGAGCCTGGGTCTGTCCGAGGTTTCTTCCTAAAAGGGAGTTTTTCCTCGCCACTGTCGCACTAAATGCTTGCTCTTGAGGGAATTACTAGAATTGTTGGGTCTTTGTAAATTATAGAGTGTGGTCTAGACCTACTCTATTTATAAAGTGTCTCGAGATAACTCTTGTTATGATTTGATACTATAAATAAAATTGAATTGAATTGAAATTGAATAGATGCAGGGGTGGAGGGGGCAGCACGATGCCAGCCTCAGCATCGCTGCCGCTCTCGAAGCGACAGAAGAAGCTGTTAAGCTGGTTTGCCCTTTCCAGTCCCTCACCTCCAGGCAGGATCAGGGAAGGTTTCCCTCTGCCCTTGTGTGGGACATTGGTCATGGTCTTGATCCCCTGCCATGCCTCACGGGAGTTGCCTGACATCAGGGTTGCCTCAATCTTCACTCTGTATCTGTACTTATTCAGCTGTATTTGTCTTTTAATCTGTCTCTGTATGTCCCTTTTGGCTGTGTCATCCTGATGCCATTATGCTTTTTTTTCCTTTCAATTATAAGATGCTTTAATTTATTGGAGATCCAGGGCTTGTCGTTTGGAAAGACTTTAGTAGTTTTTTATGGGTATAACTGTGTCTACACAGAAATTGATGTAGTCAGATATTGTTTCTACCTGTTCATTTATATCAGGGCATTTAAAAGTGCAATTTTTTTTGTGTGCAATCAAAACAACCCTGCAGGGCCATAATTATGGTTGTGTACCAAAACCCGGTGCTTATTCCACTGAGCATTCTTGGGGCTTCTCCCTCTGCAGGAGCCTCTGATATATAGGCTGGAGGTAAACCACATTGTGGTCAGATGCCCCTAGTGGTGGGAGCAATGATGAAGAGTCTTTGACAGTTCCATAAATAGGTCTAAAAACTTATTTTTCCTGGAGGGACAGTCCACATACTGATAATATGTGCATAAGCACTTTTTCACTGGACAATTATTAAAATCTCCTAAAATATGGCTTCACTATTTGATGCTCTCAGGACTCGCGTCTAGCCCTTTAGCATCGTATTTAGACACGCTTAGTCAGGACTCTTGGCATCACTTTTGACGCTCTGGGTCGGGACGTACGTTTAACTGACATGAGGCATAAGAACATGAGCGTTAGGTTTAGGAAAAGATGGTGGGTGGGGTTACAAAATGTATATTTCAGTGACACTGAAGGGGACATAAACCCCGGCCTCCTGGGTGAAAGTCCTGTGTTGTTTGACCCATCCACCAGCCACTGACTAAGTGTCAGTATATGACAAGGTGGGAGTGAGAACGGGTTGGTACTTCACAAAAGTAACTGAAAGTAGAGACATTGACTTAGATTATGTAAAACTAGCATTCAATACAAGTGTTAATTCGACTATACTGTACCTACCTACTCACTATAAAGCCAGAAAAGTCACATCCTGCATCAGCTAAATAGTGACAGCAGCCAAATATCTTGTTTCTCTGAGTTCAAACCCAGCATTTCTTAATCAACATTTTCAATTGGTATTTACGAATTGTACTTTTTTGGGGTGGTTTGCTATGTGGTGCAGGATTACCTAATAATGCAGAGTTCACTGATTACTACCCTGCAGTGCAACAAAGTAAATGACTGTAACTTATGAGGGAACAATTGTTTCACCATCAACAAGTAGTCAGCAAACATACGGTAGTTTTCTTAAAGCACTGAAGCTTTCCATGCAGGCAATTGTGTTCAAAATGGGTGATTTCAGTAATGAAAAATACCAATTATGATCTGTGAAGAAGTGCCTTAGTTGCCTTCTGATATATTCACCAAATCTATCTGCGGATTTTTCACTGAAATGAGTCTTGGAATGTCTTTGAGATTATGATTCAAGCATCAATACAAAGCTTTAGCTGCAATACATTATCATCATTTGCCTACAAGCTCCAGTATCAAGTCTAATATCACTACTTGATGTTCTATAATATGTTAAACAAAAGCACTCTAAAATGTACGCTGTACAAATGACAAAAGAAAGAGCAACACTGACAAAAATCACAACTCCAACTAAAAGCTGAACAAGGTACAAAATATTCCCCATACAGGACAAAGAAAACGCTTCCCTAAGGAGAGTGGGAGTGGTTGTAGTGCTATAGCTGAAGGCAGATTTATCTACTGTTGGTTTTTCTAAATATATGAGTTGTTTCCTCGGTTATCCAGGTCGGAGTGGCTGCTACTCGGGGGGGGGTTCAGACCTGGAGGTGTGTTAGTGTTAACAGAGCAGAGCGGACCATGATGAGCCCAGGGTCAACACACACACAGCAGATGACCTAATTTACACAATCGGTAACCTATGCCCTTGTAGAGAGAGGGAGAGAGAGATAGGAGAGGGACGGAGAAATAAAGTGGAAAATATGAGACAGAAAGTTGAAGGACACTAAACTGAAAAAGGCTTAGGGAAAAACACATTCAAAAGACAGAGATACATAACAATGAAGGAAGGAAACAGAAAAGATGGCCGATGGGGAGTATCAAAGGGGTGTGTGTGTCTGTGTTTGTGTGTGTGTGTGTGTGTGTGTGTGTGTGTGTGTGTGTGTGTGTGCGCGCGCGTGTGTGTGCGTGTGTGTTTCAGAGACAGAGGGAGCTGAAAAAGGCAAATGGTCTCTTCTGATGTGGAGTAAATATAGCAATGGGAGATCTGTGGAGACAGACCAAGACAAACAACAGTAATGACAACAGAAGAGGAGAGGAGGAAATGTAACAAATGCAGGAGTTGAAATAGACAGAAATAGAAGAACAGAGGAAGAGGAGAAGAAGAAGTAGAAGAGAGGCTGTCTGTTGTTTTCAGTGTTGGTCTGAGCTCCCTCTAAGCTGACGACATATGTAATCAAGAAATGCTTTTATTACGGCTGGGTATCATTCAAAAAAAAAATTCAATGCCGGTACCGATACCAATACTGTGACTTTGAGACTAGTTCCTAGACAATACTTTTTTCGATACCAATTTTATAAAACAAAAAGAAATTACATTACATTATTTTTTTCCCAGCTCCTTCTACGTGAGCCGTCTCTGTGTAACGTAGACTTTTTTCCTGCGTGTCTCTACGACGTGTAACGTTAGACAGCCAATCACAGACATTGTTAGATCTTGGTACAACCCCAAATCAGAAAAAGTTGGGACAGTATGAAAAACACAAATAAAAAAAGAAAGTAGTGATTTCTAAATGTACTTTGACTTGTATTTCATTGCAGACAATGTGAACACAAAAGATTTCATGTTTTGTCTGGTCAACTTAATTTCATTTGTAAATATACATCCTTTCCTGTCATTCAGACTTGCAACACATTCCAAAAAAGGTTGGGACAGGAGCAATTAAGGGCTAGTAATCAGGTAAATTGGTTAAATAATGATGTGATTTGAAACAGGTGATGTCAACAGGTGATTGTAATTATGATTTGGTACAAAAAAGCAGCATCCAAGAAAGGTCTAGTCCTTTAGGAGCAAAGATGGGCCGAGGATCGCCAGTTTGCCAACAAATACGTGAGAAAATTATTGAAATGTTTAAAAACAATGTTCCTCAAAGAAAGATAGGAAGACATTTGCTTATTTCACCTTCAAGAGTGCATAATATAATTAAAAGATTCAAGGAATGAGGAGGAATTTCAGTGCGTAAAGGACAAGGGCGCAAGCCTAAGCTGAACAACCGTGATCTTCGATTCCTCAGGCGGCACTGCATCAAGAATCGTCATTCATCTATAAGCGATATCACCACATGGGCTCAGGCAAACCTTTGTCAAGTATCACAATACGTAGTTACAGCCACAAATGCCAGTTAAAACTGTACTGTGCCAAAAGGAAGCCCTATGTTAACAGTGTCCAGAAGCGCCGTCGACTTCTCTGGGCTTGGAGGCATCTGGAATGGACCATCACACAGTGGAAACGTGTACTGTTGTCAGATGAATCAGTATTTCAGGTATTTTTTGGGAGAAATGGACGCCGTGTGCTCCAGACCAAAGAAGAAAAGGATCATCCAGACTGTTACCAGCAACAAATCCAAAAGCCAGGGTCTGTCATGGTATGGGGTTGTGTCAGTGCCCTTGGCAAAGGTAACTTGCACTTCTGTGATGGCACCATTAATGCTGAAAAGTACATAGAGATTTTGGAGCACAATATGCTGCCTTCAAGAAGACATCTTTTCCAGGGACGTCCATGCATATTTCAACATATTTCAATTCAATGCAAAACCACATTCTGCAAACATTACAAAGTCCTGGCTGCGGAGGAAGAGGACACGGGTACTTGACTGGCCTGCCTGCAGTCCCGACCTGTCTCCAATAGAGAATGTGTGGTGCATTTTGAAGCGCAAAATGCAACAACGAAGACCCCGTACTGTTGCCCACCTTAAGACTTGTTTGGGACAAAATTACACCTGAAACACTTCATCACTTGGTGTCTTCAGTCCCTAAGCGTCTTTTAAGTGTTGTGAAAAGGAATGGCAACATTATAAAGTGGTAAATGCTTTACTGTTTCAACTTTTTTTGAAATGTATTGCAAGAACCAAAATAGGAATTTTGTTTTTTTGAAAAAAAAAAAAGAAAAAAAATTATGAGGAACACATTAAATTATGTGCTGTTGTATTGTCTACAATGAAATACAAGTCAAGGTACATTTAGAAATCACTACTTTCTTTTTTTATTTTTGTTTTCCATACTGTCCCAACTTTTTCTGATTTGGGGTTGTAGAAGCATGCTGCGTGCTGATTGGCTCACTGACACTGATGAGAGTTATTCCTTGGTGTTGAAATTGGGTATTGAATGACAAGGCATTTTTTTATGCTCGATACTTTAGAGGCAATTCGGTCGGTTCCTAAAAAGTATTGAATTCGGTACCCAGCCCTACACTCTTTTCGTAATTTCGTGGCTAGGCTTTCTTGGCGCACGTGTGGCACACTTGGTGGAATCAGAAAGAAGGAATAGGTGGGTGCATTAGAGGCTGTTACAATCATGGCTTTCACCACTGTCACCCCCTTGATGAGCTCTCCCCGTCATGACACACTGACGGTTTGGGAGAGAAAGATGGAGCGTCCAGCCGGTGTTTAGGATGGACACACGAGGGGAAAGACTAGCAGGAACAGGCTGTCCTGATGGAGCTATAAGCAGAGCGAGAAGTTTGAACAGAACAGTCTGATGAAAATGTAACCAGCAGATCTGCCGCACGTATTTGGCTTGACAGTGACATCATCACTCTGTGCGTATTTGGCTCGACAGTGACATCATCACTCCGTGCGTATTTGGCTTGACAGTGACATCATCACTCCAGAGATGCAGAGGGAACACGTGCTGCATTCAAATGGCACCAGTGCAAAGTAAAGGCCTTACAGTAATAATGGCAGCAGACAACATGAGTAGGGATAGACGGGCTGTTTTTTTGGCAGTTTGCAGATTATCTGTATCTGTGTTTTATTTGCCTGATAACCGATAAAGTTAATGAATTAAAAAGTTGTTCTACTTTGGCTCGGCTACAGCTCTGTGTCTGTCCCTCTGCAAAAAAATAAAATCTTAATATCTTGAAGGCACTCAAGTTTCACTTTAACCATTTTGCGTCATCTGGTGGACGTTTTAGCGGCGAGGGGAGCAAGGAGCTCCGTGCACTGGCAGCGTGGAAGGAGGTGGACGCCGTTTATCTGCATGTACCACTGTCCGCAAAATCTACTTTCCAATTATTAACTTTTACATCACCTAGACATAATCTTTCAAGAGAAAATCAGGATGCATCCGAGAATCCTTTTTCGCCCCTACCCCTAATGGATGCACGGAGAAAATATTTCAGCAGCCAGATGGGGTTCCTAATGAGAGGCGAGCCATATGGTGATGATTCAGCATGGCAGCCTAACAGCCTCTGGTTTAACCCCATTTACACACACACACACACACACACACACACACACACACACACACACACACACACACACACACACACACACACACACACACACGCATACACCTCCCTCTGGACCAACTGTAAGTCGTGCGTCAAGTGTGGCAGAGTCCAGCCCTAACACATGCTATGAATGGAGACCATCCATCATGGCTGCAACTACAGAGAAATGTTATTCTTCAATATTCCGCACATTGATAGCTGTGTTGTAATTCTGATTGAACATTAGGCTCTAAATTACATTCAGACAGAGAGCAGCAGAGGGGGAGCCAAGATTTAAACCAATCAAGAGGCAACGTGCGTGTCATCCATCTCACCCAACCACAACCAATCTAAAGTTAGCTCAGAGGGATTTATATTGCCCTCCAACATATACAGAGGTTCTACAAAGGACAAAATGTCTCTTTGCTGATCAAACTAGCTGTTTCTCAATGTCAAGGAAGGATCCTTGACATTGAGAAACGGCTAGTGTTTCAGCTGAAGCTTTAATTTTTATTTTTACTGGAAATCACAAACAAGTAGTGGTTATTAAATACCTGCAGGGTGATTCAGATGGAAATGGTATGTTCCCCTGTCAGACGATATGTGTTGTGTTATGTGTGTTTTAAGTGTATTTCTTACGTTGTGAGACAGGCATTATTGAACATTTTAGTTATTCTCTCAAAAGACAAAACACCTGGCCTCATCCTCTCCGTTTTCAAAAATAACATTGTGCACAGCTGTCAGTTTTCAGAAAAGTGTTCGTTTACACATACCCGCGTGTATATATGCCGTCAATGGCGTAAAGAGCACACCAAGCCTGTAGGTGGCAGTGTAACGAGAAGCTCAAGCCCACGTTAGCCAAACAGAATCCCGAAAATAGCAACAACAGCAACAAATCACTTCCTCTCTCTTCTCTTCCTCACTTCCTCGGCCGCCTAAACCTCCGTTTGTCTCAAAGTTTTCACAAATCTCCAATCTGGAGTTTTTAGAAAGTCACATTTTCAGAGGCGAATTCTCCGTTTGCGTGTAAACAAAGGGCACAAACTCAGGTAAATGTCTCCGTTTTTCAAAATAACCATGTACATGTAAACGGGGTATCAAACATGTACAGTATCTCTTATCTATTTTGATGAGGAAATTAATGCAGAAGCTTTACAGTCTTCATATAACTAAGACTAGGGTGAAACATAGTAGGAACGTCTTTAAAGTCTTCAACAGGCGCTAATTGTTAAATTTGTAATTTTAAGCATTATAAATGTTTTTTCTTTTTTTTCTTGTTGCTGTTTTTCATTTGAATATTGTGTTATGCTCCACTTAGTCTCGCATTGCCAGACCTTCCTCCACAGCGCTGCAAAGGAAGGTCTGGTTAGTCCACACAGCATTCCAGGATGGGAGAAAAACGTGCTCTGGTTATTTAATTTCTTTAAACCAATCACAATCGTCATGGGCGACGCCAAGCTCCGGACGGAGCCACTGTGTCTGCAAAATATCCCCGGGAAGGAACTTGTTTTGGTGGAACATGTGTACGTTCAAAAATTGTTTTAGTCGTCCAACAGAAAACTCAGATTGGACAGATAGTCTAGCTAGCTGTCTGGATTTACCCTGCAGAGATCTGAGGAGCAGTTAACCAGAGTCCTCAGAAATCCACCAGAGTTCAGAACGCCAACACAAAGAAAGAGGAAGGTGACGGACATCACCGACAGCACCGGAACGATCCTGTTAATGAAACGTCATTGTTATAGACTCAAACATATAGTATGTTTGACAGGATGTCAGTGCCCTGAAGTATTTGTGGACAGTGGATATGAGTATGTATCTGGTGTGTTGTACCTTGTCTGAGCAGCAGCAGTAGCTTTCCTCTCTCTAACTCCAGACTGAGGCTGAGTCCTCCCTCTCCGTCTGCGTGCAGCAGTGTCCCAGAATTCCACAGGGTTTTAAACTTCAGGGAGACGGCCTCTCTGGACGCCCGCCTCGGCCCGGGACTCAACCTGTACACCAGACTGCTGCCGCCGTCCAGACTCACCACGTCAGAGGCTGGAAGACACAACAGACACAGAGGAGTCACATACTTTAACATACAAAAACAACAAGTAACAGTGTACTTTAATTTGTGTTTTATTTTTTGTCTTTCAGTGTGGAGAAACATACTGTTAAAGCTTCAGTGTGTAACTTTTTTATATTAATGAACGTCCGTTACATTCAAGCCATCGCCAACTGAGTTGCTACAAAGCTAATTAAGACCATCACAACTCTCTCTGTATTTCTCAGTATGACTATGTTCAAAAGATTGTGGCGTCCGGCGACTTTCACGCACAGAAACTTGAGTGAAGACAATTACCGCTTCTGAAGAGTCCATCATGTTTTTTTAATCCTCCGTGTCCTCCTTGGCTACTAGCAACTGCATGGAGGAGAGGGGAGGTGTGTGATCACGGAAGGCTTGTATCATGTGGATGCGCTGACAGTGTTGTTGTCATAACTTAGAATTCCTCATGGGTGTGACAGAAACTACGCACTATAGCTTTAAGTCCACCATTGTGCGCTATAGAGTTGCTGTTAATTTTTTAAATAATTGCCGCAAATATGATTGATGTTTTTATCGTTAAAACACAAATCACAGACAACTGGACAGAATTTCTGCCTGTTGTTGTGATATTGTGGTAGCAGCATGAGGGTCCGACTGAATTTTGTTAATCACTTTTCATCAGTAAATTTCACCTCAGGGTCTTGCTTGCTTGAGGTGAGGTAAACTGTGTGTGTTGAGTGTGCAGGCTTTAAAGCATGTGTCAAACTCAAAGCCATTGGCCGAACCCGGCCCCTTGCAGAATTTGATTCGGCCAGCGTATAAATTCAGGTTCACAATAAATTTTGGCCCGTCTTGTTGTTCGCCATACCAAAAAGACGGGAAACTGTTTTCAAACTATTGTTACGTGACACTCTTAGCAGAATTGGGCACATTTGCCGACTTTGAGACTCAGAAACTCCCACATAACCAGAGCGTTTTCATATTCAGGCTGTGAAACAGGTTGTAAAAAAATGTTTGGCTTGATTTGCTAAACTCTATGATGGCTACTTTATGTCGACCGAAGTGCGACAAAAGTAAAACAAATAGTGACAAAAACGTCTGAGAAAGCCACAATAAAGTCGTAAAAAAGCAACAAAAAGTACGAAAAAAAAGCGAATGCAGCAATACAGTCAAAGATATTTTACTTTTTTCGATGTATGCATGCCGTTTAACTCTACATGTCTGGTCCTTGATGTGATTCTCTTTTCCAGTGTGGCCCTCAAGAAAAGGCGTTTGACGCCCCTGCTTTATAGAATGGACTGCAAATACTGAATTAATAAAAAGCAGCTGAGTTCAGCATCCATTTACTTTTCAGCCATTCAACTAATTTGTCTGACTGAACGTTTTTTTAATGAACTTGGCAACTCTTTGCTTCCCTGACGCCAGGACTCGCACACAATCACACAGCAGCCACTGTGCTTGCAGTAATAATTTCCTGCTGATTACAGAGCAGCAAGAAAGCTCCAGAGTCATCCTCAGTGTGTAAAGCTGGAAACATTACTCTAAGTCTAATCTTCTACTTAATATACTAACAAGCCCTTCTGATTAAGTCCTACATGACATTTCGTCCAGAATATTACATTTTATCTGATTATAATTATCCCTATAAGTATCCCACCAACAGATTGGTGCTTGTTTATGGCTCAGAACTTGGTACTCTTCTGCCTATAGCAGGGGCAGAACCGGGGGGTGGGGGGTGGCTCCTGGGGCTCCAGCCAAGAATGTTTTTTCAAAAGCCCCGAATTTTTCTTCATCTTTCAAATACATCTCCAATATGTACCCAGGGTTTGTTACGTCTCTGGTCACGCAACTGTTAGAAACATGTTTTTTTTTAGGTCGAGTAGAATCTATCTCCGTTGATCCCGTTTGTTTGTTTGCTGCTTTTATGGCTGTACTAACGTTACAGCTGTAACACGCTGGGTTTACATTTTTACAGATATATCTGGCAACCCGGCCTGGCTGTCAAACTGGGCAGTTGATAACAACACAGGCCAAAACACAAACAGAAATTCCATCACGGAATGAAAATTTGAAAAGGAGAAAATACTGGCATTAGCAATGTTGTTATAAAAGATAGTATTTCAACTTAGCATGTTTCCTTAATACCTGATGATGCATTGGGGTAATTTCTGGATTTATTACAGTAAATATATTTCGTATTGGACCTTTAAGTTTAGACACCAAAACGACTAGTTAAGTTTAGGAAAAAGATCCTTGTTTGTATTAAAACATTCCCAAGGAACACACACTTCCTGGGTGAAAAGAACTCCGCTCCCTGACTCCTGCATGTTAACACCCACCCATCCCCCCCGACCACCTCATTACACGGCCAGCCACGGTCTTATACAGCGGCACTCAATGTGGTGCACACGGCAAAACAAAACGTGGAAATCATACGAATCCCAGTACTTACAGTATCTTTTCGTAGCTTTTCGAACATATGGTTCATGAGAACAGGCTGAACAACAATAAGAGTTCCAGCTCAAATCCTTCAGAATAAAAGCTTTATCTCTATACATGTTTACTGACCAGAAAAGAACAATTTGGCACAAAAATGGCAAAACGACTATATTAAAAAACTCTTCATGGCCTTAACTTTGCCCTCATACTATCATTTAAACTGTAGTTCTGTAAAAAAAAAGAATATGTATATCAACATGTCACTACTACTTTTTGGTTTAACATTTTTTAACATTTTTTAACATTTTTTTTTATTGTGGGCACATGTGCATGTATGACTGACAGCAGTGATGTTATGTCTGTGCTGTTTGTTCAGTTTATATCGCCGATGTGGCGTTTTTATCAGTTTTTATAGATTTGATTGATTAAGCGTGAAATCATGAAGTCATGAAATGTTTTGTTGCGTTGTCTCAATCACAGATTATTACCCACAATACAATTGTCCCACTGTGGTAAACTGTTTGCTGCTAACAGCTATATTTTAGCTCCCTTCGCTATATTACATTTGTTTTTCCTCGGAGGATTCTGCTGTGCATGCAACATTAGTTCAGGAACGCCACGCTAGGAAAACAACACGTCTCCTCTGCCAACCGTCACGCTGGCTGATAAACATATTACACTAATATATCTGCCGTCGCCTTAAATAACTTGAGAATATTTCCAGACCACCACAGGGTGTATCAAAATCCATCTTTTAAATGTTTCTCATAATCCATCTTCTTCCAGAGGGGACAGCAGCAAACAGCAGTTTTAAAGGACACAAAATGCTTTTAATCATAAATCATCTTTCCACTTGGTGAAGGAATATGATGATTTAGTGCCAGTTCCAGTGTTATGTTGCCTCAGCATAGTCTGGACCTCTACATGTATCAAGCATTTAGAGCTTTCAGGTATTGGATGTTGCACCTTTTAGGCCACGTGAGTGCAGGGAACACTAACATGCGGGTATTGAGGTGTACAGCAATATGACTCCTTATCCTCCGAAATATTAAGCTGTAGGCTACATAAAGCTGATGACTTATGAAATCAAGACATGTTTTTACTACAGCTGGGTATCGCTAATAAAAATATGTAATACCGGTACCGATACCAATACCGTGACTTTGATACCTATTCCTAAACAATACACATTACGGCACAAATGTTTTTTTTTTCCCCAGCTCCTACTACATGACCCGTCTCTGTGTAACGTAGAGCTTTTCCTGCGTGTCTCTATGACGTGTAACGTCAGACAGCCAATCACAGACATTGTTAGATCGGTAGAAGCATGCTGCATGCTGATTGGCTCACTGATGCTGATGAGATTTACTCCTTAGGTATTGAAATTGGGTATTGAATGACGAGGCATTTTTCGATACTCGATACTTTAGAGGCAATTCAGTCGGTGCCTAAAAAGTCTTTCTTTCACTTTCACTTAACTTACTGTGATAGTTGTGTTGATGCTACGTGTCGTATGTTTTATTTTTTACAGTAAATGAACAAAAATCTATCAACGCGTATGTATGTTGTATCATGACAGTAGCCGGAATTATTTTATTTTTAAAGCTACCAGTCTGACTACAGCCTCACAGATGGAAGGAGAAACTGAATAAAACAGAAGCTAATGTGTGGGGACACTGTAGAATACAACACGCAGACACTTCATATCAGTTCATATGGAAATCACGTTTGCACATTAATATTTAGTATTTGATAAATGTATTTGAGTATGTTTGTAAATGTGTGGCGTTGTTTTTATATTCATGAGTGTGGTGTCCTTTAACAAACATTACAAACACACAGCAGGGAGTTTATCCTGAGAGGACAAAATATTACAAACACCTGCTTCTTCAACTGAGCCGTGAAGAAAATGAAGATGAAGAGTAGTCATGAATCAGTGAGGACTTCAAGTACATGAAGTCATGCTCATCCTAAACTCACGGGAGATATAAACACTGAGAAAGTGAAACTACAACATGTTTTTAAGGTGGAAAAGAGACCAGCAGTGACATTGATGTTTGTCATTTATTGAAAGGAGAATTTATCTGATATGTTTATTGGTTCATATAAGAAAACTGTGATTTCTGCCTAACTAACTAACAGAATGGGGAAAAGTCAAAACCTATGTTTTGGTGGGATGTGTGTGTTTAGTTGGTTGTGTTGATGCCAGGAGCTGATCCTGACCGTATGTTGTGTGATCTGAGAAATGAAAAAGAAACTGTTAACACAATATGTTTGGCTGGATGTGTGTTGTTTTCACTGTTAATATCAAAGGTGAAAGTATAACTCAGTTGTGAAATATGGAAATACTTTCAAGAAAAGGCAGCCCGCGGGGGCGTTTGTCGTCCTTTGTGTCTGTGGGAAATCACAAGCAATTTAATTGCTGTGATGTGTAATGAGTGTTTCTTTTCTTTTGACCCAAATTAATTGTGTTGCATATTGATTGGTGAGATGTTGACTCTCTCTGATTACTCAGTTGTAGTAATTTGCCAGTGTTAAATCCTCTATGCAAAGTAAATTTCCCTGGAGGTCATTTAGATGAAACCAGTCTCCACAGTCTGACACCTCCAGAGTCCAGGCAGTCCGATAAACACTAGAGAGTACTACGGGGGGCCCTGTTTTGAAGGAGACATGCATTTTTACATTTTGTTAAATTGAGACCAGGTTCCACTCATGCAATGAGCCCATTCACAGGATGAAAAAACACAGTGCACCCACAATATCCAACGAGCACCTGTAAGTGCTGCTTTAAACTGCTTTTAGTTTCAGTGCACCCGACTCCGAGCCGACAAAAAACTTTCTTAAAATCAACTCAATTGTGCCTCTTGGACAATTTAGAAATTAGTTTCTTATGATTGTACTTTCTGTGCTGTTGTTCTCATGTCGTTGCAATCTACGGTGGCCGACAGGGGCAAACGCGCTGCAACTTAATGAAACATGCGCACATAGACAAAACACAAGCAAATTAAGAAAACATCTATCATAAATTTGACAACACATACGCAGCATTAAGCAAACGCGCTGCAAATACACACAACACAACCAAATACACAAACGTGCTGCAAATACAGAAACAATGGAAAAAGAAAAGCAGACACGTCTGCTGATTGACTATCACCTGTGACCTGAGCCAATAAACTAGAGACACACCCACCAAACGAGAGAAAACATAACTCAAACATGGACTTAATATTTACAGAATATGATCTCAAAGCAGTTGCACACCGTTTCACAACGGTGCACACCGTTCTCTCTCTCTCTCTCTCTCTCTCTCTCTCTCTCTCTCTCAATCAAGCTGTTCCACTTAGCGCTCCCCCTAGAGGCCTGGAGAACTTTAGTTGTGTAATCTGGATGCAGCGGGGGTTTTTTTTGTTGCATTTGTTTTCGGGGATTGTGTGCTTTTCTTATCATTTCTGTATTTGCAGCGCGTTTGTGTTTTTGATTGTGTTGTGTGTATTTGCAGCGTGTTTGCTAAATGCAGATTTTTTTCTTAATTTGCTTGTATTTTGTCTATTTGCGTGTGTTTCATTAAGTTGCAGTGCGTTTGCCCCTGTCGGCCCCCGTAGTAATCTGACTTGATGACTTTGACCCCTCGGATCAATAGAGGTTGAATTAATAAGTGAATGCAATACAAGAAGGAGCCAGCAGCGCTTCCACTCCTTTGTCTGCGAGGATATCAAGGCTTACTATAAGGACATCCGTAGGTCTCCAGCCGGAGTCCGATCCTCCCGCTGGGGTTCCAGTCCAGAGGAATGAGGCGGAGGAAGCGAGCGATCGCTGGCTGTTGCAGTTTGTACTGAACCACGCTGTCTGCATTACTGTTCCCTGGAAAAGACTGAAAACACACACACACGCACACACACGCACACACACACACACACACACACACACACACACACACACACACACACACACACACACACACACACACACACACACACACACACACACACACACACAGTTAATACAGTGTTACAGAGTTCAGCACAACTTTTCTGCAGCTGGTTTTTGTTCAAATCAAACCAGACTGATGATGATTTAAACAGTTCACATCTCCTGCAAAACTCATTCACAGCTACACAACTCTTCACACGTCTCAGAACAGAACAGTCCTCATAGATAACACACACTGTCACTCAGAACACACTGAGAGTAAAAACACAGGAAATACAAACTTTTCATCTTTACAGTTTGAACAATTGAAGTGAATTCACATTACTTACAGTAATAGTTTCTTTAACAAAAATATATAGATTTTACAATATACCAATGTTTACATAAGGTAAACAAGAAGGAATGGAAATCAGCAGTTATCTTCAATATAGTATTTGGTCTCTAGTAATTTATGGAATTACTGGAAGAAAAAAAACTAAAGGTGCATAACAGTAACAAAGTTAGTGTGACTAATCCTGCCTCTCTCCAGCATCATGCTGCAAGTTTTCTTCATCACACTGGATGTTTGCATCATCTCTAAATACTAATGAATGTGGTGTTTCCTCTGCTTTCACCTCCATTACTTTCTGAAAAACAGTAAGAACGCAGTTTTACTATTGTAAATGTAGGAGCCACATATTGTATGTTGTTTATGGTCTCATTTATATTATTTATTGATTATTGTGTTGTGCACTTATATTGTAGGTGGTGGGTTTTCATGGCGGTTTGAGCGGAAGTGATAACGTATTTGTTTGCTTCACCTGTTCACCTGGGTTTTTTGGGCTTTGACAGAGAGGGGGTGAGGCGAACACTTTCTGTTGACCGCCGGAACACAGTGTAACTTTACTTTTGGTAACTACAGTGCTAGTTGTGTTTTACGTGCGGAGGAATAAATCATTGCGATACAATCTTGAGCGCGTCACAGTGTGTTTATGCATCTCTCAGTGTTTAGTCCCTCGCGGCAGCACTTCGTTGGACTGCTTACAGCCGCTACAGTAAAGGTATAGTGTTTTTCACTTTTTTATAGCTGTGTATGTAACCTCAGACATCTGACCTGGACATATTGGTATCTTTGCTCTTTTACCTGTTTCTCTGTAACGATACAGTGTATAACTGTCTCATTCTTATTTGGTGTTTGTATACAAAAAAAGGCTTTCTGAACTTTCTCTATATAAATCTGTATATGTTCACTAACTAGTCTAAAACAAGACACCTGCACCTGTTAGCATTTGAACAAAGTGCTGTAGATCCACAGTGTTGTGCACGTTGTGGTTAAAGTCATAGGATAAGTCTGTAGAGTTTTGAAAACTGTGTTCAAGCAATGAAAAACAAACTAGAGGTTGGTCCACATGAACTGCTGCTCCAGTTGTGCCCACTGTCGTCTAGCAATCGAAAAAAAAAAAACTATTTATAGGCGAAGCTTTCATTTTTTGTCTGCACATATACCCTGCTTTTAGATTACATGGATGTTCAATAAAAGTTTTGGGAACTTGCAAAAATTTGTTATGTGGAATTTGTGCTGTTTTAACAATGTCGTGCTACTTACACTTTTCTTCTGACTCACAGTCCCAACAGTCATTATTCACACGGCCACAAGAACACGTACACATAGGTCGTTTTAAGTATTACATGAATACATGACAAAAAAGAAAGGAGGACATACAGTAAAGAGTATCAAAGGGAAATGCCCAAGGGACAAAATGAAAGGAAAAGAAAATCACATGGTGAGAGTAAGAGGGATATAAGCAGCAGGAAATAAGGAGAGGCAATATAAGGGAGAGAGGAAATTTGAGAAGAACAGAAAAAAGTTAAAAAGATGGCCACTCCTGTCCTCACCCCCAGCCCTCCAGACAGGAGGAAACAAACCAAAAAAGAGGAAAGAGACTATAAAGAAAAGACGGATTGCTATATTTCCAAGCACCCACGGGCTTCTGGAAGAGAAGAAAAAAAGAGAACCAAGAGAAAGAGGAAAAGAGAAAACAGCATATTTCTTCCCTGGTCTTCAGGCCTCTATGCTGAAAGCAGAAGAAGAGTAAAAAATGTGTTGTGGTTGATCCAGCAGCTCTGCCTTCAACTTTCTCCTCTGACAGACTCGGTAAGCTCGGCTGACGAATGCACAGAAGTTGGGAAACACTTTGAAATGTGACTGGGATCGTGCTCAGTGTTTTTAAGCTGTGAGAAGTCGTTCTCTGCTCTCTCTCGGAGACGATTCTCTGTGCTCAGATTAGCTGGATTCCCTCCATGTGAGGAAATTTCAGTGCTGGAACAAATGTTGCTTATGCTGGATAAATATCCATGCTCACAGTTTGTAATACCCACACGTTGTATGAGGCTCACTGGGAACATGTGGGTGAACTGCCTCTCTGTACTAGTCTTTGCCATATCTTCCTCCACAGTGCTGCGAAGGAGGGTCTGGCTAGTCCACACAGCATTCCCAGGATGGGAAAACATGGCTCTGGTTTATTGGCATTCCTTTAAAGGTACACTGTGTAGTGTTTTAAGTATTTTATTAGCTAAAATCAATGTCTTTATTCATAAATATGTCCTCATTGGTGTAAAATGACCTCTGCCAATGATCTGACTTATCCTCATAAGTGAAGAATTTCTTATCTGTATTTACATTGGATGGGCAACTCCAAGGCGGCTTCCATGTCGTTCCGCCATTTTGAAAAACTATAATGGCTGAGAGGGACATAAAGCACTAGCCTACCTGTCTAGTTAATCCACAATGCACTGCACTTTAGTTCATAATGGAGGATCATACTTATGCCGAGTAACAGGAGAAGGAATTCTCGTCGCCAAAACAGCAAAAATTGGAAGACATGTTGCCATAGCTTCTTGGTACATAGCGGCTACCGTACCTGCAACACGCATTTGAAAAAGCGAGGCGCTAGAGAGCACTATTTGTTTGAATGCAAAATACAATTTCACCACTAGATGGGAGAAATTCCTACGCAGTGCACCTTTAAGCCAGTCACAATTGTCTTGGGTGGCGCAAAGCGCCGAAAGGAGCCACGGTGCCTCTGCTAAACAGAGATGGGAAAAGTACTCACTTCTCATACTTAAGTAGAAGTACAGATACTTGTGTTAAAAAATACTCTGGTAAAAGTAGAAGTACTGATTTAAATTATTTACTCAAGTAAAAGTAACAAAGTACAGGCTTGGAAATGTACTTAAAGTATAAAAGTAAAAGTAGCCTTGCGAATGACAACCATTTTTTATGCAAAGCTACCTGGACCACAAATGTTACTAGAGCGCAAGCTGAGAAACTTCAGTAGACATGGAGAAAAGGCTCTTTATGTATATATGCCATTGTCTACATTTTAAATGGATGTCTGCCAAAAGGCCTAAAACATCACATATATGATTATTGTGACAGAGACTGGGACTCCAGGTTAATAAGATTCTGACTGAGTAGCAAGATATGAATTCAATTGTGATTCTGTAATAATTCACAGATCCAGTTCCATTTTTAATCAACATTTAAAGGAATCTACATGTAAGTTCTGCATACTTTTAGAGTACAACTAACCAGTGGTGTAGTCTATTTTTTTGTAGTGAGTATACTGTGATTTTCCCCTCCCAGCCTCATACTCGCCTGTCCCAGAGCGACACCCCAGACAGTCGGTACTGTGACGTTTCTGAATACGAACTGTACACGGGCAACAGACGTTTAAGTATTGATGGCGTTAATTTAAAGTCCTGGAAAAACAACACTTAGAGTTGAGAAAAGATGAGACAGATTTAACTTTTTGAGAAACGCAACCGAACCTGAACGCAACAGGACATCACATCACACAAATAAGCCATTTAACCGACACCCATACACTGTCACGCAAAACCATGACTAATAATTAGCATCATCATACAACTTTTGTATCGATTAGCAGTAAAATCTGCTGATAAGGGCCTACATTTACTCAGAAGTATTTAATAAACGGTTTACAATCTTCAACACCATGGCTAACAAATGCATAAAAAGTAGACAAAGGAGAAAAAAGCTCCACTCTTTCTATTTTAGTTAATTATCTGACCATTGCTAACTAACATTACCATATAGTCATTTAATTGTGTAAAGCAATGCATATTTAAGATTTAAGAATTTACTCTAATATTGCATAGTCATTGACCTTATGAAGGCCAGGAGTTCTCACTGTCTCTCTCATCATCTGAAACAAGGACACATAAACATTGTATTCTGTTTACTGCTGTACTCAGACACACAGGTACACACACACACAGGCACGCACACGCACACACACACGCGCGCGCGCACGCACGCACACACGCGCACACACACACATACACACACACACACACGCGCGCGGTATCATATAAGCTAGGCTACTCTCACTTACCAGGTAACAGTAGGCTAACGTTGGTGGCAGCTGCAGTATCACCCGACGTGGCAGCAGCTTCAGGGAGAGACTTCAGAAAACACTGAAGTAGTGTTATTTAGGTCTGTTTAGTAATGTTTCATATCTCGTTACTTATAAAACTTAGTTCAAACTCTAGGTAACTAACTAGTCGCGAGAAAGGAAAGACCGCGCAAAGAATGCAACTTGTTGTTGCTTAGTAACGTTAAGTGACCTCACGTCAGATCCAGGGCACGGCTACGGAAGCCCCCACAGTCCAAATCTCAGAGCTTCCCAACACAGACGGGGTGATCTATGAATGAAAATGAGAACGTTCTGTCACAAACAATGTTGTTACATATCATCGCGCTTTTGTAAGTGGGTAAGTAACGAGCCACTTTTGTAAAACGTAAGGAGTAGAAAGTACCGGTATTTATGTTAAAAATGTAAGAAGTAAAAGTAAAAAGTCGGCGCAAAAATAAATAGTAAAGTAAAGTAAAAATACCTAAAAAATCTACTTAAGTACAGTAACGAAGTATTTGTACTTCGTTACTTCCCATCTCTGCTGCTAAATAGCCTCGGGAAGGAACTTGTTTTGGTGGAACGTGTACGTTCAAAAGTTGTTTTAGTCGTGCAACAGCAAACTCAGATTGGACAGATAGTCTAGCTAGCTGTCTGGATTTACCCTGCAGAGATCTGAGGAGCAGTTAACCAGAGTCCTCAGAAATCCACCGGAGGTTAAATTCCAACACAAAGAAAGAGGAAGGAAACGGACATCGGTTGAAAAAACATGCATCCGGCGGAATTTCCTGCAGCACCAGAACTCTCCCAGAAATGAAACAGACTACTCTGTGCTGACAGAATTCTTCACTGGGTTTGCTTTCTACATAAACAGAACTACATGGTAGTCCTGTATCTGCATACTGAACCACAGCTTCACCACAGTGGGACAAATACAAGTCCAACGCGACACTTGTGCGACGGGAGAACACTGAAGAAGAGTGCTGTGTGATCCGTCTCAGTGATTCCTTCATGAATTAGCTCTTCACAGAACAGCTGAGCTTTTTCACTGTCACCGCTATGTTGGGCCATGTTTCTGCCATGTTGTTACTCGTGATCAGTGGTGGGCAAAGTTCGAAAATGACCTGCTAATGTAGAAACACCATTGCTAAACATTATACTCAGGTAAAAGGAAAGGCCTTGGCGTGACTATCTTGTCATGAAAAATGTTTTGACGGTTGGATTTACTGGATGTAATCATTACTGTGCAACTAAACCTGAGTAAACACTTAATAGTTAACTCCATGGTGAGGAGTACATTGAGATTGGGTACGTGGGATAACAACACATTCTCACTCCTAGAGCGTCAAAAAGACAAACGCTTGGTCAGGTGCCTTTGGCGTTTGTTACTGTAGACAGTCTCCTTTAACATCTAGCCCTTTGGCGTCACTATTTGGCGCTCTGGGTCGGGATGTACTGACTGACATGCGGCACAAGAACGGGACAGTTAGGTTTACAAAAAGATCCTGGGTGTGGTTACAAAATGTACGTTTCAGTGGGACAAGAAGGGGACATGAACCGCGGTCTCCTGGGTGAAAGTCCTGTGTTGTTTGACCCATCCACTCCCCCAACCAACCACTTTACGAATATTTCATAGTCTTTCATACTACTCTCTACCGCTGTCGCTCTTAATATTATGTCATCTTACAGCGCTGCAGCAGAGCTGCTGCTCTGCCTGGTGTGTTCCATACAGTTGCTAAAGGGTTGGAGCTCTGACTGGATGCTTTTCACTGAGAAAACAGGCAGGTTTATAAATGGATGTGACTTCAATTTCTTCATGTCTCAGCCTGTAAAGTACTCAGAAGGTTAACATACTGTTCTCAGAGTGCCATGTCAACATGTGAGCAAACTCAAGAGCTTTCCTCCTGTAGAAAGTTTGAATGTGTAGCGCACTTTAAACTGCTTCTGTATGAGAAAAATACATTTGAACTTGATTTTGCAAAGGAAATATAGTAACACTTTACTTGAAGGTATCTACATAAGAGTGACATGACACTGTCATGACAGTCATGACACATGAACCCTAATTCTAACCCTAACTTGTCATGACAAAAAACGAATGACACTTACTAAAAGCGTTATGTCATAAACATGTTGTTAAACAACTTGTTTATGTTTATGACACGTTATATGAACGGTTGTATGCTTTCACTGAAGACAGAAAGCGCAACTGTAGTATCCCTTTTTTTGCTAGAAATTCAATTGTTATAAACTTTAGAGATAAAACTTTCTTAATATGCCAGTTTCTGCTGTCAAGGAAGATGAATGTCGGCCATGATTTTGGTGCACGTGAGCAACGTGTTTTTGTTGTTACGTCACAGGGTGTGAATAGCTCAGCTGTGTGGCCGAGGCTATTCGTACCGGGGGTGCAAATAGACACTTCGGTAATATATTTGTCTTATATTTCTTTATAATAGTAATAATAATGTAATAACTGTGAGTAGCGTTTCCCATCAAAAGTATTGGTGCCACCCAACAGATTGAGAACGATAATGTGTGTCACTTTGTATCCGATCCCGTTCTTTAACATCTTTCAAACATTTGTGCCGACAGTAGCAACGATGGATGAAATCAACAGGTTTACTCCGTTAAAAATATCAAAGAGAGAGAGAGAGAGAGAGAGAGAGAGAGAGAGAGAGAGAGAGAGAGAGAGAGAGAGAGAGAGAGAGATGACACAGAGTACCAGACAAAAATAAATAAATAAAACAAAATTGTGCTACTTGACTGCGCCTGTGTTCGTGATCCACAGCTGAAGTGATTTGTCAACGGGTCTGCAGAGTCAGCAGAGCTTTCACCTCGGTTCATGCATTATAAATGAAGAGATAAACTCATGATGACTTTGTTTATCTGTACAGGAGGATAGATGGAGCCACATAGCACTGCTTGACACTGAAATCACTTCATATGAATCACACAAAACAAAATACGATGATGTTTATTGATCCCTGAGAGGAAATAGAGTCTATTCAAGACCAAAAGAACTAAAGTGTAGCCACGGAAATAAAGGGATGGACATAACACGCATATGGTCGGGCGAAACCATTGCTTTTCAGGAAATGAAAAAAAATAGAATTTTGAAAACATTTCATTGAGCTATTTACTATTTATTATTATTATAAGTCAAACGAAATTGCCTCGTTACTGTTAAAAATATTTGTGAAACCCACAGACAGACGTGAAGAAAAAAAAATTGAAATGAATAAATGTGGAGTGTGATGGCCAAGGCCACACAGGATAAAAAAACAGCCAGCAATGGTAATATGGTACACAATTTCACCCCATTCTGTTAAGTACACACATTCACTTTTTGTGCAGTCAGCCTGGCTCTTAAACCTGCGGCCACCTTGATCTTGTGAGATTATCGTTGCACACGTGTGCGTGAGCAAGTCGGGATCAAGTCGGACACAAACCAAAGCGGCACCCTCTTTTCAACAAAAACTCTGTTCTCCTTATTGCCTCACTGCTTTGTCCCTTACATGGAGATCCAAGGTTTCTGCCCGACAGTGACAATATGCAGTGTGGTGCAGCCGTAACTCCACAGCTCTGATGGAAGTGTTTCCTGCAGTATGGACTCACCCCTATGCTGTCCTCCTGTCTGTACTGCTTCCAGTTGTGTCCCGTGTCGCTGAACATCAGCAGGTACGACGACAGCCAATCAGAGCTGCCGTAGCGGCCCTGCGTAGCGACAGCGGTGATGGTGGTCCGCTGGCCCAGGTCCACCTCCAGCCACTGGTACCTGTCTGAGGTGTGAGGAGACCAGCCTCCAGCGCCTGCAGGGCCAGAGGGAGAGAAAGCAGCATACATAAATCATTTATTAGATTTCCACCTGGGAGGAGATGGAATAGGCTTTGGTAGATGCTGAGAAAATGAATTGCATTGCTTGACCTTTCATTCTGAACTGGAATCCCACTTTTTTGTTATGAAAGCCGAATGAAAAATATATTGATTGAACCACAGCAAAAACCTTTAAATCTATTTTGAAGCTATAATGGGATATAAATCATACTTTTGGAACTTTCCTGATGAATTTCAATCAGTCGTATTTGCTCTGTGACCCAGAGTGGCATCAGGAATGTGTGCTTTTTTATTATTATATCTTTCTGAGAAACACATGCATAATGTCCTTTCATTTGTGAAATGAAAACATGCAGTACAATCAGCATTTCGTAAAACAATCTGCACCCACATATCTGTAAACATAAATACAAATTGTGACAACACATTATATTTAGGAGAAAGTGGTCTCACAATGTTATGAAATCATTTTAAACATTGCTTATTCTGTAGCGTGTGCCTTAAACCATACTTCAACTTTCCAATAAATTCAACTGAAAGTTTTCCAATATTCTGACATACAATGACTGCATGTCTCCAAACTATAATGCTTTTAGACCATTTTATTAAAGTTCAGCATAATCACAGCCAATAAAGATATTTCAATTCAATTTTATTTATAGTATCAAATCATAACAGGAGTTATCTCAAGACACTTTACAGATAGAGTAGGTCTAGACCACACTCTATAATTTACAAAAAAAACAACAAATCCCCCAAAAGCAAGCACTAGTGCAACAGTGGCGAAAAAAATCCCTTTTAGGAAGAAACCTCGGACAGACTCAGGCTCTTGGTAGGAGGTGTCTGATGTGCCGTTGGGGTGCATCACAGTATAGATAATAAACAGTGATTAGAAATAGTGGTTGTAGTAGTGCAGGGAGCAGCACCGCATAGCAGGGAATTTCAGCAGAACCACGGCAACAGCTGGAACCATGATTTTGGTGCCATACTAATCCCAGGATTTCATCCTGGGTGAAAAGAAACAGAAAGACTCCGGGGAGCAAGCTCCCAGGGCTAGGTTAGTAACAAGCATTTCTGGGACAGAGAAGCAGGTGGGCCGGGCTAGGCAGATGCTGCAACTCCTCACTCCCTAACTATAAGCTTTATCAAAGAGGAGAGTCTTAAGTTTTCTCTTGAATGTGGTGACAGTATCTGCCTCCCGGACCCAGACTGGGAGCTGGATCCACAGGAGTGGAGCCTGATAGCTAACGGCTGTGGCTCCCATTCTACTTTTAGAGATTCTAGGAACCACAAGTAGCTCTGCATTCTGGGGGCGCAGTGCTCTAGTGGGACAATAAGGTACTATGAGCTCTTCAAGATATGATGGTGCTTGACCATTTAGAGCTTTGTAGGTCAGGATGAGGATTTTAAAATCAATCCAGGATTTTACAGGGAGCCAATGCAGAGAAGCTAATACAGGAGTGATATGATCTCTTTTCTTAGTTCTTGTCAGAACACGTGCTGCAGCGTTCTGGATCAGCTGGAGAGTCTTAAGTGACTTATTTGAGCTTCCTGATAGTAAGGAATTACAATAGTCCAGCCTGGAAGTAACGAATGCATGGACTAGTTTTTCAGCATCATTCTGAGACAGGATGTTCCTTATTTTGGCAATGTTATGAAGATGAAAAATGGCTGTTCTTGAGGTTTGCTTTAAGTGGGTATTAAAGGATATATCCTGATCAAAAATAACTCCTAGATTTCTGAAAGTAGTGCTGGAGGCCAGGGAAATACCATCCAATGTAGCTATATCTTTAGATAGTAAGTTTCGAAGTTGTTTAGATCCCAGCACAATCACCTCAGTTTTGCTTGAGTTTAGCATCAGAAAGTTGTGGGTCATCCATGATTTTATATATTTGATACATGCTTGAAGTTTAGCTAACTGACTGATTTCATCTGGTTTGATTGATAAGTATAATTGGGTATCATCTGCATAACAGTGAAAGTTAATTGAGTGTTTCCTAATAATATTGCCTAGAGGAAGCATGTATAAGGAGAATAGAATTGGTCCAAGCACTGAGCCTTGTGGAACGCCATGGCTAACTTTAGCGTACTTGGAGGATTTGTCATATTCCTGAAGGATGTTTGACAACTTCTGGTCCGTCTGGTTTGATTTTCTAAAAAAGCTTGTAAAACATCAACCATGTTGTCCACAGTCAATCTATGGACATCATTCTTTTCAGGAAAATCTGGGCTATTAGAATATGTGGGCTGCAGTGAGGTCACTTGAATATTAAACCATTTTGTAGGACCTTAAATAACAAATAACAAATAAATAAATAAAACGGAAACAGGAATCTCACAGATATGTATTGATATGACACACAGATCAATAAAACCTAAGCCAATCTCCTGTCTAAATCACTTCTCATATGTATTATGAGTCAAACTGTGAAGACATTAACATTATAACTTATACAGTTGACAAAATATCTACATTTATTAAAAAAAAAGTCCAGACGCTTTTGCCCTCATGACATGCACTTATGCCAATAATCAAAATAATGTCATATTTATTTATGTAACACTCACAGTTTTGATACATATATATATTTGGAGTCACCCAGTGAAAAAATAAACATAATTAACATTATAAGACATATAAACGACAAGCTATTTACATTTCTCCATAAAAGGCCCAAATGTATCCAAAAAATCAAAACAGTGAGGCTCCCTTCTATGTAGAATGGGTTACAAAGCGAATAGACGATCTTTGTAGTCAAAGAACACCTTTTGTTCACTTCGTTGCATCGTTGCTGGCTTGTAGTGAGCCATCATAGCCATTCCCTATCGTAGAAGATCTCTGCTCTCGAAAGACCGGTTTCCATTGGTTTGCAGACAATAACAAAGCCCCAATGCATTTTGGGAAACCAGACCACGGAAGCAAACGCCGATCAGCGGAGAAATACGGCCGAAAAATCATAAATTATGGACATAAAGCTTATCGATCTTGGATGTAAGAGTTTGGATTTATTGCTCAACCACCCCGAAAAAAGGCACAAGTTCCAGGCTGGATACAAAACCTCCCGTGAAGGCTAGAAGGACAGCAAAGAGACGCTCGTTAGCGTTAGCTTGTTAGCTGTTAGGAGCCGAAAACGGTAAGACGATCGATCTTATGGTTATTAAATGATTAAAATATGATTAAAAGGTGCCGTTGCGTAGTCGTATACGACGCCGTAGGTATCTGAGGGACATTAACAAATTGAGATTGATCAGAGAAATAGGACTTGAACCAGCTCAGTGTGATTTCTTTAATACCAACTAATTGTTCCAGTCTCTGTAACAGGTAGGTAGGTGAACAGCAGTAGTTTGGGCAGCACCAGTCTACCAAATTTCACCATCACTGATGCTCCATTGGTAGTGCAGCACACAATGTGTTCGTCCATGTCAAGCTTGAATCTTTGAAGCTGGGAGTCAACCAGCACTTTGACTTTCTCGGCTGGCATTCCATGAATCTTAATGATACCTAGATTCCAATACGTTTGTGCACTTTGCACGTTTATGCTCATGAATCTTTTATGTTTTGAAGAAGTGTATTCATCGATGGTCAAAGAAAAACGCATCCCTCGTTTCACCATGTCTTGGAATATATCTGCCAGTTTGTTTTTTTGTTCATTAGTAAACTCTCTAACCTGTTGGGAGATTTCAGAGGGATTCATGGGAAGAATATGTCTGTCTCTCTTCAGTGCTGATCTGAGGTAGCATTTTTCCATACTATTAAATGTAAATCCATCAAAAGCTGCCAGTATTTCACCGAGCGTTCTCAGACGTTTTGAAACTTTCGGTGGGTTTCCTTCAGGAACTTTCTCATGATGAGATTCTAAATGTCTGCGCAATCTGGTTGTCGACCCCCCGGAACACCTCATAAACCGGTCACACAACCTGCACTGAGTTGTTTCATTGTCCAGTCTTTCAAAATGCTCCCAAACAAAGCTGGCCGCAGACATTATTAGCGGAGGTAGCTAGGTAGCCCAGCTGCGTAGTGCGTGCAGCGTAGGGCTGGGCGATATGGCTGAAAACTGTATCGCGATATAAGTGTTTCATATCAGTCGATATCGATAATTATTGATATTTTTTATGACCTATTTAAAATAAGGACCAGGAGAAAAAAATGTATTCAATTTAAACGTTTTTATTTTAAGCTTAACCTTCCTCCGATTATAATCCTCTCAGTTATAAAAGCAGAAATGTCAACACAACCATGGAAAACACTCAAATAATTCAAATGGAAACATAAGTCTAAAATCACAATGAACACTTCTGGTGAATGAAGTGTTTTAAAATATGTGCAGTGTTTTGTAAACATAGGAGAAATTGAAATAAAACTGAGGTAGACTTTACATCTGCAACATAAAAAACAAACCTGATACAGCACAGTAACAGTTATTATTTTTCGCGGTCTAACAGTCACGGTACAGCCTAAACCGTACATGGTGGGGGGGTGCTCAGCGGAAGCATGTCTTTGCCTATATGATATGCCACTGCCTCCGTTATTTATTTGTACCGTTCAGCTTTTACAGTCATAAGGCACTGAGAGTACCTCTCCGTGGTGCTCTGCTGCTTGTGCGGGGTTCCAGCTGCAGATGTTGTTGGACGTTGCTGGCGAATACGGCTGTGCTTCAAACGGTGAGCTAAAGTGGTAAAACAGGTTTGCGGTGCGGACGATGGTCTTGCATAATTTGCAGACGACATTGGTCTGACTACGGTCAGACTTATAAAATCCAAAAAACTGCCATATTGGCGAGCTGACGTTTCCCGTTTCATCAAGAACTTCCGTGCTCGCTGCTTCACGCATTTTCCACTTATCACTCCACGGCGGTTCTGTTATTGAAGAATCCAACACGAGACAACGATATGGCACCAAACACAATACTGTTACATGATTGGCTGTTAGCGTGTCACTCCCTACGTTGCTAGGCTACCAGAGAGCGAGTGCCTTTGTTCATGCAACCAAACTTGCTTTGAAACTTCGACGACGAAGGAAAAAAAAAAAAAAAAAAAATTATCGAACTTTTATCGAGCGCATTTTTTATTGATATTGATTACATGTCTATTGCGATACATATCGTTATCGTTTTATCGCCCAGCCCTAGTGCAGCGTAATTAATTTCTTCTTCTTCTTCTTTAATGAATGAATGTATTGAGCCTGCGTAATGATTTAGGGAGCCTGTATTACCGTAGCTACAACTACAATAGACACGCACTCCTTGCCTTTTTATTTTATTTTATTTCCCGTTTCCCGTCATAACCTTTCCCGGGAAACGGGAAATGTTTTTGATCAGATTTCCTGGGAATCCTGTTTCCCGGGATTAAACCCTAGTGCCAATAGAACACTTCAACAACTGTGGGGTCTGAATCACAGAGAACGTCATAAATGCAGTAGCTGATGTTTTCCATGACACACTACATACTACATGTGGATAAAACCACAAATTGTCACGCCCTGTGCTAATTTTCCATATTGCGCCATGCTTGTTGGATTGGGGCTTTATCAGGCTGCTGACATGAAGAATATAAGGAATAATTTAGATTTGAAAGTTTAAGATTAAGATTAAGTCTACCCCCTCTTCCTGCTGTCTGCGCAGCCTTTCTCTGCTTTGTTTCTACAGTAGTGCAGCATCTGTACTTCAGTCCAGAATGACGGGCCAGGTTGACTTCGACAGCTTTTGTTGACAGTCAGAAATGCGGCCACACAATGTGTGGCAGCAGGCAGAGGAGAAAATCTCAGCTGTGAAAATGAATCAGTGTCAGTCTGGCGGCTGTTGGAGCCTGATCTTTAAAGAGCTAAATGGCAAAGCTAATAAGCACTTGACTAAGAGAAGTGTCCAGTGACAGGAGAACAGAAAAGAGCAGACACTCCGACCTTTACTCACACAGATTATAGTCAGGGAGAAACAGCTCAGAGACAGAGATACGTTACAAAATGTACTGTGTCCGCCCCGTTCGTACAAGTCAAACTATGGTAATTGAGGTGAACTGATGGTCTGAACGCTTTCTGTCATGGTTGTCACTTTAAATCAAAGAGATCGCCATGGTTTCTTTCTCCCAGTGTCTGTCAAGACACGATCCAACCAACCATTTAGAGAAGTAAAGAATAATGGAGGTCAGGAGTGTTACATCAGTGCTCAGATGACCAGACAGAGGATCAGGGAATAGTGACGAAAGCTACCTTTTCACACTCCACTACACAACTTTAGCCTAGGGGTTGCTGGCCTTCTCTGGAACAGAGTTAGCCCAGAATTTGTGAAGTTATCCCCTGAAAAACCACTAAGCCTGGGCAAACTGGGCAAATGGAATATACGTTGCTGTTTGCCATTAACAGAAACGTCAGATAGGTCAGACCACGGTTAGAATAGTCTGTAGAAATACGGGCTAATATACTGTGTTAATATGAAGGAATTTTCTGTAATGACTTGTCACCAGTGTTAGTCAAGTTACTTGGAAATAGTAATTAGTAACTGATTACTGATTACTTCTCCAAGAAAGTAATCCAGTTACTTTACTCATTACTTATTTTCAAAAGTAATTAGTTACTTTACTAGTTACTTTACTAAGTTACTTTTCAAAAACACCACCCATAAAACTTTTGTTATTCACCGTCCAGATGTCAGCAGTGGTGGAAACAAAGTCTACATCTCCGAGTGCAGCCTTCAAATTAGCGTCCATCATGTGTATTCTCACTCAAGATTTCCTGCAAATGACTTTCTCTGCAGCAGCTTGACACCGTGTTTGGTCGGTATTTTTTCTACGATGCGTCGGAACGATTCAGAGTCAACAGTGGAAATTGGCAGCATGTCCTCGACAATACAGCCAGCGACGAGCTTCTTCAGTTCAGCGGCATTAAGTCCTGTCGCTTTTTTTTTATATAACTTTATTTTCGTTTTTGTCAGTAGGTAACAGATATGACAAGCATACTTATAGCATCTAGTTACATATTGAACACAAACCACAACATCCTTGGCAATTGGAGTTATACAATGGGGGAAAGGAAAGGAGAGGGGGAAAAAAAATAATAATAATAATTATGTTACTGACACAGCAAGCAGGATGCGCAATAACAGTTATAAGAATTACATAGGAAATAAATAAAAAATTATAAAATATAAATAAGGGTGATTAAAATACCGGAGGGGGGGGGGGGTTCGTCTCTAGAGTGTCAACTGGGGACAGATTAAGACAGTGATGGTAGGGTGGGAGTGATCCCAGTGGCTTTGATAGAAGAGAAGTAGGAAATGAATGGGTTCCAAATAGTCCTGAATTCATCCTGCTTCCCATCTCTCAGATATCTTATATTTTCAAGATGGATGCAACTCATTAGGTCACGTATCCAGTGTATATGAGTAGGTGATTGGCTTGATTTCCAATTAAGGAGAATCAATCGCCTAGCTATTAATGTACAGAAGGCGAGTGCACCATTATGGAGGATTGACAAATTTGTAGTTTTTGGAGAAAGACCAAAAAGTGCCACAAGTGGGCAGGGGTTGATTACAGAGCCCAGTGCAACTGACATAGAATAAAAAATTGATTCCCAGTAGCCCGTCAAACTTGGACAAAGCCAAAACATATGGAACAGACAAGCTGGGGCCTGCCTGCACCTATCGCATGTAGGGTCCATCTATGGTTTGATCTTTGCTAACCTAACTTTAGTCCAATATATCCGATGGATGAATTTAAATTGGATAAGACTATGATGGCTGCATATGGAGGAGGAATGGATCCTCTTTAGAACTTGTCTCCATTCCTCATCAGTGAACCTATAGTCCAGATCGACCTCCCAATTTTGTCTAGCTGTAATAGCAGATGAAGGCGAGAACCCTACGATACAGTCATAAGCACCTTTGTTATTGATGCTCACATCGAGGATGGTGTCGAGCTGTGTTGGGGGAGGAAGATTTGGAAATTGAGGAGAGATCTTCCTAATAAAATCTCTAATCTGAAAGTATCTAAAAAGGTGCGACCTTGGGAGGCTAAACTTTAAGGACAGCTGGGTGAAGGAGGCAAACGTCTTGTCTATATACAAGTCTTTAAATGTTTTTATTCCCTTTTTGAACCAGAGTTTAAAGACACTATCATTCAACGATAGGGGAAAGGCTGGATTTTTGTCACATGGAGAGGAAAACAAAAAACTCTGGAACCCAAAATGTGATCTGAATTGCCTCCAAATATGTAAAGACTGATTAACTACTGGACTGTAGTTTGGACGTTTAGGAATTGAAGCTAATGGGGAGTAAAGTAGGGCTGTAAGAGATAATGGTTTGCAGGAGGCTTCTTCTAATTTTACCCACATGGGAACCCAGTCACTCAGACCGAAATGGCAGTGTGGCCAGTAAAGGAGGTCGTGAATGTTGGCAGCCCAGTAATATGACTGAAAATCTGGGAGGGCAAGTCCTCCAGCGGTTTATGGTAGTTGTAGAATAGATTTCCGTATCCTGCATGGGCATTTATTCCAAATAAAGGAAGAAATTGTTTGGTTGAGGGTTTTAAAGAAAGATTTTGGAACAAAGACAGGAACACACTGAAAGAGATACAGAAATCTAGGTAGTATATTCATTTTTACAGAGTTAATACGGCCTGTTAAGGATAGAGGGAGAGAGGACCAGCGCAGGAGATCTGACTTAACACGTTCCAGGGCAGGTGTAAAGTTTCTATTAGTCCTGTCGCTTTTAAGTCTATTTTCACCTGTTTAGCAGGAGAGGGGGGGGGGGGGGCTCGGAGGTTCGCCCGGTGGAATTGGATGTAGCCCCGCGGTCATGTCAGTCGGGGGTTCAGGATTTTTTTCAGAGAGTTTCACATTCCCGTGCCGGCTTACTAGGTGCTTGCTCAAATTTGAGGTGGAATTTTAAAAGTTTTCTTCCCACACAGAGTGTACAGCGGACGCTGATGTTTTTGTCACCTTTAACCGAGTCAAACTCAAAGTAATGTCGGTACTTCCAAGCATTAAACGCTGCATGATCCTGCTCTCTCCCGCGCTCCATGTTGTCTCTTGTTCAACACTAGCTACACACGTCGGTGTTTACACTGACGTCGCGGCGCTCATACGTCATTGTCACTCATGAGACAGTCTCACGAAAAATCACGGTTAAGCAGTGTTTGAAATAACGCTGTTTAAAAGAACGGCGTTAGGTAACAACGTTATTTTTTCAATAACGGGGTAATCTAACTAATTACTTTTCCCGTCGTTACAACGCCGTTAACGTTACTAGACCTAAAATGCGGTGCGTTACTATGCATGGATTGAATAAACTGCAATAATTTGAATGCACCCCGGGCCGGGCTCACAGTTATTGAGGAGGCGGGTTAATAACGAGGTAAGCGATTATGATTGGCTAAGGCAGAGTCATGTTTCATGGTAGTAGCCAATCAGAGACAGTGTTACACACATGCCAGCAGCCCAGCACACGCGCGGCGCGCGCCACACACACACAACAGCTAAACGGACATTCAACGGAGCAACAGAGATGGCTAGTCAGGAGGAGCAAGAAAAGTTGGCATTTTCAAGGTAGAGGTTTGAACTAAACACACTTTTTTGTTGTTTAAAGGTTTACTATTGTTGTGAACATTACAAAACACTTGGAAGTACAGGTTGCTTACTTGACCAGTTGTCTCAGGTTGAGAGAGTTTAATTCGCTAGAATTAAATGCACTTTATATTGTGTAACTGTTTACTTTTCTTACGAAGATAATTTGAAGTGCAGGATAAACCTCTGGCTGTCTATTGACGTGCAATGAATATTGAAAGTTATGTACAAACACCGGTCTGTTTTTTAGTTGTGAAAACTGCAAAAAAAAAAAAAATCTTTTACATGTAAAGCAACTTTTTTTTAACAGTAACGCAAATAGTTACTTTCCCTGGTAACGAGTTACTTTTATTATAGAGTAATTCAGTTACTAACTCAGTTACTTTTTGGAACAAGTAGTGAGTAACTATAACTAATTACTTTTTTAAAGTAACGTTCCCAACACTGCGGTTAAGTAACACAGTAACACAGCCTGTTTACGGGGAAGTAACAGTAATCTAATTACTGTTTTTGCAATTGTAATCCCTTACTTTACTTGTTACTTGAAAAAAGTAATTGGATTACAGTAACGCATTACTTCTAATGCATTACTGCCCATCAGTGCTTGTCACAGGTGTTTTTCCGTATTTAGATTTTTTGTATTAACAGAAACGTCCGTTAGAGGTTCAGAGGGTATAATGTAAATTTGCAGAGATGGCAGGGATGCTGTCTTTTGTCATATATGACAAGATCGGGCTGAGAGGGTTCAAACAGGTATATTTTTCCAAAATAAAAAATTCTTATTCTATCTTACTCTATTCTATCTATAGTCTAAACGTAAGCTAAAACTAAATACAATTCAAACACTGTTGATAAATCAAAAGTATACCATTAGAAGCTAAAAAAGAAAAGAACCGACACTGAACTGAAACTGATTTTAAACAAACAAAAACACAACAGTATGGTGTGTCATCCCTTCACTTCACCAGCATCCCTCAGATGCGGCACATTAAGCTGTAACAGCCATGACAGCGACGATACCAGAGAAAGAATGATGAGACTATGTCTACACTAAAGCCATTGGATCTTAAAGGTTCTACACACCCACGCAGAGGTTTGCAAATGCTGTGGCTGCTTAGACATCAGGTATACATTTTCATGGCAGCCATTTTGACGAGTCAAAGCAGAAAAAGCACATGTCTAAATAATAACATGTCACCAAATTCGGTTACACTTTACTTGAAGGTATCTACATAAGAGTGACATGACACTGTCATGAACGTGTGCAAATTTACTTTTAACGTACATTCTTCTATTAGGTTAATCTGTTTAGTGTATGTGTTAAACTTAGAAAAGGATTTTAACAGATGGAACAGCTGAAGCCGTAAACTTTGAAGAGAAAGAAATTAGAGTCCTTTCCCGAGGTCTCCCCTGACGTCTGTTTATCCAAACAATCTTTGATAAGGGGACAGGGGCGCCATAAACAGACCCTCTCGACACAGTTTTAACTTTTCCAGCAGCTGAATGAGAAAATGTGTTATGTCCTGGGTTGAACTGGGCCAGAAGGTATGACCTGACCTTTTCCAACGTGTTTGTGTAACTGGGTTTTTGCAAGATGCATGAAGGGGGGGGGGGGAGGAAGGCGGTCACCATTTGTTGTTTCCTATATGTTGTTTTTTTCTGTGTGATGTGACTCAGAGCACTCTTTCACTTGTATCGAGGTACATGTGTTACGGTGTTCTCCATTTGCAAATTAGAATAAACACTTAACAACCAGACTTTGGTTTCTGCTCAATAGTCTTCATTTGTTTCACTTCAACAATTTTATTTACTTACCCTGTGCTATTAAGAATAATTTCCACAACACATTATAAACAAGTTATAAACGTTTATGACATGACGCTTCTTTTAGTAAGTGTCATTCAGTTTATTGTCATGGCAAGTTATGGTTATGGTTAGAGTTAGGAGTTACAGTTCATGTGTCATGACTGTGTTATGACAGTGTCATGTGCTCATATCGGAGTGTCGGAGTGTCACTCCATATCGGAGTGTGAAAAATGAGGCTTAGTGAGGACGGAGGGACAAAACACTGAGGAAAATATGTTTTTGGAATTATCTGGCTGAATGTGAATTAATTGTGACATAAGTAGCCAAGTACAGCACGCCGCTGACAGCCTGGCTGGGCCTGACTGCTTCTGGCAACCTGGAGCAGATGGATGAATGAAATGGTAACACATGACTGTTTCATCATTAAGAATGTACTAGTCTCGGATTGCCAGCCCTATCTCCACAGCGCTGTGGAGTAAGATCTGGCTCCCGCACACCTACATTCTGGGATAGGAGTAAACAAAACGTTCTGGGTTGTTTGCTTTAAACCAATCACAATCATCGTGGGCTTGCTTTGGACGCAGCAACGGTGACTCTGCTAAATAGTCTCAGAAAGAAACTTGTTTTAATGGAACATTTGCACCAAGAAAACGCCACAAACAATATTAAATGAAGTTAACTGTTGACACAGTGCCGTAACGTGAGCTATTTAAATTGGCTGGATACATGGTTAAACCTCATTTGCTCTTACCAGTGTATCGCCATGTGTACTTCGTCTACAGCAATCCCACCAATCAGTCCCAAAACGTCCCAGTCAGAGAGTAAATGCCCTAAACATATTCTTTGTACATCTTTCTAAGCATTCCCCGAAAGAACCAAGCAGGCCTGCCTTGTTGCACGATCCACATCTTCAAAAGTTAACATTTTCAGAGTGTAGCTTGCTAGCTCGGAGGTTGTTTCCCGAAGAGAACGGAGTTTGAGAACGACAACACATAGAGCGGAAGGTGAGGGACATCCGGTGCAATGTCAAGCAATTATCCTTGAAATGTACTTCCATTGGTCCAGACTAAGGATATACTGATATCCCATCAGACAGCTACAGAAAGACAGACAGAGAGGGAGAGACAGTGAGGCTGAAAGGAAATGAAGAGGCAGACAGGAAGAAGACAGGCAGACAGACAGACAGACAGACAGACAGACAGACAGACAGACAGACAGACAGACAGACAGACAGACAGACAGACAGACAGACAGACAGACAGGGAGTTTAAAGGAATGCAAAGGCAGCTGGAAAGGCATGTAACAGACAGACTAATTTAAGTGCCAGGTCCAGAGTAAACGCTGGTCATTTGCATGAGAATACAAAGTCTGGAGGGTAATTTCAGTAGCCTGATAACATGTCAGTCTGACAGAGAGTCCAACAGGAAGCTAATGGGCTCAATGCAGCACTGACAGCAGCAGCAGGCTGGGAAACACTGCAGCTTCTCTGCCGCTGAAGCAGAAGAGATCTACAATCAGTCCCGCCAGAAAAACAAGTTTTTTTGTGATTATTGCGGGCAAAAATCCTTGATTATGCGGCACGTTTTCTTAAAAAATGCGATGGAATATGTGGGATGTTTATGCAATTTTATGCAATGCAATTGTGGAAACTTGCAAAAATTGCGGGAACTTGCAAAAATTGCGGGAACTTGCAAAAACTGCGGTTTGATGAAAGAGAAAAAAAGTGATTCCCCCAACACCGTGTTCTCACTAGGCGAAATTACGTCACTTCATAACGTTCCCATGGCAACAGGGGAAAATGGCTGCTCTTGTGTGAAGTAAACGCAACATTTTTAAACTTTCTGCTAAGGTATATGTGACTTTTTTGCAACGAAAATGCAGGGATTATGAAATCATGCAAGCCCTGCATATTTGGCGCGGAAATCTGCAATTTATGTGTCGAAAGTGCAGCGTATTTGAAAAAAATGCGGCCCCCGCATAAATATGCGGACATTGGCTGATTATGCATTGAATTATGCGATCCCATAATCACATTTTTCTGGAGGGACTGTACAATTTTTTAATTGCCATACTGCAAAAGGGCACAAGAAAGTCAAAATATCTTGTTTTAGGATGATTAAACCGTAGTTTTTCTTATCTAAGATCTTTAATGCACAATTTGCATTATAAATTATTCAACACGTTTTCAAGATAACTGTTCTTGATATGTCTTAGATATTTAATACCACCCCAAATCAGAAAAAGTTGGGACAGTATGAAAAACACAAATAAAAAAGAAAGTAGTGATTTCTAAATGTACTTTGACTTGTATTTCATTGCAGACAATGTGAACACAAAATATTTCATGTTTTGTCCGGTCAACTTAATTTCATTTGTAAATATACATCCTTTCCTGTCATTCAGACCTGCAACACATTCAAGAAGACATATTTTCCAGGGATGTCCATGCATATTTCAACAAGATAATGCAAAACCACATTCTGCATACATTACAAAGTCCTGGCTGCGGAAGAAAGTACTTGACTGGCCTGCCTGCAGTCCCGACCTGTCTCCAATAGAGAATGTGTGGCGCATTTTGAAGCGTAAAATGCGACAACAAAGACCCCGTACTGTTGCCCACCTTAAGACTTGTTTGCAGCAAGAATGGGACAAAATTACACCTGAAACACTTCATCACTTGGTGTCTTCAGTCCCTAAACATCTTTTAAGTGTTGTGAAAAGGAATGGCAACATTACAAAGTGGTAAATGCTTTACTGTTCCAACTTTTTTTGAAATGTGTTGCAAGAACCAAAATAGGAATTTTGTTTTTTTGAAAAAAAAACCAATAAAAATCATGAGGAACACATTAAATGATGTGCTGTTGTATTGTCTGCAGTGAAATACAAGTCAAAGTACATTTAGAAATCACTACTTTCTTTTTTTATTTGTGTTTTCCATACTGTCCCATCTTTTTCTGATTTGGGGTTGTATATTTATCAGCTAGAACTGACACAAGTCCAAAAAGTGGATTCCATGATTGTCACAGAAAACTGTATGTGGCAATGCTCACTTCAAGAAGGCCACAGAAGGATAATTGTCATGGTGGAACTGTTCCCAAGGTCCAGAACGACCTTTCAATCTCAACTTTTAAGCCAACATGGAAAATAAGGTCTGTGTGATGCAATCGCAAGTTCAAGAATATCTACTGAGTCCGATGTGTTGTATTATTCTATTCGTTGAGAAAATTCACAAAACGAGACAGATGTCAAGCAGTGACGATGGTTTTGTGGTAGTCTGACTACATCACTTGGACAGCACTAGTCCCAACAACAACTATTGAATGAATGACATTAGCAACAAGCTATCGTTTAGCTTCCAAAAGCACAATCACTACAGTCTAATCTTTCGTACGTCCTTTGTTTTGCGATCATACCATTCCCGATTCCATGTTGTTCTGTAATTACTTACCACAATTCTTCACTTTGTTTGTCTTTTGTGGCACTTCGTGCTGGAAGCGTAAAGTCATATTTATTCTTATTCTTTAATTCTTACTGAACAAACTGATCAGGAAGGCTGGCTTTGGTATTAGCTGCAAACAGGAGACATTTGAAGCTATGGTGGAGAGGAGGTCACTGATCAAACTCTTATCTATGGATATGGATGGATAACCCTGACCGCCCTCTCCACCACCCCACACTGGTCCAACAGAGGAGCACCTTTTCTAAAGGCGTTGACACACCAAGCCGATAATCGGCTGTCGGACAGTCTGGCAAGGTCAGTGACTCGAGTCTGTTCGGGGTGTTTCGTACTGTGGTCCGTTGGAGGAGCCGTCGGCCTTTATTTTGGCCAACCTGACGTGCTCATTTGGAGGATGGGCACTACCGGCAGTTGGACTCAAATGACCAATCTGATTGGTAGAGTGCTAACCCGGAAACGAGAAGTGGGATGAGCGTGACTAGAGTCTCTCAAAATCTGATGAAAATCTTTTAAACTGACCTTTGTCGATCTGAAATAAAGACAGATTCAGCAACTGCATGGCCTATTTCTCCTTAAAATGTTTTCGGGGAATGTTTTCAGAAAGACTTTCATCTTCCTTGACAGCAGAAACTGGCATATTAAGAAAGTTTTCTCTAAAGTTTACAACAATTGAATTTATTGAATGGACACTACAGTTGTGCTTTGTGTCTTCAGTGAAAGCATACAACCGTTACTTTGTTAGTTAGTAGGATACCTACTTTTTGTATACAGTATGGTTACCTAGCAACCGAAGCTTGAAGACAATGTACTAAACAGTCATTCTTCATTCCTAAGAACTGCAAGGTGAGTGGTTAGAGCACTGAGCTGTGGTCTGGGAGTTCTGGGTTTGATTCCTCAGTGAGGACATCTTGTTTTTTCATTTTGGATTGGATAATTTACATGCCATTGCACAAGTCATGGTGGTGGGGGAAGACTCATGAATATTCATTATGGGACTCATCCCTGAATGGCTAGTACTCGTTGCCTGCTCTGGTTGGGTTGGTTAGGTTAGTGGGATTGGTTATGGTTAGGGTAACCATATTGGACACTGCAACGATAATATTCCAAAAAGGTGTAATACATGAGTCGTATGGATAACTGTGTGTAAATATATGCCGATCTAAATGCACAGGGGTGCAAATAGCATACATTGATATTTGTACCAGACGGGGTATTAAAACACTCAGATTCCTGAAGGATTTTTGACAACTTCTGGTCCGTCTGGTTTTATTTTCTAAAAAAGCTTGTAAAACATCAACCATGTTGTCCACAGTCAATCTATGGACATCATTCTTTTCAGGCAAAACTGGGCTATTAGAATATGTGTGCTGCAGTGAGGTCACTTGAATATTAAACCATTTTGTAGGACCTTAAAGATAAATAAATAAATAAAACGGAAACATGAATCTCACAGATATGTATTGATATGACACAGATCAATAAAACCTAAGCCAATCTCCTGTCTAAATCACTTCTCATATGTATTAGGAGTCAAACTGTGAAGAAATTAACATTATAACTTATACAGTTGACAAAATATCTACATTTTTTCAAAAAAAGTCCAGACACTTTTGCCCTCATAACATGCAGTTATGCCAATAATCAAAATAATGTCATATTTATTTATATAACACTCACAGTTCTGCTATATATATATATATGGGTGACTCCATATATATATATATATGGAGTCACCCAGTGAAAAAATAAACATAATTAACATTATAAGTCATATAAATGACAAACTATTTACATTTCTTCAAAAAAGGCCCAAATGTATCCAAAAAATCAAAACAGTGAGTCTCCCTTCTATGTAGAACGGGTTACAAAGCGAATAGATGATCTTTGTAGTCAAAGAACACCTTTTGTTCACTTGGTTGCATCGTTGCTGGCTTGTAGTGAGCCATTTCTACCTATCATAGAAGATCTCTGCTCTCGAAAGACCGGTTTCCATTGGTTTGCAGACAATAACAAAGGCCCAATGCATTATGGGAAACCAGATGTTGATTTCACCACGGAAGCTAACGCCAATCGGTGCAGATGAACGGCCGAAAAATCATAAATTATGGACATAAAGTGTATCAATCTTGGATGTAAGAGTTTGGATTTATTGCTCAACCACCCCGAAAAAAGGCATAAGTTCCAGGCTGGATACAAAACCTCCCGTGAAGGCTAGAAAGACAGCAAAGAGATGCCCGTTAGCGTTAGCTTGTTAGCTGCTAACTGCAAAAAAAGGTAAGACGATCCATCTTATGGCTATTAAATTATTAAAATATGATTGAAAGGTGCCGTTTCCTGTCGACGATTCTCGCGGTCTCTGAGGGTAATAGAACACATTGCTGTGTGCACCGGGGTACGAATAGCATTCATTTCTAATTACACCAGGGGTGCGAATAGCATACACTGCTAATTGCACCGGGGTATGAATAGCATTCATTTCTAATTGCACCGGGGTACAAATAGCATACACTGCTAATTGTACCAGGGGTGAAAATAGCCTCACCCTTTATTATTTCTTGTAAATTCTGTATGTGTGCTGTGTGTCTGATATTTTTCTGCTGTAGCACTGACATTTCCCAATTTGGGATCAATAAAGTCTATCTAATCTAATCTTAAACGTGCAACAATTTCGGACTAAAAGTACTGACTTGGTGTGCAAAGGTCTTTACTGTGATGGATTTTACAGTGGAACTTTTCAGACACCATGGAGGACGATTAAACATGGAAGTCAATACTACTAGTTGGCTGTTGTTTAACAGTCAGTCCCAATTCACAGGTTCCCAATTCCACCTTCAATGATTGATTGCTGTACAATAATCATTTTCAAGTCTGTTACAGCATAATTGCAGTGGCATCACTGATAACTTTTTTAGTGCAATGCAAATGAAAATGTGACAGCAGACAGAGTGAAACTAATGACTACAGCAGAACACAGACTGTACAGAAGATGGACAGGGACAATTCAGATTAAGGAAGAGAGGAGGTGGAGAAAAGGAAAAGGAGAGACAGGAAAGGAAAGTGAATTGAAAAAAAGAAGAGGGTGGAAAGCAAGAGAGAAATAAAAAAGATAGAAAGTGAGAAGGGAAATTGCTCATTCATCCTTAAGTTCCCTGGTAAAAGGCCATTCATCTCCAATCAATAGACTATCAGGGCTTTTTATCCATGTGGTATCAGACTCTGAGCAAGCAGGCCTCACTGTGATCAGCTACATCAGGTCACAGTCTGAAACACAATGTCAGGTCCTCTGGTCTCACTGCAGAGGGAAACTGCTGCTGGCTTTTATAAAGTGTCTGTTTAAAAATAGGTTACATGAAGTTATTGTTTCCCTTTGGCAGAGTTGCAATGATAAAATAAGGTGTTACCATCACTTTAAAGTCAGCCAGACAAGTGAAAAAAATGTGGCCATGGACAACAATGATTGGATGGATCACAATCCCATTTTGTTGAAACATTCCTGGTCCCCAGAGGATGAATTGTAATAACCATAGAAATAAAATGGATAGAAAGGCCATTTCCATTTCAATCAACAATGCTGAATGGTCAGAGCAGCAGCCACTTTCATGTGTACCATTGCCATGGTAAAGTATAAACTATTGAATAAGCCGACTTCTGGAGAGTCGCGAGGTGATGAGGTTTTGCAGTTACAGACAAATGAGCAGTGGAGTAGTAAGGTTAAGAGGCAAAATGCCAGCCGCTAGATGAACTTAATGTTTCAGCCAAAGCACATTGCTATCGCCAGATGAGTAAGTTAACAGCTTAGTGTATTGTCAACATGACAACTAACAACAAACGCCATTTTGTTGTGTACCAATCAAATGACAATGACAAACAGTCCAAAGTTCTTTCTATCCATTTTATATCAATGCCAATAACTTGTTCCACTGACTTTTCATCCAGTGTCATCATCAGTTCAAAATGTGTCCAATACTTTAGTTTAATATCAAATACCTGTAAAACTAATTACATTATCATCAGCTTCAGCTGTGCTTTGTGTTTAACGCTCATTAGCACATGTACTAGTATGTTGAACAATCTAAGAATTACACCCGCTAAATCATCTTTTAGTATTGCCACGTAGAGCGTGTTAGCATGCAGACATTGGCATTTAGCTCAAAGCTCTGCAGTGTGGTCACAGACTCTTGTTAGAAAAACTGTACCATGGAAGAACACAGATGGTCCAACTTTCACAAAATCCCTCTACAGCGTTAATGTTCTGTTTGGAAGCCAATTCATTAGATTTACATAATACTCAAGTTGGCTACACATGAAGTGCAATGAAGTGTGGGTGGTGAAAAGTGCTGTGATATACAAAGGTACATCCCTATCTGCAAGAACAAGAGATTAACCTAAACATTACCTGGATAATTCTGAATGTGTGTAGTGTCTGTTAGGAAAATTATGATTTACATACTTTTCCTCTTGTTATTATTAAACTGTTTGCATAGAATAATATTATACTGATTGCTATTTCTCTCTCTGTTAAATTAAACTGTTGTGTGGATATTGTTAAGAAACCAAAACACTGCTTGCTCTCACAAGATAACATGGAACCATTGGCTATCTTGACTGAGCACGGTGTGATGCTGAGGAAAGATTATGCACTCCCTGACCAGATAAGGGAGACGTCATCGACTCTGACCAGATAACTGACGACATCAAACTCTGTATTATGACTGTATTTCACTCATAAATAAGGCGATATAGAGGGCTTCCAGTTAGACCTTTTCTGTACTATGCTGTAGTACTGTAAACTGGCTCCTTGTTGTGTTCACAAGTAAAAATGAACATTGATATAACTTCAGTGGTTCTGTCTATCCTTTGATAATGTAATTATTCCAACAGTGTCATAGATTCCAGCTGCAAAATGTAAATGGACTGTATTTACATAGCACTTTCCCAGTCTTAACGACTGCTCAAAGTGCTTTAACATAGTACAGGAACCATTCACACACTGTGGCTGTGTACACAGGACCAACTGCTCATCAGATAAACATTCACACACATTTACAGTGAACTCGGGGTTCAGTGTATTGCCCAAGGACACTTCAACATGGGACTGCAAGGCTGGGGATTGAACCACCAACCTTCCAATTGACAGGCAACTGCTCTACCACTGAGCCACAGCCTCCTGACTGATTAAATCTGTTGTACAGATGCTGTGTAGGTGATATTCCAAGACTCTGATAAGCTCTGTGCATTTAGTAGGTACATGATTGAGAGAAAAGCTGCTCCTCAGAGAACAACTGGAGGAGGCACTGCATTAGCAGCAGCAGCAGGAGATGGAAATGAGACGGAGACGTCCATTGATTTCCTCGGCGAGCAGCTGGAATCACGTTCTGTGATCTTGCACCGTGAATGTTGCTGAAGAGGAAATGAGACACACAGCTTTCCTTATCTACCCTATTAGGAGATGCATTAATGTCATTGTTCAATTGTTTGTTAAGCTACTTTATCTGCTTTGGAAGCAAAAATTTACTATTCAATGGAAAAGAATCCCATAATGAAATAGCACAACGTGGTGTCAATTGCCATTCCTTTCAACAGAGAGCGCCATCTAGTGAGCTCAGAAAATAAAGACAGTGGTTCACGAAGCTTCATTTGACCATCACTAGCCTAAACTTAAAGGAACACGCCGACTTATTGGGACTTTAGCTTATTCACCGTATCCCCCAGAGTTAGATGTTAGATTAGCGCAACACCTGAAAAGCACCGTTGTTACTCTCTGCTCCTCATCACGGGGCTTCACAGAGATGAGAAGGGTATGTATGGATTTATCTAACTCTGGGGATTACGGTGAATAAGCTACAGTCCCAATAAGTCAGCGTGTACATTCTACGAGTTGACTGTTTACTCAAGACATGGGCTATAATGCATTTTTACAACACCACTAAGGCAAAATACAAAGACTATGCTGAAGGGTAAGACACTCTTAGACCACTGACGGGTACACATCGCTGGCTTTTGTTTTTGGTCAAAAGGCCAAAGTGTGTCAAGGGATTAAGAAGATAGGTAAACATCGAGAAAATGCCCTTAGACTTCAGAGGGTTTATCTAGCAGCCATTGTGATATTAAAAACGTCCTGACAAAAAAAATGTGAAAATGGTCACAGGTCACAGTTTCCATTTAAGAGTTTTAACCACAGGTGTTCACATATCATTGATATCTTTTCATATCTGACATCTTTGGCTCGGCTGTCTCTTGTAACAGTTAAAGGTGCTGTAGGTAGGACTGTGAAGATCTAGGACTTAGCCAAAGAATTTGAACATCGACAACTTCTCAGTCCCTCCCCCCTTTCCGCTAAAGCCCAAAACGGTCTCCTAAGCCCCTCCCCCCACAAGGGAGAATGGATGCGTGTGCCTGAGCAGTGACTGACACGCAGCTTCCTCTCTATTGCCTCTGTTCGACTCAGGTAAACCTCCCATTTCACTGGACTAAAGGAGAAGCTCATATCCCCTCTTATTACAACAACAAAGGCAGTATAAACATTAGTCCCTAATACCCTGGCAACAATAACAATATTAATAATAATATGACTCCAGCACAATCAGATACTTGTGTATACTGTTGGGGTCAGCTGCAGAAACTCTTCCTCACCGTCTCTCCTGTTGAGTTTGGCGAAGCCCGGCGCGTGACTGCTGGACAGCTGGGACGAGCTCCTGAAGGACGATGGCGGCAGGTTGGACACCAGCGTACTGTCACACACTTCTGTCAGAAAAAGCAGAAAAAAAGCACACTTAGAATTTGATATGTTGTTTAGAAATCATTTCAGGAAGGAGTGAAGAATGTTCGCTGTCTGTCTGTATGTATACCCATTGTTAGGGTCAGGGCAATTTGTCACATTTGGTGTCAATGTGCAGTGGCTTTAACCTTTGACCTCTTTGTTACTGGTACCTCTATTGTTGCTGTTAGAGAAACTCAGCTTTTCTTATCATTTTGTTACTCCACACATTTAGCATTAAACATCTATAATATTTTCAGACTCATAATGGAAATAAAACAAAATGAATGCAACAGAACCAGTCTTTTTTATTCCACACATTCTTCTTCCTACACTACCCACAATGCAACGGCTGTGTTACGCTAGTAGCGACACTTCCAGCTGCTAACTTCAAGCCAAGATCAGGATCGGGCTATAGAGATTTATTAAGCTCTCTTCTTTCTAACTCCACACACATTTACTGCATTTTCAAACATCATCATAGTCATCAGCACCAACTCGTTGTCACTTAAAGGAAAACACCGACTTATTGGGACATTAGCTTATTCACCGTAACCCAGAGAGTTAGACAAGTCGATACATACCCTTCTCATCGCCGTGCTTGTCGTAACTCTGTCTGACGGCTCCACCGTTAGCTTAGCCTAGCACAGATCCTGGAGGTAACCGGCTCCAACTAGCCTACTGCTCCAAATAAGTGACAAAATAACGGCAACATGTTCCTATTTACATGTTGTGATTTGTATAGTCACGGCGAGTACAAATAACAACGTCACTTGAGACACAGCCATCTTCTAACTGTATACAAACTGGGAACTATATTCTCAGAAACGGAAGCAGTGCCACTTGGGCGGAGTAATATGCTTGCAGCTCTGCACAGAGCCGATGGAGCCGTCAGATGGAGTTACGACACGCACGGAGATGAGAAGGGTATGTATCGACTTGTCTAACTGTCGGGGTTACGGTGAATAAGCTAATGTCCCAATAAGTCGGCGTGTTCCTTTAAGGCAAGTTATCAGACTTCACTCAGCTTTTTTTTTTTACATATGCAGTTGTATGTTAACTGTGGATCTTGTGACTTATTTTTCATGACATAGTTAACATCTTACATTGTATCCTGCTAAGTTCTTGATAGAAGCAAACTCTGAATAACAAAATACATGATACTGTGATGAGGAATATTAAGGTAAAGAGCATCACCTAGAGGGTTTTGGGAAAGCCCTGTACTAAAACTGTGTTGGAAACCGTTCCCTCAATAACTCACTCACTATTCCCTGTATAGTGGTTATTAAAGTGCCCATATTATGAAAAAATCACTTTTTCTGGGATTTGGGGTGTTATTTTGTGTCTCTGGTGCTTCCACACACATACAAACTTGGAAAAAAATCTATCCATGCTGTTCTGAGTGAGATACGGTTTCTGAATGTGTCCTGCCTTCAGTCTCTGGGTGAGCTGTTCAAAATCTGCAGGGCTTGTTACGTAACTAGCCGAAATGATGGGCTAAACACAACTGAAAATGAGCATAATATGGCATCTTTAAATAGTGAACAATTTGGAGAATGACCAAATCAGATTTTGGACATCGTTGCGTCAGTATATGCTCCAGTATTTGTGTGGCGGAGGCGGGCGCGCCCAGCGTCGAACAGAAATACTTCTAATACGTCCCTGAAACCAACCCAGGAGAATAATAAAAGGGTGTATATGTGTTGCATGTTACATTTCCACTGTTTAGAAACCAAAGCCAGCTTCATATTTCCTTTTCAGTTTTCGCGGTTGCTTCTGCTTCTTCTTCTCCTCCAGGGAAAACACGACCATGTTGCATTGTGGGATACGGCAGAAAAATGTAGAGTACATCGTCCATACGCTCAAATTAGCTGTGCATTGTGGGTATTTTACAATGGACTATGTAGTGAATGATGTCACTACCCAATGTGAGTCGAGTGCAGATGTGAGTTGCGCACGCTCAGATTTAAACGGTTTACGGCATAACGTGTCATACTGAAATTTGTGAAATCCATAAAATAATAAACTTTTGTCATTACAAACAATAACAGAAGATAGAAATCATTTCAAAAACGTTTTAGCTATCTATGATTGCTTGATTGCTAACGTTAGCTCAAACCACCATTCAAGTGACAGCCTTTGTTGTGTTTGATTGCTAACTTGTAGCCAGCAGTGAACAAACTTGGTTACGTATGTCCATTATTATCGTATTGACATTACAGAAGTCTCTCGTTAGAAGGTTCTTGTAGGCTACTTGTCGCAAAGTGACGCATGCGCAACTCACATCTGCACTCGACTCACATCGGGTAGTGACAAATGAAATTAACCACGGAGAATTCGAACGCTACAAAATGGCGAACACACTATATAGGGACCTATTTCTGTGATAGGGAAAGGTTTCCAAAACAGCTTAAGTTTTTTTTACTTCAAGTAGTCTGTTGGTAGAGAAAATTGTACAAAAGCCTGCTGTATCAAATGAAACCCAGTGTCTTTCGTTGTAATTGAAAAGTTCCCTCTCTGTTGAATCTCTTGGTTAGGTGTGACATCTAATTATCTGAACCAAACATCCTAATGAAGCCTAAGTAAATAACTCATAAAATCTGTGACTCACGGCGTCAAATGGCATCATATTAAACAGTGTAATAACGTGATACATGGCTGTAGTAGAGAAACTAAAGCATTCATTATTAGTCAAATTACAGTCACTCTAATTAGCGCTGGTGTTAACTTCCCAACAAGTCCATTTGTTTTAAGTGCTTTGTACTTGATACAAGGATTTATAATTAAAGACGGACCTTCTAACAAGCTAACTTTAACCACAGTATTTCTACGCTCACACACATTTCACAGCAGCATCCATTTATCTTTCCAGACAGAAAGAGACAATTCGAAGATGCTCAGAATAGTGGAGATGATTGAACAGAAGTACCAGAACACTTATGATGAGTTACAGAACACTTAAAGGTTCAGAGAAGCAAAACAGCAGAAGTAACGGAGGCGGGAGCATCACATTGTTAAGCCTCTATAAAGACCATTCACCAGCTGAAGAGGAGTGGAGTTTTAGTATTGAGCTGCAGGTTTAAAGTGAAAACAGGTCTTTCACATTACGCTGCAGTCTCTTAGTAGTTCACAACAGCAGGATGATACAGGGATGTCTCCTCTCTTAGCATGAAGATAAACATTTGTATGGGTCAAATTCATAAAGGAACTACTGCCTAGTGATGGTCAAATGAAGCTTTGCGAACCACTGTCTTTATTTTCTGAGCTCACTAGATGGCGGTCTCTGTACAACAAAGGGTTGAAAACACATTGAATTGCCATTCCTTTAACCTTTTTCTTTCAACAGAGAGCGCCATCTAGTGAGCTCAGAAAATAAAGGCAGTGGTTCACAAAGCTTCATTTGACCATCACTAGTCTGCCATCTAGGGGTCATTTCTGGCCACCCCTTCTGACCAAGAACAGATCAAAATTTTCATTTGTACCACGAGCCATAAAAGCCTTAAATCAGTCAAAATTAGCTATATGTCCAACAGGCCTGGTCATACCCAATGGCAGGGGGTGCTGGTGGGGGGGAGCTGGCGGGGAGGGGGCTGTCTCTCCCCTCCATGAAGTACAGCTGAGCTGACAGTGCATACTGCACAGCGAACTCAGAACAGCGAACAGCTAAGTATGTGACAAATTCTAAAAAGTTACAGACTATTTGTTTCTTAATAGGCATACATAAATCACAATCATACTAGGCTAAATATAGGCTACCATCTGGGCCTGCACAGCGGCAGGAAAAAGATGCAGAGATGTAAGACACCGTGTCTCTACCTTACGATGATTTCGGTACACCAAACGTAGATTTGCGCTATCGAGTTCGGCTGATAAACTCTGCCATGAGACCCTGAATATCCAGATCATCCAAAATGTCTTTGTGGACGTGAAGCAGTGTGGTATGTGAAAGTCTACTATGAGTGATAGTGCTACAGAGCCAGCAGGTTTTCAGGCGGCAAAGAGCTGAGACAGACCTGCAGCTGTTCCACCAACAACCAGAGATATTTATAAGCAATCATTTTATTGTCATCACAGTCTGCTGACAGGGGGGGTGCTGCAGCACCTCCAGCACCCCTACTTCCAGCACCCCTGCCCAAGGGCGTATAGTGTATTGTAGTGTGTGATGTATTTTCTTCATGTTATGTCTGTTTGTGTCTGATGTATGGACTATATGTTTGTGTCATCTGTCATGAAGTGCCTTGCGACTGTGCCGCAAACCCAACTGCTCCACGGGAACAATGAAGTTATCTACTACTAGAAGCAGATTAAAAGATCTTCTCCAGAGTGAAAACCACAGCATGGTTCAGATCAACAGTAGAAACAGGCTGAGGACATCACATTATCAGACTGTAGATTATTACTCTCCATCTCTTAGCCTGACAGAATTGTTAAAAACAGGATGGGAAGTCACTGATGCTGAGAGGTGAAAATGATCTGTGCTAAATAACCACAGTGCAGCTTTCAACCTGACTATCGTGCTTTTCAGCTTTTTTTTTAAAACTTTACTTTATTTAAGTCGATTGAGAACGAATTCTCATTTGCAACGACGCCCTGTCACATTCACACCTGGAAGCTGCCCAGTACAACCACAGTCTGATCTGCTGGCCACTGAGCAGCTCCGCTGGAGCTTTTGGGGTTAAGAGTCTTGCTCAAGAGCACCTCACTGCCGGTTTGGGGACTGAACCAGCGACCTCCCGGTCCCAAGCTCGCTTCTTTAACCTTTAAACCCACCCTTTTACCCACTGTCCTTTTACAAGATAATGTAATACACAAAGATAAAGATGCCTTCAAATCAAATCTTGTCACTGCTTCATCGTCGTTCGTATTGAATCTGTGGATACGGGACTGTGAATATCACCATCGCGAAGCAGGTCCCATGTTCCCCAGGTGGAAACAGGTCTGTCAGCTGTAATAGCACCATATCAGATGAATGAACACGGTAATAAAGTGGATGAATGAATGATGTAATCACGTGATGTTGTGGAGATGAATGGCGTCCTGACTGACTCATTACTGGCTGGATCCGGATGGAGACCGATCACTGTGTTTCACACTTTAATGCTTTATGAATGATCAGCTGCAATAAAAATGTTATTTATTACACTGTAATGCAATAATTAATGTTAATTGGGCTTGTTTTAACTGACTTCTATACATTTTTTAAAAAGTTTTTTTTTTTTTCAAATTGGATCACGGGGGATGTGTTGCTGCAGAGAAATAATTTACTTGACAGCAAAAGACACACAGTAGAAATACAGAGCAATATAAACAGATTCATGAACATCATCATCTCAATAAATATTTACAGCTCTCCTCTCGAGCTCCAAACTGTAAGCTGAAGCCAAACTAACACTGCCTCCATCTGAAGCCTCTCTGTTAATGGCTGTTGTTCAACTCTGACAAGGCTTTAGCTTCGATTATTCTGTCAACATTAGGGTACTTCATCTCAACAGCACACGGTCTTCATCTGCCTCTCCATATCCACCACGGCCTGATGATTTCACTTTTTAAAAGAGCAATAACACTCCATTTGTATGGTCACATTTTAACCTGTCTCTTTTTTAAAGCAACACTAGAGAACTTTTCCCGCTTCGGTCCCCCTACAGGTTGGAAGCGGAATTGTCAATTACATTACATTGTCCAGTTCATTCGAACTACAGATCCGCTACACGATCTGGCAAACTTGCATAATGTAATGTATTTCTGCGTCCAACCTGTAGGGGGTCTGAAGCGGGAAAAGTTCTCTAGTGTTGCTTTAACAAGTTAACTTATACACTATGTCACATCAGCATTAGATTTTGTAATAACAGTCACAATAAAGTAGTCGTAGTAGTTCATGTCATATCAGGGCACTGCAGGGGGTTACAGGATGTAGCATGGCACAGCAGAGCATAGCTGGACGTAGCAGGGTGCAGCAGGACGCAGCAGGACACTGCAGGGCACCTTAAAGAGTAGCAGGGTGTAGCAGGGTGTAGCAGGGCGCAGACTCGGAGCAGGACCACGGCGACAGCTGCATCCATGATCTTGGTGCCACTCTAATCCAAGGAAACATGCTAGGATACAGAAGGACTCCGGGGAATAGACTCCCCAGAGCTAGGTTAGTAACAAGCATTTCTGGGACATGGATGCACACAAATGGGAAGAGAGAAGAGAGAGAAGCTCAGTGTGTCAAAGGAAGTCCCCCGGCAGTCTAAAACTAAAACAGTATAACTAAGAGAGACAGGCTAAAGAGAGATGCCTGGTGGGGCTAGAACTCTCCCCAACCGGATCGGGCTGTACTGGCCTGCTCCCTCTACTTTGGTTATATAATTGATTATATGGTAGATTAATCTAACGACTATGAAGAGAAGCAGAGAAGAGAAGAGGTGCCGTGTCTGCAGCGATACACCCTCTCCCGCTGCAACTCCTCACCCCCTAACTATAAGCTTGATCGAAAAGAGTAGAGTTTTAAGTTTACTCTTAAATGTGGTGACAGTATCTGCCTCCCGGACCCAGACTGGGAGCTGGTTCCACAGGAGAGGAGCCTGATAGCTAAAGGCTCTGGCTCCCATTCTACTTTTAGAGATTCTAGGAACCACAAGTAACTTGGCATTCTGGGAACGCAGTTCTCTAATGGGACAATAAGGTACTATGAGTTCTTCAAGATATGATGGCGCTTGACCGTTTAGAGCTTTGTAGGTCAGCAGAAGGATTTTAAATTCAATCCTGAATTTTACAGGAAGCCAATGCAGAGAAGCTAATACAGGACAGATATGATCTCTTTTCTTAGTTCTTGTCAGAACTTGCCTTGGTTTTGGAAAGATCTTCTTTGTAGGAGCTCACATGTTCTTTGTAGGCCTGCAGGTGGACAGTGAGGTCAGTTCTTTTATAAAGTCTCTCCAGTCGCCAACTAGAGGCTTTCATGGAGTGAAGTTCAGCAGTGTACCAAGGAACTGAACAGGTGAAGGAGACAGTATGGGTTTTAAGAGAGGGGGGTGGGGGGGGGGGGGGGAGTCTAGGCTCAGAGACAGGTCAGTGTTGTAGTGGGCTGCCATGGCGTCCACTGTGGTCAGGGCTGTTTTGGTGGTCAATTGGGTGGCTAACACATTTGTTAGGGCTGGGGTGCCCTAACAAATGTGTTTGGGGTGGTCCATCTATAGTGCCTGGACACTGTAGATGGAGGGGTGTAGTGCCAGTGGAGCACACAAGGTCTAATGTGTGACCTTTGGTTAGCCAGCTGAAGGTGAGTAACGTACGTCACACAGGCTGGCAGCAGCACAGAGTCCAGAATTGATAGTCAAAGCAGGGGATAGAAAGGTGTTGTGCAAGATCCCCATTCTTTACATATTATGACAGTCTTTAATGCTAGATGTGAGATGATTGTCTTTAGATGTGAGATGGTGTCAGACTTTAGTCTGTTCAAAGTCTTCCAGTGTATGGTAGGCACTAGTTGTTTTTTTCCGTCGCCCTCAAGTAGATGAGAAAATCTGTTACATTATGCAGCTTTAAGAAATCTAACATCAAAAATTGCATATATGCATATGAAGATTTTTACAGTTCAGCTGCTTGAAAACATCAGAACGCTCAGCTTGGCCTCAGTGACACCGTACCTCTGAATAGTTTCTCTTTGATGATGAAATTATCTGGCATTGACAGAGTCTGAAGTCTATAGAGGACAGTTTGTTGCAGCCTATATCATTCAGAGTCCTGATTTACATATGCCATATAAAACTTGATATGACATATGTACATATGTACATTTATTATTTCAATTGTTAGTAACTGAGTAGTCTATATCAACAAAATTTCACTTACAGGAAACATGCTCCGAGCTAGAACCGACAATCAAATTATATTTATCTTTTTTTGAGTAAAATGTGGTCTGGCCACTTCACAGCCATCTGAAGGCCTGCAGTTCTCTGTTCATCTGAAACTCCTCCTGGTGCTCTTCATCCCTCCAGGCTCTGAACTGACAGACTGTGGGGGGCGGGGGGCTCAGCGTCAGGAGCAGGTGAATTACAGTAGTCTGACGAGGTGAAATGAGAGGGAGAGTGCTGTAATCCCTGAGGAGATAATGTGTGGTGAGAGCACAGCCTCGTTGAGGTAGAGAGAGCCGAGCCGTTTGAAAACACCGCGCTGCTTTTTCCTCGGCTGAGCTTTGGCATTTCACATCCCTGAACACAATGGACCAGTGGAGCACAAACACAGGTGGCTCAGAGGAAAATGGAGCTAAATGTTGAATACCTGCTGGACTCTGCAGCCGGTGAACCTCCACACTGACCTGGGCTGTGTTGGACAGAGCACAAACTCAAAACAAACGCACCTCCTTTCTCTTTCTGTCAGCCTCAACGTCTATTCGATAACATAGAATAAAAGTTTTCCTTTGACATTTATATTTTAGGCACCCAGGTTAACAGCAGAATAAACCACAATTCCTCAATAACGGCAAATATTAGACAATATGTTTTACTTCAAGACAAAAGCCCTTCCAAGCAAGTCCAGGGAGCAACATTTATAGAAGGAATATTTCATTCTGAGAAGAATTTCAATGAATAAAGGAATATAGAGTGACTCTGCTCTCCAATCTCTACTGAATTGCAGAATAACAACATTATCTGATGTAATACTGGCCAACAGAAAGAGATTCAGCCTCAGATGTAACAATACATAAGTCACACAAATCTTGATCACAAAGGGCAGGAAACCATTAAGACATGACATTTGACTGATGGGAAATATCTTTTTATTTAAATCAAATATTATCCCAGACACCCATCACTCACCCTCTGGCCAATTCATCCATTCACACTTTGGAATGTAATCATTTTACTGATATGACAAATGGTGAGTTTGACAGCACTTTGACCAGCCTCAAACTATTTTTTTAAAGTCTCTGGAGGTTTGAGGCCTTCAATCGACACTGACTACGTTTACATACACATAATATTCTGTTTTTTGCCCTCATTCCGAAAATGACAATATTCCAACTAAGCTGTTTACATGGCTAATGAAAATGAATGTTCCACCAATATTCCCGTTTCCGTGCAGCCGTGCAAAACAGGATTTTTTAAAAGTTTACCAGTGGTGGCGGACCCAGCAAACAAAGCGTCCCTCTTTCATTCCTTTAAAGAGCTTCTTGAAAATGGTCAGCGTAGCGATGTGTGCGCATATCCAAAAACCTGTTGATATACAAGTCTTTAATAATGTTTAAAATTAGCTTGAGCATGCATCTCTACCAACGGACTCACTTACACTGTTGGCTGTTTGGTTTGTGTACAACAACCGTAGCAACACATAGAGCTGACCGTAAGCCGTAAACAAGCCATAAACTGTCCGCAAACTTTTGCAAACTGCAGTAAAGACCCTGATTGAGACGCAGATTCTGAATGCGCTGTATACATGTCCACAGAAAAAAATACCGGCATATCCCACTTGTCTTAATCAGAAAATGCTATATTTGGAAAAAGGCTTTATTCAGAATATCCAAACAGAATATGCTGTAGGCGTGTAAGAAAAAATCGATACACTCGAGTATCGCAATATTTTATTTAGCAATACTGTATAGATTTTCAAAAACGCAATTTTTTTTTTGTTTACGTGCAAAAATATTCATGTAAGACAGTGGTTCACGTTTATGTTGTGTTTAAACCCCCTACCACTAGATGGCTATGCTGAGATGCACCACTAGTGTCCTTGCCCGTCTGTGTTGTGAAGCTCTGACATTTGGACCTTGGGGGCTTCCGTAGCCGTGCCCTGGATCTGACGTTTAACGTTACTAAGCAACAAGAAGTTGCATTCTTTGCGAGGTCTTTCCTTTCTCGCAACTACGTAGAGTTTGAACAAAGTTTTAGAAGTAACGAGATATGAAACATTACTAAACAGACCGAAATAACACTTCAGTGTTTTCAAAAGTCTGTCCCTGAAGCTACTGCGGTGTCGGGTGATACTGCAGCTGCCACAGATCATGATGACCCGATCGTTAACGTTACCGTTACAAAAAACCAGCCCGAAAATCCTACCGCAACGTTACTGTTACCTGAGTAGCTTATATTATACCGTGTGTGTGTGTGTGTGTGTGTGTGTGTGTGTGTGTGTGTGTGTGTGTGTGTGTGTGTGTGTCTGTGTGTCTGTGTGTGTCTGAGTACAGCAGTAAACAGAATACAGTGTTTATATGTCCTTGTTTCAGATGATGAGAGAGGCCTTCCTGGCCTTCATTAGGTCAATGACTATATGCAATATTAGAGTAAATTCTTAAATCTTAAATATGCAAAGTTACACAATTAAATTATTATATGGTAATGTTAGTTAGCAATGGTCAGATAATTAACTAAAATAGAAAGAGTGGAACTTGTTTCTCCTTTCGTCTGCTTTTTATGCATTTGTTAGCCATGGTGTTGAAGATTGTAAACAGTTAAATACTTTTGAGTAAATGTAGGCCCTTATCAGCAGATTTTACTGCTAATCGATACAAAAGTTGTATGATGATGCTAATTATTAGTCATGGTTTTGTGTGGCAGTGGGGGGGTGTCGGTTAAACGGCTTATTTGTGTGATGTGATGTCCTGTTGCGTTCAGGTTCGGTTGCGTTTCTCAAAAAGTTAAATCTGTCTTATCTTTTCTCAACTCTAAGTGTTGTTTTTCTAGGACTTTAAATTAACGCCATCAATACTTAAACATCAGTTGTCCGTGTACAGTTCGTATTCAGAAACGTCACAGTACCGACTGTCTGGGGTGTCGCTCTGGGACAGGCGAGTAGGAGGCTGGGAGGGGAAAATCACAGTATACTCACTACAAAAAAATAGACTACATCACTGCAGCTAATTACCCAAAAGACAAAACGAATAGTTAACTTCTGTCTTGCTAACATGAGCTACTAGCTTGTGTGATACCTTAGCTATAAGGTTTAGCTGAGGCATCATGGCCATACAGGCTAATGTACTGTACTTAATGGAGACACTCCAGGTGAACAGCTACAGTAAAATCTGTGTCTAATAACTAGGGTTGCACGATATTGACAAAATGGGATATTGCGATATTGATCATGAATATTGCGATATCGATATTTCAATACTTTTAAACACTTGTAAAATTACAAAAGTTACATGAAAACACATCAAAATAGATTCACAACATTATAGTGCACACTGAGACTTATGTACGGCTCCGTAGTGCGGCTGGACCACAGGTCGGTTGTGGATGAAAAATATTCAATATTTCCGACTCCAAACTCTGCCTCATATAAACACTGGATAGCAACGCGGGATGGGATTACTTTTGGCCACTAAAGTTTCCTCTTCATTCTCTGTAATTTTGTCTTCTCCCTGAGCAACACTCATTTACTTACTTTTGTGTTATTTCTTTTGCTCCAATCACTCCCTTTGCTCTCTTCTTTCTTTTTTCCTTTCTTTTCTTTCCCTGCTCTGATTTGTGCCGTTTTTTTTTTATCTCTATCCATTTCTTGACTTACACTGTCACTCTGTCGAAATATGCACACACGTCACGTCGTACGGTACGCTCCATAGGGTTTGTCACGTAGTGGACCCGTCCGGTGACGTGCACTGACGTGCACTAACGTGCACGTGGCACGGTAACTGGCCAATGAAATCATGACCATTATAGCGTTTCAAGCTCTAAATCGAACACAACTCAGCCACACAGCAAACGGACCGGACGCAGTGCTCCACAAAATAAACAAAATATTGCATACTTATCGCGACACTTTCGATATAATGTTGCGCATCGTGATATCGCGATAACAGTATTGAGTCAATATATCATGCACCCCTACTAGTAACGTCGTTACGTTAACTAATTAAAATGCGCTAATATGCATACATTTGACAATGTTAGGTTTAAATATGTAGCTGAATTTAGAATAAATCTACAGATGCAGCCTAAAACAAATACCGTCTAAATGTGTATTTTGAAATTTTGTTTCCATTAGATTAAAAGAAAACATGAAAGCAAAATAGACCAAAATCTCTAAATGGACCACAACATGAAAAAAGTGTCCTGCATTAAATAGTAACTTCATCATCATGATCGTAGGCTCCTCATCTAATAATAACAGTGTTTTTTCCTGTAAAATTAACAACAAAAGGCAACAGCCTTTTAACAACAGTTTAGTGTGAAGATTTTTATTGAGTGTTATTTATTCCAATAGCACCAAAAGAATTTAAATGATTTATTGCAATTTGCAAAATAAACACATTCTTAGTGAAATGATGTCCCTCTCCTTGGTGCTGTCACTTATTCTAAATACATACTTAAAACTAAATTAGTAGCATAGAAAACATGCACATTGTGGCAGAGTTTCCTTTGCTGTTTGTGATTAACCTGGTGAATACTAACAAGTATCTGTGGAAACTGATAATAATATTTATTTATAATTATTTATTAACTATTAGGACTTTTTTTTCCTTGAGCCCCTGCCACCCAAAATGTCTGTGCACGTCCCTGATAATGTTGATGCCTTCTGGTCTTCGACCCTCATCCAGCTAGACAATACCAGATAATAACCTCATTTTGTACAGCTCAATCTGTACGTGCAAGAATAAAGCCCACACTAATGCATACACCACTCAACATCAATCTAGTGCTGCCTTTGAAAGGATGAAACAATCCTCCTCCTCGTTGAGGCTCATCACGCTGAGCAGCCATGTAGGAGGCTGTGTGGGAGACAGACATCAACCAAATGAAGTCATCAAAAGCAGCATTTAAAATCTCTTCATCTTTAAAACTGCCAGGTTTAACTCGCATAAACACGGACGAGAGAGTTGAAGTAAGCTGCTGACAAACAGGACTTCCACCGGGGTTCAGCTCAAAACATTCACTATGAATTATAATGCCAGAGTTATGCAGATTTAGCAGGAACGCTGCAGGCTACATCACTCGTACTAATGACTCCAGCAGGAGATGTATAATAAAATATCTAGTAATTCACCGGCTGCACTAAGTAAATAATTTGAATATATTTGCCTGCAAATGTGTCTTAATAGAGAGCAGCGGAGCAAAAAGTCTCCATGGGAAGAAAAAAAATGTAATTTTCTTCTGTCATTCAAATAAAATACACGGCATAATAATATTCACATCATCCAAGCACCTTGGCAAATCTAATTTATTAAAAAAATGAAACACTGAATTGGACACCGGGGATTCGTAAAATTGAAAACTCTGCATTGCACCAGTAGAGGGGCTTATATACTACAAACACTTTTTATGCAAATGAGTGTCGGAGCAGCACCCTGTACTTTTTGTCTTTTCAAAGAGAGTGGAAAGTTGAGCAATGCATCTATATAATATGCATTTATTGTAGCGTGAGACTAGATATAGTACTGTTTGGTATTTATCATATCACAACAGGGTGGTCTTTTCCTGGTGCTGTTCTCATTTCAAGGAGTGCTCTCACATCCGATGTGTTCGGTGTGCATTCTGATGCATTTGCCTACTTGGTTGAAGTTGTTTAGGCATGTATGAACGCTGTTATTCAAGTTCTGGTGTGGACAAAACAACTGCACAAAGGCTGCCTGAAAAGGAGAATCTCTCTCCACATCCAAGCCATCTCTGGTGTGGATCGTTTGTGGTGTGACAGCATAGCAGAACAAACCAGATTGTGAGATTTTAAGAATACAATTTCAGCGCTAGGCAAGGCAAGGCAAGGCAATTTTATTTGTATAGCACTTTTTCAGCAGCAATGCAATTCAAAGTGCTTCACAGAAAACAGTTAAGAGTTACTACAAATTAAAAACAAATTCAAAGCATTTAATACAGGAATAAAAGTGATTACAAATTAAAAGCAAATTAAAAGTAGTTAATACAGAAAATGAACTAATAAATATTTAATATCAATTAGTTTAAAGCAGGTTAAAACCAGAAGTTAATAAAAGGCAGTATCAAAAAGAAAGGTTTTTAGCCGTGATTTAAAAATATCAAGGGTAGGAGCTGACCTACAGCTTATCGGTAGTTTGTTCCAGATGTATGGAGCATGGAAACTGAAAGCAGCTTCCCCCTTTTTTGTTCTGACCCTGGGGATGGCAAGCAGACCCATATCTGATGATCTAAGAGGTCTCTGTGGTTTGTAGTTTACCAGAAGATCTGAAATGTATTTTGGCCCTAAACCATGTAGCGATTTATAGACCAGTAGCAGTATTTTGAAGTCTATTCTTTGGTGTATAGGAAGCCAGTGTAAGGACATTAGAACCGGAGAGATGTGATCCATTTTCTTGGTTCTAGTAGCGCTACACTACTATTAAATCCATCGGGTGATTGCGGGGACTGTCAAGCAAGCAATTCATTCAGTTATGCTAAAGCATGTGTTAACCATGGCACCATATACGCACATACAGTACTTCAAGCTTTCCCAAATTAACTGGTCTCAACATAGATCATTAACCCAGAAACACAAGCCAATACTGCCCCACTTTACCTTGTTCCATTTATTCAAAGGCTTTGCGGGTACATCACTAATCTTTAAACCACAGTTGGTGAGCAAGAAGAAGATATCGGGCGCCTGGGTAGCTCACCTGGTAGAGCAGGCGCCCATATGTAGATGCAGCGGCCACAGGTTCGACTTTGCCCTGCGGTCCTTTGCTGCATGTCATTCCCCCCTCTCTCTCCCTTTCATGTCTTCAGCTGTCCTATATAAATAAAGGCCTAAATGCCCAAAAAATAATCTTTAAAAAAAAAAAAAGAAGATCAATATCTAAGAGATATTGTTAAGGTTAGGCGATACATGCCTCCAGTAACCTAAGGCTAGCTGCAGCTATTGGAACAGCCAAGCTATGGAGATCACAGCAGAGACAACCACTCTAACAGCTGCTCTATGGACACCTCACTGCAATAACAAACACTTTATATCAACTCCAAAGAAGAGAAACCAAAGATGCCATTGTGACCAATGGCATCTTTGGAGCTCTCTCCCTGTGTGTGTGTGTGTGTGAGTGTGTGTGTGTGTGTGTGTGTGTGTGTGTGTGTGTGTGTGTGTGTGTGTGTGTGTGTGTGTGTGTGTGTGTGTGTGTGTGTGTGTGCATGTGTGTGTGTGTGTGTGTGTGTGTGAGCCTCTTTACACCTTCACTAAACCACAACAGCAGCCGCAGTCACAGCATCTACTTAGTGCTACTTTACAGCCGTCCTCCCCCAGGAGACATTAGAAGATAAGTGCTCTTTAAAAAACTTCTCTGCAGATCATTTGGTGTTCTCCATCTTCTCCTGCCTGTCAAACAGCCAGAGCTCAGCTTCTCCTGAGGCTGGAAACACAAAGGCTACTGACTAAGAGAAATGTTTCTGTCCTTTCTAGAAGTTGAAGCAGTACTTCTACACTTCACGGGACAGTGTAATTGGGGGGTAGCTGGGGTAAAAGTCCTGACAGACCCCAATTAGGGCAGAAATATAGGATATGGTGGTGAATATCTGCTGTCATAGCTTGTTGGTCACATCCTTCTGAATGCATTGTTCTTAAAACCGCTGATGGAATAGAAGCTTTAGTCCAATGACATTATAGTTGCGTGGATAGTAACACTTTTGCAATTTGAAAATCCTGAATTGACCAGACTGGAGAGTCTTTTCAGCTCACACGAAGGGGAGAACACAACTTTGACCCAAGATACCATATCAAACTGAACTGTGGTGACGGTGGTGATGGTTAGGGAGCTGAGGATTGTAGATGGCATCGCTCCAGAACAGTATTGCACACATTTGTTCTCTTCCTGTCTTAAATTTAATCTTTTTTTCCTGAAGCTTGAAGTATTTTATCTCCCGAGTTGATAATGCGCTCCACAAAAATTTAATTTCTTTGCTGTTTGTTTCTCCGGGTTAGAATTTAGCACACTGCTGTGTGATATAACCGGTCAGGACCTGAAACGTTCCTGCAGCTACTTTCTGCTCCCTGAAGAGCAGCATCAGACTGCTCTGGGAGTCCAGTTCAGATACCATCTGGGTTACTGTTTGCATTATAGTTCCTAAATAACAAAAGCTGTGTCTGAAATTACTTCCACGTTCACCCATTCACTACTCTCTATCTAACAGGCAGATAGTTTACTCCACAATAAGAAGAGAGATTGTGGGATTGTTAGGAGAAAGTCATGGTCACTACTTACTTTGTTCCTTTGTGAATATAGTGCATACAGAGTAAATACAGAGGGCCAGATGTAGTAACGCTTTTGCGCCCACTTCAGGCGTATTTGTGTTGCAACGTGCGCGTAAAATCATGGCGAGGTATGTACAAACAGGCCGCAATGATGTAAAAGCGCAAACTGCATGTCGTGGGAGCTGAAAAGGGCAAATTGCGTTTTTCGTGTCATGCATATTTATTCATGGGAGGGTCGCGGGGAAAGTGGGAGTTTACCGTAAAGAGATGGGAGGGGAAGCGTAAAGAGCGCTTAATTACGTATTCCGCGGTATGTACAAAAACCGCCAGTGATAGCGCGCCTCTATTTTGCGGTGAAAATTCTCCGCCTTTTAAAAGCAGGTGTAAACCTGGAAGCGGGTTTCCTCACATATGCCTCCTGGTGAAATGACAGCAGTAATCCGAGCAAGACGAAGACATAGGCCAAGGAGACGAGCTGAAAGGAGTTTTGCCACAAGGATCACAGATTAAGCAGCCATGCAAGATTACAGTTACTGGAAGAAATCAAAGATGACATCGAATCTCCGACTCAGAGTTCACATTCCAGCAGTTGTTAAACTCCCCGCTACATTACAAATATTGGCATCAGGATAATTTCAAACAGTCATAGCATCAGCAGTGGGAATATCGCAGTCTGCACTCAGCCGTATCATAGCACCAGTACTTACAGTTTACGCTATAGTGGGCGGAGAAAGGCGCTAATTACGGATGACCTGCAGGTTTGGTAAATATGGCGTAAACTATGGTATCATTGCGTTCGCTATCTGCGGGTGAGCCATGGCGCTGATAACGCTACGCTCGCAAATGTACGTACATCTGGCCCTGAGTGTTTTTTGGGGTTGAAATAAAGGTTAATATTTTGTTAAAGAGTGATAGTGGACACACGGACACACACACGCACGCACACACACACCACACCACACCACCCACACACACACACACACACACACACACACACACACACACACACACACACACACACACACACACACACACACACACACACACACAGCCGTCATTGAGGGATAAAATGGAAAAGGTAGTAGAAAATGTCACTGCAGTTGTGAGAAACACAGAGAGACTACTACTACCAGACAGCCTGCAGACTCTGACCCCTAAACTTTACCCTCTCATTCTTTATTTTGCTCCTCCTCCTCTTCTTTCCTGCCCTTATCCACCTTCAATTCTCCTCACCCTCATTTTTCTCCTGCAGCCCACCCTTTTCCTGTTTCACCTCGACGTGCTTAGCTCTGAATTAACTCTGTCTTGTTGTGTTGAAATTCAGCCTTACCTTTCCTTCTTTAATGGCCACTGACTCAGCTCTGTCCTGCTCTCTAATACAAACTGACTGGAGCTGCTTCTTCTCATCAGCAGTCTGCAGAGCTGTGGTCCCCAGGTTTATAAAAATACACAGAGACAACGTTGTGCTGATGTAAACAATGGAGCGGCACCACAGTTCCATGGTATTATCTTGCAAAAAATGAGGCTGAAAAGCTTTCAATTGCAGGGCTTACAGTGACAGTGGTGATGTCCAACCCACACTGTGAGGGTAGCATGGTGGACCAATGCTGTTGAGGAAAGCCACTTTCATCTGCTAAACCCACACAAACTGTCTGTGTGTGAGTGACAGAGGTATTTACAAAATGTCTTGTCTGGTCGCCTCAAGATTTCATCAGAACCAGAAAGTCTTCATCATGTCGTCTTGTTCAACCTTTCCATCCGAGGTTCACTATATTTAAATTCAAGACCAATGAGTCTGTCACCACTAGTGTAACAGCCTTGAAAACTTCTCGCTCTGACTTCTGATGGGTCACCTTAAGGTATTTGATCAGTATGTCTGACAGTTAAACCTCAGAAACCCAGAGGAAATGTTGAAATTCGGGGGTGGAGATTGCTTTTCCGGAGCAAGGTGACATTCACACCCAGTTTGCAGTGATTGGTCAGGTGTGTAGAGGGGAGTAAAGAGCCAGGGTTTGAAGTTCTACTGTATCTCAAGCTCTCTCTTTTTCATTCTGAACACAACTATTTCTGTCACTGTACAACTGTGCGTAATTTTGTCTTCCAGTCAGGGGAGGTCTTAAGATGTACGCCGTTATACCCATATTCAGGCGGTATCTGCTAAACTTTGTTTTATCATAAATCTAATGATTTTATAATTTGTAGATTTTCATTAGTTACCTTGTGTGAAGAACTTTGTAATTTGGGTTTTGAAAAGTCATAGAGCACACAAGAATATTAGAAAGCTCAATTTACTAAATATGTTCATACTCCCCCTTTTTTTTGACATTCCTTGAGGTATGATGTTTAACTTTCTACACCAAATAGGAATAGGAATAGGAAACTAATGGTCATATTTTCATGAAATCTGCTATGCTAGTCATTAAACTGCCAACGCTTTTCTCGAGTGCCACCCTCAGACCAAAGTTTTGCAACTTTGCAAGCTATCTAACTGACAGTTTGATATGAACTGTGCTGAAAACATTCTAGCTCCCCATTGATCATTCTTTGGAATATGTTGTGTTTGCACCAACTGCAGCACAGACTTCCCTTTGAATGGATGATTTGTCTAGCCAAAGGCTAATCCTTGCTATAATAGAGACTGAAAGAGCACGGTGACCTTGGTAACTAATGCAGTTACAGTTGGTACGTTTTATGTTCCCAGTTAAATATCCAATTACGACAGTTATAACTAATGTATCTGCTGGTGCAAATAGAGTTGTAAGTGTAAAAACCATTTGTTGTTTAAGTCTACTGTCCCGGAGTGACGGAGCATCATGACCTCGGCAGATGAAAGCTTTTTGAGGCGACAGCAAGTCATATTTGATGACGACAGCTCCATTGATGAATGGCTTCATTATTTTGGGGAGACAGACTCCTTCTGGGGACGGCCTTGAACAAATACAGTCCAGCAGCGCCCAATATCAAACGGATGGACTGCAGTCCTCTGTCAGCTCCTCATTTAACTACCTGTTGCCGGGGTTCATTAATCCAGATTCATGACTGGTGGCTGCACATCCGTTCTGTAACCTTGACTACGTCAGATCCCATTCATGGCTCCACTTTGCTTGCACACATTTCCATAAATGACACTAAAGAAGAAATATGAAAGGGGATTTATCCTCAGCCACTTTCCTTGTTCCTCACCCTGGCTCTGGCTGATGCTGCCCTCTCATGAATCATAAAGGGCCGAGAGCTTTGCTGGGAAGCTCGCCATACTTACACAACATTGCGATGGCTTTGTTCTTTCCTGTGCAAACAAGCAGTTCACTGAAAAGCAATAACTTCCCATGTGGTAAGATTACACCAAAAAAAAGCTGTGGTTCACACTCTCTATCCTCAGCATTTTCTTTGCCAGATTAATGGTGGAACAGATGAGGGATAATTCATGAGCTCAGAGATTTAATCAAGCAGCCCTAATATTCCCCTGGAGCGGCCTTAGTTTAAATAACCAACTCTTTCTTAAGGCAATGAATAGCCTTCAATTGGTGAGTAATGCCACCACTGAGTTTGCCATTCAGCCTCTAGCATCCCGATATTTGACTGTAACTCCTACCCAGTCTCATGGCAGTTCACGTAATTTAATCTATGGATTCGTGTACACAGACACATTAATGTCATTTTTTTTGTGATGATCAGCGCATTTACCTAAACAAATGTATTTCAATGGGAAACATCTTTCGTGATCACAGCACAATTCTTTCTGCCAGTCGGGCTGCAGCAGAGAAGCTGTATACAGCTTTGCTATTATTGGTATTTTTAGCCCAAAAAACGGGTTTTAATCAACATTTATTTAATGACTAAGTCACTTACGAAGTATTCCACTGATTTTTTTAAACGCTATTACGGTGCATAACTTACTGGAACAAAACTGAGTAACGTGCTGTTGCTGGTGACAAAACCACTGATTAAATATGTACATTGAAGCGATACTCACTGCATGAAAAGTGAGATTTTCGTCAGCCTCTAGGGAAGGCTTTAACATGTAAATTAACAGTTTTCTAAGAATGTAAATGGACTGTATTTATATAGCGCTTTTCTACTCTTAACGACTACTCAAAGCGCTTTTACATAGTACAGGAACCATCCACCATTCACACACATTCATACACTGTGGCCGAGGCTGCCGTACAAGGTGCCACCTGCTCATCAGATAAACACTCACACGCATTTACACTCTAATGTGCAGCATTGGGGGCAACTCAGGGTTCAGTGTCTTGCCCAAGGACACTTCGACATGGGACTGCAGGGCCAGGGATCAAACCACCAACCCAATTGGCAGGCAACCACTCTACCACTGAGCCACAGCCGCCACACGTCTTTCTGCTGACACCAAAACACTGTGCTTTACATAAAGCATATCAGCTGTGTCATTGCATGGAAAAGTCCCAACCATTTGTCTTCTTAAATTACTGGCAAATTCAGCACCATATTCACATGTCCATGGTATATGAAGCTGTTGGCTCTGCTGAAATGGCCTCATAATCTGGACTTCAATTGTTATTTAAACTTCCGTAGTATTCCATTAAAACTCACTGTAATTCACTGTAGAGAAAAAAAAAAGAATCGCCGGTGCAGCACAGATGTCTTAACCTACATTGAAACGTTAGTCACTGTTATGCACTTTATACAAAAATAAAAAATCAAAAAAATAAGACATCTGTGCTGCACCGGCGATTTTTTTTTTTCTTCTCTACACTGACCTGTTCTGCCCTGGTTGCACCAGACTGTCGTGTTTTGCAGAAGCGCAGAGAATTTCTATGTACACAATCATCTAAGATGCACGAGAAATAAAGGTTTCTCAAACTTGCAGAGAACTGAGACACCCGTTTGATTACATAGACAAATGCATTAGGCACGGTTACGGTCTCGTTCAGTAGCCTGGTCTCCTCGTGACAGCCTACCTACCATGTAACAAACATTTAACTTAACATAACTACCGAGATAACATGACGTGTATTTGTATGTGATATCCATCGGTAATGTAGCTTATGAATTTCTACACAATCATCTTAGATGCACGAGAAATAAAGGTTTCTGGGATCGGTTAATAACTCAAACTTGCCAAGAACCGAGACACCCGTTTGATTACATAGACTCGTGCATTAGGCACAGTTACATTCGGTCTCGTTCAGTAGCCTGGTGCGCGGTCTGCTCGTGACAGCCTGCAACATTCACTTCTCTAACATTTAACTTAACCTAACTCATAGGTGTGATTGGCAAAGGACAAAAAGGCAGGAAAATATACAACAGCAACCCCCCCCCCCCCTTTTTTTTTCTTTGAACTTTGTGGTCATTTAGAAGGCTCAGAGTTACTGAATGCATCTACCAGGCTGTTAACCTGCATACTCAGCATGCGTTCTTTATGAGATGTGTAATAGTACTGTTGATGGGTGATTTAGCAAATACAGGCACTTTAAGTTGTAGGTTTTTAGGCAAAATGAAACCTCTTTAAATAGATTTTTATCTATCTAAATATTTTCTTCACTCGGTCTGGAAACAACAACTAATAGTGGCTAAGACCAGACTATTTGAGAATATTCAGATTTTTGTTGGTTTCTCCAAATACCTGAGGAAAAATGTCATTAGCACCACATAATAAAATGAACTGTTTTAGTTGAAAAGGAAGCTACAGAAATTGTGGCCAAGGTATTGTATATATAAAATTCCACGTGATGTTTTTATAAAATCATGTAGTTTTTAAAAAAAGAACTATTTGTCTTAGTCATTGTCATGTTTAAAAGTCCATATGCCTTCAGGATACTCAGAAACGTTGGCGTGAATATCGCCACTTCACAAAAAAATATTAATATTAAAATATTAAAAATAATTGTGTTGTTTTCTAGTAAATTAAATACTACTATCCCCTGCTTTGACTTATCAATTAAGGACTCTGTGCTGCTGACAGCCTGTGTGTTACTCACCGTGGATCGACTGTTAGCTTCAGCTGGCTAACGTTAGCTGTCAACCTCCTGACTAACGGTTACTGCTAGCTAGTGATGTAGTGAGGATTATCCATTCCCCTTCAGACCACAGTGGACTCTCCATCCAAACTCCCGACTGGACCTTTGTCTGTCACGACTGCCGGACTCTTTCAAGTACATGTACTCCCTGTCTCCGCCGATCACTTGGTAGCATTGAGACAATTGATCAGCTGTCTGCTTAGCCTTACGCCAGCTAGCTTCTGTTAGCTTCCACCGACTGACGGCTCGCCCAGCACATCTGTTCGCTTTAGAGCTTTTAGCCATGATTCCCGGCTCAAGCAAATAGCTAGCTAGCTAATGCTTACAGTTAAAGTTAGTGCTGGCCACTACCTCTCTGCACTGCCGAAAATGGTGCTCCTAAAATATTTCTCACTGCAACTTCTCAACGTCATCTGATATGTCGCTCCAGCTTACATTGCCAACATAAAATTAAAATAAAAGTATTGTCCCGTTGTCGGCTTCAGCTAATAAAGAAATTGTTTGTCCCACACGTTTAACATTCTTAGAACACATCAGATAACCTTCCGCAACGATTGCAGGCTCTCTGATGAAGCTCTACTTTGAATGAAGTTCCATCGTAACAATTGAATGGACTAGTTTGTGGAGTGACATGAAGACATGAATCAGAGGCACACAAAACGTTGACAGTGCCCCCCCAACAACAACAAAAATAAGGGGATTTGCATGATTTACGAGAGCCTCATTTTCAGGTCGGAAAAGCCGGATTTGCGGATTTATCCAGAAAAATCACACCACCGATAACTACCAAGATAACATGACGTGTATTTGTATGTGATGTACTTCCCCATCAATAATGTGTGAATTGGTGAACACAATCACCTAAGATGCACCAGAAACAAGGCTTGGTTAATAACTCAAACTTGCCGAGAACCAAGACACCGCCTGATTACATTAGACTTGAGCGGTTGTTGACGGTTACATTCTCGGTCAGTAGCCTGGTGCGCGGTCTCCAATCTACAACTCTTCAACAACTCTTTCGGTCCAATGAATCATGCTGCTCGAGGTAGTCCATTTCTTGATTGATTCTACCACCACTCCAGTGGAGGCGCTAATGAGCTAGATTACTACACACACATTAGCAGAAGAAGACCAGCTACATACACACACACACACACACACGCACACACACACACACACACACACACACACACACACACACACACACACACACACACACACACACACAAACACACAGTCACCACACACACACACACACAGTCACCAACGCACTCAGCTTGAGCGAGCGAGGCGCTGCCGGCACGAATGAGGTAAAAAACAGGAATGAGTCAGTTCATTGAGGTATTGCACTCGATTCTCCCGGTTCAGTGACACGAGTATATACAACCCCAAATCAGAAAAAGTTGGGACAGTATGAAAAACACAAATAAAAAAAGAAAGTAGTGATTTCTAAATGTACTTTGACTTGTATTTCATTGCAGACAATGTGAACACAAAATATTTCATGTTTTGTCTGGTCAACTTAATTTCATTTGTAAATATACATCCTTTCCTGTCATTCAGACCTGCAACACATTCAAGAAGACATCTTTTCCAGGGACGTCCATGCATATTTCAACAAGATAATGCAAAACCACATTCTGCACACATTACGAAGTCCTGACTGCGGAGGAAGAGGATACGGGTACTTGACTGGCCTGCCTGCAGTCCAGACCTGTCTCCAATAGAGAATGTGTGCCACATTTTGACGCGCAAAATGCGACAACGAAGACCCCGTACTGTTGCCCACCTTAAGACTTGTTTGCAGCAAGAATGGGACAAAATTCCACCTGAAACACTTCATCACTTGGTGTCATCAGTCCCTAAACGTCTTTTAAGTGTTGTGAAAAGGAATGGCAACATTACAAAGTGGTAAATACTTTACTGTTCCAACTTTTTTGAAATGTGTTGCAAGAACCAAAATAGGAATTTTGTTTTTTTGAAAAAAAAAACAATAAAAATCATGAGGAACACATTAAATTATGTGTTGCTGTATTGTCTGCAATGAAATACAAGTCAAAGTACATTTATAAATCACTACTTTCTTTTTTTATTTGTGTTTTCCATACTGTCCCAACTTTTTCTGATTTGGGGTTGTATATATATATATATATATATATATATATATATATATATATATATATATAAAATGACCCAGGGTGACCACTAGTGATTGGTTGGCAGTGAATATGCCAACCAATCACAAGTGATTTTTCTTGCTTAAAAGTAGTGGTTTCAGCCAATACCTGAGCTAGGAAGTTCAAGCCAGGCCAGCGGTACGCTGCTATTCATATACTAATTAGAGACATTCGCACCTCCGCGGGAGCTCTCCATATACGTCATGATTCGTTTCCATCAATATGTGGCACAGACGAACGTGACGTTCACAGGCTGTAAATTGTCGTTAACTGCCGAAAATTAGGGAGATTTACGTGCATTTACGGGGACAAAAATCCCACTTTTCATGCAGTGACTGGCGGTAAAGACCCGCTGATCGCTGTCCAGTTCTCTGATATGAATGCCCGCATTGCATTGTGGGATATGGGCTTCACATGCGCCCAGCTCGGCCCATAGTGTTCTGTCTTACAGCATACTGTAATATTTCACCGGTAATAAGACCGAAATAATATTATTAAAATAAAGAAATGCATACCATGATAACGTCTAAATCACGGGTGACGAACCTGCGGCTCGCGAGCCGCATGCGGCTCTTTGCCTGCTCCTGTGAGCGGATGGGGGCTGGGTTAAAGACATAAAAGGAAAAAAATAACTATACTGTGTATATATATATATATATATATATATATATATATATATATATATATATATGGACCCTTTCGCGTTTCATATCGCATCGGTCTGTAACATCATAGGACGGTAACTATGTGGTTTGTTTAAGTGGTGTTGCCGTAGCTAGCTGTATGTCGTGTATTGACAATGCAGGGTAGGTGCTGCTAGTGAGTGAGTGGATATTGGCAGAGTCAGAAGAGAAAAGTAAAGCTAAGCACAAATATGAAGAGGAGCACAGGACATTTTTATCTGAGTGGGAGGAACTGTATTTTTTTGTGGAACGATATGGGAAGCCTTTCTGCTTGATTTGCGAGACTTCGCTATCGCATTTTAAATCATCAAACCTGGAGCACCATTTCACCTCACTCCATGCCAACATCGCCAAACTCTCAAAGATGTCATCGCTATTCTCGCGCCTGAAAATGACAATTTAAAGCGGTTTGTGTCAGACCTGCAGCTGTCACGGCACACAGTTGAGCAGAGAATATCGGATATTAACAACTCCACTGAAACAAAGTTGCATACGGACCTTGAGAAATGCCTGTATTTCAGCATTGCTTTGGATGAGAGTTGTGACATTCAAGATAAGCCTCAGTTGGCAATATTTGTACAGTCTGTGTCAGAAGACTGCACAATTAAGGAAGAGCTGCTTGACATTGAGCTGTTAAAAGACAGGACCCGTGGCATCGACCTGAAAGAGACACTCATGACTGTTGCTGAGAAGGCAAATTTGCAGTTCTCAAAACTGACAGCAATAGCCACAGACGGTGTGGCAGCTATGTTAGAAGCTGCAAATGGCCTTGTTGGGCTGTGTAAAGCTGACGACCGTTTCCCGGATTTTTGGACATTTCACTGCATCATCCATCTAGAGCATCTGGTGTCTAAGAAGCTGAACTTGGACCACGTCATGAAACCAGTGCTAGAAATTGTGAATTGTATTCACATTCATGCTCTCAATCACAGACAGTTCAAAAACCTCATAGCTGAACTTGATGAAGATCTTCCCAGTGATCTGCTTTTCCACTGCACTGTGAGATGGCTTTCAAGAGGTAACATGCTTTCCTGCTTTTTTGAAATGTTGAACCCAGTGAAGCTGTTTCTGTGAGAGAAACATAAGGAATATCCTCAGCTACATGACCCCCAGTGGATTTCAGATTTGAGGTTTCTGGTCAACATGCTGCATCATCTGAACAAACTGAAAGTAGATCTGCAAGGAAAGTTAAAAATGCTGCCTGACCTGGTGCTAAGTGTTTTTACATTTGTCAACAAGCTCAAGCTATTCCAGACCCATCTTCAAGAGAGAGAGCTCACACATTTCCCCTCCTTGTTGAAGGCAAGTGGAGGAGCAGCTGAGGTCTTACAAAGGAGCACTGCATGCTATGCAACACTGGTTGGAAATCTGCAGCAGAGTGTTGAGGACAGATTATGCAACCTGAGGGAAAAATGGCCAAAGATCACCTTCCTCCTTAACCCTTTCACTGCTGAATCACACTGTTTGAAAGCCCCTTAAGTGACAAATGAAGCAGCGTCCCAGTTGGAGATGATTGAACATTGTGAGGATGACAGACTGAAATCCGTGTTGAGAGAAGGAACCACAGAGTTCTGGAAAACAGTGCCCACAGACAGATATCCCAATGTTAAACAGGCTGCACTCAAGCTAATGTCAATGTTTGCAGCAACTTATGTCTGTGAATCAGTGTTTTCTACACTGAAACAAGTAAAGTACAAACATCATTCTGTTCTTACCAACACACACGTGAAAGAGTTGCTTTGAGTGGTCACAACTGAGTACAAGCCAGACCTGAAAAGGCTTGTGGATAACAAAGACTGCCAGGTTTCCCACTGAGTCAGTCTAGGTAAGAAAGAAACCTATAAAACTCTTCTACTTTGTATTATGACTGTCATTAGATCTGTAAGCCGCTGTTGTAGTGCGGGCGTACATGTGTTGTGTGGCTCTTTGCTATGGTGTGTTTTTTTTTTTTTGGGCTCTTTATGCTGGACTGGTTAGCCACCCTTGGTCTAAATAAATGTTAATAGATGTACCGTTACAGTTTTAAAAATATTAATAATCAACAAAGCAATCCAGCTTCCCTGGTAATAAGATCGAAATAATAACATTAAAATAAATACATACAAACCATGATAAGATCTGGTGAATAAATGTTGATTAAAACAGCAGTTACTGGGCTAAAAATACCAATAATAGCAAAGCTGTATACAGCTTCTCTGCTGCAGCAGACTGGCAGAAAGAATCGCGCTGTGATCACAAAAGATGCTTCCCATTGAAATACATTAGTTTAAAAAACGTGCTGACCATCACAAAAAAAACCGAGATAAACGTGTCTGTGTACAGGTATCAATAGATTAAATTACGTGAACATTTCACGAACTGCCGTGAGACTGGGTTGGTAACTCATATTAAATGCCTCCACAGCCTGCAGCATCTGAATAATCATACCGTTCCTCCAACAAAGAGCATGTGAATAAACAAACCATGCCGATCTTGAAGCTTAATTGGCTAAGACTGGTCACCAAGTTCAAGGAGAAGAAAATATGATAACCTGTCCATCATGTCAGTCCTCATGAAGTTAATTCACAGGACAACGGGGCGGAATATGGATGGATTTCACCTGACTGACTCACAACAGCTATTTAAATATGACTTTCAGGCAGCCCTCAGAAAGTAAACTCACACTACAAAGTTTAAATGTCATTAGTTGTGAGTTTAGAGTGGTGACTCAGTTAGTCAACATCATTAAAAGGCCCAGGGACGAGGGCGAAAATACAAATCCGTATGCACACAGAGTGTAGTGGTATTAAGGGTGGGATTAAAGTCATTTAGTGTTCTTTAGATTATTTGTCATTAGGCTATGATTATAGCACACACTCAATGGCTCTAAATCAGCTCTGAGGGAAGATAAAAAGCTTGAGGAGGACAGATGAGGCTAAGAGAGAAAGATAAAAGCATACTTGAAGATGACTGGGAAAATGGCTTTTTCTGACTGATATTTTGATTGTTCTCTAAACTTTGTTTATATTAAACAGTATATGATTGGGCCAACAGTCACACACTTTTCTTGTTCCTACATATACATAATCTGATAAAATAATGCAGTTTCTTTCTTTTAATGCCCAGCCTACTTCAAATTTTTATAAACTTATATAGAGCAGTGTTTCTACTTCCATACAACCATCTTTGGCGTTAAATAGTAAGTAGCAGACAATAGCTATGATTTTGTTTTCACGTAAACTCACAGAATTAACTTCAATCAACTACATTTTTCAGGGGACAGTTGTCATCGTAGGCGTTGCCTGAGTTTATCTTTGAAGGTTAAACCAGCTAGCTGGCTACACTTCTAGCTGGAACTAGGGCTGTGGCAATATATCTATATTATTTTGATATTGTGATATGGGACTAGATATCGTCTTCGATTTTGGATATTGTAATATGGCATAAGCAGTGTTTCCCCTAGGTTGACTGAAATTAGTTTTTTTTTACTTAACACTTTAAAGTTTCTTTATATATTTACACCACATAAAACGTGGGCAAAACAGCATCACCAATCTGTTTTAACCACATATTATCTGGTCTAGTTTAGCTAAAATAACTGAATCCATCAGCACTGTGGAGATAGGCGATGCGAGACTACCGGTAGGTGAACGTTACCGACAACGTTATATTACTCTCACCTGTTCAACTGACTCTAACAGTTACAGATGGGAACTAACCAAAGAGAGTTGTCTCGTTCATGGACTCACAACAGTACGACGTTGAATAAATATAGGGGAAACACAATGGATATTTTGTGTTATTGTCAACCCTACAATATCGCCGCAATATCGACATTGCGGTATTTGGTCAATAATATTGTGTAGGGCTGTAACGATACACCAAAACCACGATTCGGTTCATATCAGGATTTTTGACCCACGATTCAATACAAACCTCGATTCTTTTGTCGGGGGTGTGGGGGGGGGGGGGGGTTATACTCAATAAACGTAATACAACTTTTTTTTCTGCCACATGGCATCGTTTTGTCATTGATTACATGCCACTTTGCAACACAGTAATACAACAGAGACCTTATTTATTGATATTGATTGATTTCAATATTAATTGATCCAACACCAAAGATTCTTTTTGTACCTTAAAATAATGTTTACAAAATAATTTCAGTGGTTCATTAACTCGTTCGAATGAGACATAAGAATAATGGTAATGGTAACAGTAATGGACAATTCTGCTTCCAACCTGTAGGGGGACCGAAGAGGAAAGGTGCTTTGGTGCCTACTGTCAAAGGTGCTGGTTGACGGTTGACAAGCATAGACAGTAAAAGAAGTTGACAAGTAGCTAATGCTAATGTTAGCTAATTCTTGGTGGGTAACATAAGATTACGACATTGTTCAACATGCTCAGTTATTTTTAGTATGATTGTTTTGACCACGGTTAACAACTCTCGGCTAACCCACGAATTCACCAGTAACGTTAACTGTATAGACGACTAATCTAATGGTAATTTAGCCAGCTAGCACACCCCTGTCTGTCTGCCTCACTCTCCCAGCGCTACAAGGCTTCAGTCAGGATGAGAGCTGAAAACAGCCCCGGCCCGGGGACACATCCACAGTCATAAAGTGGTTTAGGCCTTGCTGCTAAGGCGCTGACTTATAGTGAGGCAAGAAACACAAATATCAAAACTCTCAGGACATATTTTAGCGCCTTCATTTCACTGTGATAAACAGCTTCAGCCAGACCTTTCCCCAGGTACTAGAAAAACAAATGAAATGTGGATATGCGCTTCACAGGTAGAGCACAAACCCAGCCCCCTGTCTCTGGCCCTATCCAGACAAAGACGTATTTCGATGCAAACGCACATCTTTTGCATCGTTTGGGCCGATTGTCCACACAAATCCTGTAAACGCACTGCCCGTAAACGCACTTTTTTGAAACCTGGTCCCAGGGTGAATAAAAAAAAAGCCGGCTCACGTTTGGCTTCGTGTGTACGGCGAAACCGCATATGTGCGTATTGATGATGTCATCCCCACACACCTCAGCCCTCAGCTGTCTTCCTTCAACCCAGCTGACGGCTAACAGGGAAGCAATGCTGTTTATAAAGTGGAAGTAGAGAACTTATCAACTAGCTAGCTAATCTGTCTGCTCATCAACTCCTTGAACGGATTATAGAAACTTTTAGCACGGTTTATTGTAGAAAGGCTACTGCAAAAAGACATCGGATCATTGATGTTTGTTTGACTGCCGATGTTAGCTAGCAGAGCTAGCAGAGCTAGCTAGCTAGCGCGCTAACGCTAGAAAAAGAATGTAAACTTTGTTTACATTCTATCGGACATGATTGCAGCTAGCAGAGCTAGCTAGCGTTAGCGCGCTAGCTAGCTCTGCTAGCTGCAATCATGTCCGATAGAATGTAAACAGAGTTTACATTCTTTTTCTAGGTGGCCTTTATATAACGAGCAGTGGTGTAAGTTATTAAAGTCTAGTCCATGGATGTGTTAAGCTAAGAGAACTAGCTAGCTAACAGTCATGTTATGAAAGTAAGTCATTGAAGGCTGTTCTTCTTCTTCGTTCCGTTAATTTCTGTAGCAATAACAGCGGCGCCTACAGGCCTGGCATATGAAGTACCGTGTTGAGTCATTTACATATGGATTCATGTGGACATGAATTTTCTTGAACCGAATCCAGGGAAGACGGATGCGTTTTCATCCTAACGTCTTCATCTGGATGGGGCCTCTATTCACATGCCGGGATTCTTGCCTGCGCGCCACACACACGCAGCCGAGATGTGTGTGTGCGTTAACGTTAACGCACACACACATCTAAAACACGCGCAGCACCTGACTGGGAACGATACCGAGGATTACCAACGGCCGCTGGGGGGGCAGATGAACTCACGCTAGTCTCGTTACTGTAAGTAGGTTACGATAAAACCCTTGTGAGTAAAAAGTCAATACTTATCAATGCACTCACCTGTATAGACCGGCATAAACATGTAGAAAGAGATATTTTAATCTGCTCTGTCTGCTCTCGTCCACCACGCTGTTTTAGGCAAACTCAGCTCTACTCTGCAAATAGCAAATTTTTACCAACAAGCTAAAACCAATAAAGCTGTTGGTTGTAGTTTTAGCTTAGCTTGGCGGGAATCTAGAAATTTGGACATATTCTTACAAACTTAACTGCTGGCTGAGCAAACCGTCCTCTCTCCTGGAGTGGTAAATCTGTGGATGTATTATAAGACCAAAACAGATACATGTGGCTACTTAATATGCACGTGAATGACGAGATCTTTACCTTCGTGTTCTTCATTCTTGATGATGATGCTGGTTGTATTATTTTGCAACAGCATCATTTCATTGCAAATGAGGCATACAGTATGAATGGTAGCCTGCTGATCAGTCCATTCATCATTAAAGCGGCTTTTCCACGTCAATTTTCCCTTCAGCCTCTTTAACTGTGACATGTTTACCTGACAACAGCCTTTCTTTCTGCAAGCATTTTCCTGCATACTACAACCATGTTTCCAATCACAGACTTTAACAATCACTTAGTGAACTGCCTCCTAGTCTGAGATCTTTTTCTAGTTAAAGAGCCAGTTATCATTATGGAGTCCATGTTTTTGAGGAGTTTGCTCACACTAATGTACTGTATGTAAAAAAATAGCATTAATTCAGTAAGAAAGTGAACATTTTGAACGAGAATAGGCATATTAGGTATACATTAATTTTATTTTCTTTATTTGAAAGTCCGGCCTTGGAGTGTCTACCGGGGGGGAGGGGGTTGACATACCTGCCCCCACAGCTAAAAAAAATTCAAAACAAATCCTAGGGGAAACACTGAAAAGGCTTATTGGTTTCAGAGATCTGTGTTTGTTTTTGGTTATGGCTTTTAAATGGTTCTCCTCCGGGTGCAAAAGCTTTTACATCAAGGCAATACTGTTTTAATTGGGCTCTCTGCAGCTTCTCATGACAATACTTTTCATCCATCCGTCCTCTCAATCCAAACCCTCAACCGTTATTTACTTTCTTAAATGTTGTAGAATGTCTGTTTATCATTAATAGTCTTTTTATCTGTCCATGCTTCACCTTTAAAGAGGTCATTGTTAATGTGTTAAAGTATCAATTCATCCTCAGGTTAAATAAATAAAGTAAAAAATCCTCCTGTCCCCTTGTTCTTGCTTTTCTTTCTCGCAAGGAGCAGAACGACTATAGTTTCTATGAACATCACCCTGAGGGTACTTTCAAACCTTACATGGGTAGTATAACCTTATTGTTTAATTATAATTGAAATGTGATGGCATGATAACAGCTGCAGATGTGACATCACTGTGAAGATCGATGAACTGAATGAATTCTTTCCTGAGTGTTTTATTCTCCTTGGGACAGTTTGGTGCACAACATGCAGGACTGAAGTGGGGAAAGAAACAGGGCTTAAAGCTGCACTAAATAATACTTTTATATCAACAATAATGAAATGACTACATGTAATGTGAAAAGAGTTGCTCATACTGACGATCAGCTGAGACTTACAGTGTTCGTATTATGCTTTTTGGCTTTTCCCCTTTACTTTATTGTGTTATATATCTTTTTGTGCACGTTATAGATTTACAAAGTGAAAAAGCCCAAAGTCCCCCCCAAAGGGACTTACCATCTCCAACAGAAAACACTGTTCACAAACTGCTCCAAACAGCTCTGTTGTAGTCCAGCCTTTACTTCAGAGACAAACGTGGTCACTTTGGAACACACGTTATAATGCTCGCCTAGCTGCTAGCATGGCACGCCCTCATACTCTGCTTCTGACTGGCTAGTAGTCCTTACCTAGGTACTGTCAGGACACGCCCTCATACTCTGCTTCTGACTGGCTAGTAGTCCTTACCTAGGTACTGTCAGGGCACGCCCTCATACTCTGCTTCTGACTGGCTAGTAGTCCTTACCTAGGTACTGTCAGGGCATGCCCTCATACTCTGCTTCTGACTGGCTAGTAGTCCTTACCTAGGTACTGTCAGGACACGCCCTCATACTCTGCTTCTGACTGGCTAGTAGTCCTTACCTAGGTACTGTCAGGGCACGCCCTCATACTCTGCTTCTGACTGGCTAGTAGTCCTTACCTAGGTACTGTCAGCGCACGCCCTCATACTCTGCTGCTGACTGGCTAGTAGTCCTTACCTAGGTACTGTCAGGACACGCCCTCATACTCTGCTTCTGACTGGCTAGCAGTCCTTACCTAGGTACTGTCAGGGCATGCCCTCATACTCTGCTTCTGACTGGCTAGTAGTCCTTACCTAGGTACTGTCAGGACACGCCCTCATACTCTGCTTCTGACTGGCTAGCAGTCCTTACCTAGGTACTGTCAGGGCATGCCCTCATACTCTGCTTCTGACTGGCTAGTAGTCCTTACCTAGGTACTGCGCATATGTGACTCCCAACAAAGATGGAACAGAAGTGAGATATAGCTAAAACAGAGAGCTCAACACACAGGGTGAAAAGAGGAGCTGCAGCAATGTGCAGTACAACAAAAATATGGTGTTTTTTGAAAATTAAACCACGTAAACCTATTCTGATATAACCTCTAAATACAATTATGAACCTACAAAAATGAGCATAATATGAGCGCTTTAACATTGAAGTTCCTCCGAGCTATAGTGAGTGTTTTAGCCTCTTTTAACGCATTGTTTTGGTTTTCCAAATCACAACTTTACTGTTTTGGTTCAATCTCAATTGGTAGTTAGAAAAAGTTAGCAACTAGCATGGTGAACATAGTGGAGCCTTTAGTTGTTAAAGTCGTATATTTCCTTCATGAGTTGGTGGAGACCAACAACAGAGCTAAAAGAGATAGAATATTTAACTTAGATTAATCAGTTGGACAGAAATGCGACTCCAAATGAATGGCAATGTTACTCTGTCTCCTGGATGACATTGAAGACTATAATGGCATATAATGACTATTTCTGACACCTCTACGCAAGGTGATGAAGCCAATGGTTCAATTTCTACTTGTTATAACTTAGCATATTAACATATTCACAGATTGCTAAATGCAACGACAGGAAATGGTCACATAGTAGTCACATGTAGGGAAATGATTCAGTAATTAATAAGGATGGGAATCACAGGATACCTCACGATACAATACATGGCTCACGATAGCGAAAACGTGGCGGCGGCATCTGTTATTTTCCTCAAATTGCTGTCCACCATCCCGTTGAAAACCTCCTCTTCTTCGGCTAGTTGACTTATGTTCAAGTTTCCCTCGTTCATGTGTTGGGCGCCACATCAAGGAGCCATGAAGTAGCAACGCTGGGACCTGGGAACTCTATTTAGAGCGCCTTATTTTATTCATTAAAATATCAGTGTTTCGATGCTCATATCATAAGGACAACAGTATATTGTCATATAGATATTTCGTCCAACTCCTAGCAATCAAAAACATCAACAATCATAGGAAAATATAGGTTTAGCTCCACACAATTAAAGAGCATGAGCTTCTTTCAAGAGTCTCAATTTTGCACCAATGATCAGCAATCCCACAGAGAAGTTCATCATAGAAGACATGGGAGACACATTTTGCACCCAAAGGAACCTCTTCAAAAGCCTTATCATTTGAAAAACCAAGACCGGCACGCTGTGACAATGTTCTTATTCTCTTTCCAGTCTTGCTTTTTCTCTCCGGGAAGTTCATTACTTTATTACAATCACTCCATCCACCTACACAGATACTGCACACCAGAGAACAAGATGCTGAGTAAGATCTCAAAAGGCATTCTGGGAAATGAAAATGAAAGTGACTTAACACTTTAGAGATGTACTCCTTGAACTTCACCGATGGATTAAATTCATTCTAAGATTTGTTTTTATCTTTAAGCAGGGATTTGAATTATTTGAAAAATAATACTATTAATTTAAACAGAGAGGATTGCAACATATATAGACAACACACACACACACAGAAAATCTAGCAGTTGTAGAAGTACTATGTGCATCCTGATCAAAATAAAGTAAAAGATCAAGAAAACGTAAAAAACTTGCAGCTTGACAAGGCTTACAACCAAAGACACTACTGTCCAAATGTTAAGTCCTAAACTCCATTGAGGAATACGACTAAACAACTAAAATCTTCCAGGCTGACGTGTTTGGAATGTAGCACCTTTATATGTTCAGAAGCAGTGAAAATCCAAAGCGTTAACAGCAAGGTAATCAAAGAATCAGGAGGATTTCTGAAGGCATCTGAGGAAACCCACCAGGTAACAATACAGCAAAGCTAATTAAATCCAGTAATTAATACATACATTCAAAGTACTGCAGTGCTCGGAGGAACCGTGAAATAAATCAGAACAAAACAAGTTATAAGACAACAAAACTTTTTGAGGGCACAATTAGAGACACAGCAGAGAAGCAATTAAACAGTAAAGAAAAGGAAACACAACCAACTCTAATAAGAGAAACAACTCTAATGGTGTTATAATTGTTATTGTATAGTGTTATAATGTCAGCCTCATTTTAAATGCACACTGAGAGTAGTTGAGGTTTTGAAAAGTCTAAAATGGATTTAATTCAGTTCTCTCAACCAACAAAAAGGGCCCCAAAAAAGTCCAGAATATTTTCTCTGGCCGGCTGTCAGCGTAACGTTTGTTATAAAATGTCTTAGTAGGCTATATGATCGTGGGATGTTGAGAGACGTTACACACTTCTAAACTAAAAGTGCTCTTGTTGTGACAGTGGGACTGTGCACCATCAGACCTGTAGCGAACTCTGTCACTACTGTTAGCTGCAGTAGCTAGAAAGCTCGTTGTCTCATAATGTGCAACTGAAATTTACATGAAATTCATAATTTTTATTTGCTTAATCCATCTTTTTTTCCCTGCCACTTACCCAGGTCCACGTTGCATTACTTTATTGATTTACATCATCAGAAATTATTATTATTATATACTGCTGGGAAGTACTAAAAAAAGTGACCTACTGTAATAATAAAGAATTCTAGTCTATATCATCCCGACTGGTTTTCCATTATACATTCATACTTTCACCTGTATGTACTGATCCTCAATAATGTGGATATAATGACTAAGTGTTTAAAGGCAAATAATAGAACAGATAGAACAGACTGTTCAGTTAAAAAAAAATGGCATCACTTAACTAATGCAGCCTTTAAAACCAGGAAAAGACAACATTTGTGTAATATTACAATATCCAAAATTTAAGACGATATCTAGTCTCATATCACGATATTGATATATCGATTGCCCAGCCCTAGGTGAAAGCCTCAGGTTACATGGACAAAACTGAAAAGGAAAAATCCACAGAGAGAAACTTACAGAGAAGTTAGATCTAGGGATCAACCAATACTGTTTGTTTGTTAAGGCCAATACCGATACCGATTATTAGTAGTTAATGATAACCGATGTTTGGAACAGATATGCATTTACAGTGAAAATGAAAATCATTGAGACAAAATTAAGATCTTGGAGTGTTACAAACTCCAACACAAAACTTTGTTTAGATGCTTTAAGCAATTATTTAATACATTAGAAACATTCAACGTAATACCCAGTAAAAGAGTCAGATAGTGTTGTGTGTGTGTGTGTGTGTGTGTGTGTGGGGGGGGTGCATTAAGTCAGACTCAGTGGTGAGTGAAACCGACGCAGAGGGACAGACACAGAGCTGTAGCCAAGCCAAAGCAGAACACTTTTTAATTCATTAACTTTATCAGTTATCAGTCAAATAAAATGCTGATACAGATAATCAGCAAACTGCCAAAAAACAGGCTGATAATCGTCCAGGGCCGATAATCTATCCCTATAATCTAAAGTCTGCCCCTAGTTAGATGCCCCTAGTTCGATCTCTCCAATAATTAGTCTGTGACAAGTGTACTTGCGGTGCATTATCTGCTCCTGTTTCATTCTGCATCCATTCCCAGAAAGCATATTTAACACCACAGCAGAACACAACAGACTGCACTGGTTGATCCATTGCATTAAATTGCATTATATTCAGCAGATGCTTGTACTTATTAGGTTCAGGGTTGCTAAAGGACACTATAACATTTGGACAGGAGCAGCTGGGGATCAAACCAACAACACTATGATTAATGGCCAACTTGTGGCATTACCCTGAGCTGTAGCTGCCGCCACCCTATTCTTAAATGCCACAGCGTTTAGTTTAAGCTACATAGAAAAGAATTAACCGACACAAAAACCCAAACTACTTAAACCACAAAACCTAATTTGCTAATAGCTTTTCAAACCTTAAAGGCCCAATATGTAATAGATGTACTGTAATAAATCCAAAAATGACCCCAATGCGTCATCAGATATGCTAAGTTGAAATACTATCTTTTCTGACAACATTACTAATGCCAGTATTTTCTCCTTTTGAACTTTCCGTTCTGCGACGGAATATCTGTTTGTGTTTTGGCCTGTGTGTTGTTTACCCTGGAAATCCAGAGTTCTCGTGAGAGCACAATTTGAATTTGCTCAGCGAGTTACTCTGGCATCAAGTAATGCTGCTCATTAACTATACCCTCGTAGCCGAGCTGCACCAATCACATCGGTGTATCTGATATATGCGGGCCAGAGGCGAGCTAAACAGATGGTGACAGTTTAATCTACCAGTCAGCTCCGCTGGTAGCTAAGCGTATGGGGCTCTGGATACGTCATCCCATGTATTGTTGTGATTGGTCATAGTGTTATCCAATTGCGTGCAGTGAGATTTTCAAATGCACGATTGGTGCCGCCCCTCGAGATGGGCGACTTTTATTACTTGATGCCAGACCCTTAATCCTTTTGGATTTGGGTCTGGATTTCCAGGCAATGTGTTGTTATCAACTGCCCAGTTTGACAGCCAGGCCAGGTTGCCAGATATATATATATATATATATCTGTTTATTTCTAAAGAAACATGACAATGTATAAAAGGCTCCATTACCTTGTACCTCACGTTATGGCTCCGTAGCAGACGTTTTTGTAAAAGTAGGCTAACAATTGTGTCATAACCACGCGACTTACTGTTGCATGGTAGAGGAATTACTGTATAGTACAGGAGAAGCTCGCAGGCAGTTTGGACTTACATTAGCTGTTTAGTTTAATTACTAATGTTAACCAGCATTTTAGTTAGCAATACGTAGCCTGTGCCTATGTTATCTCCTTACATATACCTACGCTCTCCGTCTCTGCAAGATTGGGAATGATTGAGATTTCTCTTGGCACAGCTACCAGAAGACTTACAACGTTCAGACACGTTGCTCACGTCACATCTACGTCGGCAAGCTCAGTTTGCAGCTATCACCGGAAAAGTGCTTCTAATAGACTACACTCGTCTCCGTCCAGAGCAACGGAGTCACTCGGTCCATTTTCTATATAGGTCGATGGTAACACACGTACGTCGCCAAAATCATTTCCTTGTTTCTGATATAAAGACAAGATGTGTGTGACTCGAACATCTCACATTTACCAACAAAACGTACAGCGAAAGGCCGTGTAAAACATTTCAGACCGTCCTGCCAACCTGTATACGTTTTAACATCAATGGACACTGTAACGTTATTTCACTCTAAAGTCACTGAAAGCTGCTGCTGTCTCAATCCTGTCAGCTCTCTGCAGCGGGCGGGGTCGCTGCTCAGTTCCCCCTGCGACTGACACGCGCACACACACAAACACACACGATGGATGCAGGAAAAAACGGACATAATAACCTAAATTGAGGACAGCTACGCTCGTTATTGTAAGTGCAATGATAAGTTAAAGTCCAGTATGTACTTTATCAAACCGTATGAATGTGTGTCCCAGGCCAGGATAGGAAATGAACTAACAATGTAAAGATCAACAAGCCACTGACACATATGTTCAAATTTGATTCATTCATTCATAAATTATTATTTTTTTGTCTTTAATCCACTAGCCATTTTCAAATAATACCAACATTTGCAGCATCTTGAGCCTTTTTGGTAAGGTAGGGAAACTCAGCCTAGAGTAGTTTCATTCTCCCCGAAAAAAGTTTCCTTTTCACACAACTTCATTGCAACAAAAATAGATATTGCAAATTTAATAGCACGTTTTTACAAAAGCTCCCACAAAATCAGGCATTTTGGGCTACAACTTCGAGTCTGGGTGGGAGGGGGCGACTCTCTCCAGTAGTTGGTGAGAATGCTGATTCAGCATGTTATCCTGTTCTTTATTATCATTCTTATTCACTCTTCCGTACGTTTTTTGGCTCTCTGTAACTTCTGCATATGTTTAGCTATTAAAACCATTCAACTTTTAAAATCGTAAGCTCTTCAGTAGACGATAGGACTTCTTCAACTTTTTTTCTACTATTCATACTTTTTTAAATATTAAGCTTTTAAACATTTTATTTTACCATTAAAGTCAATTAGAGCAAGCTTCAAATCCTCCAAATCCTCTTCTGCTTCAAAATGTATCTCCTCGTACATTCTTAGTTATGCGATATGACTTATGCTTTTGGCTCGGTGAGCTTCCAAATGACAATGTTTTTAGCTGTGGGGGCAGGTATGTTGTGTTGTTGTGATAGATGTGTGTGTGCATTAACATTAACGCACACACACATCTCGGCTTAGCTCTTTCTCTCTCCCTTTCGCTCTCTCTATCTTTATACCTCTCACTCTCTCTCTCCTCTTTCTCTCTGTTTCTCTTTCTCTCTCTTTCTCACTCTACTTTCAGCCTTTTTAATTAAGTTATTTGAATTTCCACTTTTGACAGTATTACAATTTAGCTTCCAGCTTTTCTTCAGAAATGTATTTCAGCTCTTAGCTTATATGCAGTTCAGCTTTCAACTTCAAAGTTGTTCAGCAGTGCAGTGCAATCCATTTGAGATTTTTCAAACAATTTGTTTCATATTTCTGCATTTTCATCAGTGTTTCTCACAGCATTTGTAAGTCTTCCATACTTATTCATGATTTTAAAAGCCATTCAATTCAGTTTAGCGTCAGCTTTTCAAAAAAACCTTTAAATATTGCACACATTTTATACATTAGTGGTGTTGTTCAACTTTTGGTAATGAAATTCATGCTGATTCATACTTTTCCACCTATTCTCACTACTTCTGCTTCTTCTTAAGGATTTAAGCTATTCATCCAGTTTAGCTTTAGCAATTTAGCTTTTCAGCATTCCCACGCATTTTCTGCAGGAAATGCATTTTCTAGTTAGAATTTGTACTGCAGTAACTACTTAGCTGTCAGTATTACATATTGCACCTTTACAAATTATCATTCTGTGTATTTCTCTCAAAGAAAAGAAGTGTAAAGAACATCTTAACTTTTTTTCCTTAAAGCTACATTGTGTAAGAATTGCCCCCATCTAGTGGTGAAATTGTATATGACAGCCAACTTAATTTCATTTTCTAGCCCCCCCCCCTATAACTCCTATGGTGGCCGAACCCGAAATTAGCGACAAAACGTCCGTGAGTGTCCCTTCCAGTATAATAATAGTTTGACGTTATTTTGGTACAATTTCATTGCTAACATTAGCTATCAGGTTCCCAAACATATGCAAGCTAATGTTAGTAAAGTATCAGTGCTATCGTTATTCTGTATATTGTACCAGATTAATAGTGTAAGGCGATGTTTACAGCGTAGGAGAGAAGCAACGGAGGTTTGTGTTTTTAATATATTTCTCTGAGCAGCATGAACAATGTCAATGAAACTGAAATGATCTCTTAGTGTCTCCATCGTTTCCACGCAGCTGTTCTATAGTCTGTGGCACATATGATTATGTTTATGTTACAAGGTAGACAATACTTTTTCATCATTGATGCGAGGAAAAGTATCCTAGACGTCGTTCTAGCGTTATACACAACCATGCTATATTTCGCCAAGCAAGTAGCAACTATAAAACTTTTACACAAATAGGCAGAATTACCTGTCGAGAAGCAGGCAACTTCGGCGTCCCTTTTAAAATCCTTGCTCCTCATCAGCTTTTTCCATCTTGGAAAAGCCACAACAATATAAACTTTGGTCGCGTTGCTTTGCCTGTCACGTTGTCATTTTAATTTCCTCGGCGATTCAGTTACATGTCCTCGATAATAGACACAACAGGCTTTCAAATCTGCCGGCGGTGAGTCGCAAGTAATCTTCTCCCCCCTCCCTCGCTGGCATACTTCACAGTCAGTGCCACTGAGTGAAAAGCGCGAAATGCGGAGCAGTATAGCCTGTATGTCCTAACGGGCTACCGTAGTTCAAGATGGCGCATGACTATGGAGCGTCTACCCCAGTTCATGTAAGCGCAAATGTAAAATTTCAAGCCAATAGGAATACTTGGAATTGATGGTTGTGGTCAATATTCATAAAAAAGGACAAGTTTGTGAAGGGCAATACAGATTTTGATAATAAACAACTACAAATGTTACACACTGGGGCTTTAAACACCTAAACAAACCTGCAGCACAAATGAGTAAAACAGGAAATCCCTGTTTCTGGCAGCTCAGAGGCACATTTCTGTTTACATTTTAGTCATTTGGCTGCCGCCTGCCGGTCTCTGAGCTGCTAAACATACGGTGACGCTTACATGTTGTAATAATGGAAGGTGAATAAACACACAGGGACTTTACGGCCCTGCACGGTAGGCCTGCACGATAAATCGTTATAAAATCCCAATCTTTTTTTTCTCCTTAAATTAATTTATTGAAAGCATTTGACATTGACATTAACATGTTTTAATTATGTAAAGACATGTTCAAGGAGTTCAGATAGAGCATGTATCAGGGCCATATTTAGTTCAGATAAAGCCTGTATCAGGGCCATATTTAGTTCAGATAGAGCCTGTATCAGGGCCATATTTAGTTCAGATAGAGCCTGTATCTGGGCCAGATTTAGATCAGATAGAGCCTGTATCAGGGCCATATTTAGATCAGATAGAGCCTGTAACAGGGCCATATTTAGATCAGATAGAGCCTGTATCAGGGCCACATTTAGATCAGATAGAGCCTGTATCAGGGCCATATTTAGATCAGATAGAGCCTGTATCAGGGCCATATTTAGATCAGATAGAGCCTGTATCAGGGCCACATTTAGATCAGATAGAGCCTGTATCATGGCCATATTTAGTTCAGATAGAGCCTGTATCAGGGCCATATTTAGATCAGATAGAGCCTGTATCAGGGCCTTATTTAGTTCAGATAGAGCCTGTATCAGGACCATATTTAGTTCAGATAGAGCCTGTATCAGGGCCATATTTAGATCAGATAGAGCCTGTATCAGGGCCTTATTTAGTTCAGATAGAGCCTGTATCAGGGCCTTATTTAGTTCAGATAGAGCCTGTATCAGGGCCATATTTAGTTCAGATAGAGCCTGTATCAGGGCCATATTTAGTTCAGATAGAGCCTGTATCAGGGCCATATTTAGTTCAGATAGAGCCTGTATCAGGGCCATATATAGTTCAATGTGTTATATGTCACTATTTTTGGTAAACTACTGTACTTAAATGGCCAGTATGTACTTTATTTTCTTTATTCATTGAAGCCTCTATGTTTACAGGCTTGTGGTGATGTGCAGTGTGCTGTAGGTGGCAAAAAAAAATCTATGTTTGGTACTGCCAATTTGTTATGTTTTCGTTTTTGGTTCATGTGTGCAATAAACATTACACTTTGTGAGAAAAGAAATTGTGGCAGAGAATCGTGATATCAATTCTAAGCTAAAAAATGGTGATTCATATTTTTCCCCGAATCGTGCAGGTCTACGGCAGGGAAGCTTGTTCACACGCTGCCTTCCTTGAATCTCACTACTAGCTCGCTCATTCGCAGCTCCGGCTAACAAGTCATCGGAACGCCATCTGTGGCTGTAATGTGATGTATTTCTACTTTGTTGTCGTTTAGTACCACCTCCATAATGAACAGTGAGCTGTCTGCAGGGGTGGGGAAAGAGATGTGAAGCTTGGTCTGAAACCTGCAGCTGGGATCACTCCACCTCTGCAGTCTTAACTTATTATGCTGCTGTGGTTTATGGTCTGTGCGTGATGAGTGTGCTGCTGGGTCAGGCCGGGTGATATAAACAGATAGACAGAGAGAAAGAGACACTCTCGTTCAGGAGACGGTTTTTCTTTGATATACAAATACTAAAGATGCAAAGATGATAAATGCTGTCGGCTATAAGTTGAACAGTATCACAAAGTATTTCTCAAACCCTGTCTGCTGAAGCTAAATGTACACACCTTCAGATGAAACCACAGTGCAACATGGTAATGAGCGGCAGGAGAGAGAACACATGCAGAAAGAGAACGATTAAGGGATGTGGACATGAAACAGGTGGAAAAGATATATAGAGACAAGACGAGAAATGGAGGAGGACGGAAAAAGAGGAAGAATTGAGAAGAAAGAGCAACAGAGGGCAGAGATCCAGGTAGAAGAAAGAAAGATAATGGTTATGAAGAGAAATAGAGCAACGCATTCTCATCAACAGTGCACACTAATTCGTATGGTATCCTACAAAATTAGGCTGTTCATGTGACGCCGGCTACAGAGCTCCATGAGCTGTCAGTCCTATCAGAGGCAGTTGGGGGTTCAGTTTAGCCGACAAAAGGTGACTGTGAGCCGGGGACAGAGCACCATGAGATGATGGTCCTTTCTGGGCCGTTGCAGTTCAGTTTAAGCCGAAAAATGTTAATATCATGCGCCGACAACCGTTAAGTTTAGGCACCAGAGTTTAGGGCACCATGGTTTGGATAAAAACACTCCCAGAGAACCAACACATGTTTCCTGAGTGAAAGTCTTTTATTTTCCCCAGGAAGAGAACTTCGCTCTGAGCCTGCGGTCCACAGCGTTCTTATACAGCAGCAGTCAATGTGGTGCATACAGCAACAAATCTGTAGAATACATTCGAATTACAGCGCTTTACTTTCTGTAGCAGAGTATATGCGGCCCGTGTAGAGACAAATGAGTAAGAAGCCAACAGATTCTCACTCCCATCTCGTAAAATACGGACGCTTGGTCAGGTGCCTTTGTTGTTGTTATTGACGCTAAAAGTCTCCTTTAGCGTCATATAACGCGCTTTATCTAAACGCTCTTGGTTGGGACTGTTGTCGTCCCTTTTGACGCTGTTATGTTAAGGAAAAGGTTGTGGGTGGGCTGAGTAGGAAACAGCAGGAGGAAAACAGAGAGAATCAGATGTTTTGGTGTGGCTGTCCTGTGGATGTTTCTTTCATGGAGGAAGAAAAGAGGAAGGGCAGATGAGGAACTGTGCTCTAACTGAATACGTTGTCTTCATACACTCCTAGCGTATGTATCAACGCTGTTTGGCCTCCATTGACTTACTTTACCTTGTGATTGCGTGTGAATTGACGCCGTAAAGAGTAGTATAGGGCAAAAATCTGCATTGGTTGGAGTGGAGGATGGGTAAAACACAGGACTTTCACCCAGGAGAGTGTGGATTATGTCCCGCGTGTGACGTTTCCTTCGTGTCCCACGTGTGATGTTTCCTTTTCACATTTGTTTTTTTCCTAAACCCAACCCCGTTCTTCTTTTCCTAAACCCAACCCGCGTGTCATGTTTCCTAAACCCAACCGTAGCCTCGCGATAACACGTAGCCTCGTGATAACACGCCACGTGGCTTTAGAAAGTGGCGTGTATGCTTATGCTGTGACAATGCCGTCCGCTGTATACAGCGTAGACAAACACACGGATAGCTCAAAATGCGTACAGATAACGCACCATTTGGCTTTAGGAAAGTGGCGTGTATGATTAGTCATGATATCACGTTGCCCTTTGGGTAAAATATCCTGGCTAAAGTGAAATACCGGGATTCCACAATACTTCAATACCCAGTTTTATCCTTTAGTTTCATTGTAAGCAGCTTGAAGGTTGGAATATCTGATCCCACACAATTAGAATCATGTACGCTGACTGAAGTATTCAAACAAAGGACGGTTTATGGCTACACCATCCCATCAAATGGAAATATTCTTTGTTCTTCATCTTGACATATAGAAATATTTTTAGAAACTCTAGAATCTCCGCTATTATTAAAACTAAAGATGTGTGAGTTTTAGCAAAGTTTGTAGCAACTCTGGGGTTTAAGAGATTAAAGACAACACAGGTGGGTGTGAGGAGAGTTGAGAAAAGGAAAAAGAAAGACGCAGAAGCAGAGAGAAGCCAAGTGAGGATGGCGGAGAAATATAAATATAGTATGTGCACATATCACATTATGTTGAACAGCAAATAGCAAGAAGGCCAAGACACAGGCACAGCGGTTCAATAAGGAACAGAAAATAAATGTGTCGTGGAAGAGGAGAATAGAACAGTGAAAGGATGGAGGACTTTTTCCTCCATCTGTTTCGATTAGAGGCATACATCACTGTCCTCTCTCCATGTCCTGTTTCTCTCCTCTTGGATTTTCCTCTCTTTCTCTCTCTCTCTCTCTCTCTCTCTCTCTCTCTCTCTCTCTCTCTCTCTCTTTCTCTCTCTCTCTCTCTCTCTTTCTCTCTCTCTCTCTCTCTCTCTTTCTCTCTCTCTCCTCCTCTCTCAGTCAGGGAAGCATAATTGCAAAGCCCCACTTCATATTCACACACTGACACAGCTTCAGACCTGCATGGAAACTACCTGATCAGTGGCAGCTCTAGAGCATTTTTGGAGGGGGCCCGACTGGGGCCACATGCTATTTTAGGGGTACCAAATAAATTAGGCACAAGTGTTACATACCACCAACCCTCCTTTGGTTTGGTTCTACAAAAGACTAGCAATATACTGTACATATAACCATAAAGCAAGAATACTCATTCAGTGTTAACTTAATGAATAATAGCCCCTTTGGAGATAAAGGTGGGGTTAAAAATGTATGAACATATTTCTCACAGTTAGGGGGGACACCCTTGCCCCCCCAACACACACACACACACACACACACACACACACACACACACACACACACACACACACACACACACACCAAGAAACGCCATTGTGCCTGATTGCTGATGTCAAACATGACTCAATGGCACTTAAGAATCACAGAATCAAACCAGCGACCTCTCAGTCTCAAACCGTCCTCTCCAACCTGCTCACAGCCTCTTTCTCTCTCACACACCTTCACACTCTGGCTGCTCTCTGGAGTGTGTGAGCACATCCGTGGCTCAGTCCCAGGATGCTCATCCTGCTGCACTGAGCGCCAAATCAACCAGGAAGAAAAACCTTGTTTTATGCACACAATTCACTGGATAAACTGGCGCAATGATGCTCCTTTCAGCCTATAGAGGGTGAAAACACACAGCTGAGACCTTTCACTGCCAAACATTCAGCTGTGTGAATCAGAAACCTTCTCTGTGCAGCAGCATCCTAACATGCAATGCCTTCAAGTAGGAACTGTGATCACAGTCATCCTGAGATTCACTAAACACGTGCTTAAAATAGTCGACTAGAATAAACAAGGACGTTGCATAAAAGTTCAACATACGCAGAAGACACGTTCTGACTGAAAGTTAGTGCAAGAATAACGATGACATTCGTTGTTAAAACTGATCCAGTTGTCATAAATAAGTACAAATTTAATAATTGTTAAACGAGCCTCAACTCTCCTAATTTGTCCTTTACAATCGAGCGCTGATGCGCAACCGATACGCGCAAAAAAAGAAGCTCTGCGCTTTTCCCAGATTAATATAGTTTAACATGTGAAATAGCCTATTACTAAATCCAGAAATTTCGAAGCCTTGTATTTTCCCAAGCGGTTTGACAGAAGGATGAAGCCCCGTTTGAAGGCGCCCCCTCCCCCGGGGCGGCGCGATGCCCGGACTCGCTCCGTCCACTCCGGGTAAGTAAAAAAAGCGCACAGCCAGCTCACCTTCTCCGGTTGTCCCGTACGAGCTGGAGAGAAGCAGGGCGACCTGAGCGATAATCCCAGCCAAGCTTTTATTCCCGAGATCCATGATGAGGAGGCGGCGAGAGGCTGCAGAGAGAAGCCCGGCGGCTGCTGGAGGAGAGAGGCGACCGAGCTCTCCTCTCCAGCTCCAAGAGAGATCTCCTCAAGCCCGACGGAATGAAGACAGGAGAGAGAGAGAGAGAGAGAGAGAGAGAGAGGAGAGAGGAGGGAGAAAGACAGAGGAGGGAGAAAGAGAGAGAGAGAGGAGGGAGAGAGAGAGAGAAAGAGAGAGAGAGAGAGGAGGGAGAAAGAGAGAGAGAGAGAGAGAGAGAGAGAGAGAGTGGTGGTTTTACTATCCTCTTTAGTCCCTGTGCTGTTTCCAATCAATCAATCCCTTAATTAATCAGTCAATCAATCAATCAAACTTTATTTAAAGTGTAGAATCTTTCAACATGGTCTCAGTGAAATTTACAATTTAAGGTACACAGGAATAACAGACAGCAACAAAACATTTGAACAGCATTAAAGCAGTACTATTAAACGATTAAATATGAAACGATACAAAACCAGCAACATGAGACAATAAGTGAAAAGGTTTGTTTATTATTCGTATAATGTTTTATATTAACCCTCATGTTGTCCTCGGGTCAAATTTGACCCGTTTTCAGTTTTTTAGTTTTTCAGTTTTTTTATTTCAGAAAATATATGACGTCGAAGTAATGTGTAAAAAAATGAAAAACACGACAAAACCTTAGGTTAAGCAAAGAAAACAATGAAAAAAAGCACCAAAGACATCAGAAAACACGATGTGACCAATGTGTTGAAAAAAATCTAATATAAAAAACTTTAAGAAAAGCAAATAAAACTTAGATAGGGACATCAAAAGTGTTTTTTTCATGGTTGACGGGAAGTCAACACAAGGGTCAAGGTTAGTTTGGTCAGCAATCATACTACTAGCTAACGAGGCTACTGCTACTGCTAAGCTGGATATTTGACCGTTTATCCACCAACGTTACTTTTAGCTGATTATTTCAACCATTTATCCAGTGCTTATAACTAATCATTTGAACTGTTTAGCCATTATTTTAAGCTATTTACTCATAGCCTATCATTTGTTCATTACTTTTAGCTATTTACCTATAGTCTACCATTTGTTCATTAGCCTATTATTGCTATCTTCTCCTACATGACTTGACATGTTCTAGTCGATCTAATGTTAATATGTGGGTATATTTTTTAACCCTCCTGTTGTCCTCAGGTCAAATTTGACCCATATTCAAAACGTTTATATGTAAACTGTATATCAGAAAATTGGGTTTCTTTCAACCAAATTGTCAAAAGATAATGTGGATGGTTCCTTACAACCATTACTCTTCACAAGTAAAATAAAAGAGTGACAAAAATATCAGAAATAGATTTAAAAACGTGGGGGAAAAAAACCAAAAAGTCAAAAGAAGCGCAGGAAAAATGTGACAAAAACATTGGTAAGAAGTGACAAAAAAACGTATAAAAAACTTTGGGGAAAAGCGACATGAAGTGTCGAAAAAGACGACCACAACTTAGGGTTAATCAAATCATAATTTCTATCTTTCATTAGTTGAGCTACTCTACATTCTTCCCACGTACCCCCTTGTAATGCAGAAGTACCGAAACCACGGCTCTGGTTCTCCATCTTCACTTTGTGCGCTGCTGACAAATAAGGAGCTATTGAACACCATTTAAACGATAACAAGCCAAATAGTTAATAAATGTCACCAGACAGGCTGCCGGTCATAGCTTTTTGGACCGGCACCAGCATTCACATAGCCTATTACACCAAATCACCTTGTAGTAGCCTACAGAGAGCCGAGCTGTGGGAGTTTTTTTTTTTCCAAGTTTGAAGTAAAGTCCTCCCTAAGATTTCCAAAACTACAAGTTAGGTAGTTTAGTGAAGTACTGTTGGTATGCACAAGGAATTAGTCTTGGTGTTACAGTACAAGAGTCAGCAGACATAATATAAAATAGAAACTAACAGAACAAATATTGACAGAGGGATGTGCAAAAGTTCACAGTATGAACTATAAAGAATGTATGCATACGCACGTGTAGTGGCGGGGTCAGAATATATTCCATACACCTTCACTCTAAATGGTTTGTATATTACTTTTAGCAATCTAAGGTTAGCTTTGTGAGTTAGCTACACAATACCTGGCAGTCAGTGGGTGTGATTATTAAGCTAGTAACAGACAACCAGTTTTTACACAAGAACTATATTTTCTAAAACTACCATAGACTGCATAAATGAGCACAACCCATTTAGTGATGAGTAAATCACTACTTATTAAACACAATAGAACTAGGTTAACTTTCAACAGCCAGGGCTTTAGTCAAGACCAAATTAATTGAGTCCAAGTCAAGTCCTAGACAGGTTCAATCGAGACCAAGTCAAGATCAAGTCCAAAGGCAGTGGAGACCAAGTCAAAACTGGGTTCAGACCAAACTGAGTCCTTTTCGAGATCATAATAAGCAATATTGTCCTTCCAATGCTAATATAGTGATTAAACAGTTAGGATGGATCTAGAAACAGGAATGATCCATCTTCTGAATATCAAACTAATCAATGAATAGATTTTAGGCAATGGTCTGTACAGCTGATCCTGAATCAGCAGCCAGGGACAACTTGACCAATAGCCAGGGACCAAGACAATTCCAAATCCAACAAGGCACAAGACCAAGACAAATGCAAGACTTCAAAAGGTGGACTCGAGTCCGGACTCAAGGCTGAGTCTGTACTCAAGTACAACAGCCCTGCGAACAGCTGACTCCAAGGAACCTTTTATCTTGTATATGTTGCATTGACTGACTTCAGGAAGTCACTACACCAGGCCAAAAAAAAAAGAAGCTAAGCTAAGCTTACCGGCTACTGGCTGAAACTTCATATTTAAGTGTCAACAAGAAAGTAACCAAGCATATTTTCCAAAATGTCAAACTATACCATGAATATTTGTTAATCCTTGCTAGTAAAATGCAGACTACATTATTTTGTTAAATCTTGTCATGCTGACTACATCAGACTATGTGACATTCTTGCTGTTGAACCTAAAACCCTTCCTGGTTCTAGAACTGTTAATGATGCTCTCCACTTTGAATCTAAACAAACAAATGATGCACTGTCTGAGCAAAATGGCTGCTGTCAGTTATATCCCCTCTATCCATGACAAAATGGCAGAAAACAAGAAAATATGGGCTCATTTTGACCCAGAACCAAGACAGCTGAACTGTCTGACCAAATGGTCCACTACAGACTCTTTTGATGAGGATTACAAAGACGGCGCTGAGCCAAACAGCGCAGTCTCTCTGCAGGTTGAAGCTGAAGCAGCTTTGACCACACTGAGCTGTTTGGCAGTGCCTGATTACCGACCTCTGGACGCCTTCAGTGTGACAGCAGAGGATCCTGGGTCAGCACCATGGAGCGAGGCAGACGACATTTGTGAGGTCTCCATCAGGCTGAAAGAAATCGAGTTATGCAACATGATGGAAGAGACTCCTGGCATCCCAGAGTGTAAGTAGACAATGATAATAATTACCTGTGCTGTTATTAGACAGTTTAATTACCCACCTTAGAGGGGAGTCAATGGAATTTGTTGTTGTTAATTTTCTCTCTAATGTGAATAATTATCTGTATAACTATCATTCAGTCATGATCAATAGAATTAGACAGCTTTACAATCTCTTCAACTCATTTCTTCTCAGGGCAAATTACATGCATACAGGAAAAGAGAGATTTTGGAGAAAATAAACAATGCTGTTACTTCAAATGCAATATTTTACTTTTAATTGTGTACACTGATATTTCTTTCATTCTGTGTGTCTTTGTGTCTGTCTGTCTTCCAGATATATCTCTGAGGAAGATCAAAACCTACCGGGTGGCGCCGACTAGGAGAAAACCAGTGAGAAGGACAAGAAGACATTTTTATTAACAATTCTTCTTGTTTATTCAAATGAATAAATACTTGACAAAACCACTATCAATCTACATTTGTCAAACCTTTCTCAGTTATCCAGCATGGGAATGTGAAAAAAGTGTTTATTTGTAGGGACACAAAAAGGCTTTACAAAGTTGCCTTTATTAGTTTAGGCATTTCAGCATCTGCTCTTGATAAAGACCTGGAACTGAATATACTGTATGAAAGTCGTGTCAGTTATTCAGTGACAATGCATGATGCAATGCTTTTATGAACAAACACAAATAGGGCTCTTGGCATAGCTGGCACAGTTGTATTCCCTCTGTATAGCCTGGTTCCAGACCTCCAAAAGTGCTCCCATCATTTTTGGTTTCTTTTTCAGCAATTACAACAATAAAACACGTATTACTGAACACGTCAGCCCTATTGAAGTGGATAATGATTTAAAAAAAAGTAGAAATGTATCCCCAGAGGACCACGTTGAAGAAAATAATGGTGTGAAAAATGTATGTTCTTGTATTAATAACCTGCAATGACTGCTAAACTGAGAGCAGAGTTAAGGGGGAAGAATGTGAATCAAGAACTCTACAATATGCATCTGGCATAAAAACAGGTATTTACAATTCTGTATGTGGTATTTCATTGTCAGATGAACTAAACTAAAACACAGACTAGTGGTATCAGAAAAGTAGTCCTCTTTCATTGTTAAATCATAAACTATATATGACGTATAAAGCATGCGACCTAAACGTCCAGTGAAATGACTAAAACATCAGATCTGCGTGGAGCGATGAGGAAACTGTAACCTTCCTCAACTAATTTCAATAAACAAACATAAACGCCATATTTCCATCACGTCTTCCACATTGTCAACTTGCTTCACCCTTTTCTTCTGCAGTGGTTTAATGGCACCCAACATTTTGCACTACATGTGAATGAAAAGTTGGCTACTGGCCTTGAATGTGATTCTATGGGTCAAAGCAACAAGGAATCAATACACAACAGCAGTTTCAGACCAATTTGTGTAACACAGAACCGCCTAGGGACGAGGTTATGGCATCATGTTCAACAGATCAGGTCCAGCACCAAATATTAACTGAATGCATTGAGAGAGTGGCTTTTTGTTGCATTCACCGGATGGTCAAGAAAAGCCCTGAAAACAGAGAGGAGAGGGGGAGACGTGCAGAGAGAGTCAGCAGGGGAATCTGATAATGAAAACCTACTGAGAGTTTAGACAGCAGGGGAATCACATGATAAAAACACCTGTTGAGAGTAAACACAGCGGGGGAATCAGATAACACTGGAGCCGGAGTCTGTGAGAAACAAGGCAACACACACACACACACACACACACATACACACACACACACACACATACCACATGAGCGTCACACACCTCAGTGGCCTGCAGACACACTGCACACTGAGAAAGCAGCTGGCTGCTGTTTGATGTTCTAATCAGACGGGTGAGAGACTTTAAAACCATGTGAACCTGAGATGCGTAAAAACACACCAAGAGGAAGCTTCAGGCTTCCGGTCGCAGGAGAGATTTAAAACACTGTCTGTGTTCTTCGTATTTCTGCAGGATTATCTCTTATCGTGCCCTACTTGTGTAAAATATACGGCTCTGGTAGACTTGTCCATGTTTGCGATTGGTCATATAGTACAAACACCGCCCATTTTATGTGAACGTGCTTGTCGCTGGATTGGGAAACCCTGGGTTGACTGAACTAGTTGATAACCACCGTCAGGTCACAATTTATGCAGAACTGAGATTGTAACCAAGAAGTTACTCATTGATAAAGTCAAGTTGCTATGCTGCTTTGTTGCTTTTTCTTGTGTTGTTGTTGCTCTCAGAGCTTCTGTAACTCTGCTCCTGTACCTGTCAGTAAGCCTATATACGTTATGTTTGTGCTTCACCCCTTGTTTCTTCTCTCTTTCTCCTGCCAATCCCCAACACTACTATGTGACACTTCTGGACCAGCACCTCTGAAACTGACTAATTAACACGATGTCCCATTTGTTTCTATCCGTACACAAACACAACATGACTACCTGTGGTTTTAGGAGCAGATAATGTGTCGTGAATATTTCCTAGCAAACAACAGCTGGGAGTAAGTAAAAGGAAGGGCGTAACGGGTGAAATTGAACAGGTGACACTCTGCTCTCACTCTGAGTTTGTACTTCTGCTCTCTCAGATGTTTTGTCGTCAATATACTTCCATAAAAGCATGCTTTTATTTGATTGAGCACTCACTCAGCCATTGACTCCCAAAGGGTCCCTCACTATTAAACTGCCAAGTTTAATAGTGAGGGACCAGTCAAAGCTGTGGTTTATAATTTTTTTACCAAAAGATCCCTGTGGAGAGGCAACACGTTGCGTCTGCGCCACATCAGCAACAATGGAGTGTAAATATTTCCTTTTGCCATGGTAACCTCCGAAACAGACGCTGAATGGACTTTGTAACAGAAAGCAGAGCAGCATGAAAATGAGCCGAGCGAGAGACAGACAGGTTGTGAATAAATATGAGTCAGATTAGGAGAGTGTTGTAGATAATTTTTTTAATCATGAATTCATCCTGATTGCATCTTTAATCTCTTGTTCGAGCGTCTTCATTTAGTTTCTTCAGTTCATTTTCACACACTTAATACAGTATTTAACAGCGAATTTGTGAAACATTTGTTCATCATTAGGGAAGGCTGAATATCCACGTACAAACTGTGTGTATATTGAGCAAACATTCACTATAGATTTGGTAGGAAGTTTGTGTGAATCTCTGGATAAATATTGATAAGAAAACAGAAGCTTTTCATTTGGAGTTACCTCTGTAAATGTCACACATTCATCAGAATGAAATTAGTTCTGTACAAATGCACATCTGTGTCTTTATTCTGGAGGCATAATGCATGTCAACAGAGCAACAGGTGAACAGTGACCACGGTTCAATCATGTTACATCTCAATTGCTAAGGACAGGTAATACGAGATGCACAAACGGAGGGAAGAGTAAGAGAACATTGGTGGTCATTCCATTTAAAATCATTACCATAGTTGTTGTGAGCACAGTGTTCAAGTTTTTTGTAGTTATCTGGCTGTGCTCTATTCCAATAGACATAAAAGACAAGCAATAAATGTTTACTAATCATCAACAGATGTTGAACTCTGGCATGTTCAGGAGAGCTTAGTCATTGTTTTTCTGCATCATTATTGAATCATAACACAGTATCGCAGTATCAAACATAATGGGCATGTGCTATACCAGAGAGAAAGAAAGAAAGAAAGATCTAAAGAATAAGACAATTGTACTTCTGATGTATTCATACAAAAACCAGGAACCTTTCAATTCACCTTTTGGACCACGGCACTTAAATCACAGAGCAAGTTATTTATCAGAGGCAGTCATAGATCCATAAAGCCATATCAGTTCCTTTTATGTTGGCACTGAGAGTCTTACTGGAAAAACCCTAAACAATAGGGCCAACCTTAGTATATGGCTTTGGTCCACTACATTCATCTGACAGCTTTAGTTACTAGTTCATTTACTAATTAAGATGTTTGCACACAAAACACATGTAGTTTATTAAATACAATGTTTTATTATAATTAAACTAGCCAATAATATAACAGCCTGCAAGTCCAGCTGAAATGATGAGACCATTCAAAACTTAGATGATTGACAGAACTGTTTTGATCATCTCCACTTTCTAAAATGTGAGGATTGTTCTGCATTCAGTACCTAAGTACATGTTCCTCATGGTGCTTACATACTTTTACTCAAGTAACATTTTCATTGCAGTGTTTCTACTTGGAACAGTGTCAGGGTTTGTGCAGGCTTGGACCGAAAAATTCAAAGGGTTACGACGAGGAGGCACCGTGATGAAGGTTTATTAAATTAAAAAATGGCTACAACAAAAGGTGTCCTGGAGCAAGCAGGAAGAAAACTGGCAAAAGGAATATTCAAACAAAAATCCTAAACACTCAAGAATGGACTTTGTAACAGAAAGCAGAGCAGCATGAAAATGAGCCGAGCGAGAGACAGACAGGTTGTGAATAAATATGAGTCAGATTAGGAGAGTGTTGTAGATCATTTTTTTAATTATGAATTCATCCTGGTTGCATCTTTAATCTCTTGTTTGAGCGTCTTCATTTAGTTTCTTCAGTTCATTTTCACACACTTAATACAGTATTTAACAGCGAATTTGTGAAACATTTGTTCATCATTAGGGAAGGCTGAATATCCACGTACAAACTGTGTGTATATTGAGCAAACATTCACTATAGATTTGGTAGGAAGTTTGTGTGAATCTCTGGATAAATATTGATAAGAAAACAGAAGCTTTTCATTTGGAGTTACCTCTGTAAATGTCACACATTCATCAGAATGAAATTAGTTCTGTACAAATGCACATCTGTGTCTTTATTCTGGAGGCATAATGCATGTCAACAGAGCAACAGGTGAACAGTGACCACGGTTCAATCACGTTACATCTCAATTGCTAAGGACAGGTAATACGAGATGCACAAACGGAGGGCTGAGTAAGAGAACATTGGTGGTCATTCCATTTCAAATCTTTACCATGGTTGTTGTGAGCACAGTGTTCATGTCGTCCGCTGTTATCTGGCTGTCCTCTATCCCAAAAGACTTGGTCCACTTTGCAACCATCAGACCACATCCAACTACCTTCTTTGTGGATGTCGCTTAGTCCAATCCAGGTCCATCCCTGAGTATGGTCAAAATTCTTGACCAGGGATTTGATGAATTTCTCTTCTTCCTGACTGTGGATGGACACCAGGTTGCCTCCCTGTGACCCACAGTGGATCTCTGCATCAGCCCAGGTCAAACGTGTAGCAACGTACTTGTAGCAGCGGCCGTTGAAACCGTACCAGAACATGGGACAGTTGCCACGCAGTAGCTTCACCAAATTGCCGTCTGAAGGAGACACAGCAACCAGAGTCAGACCAAACAAGAAGAGGAACGAGAGCATGTTGGTCTTTGGAGTTTCTGATCTGCAATGTTAAATGTTATCAATAATCTGTCAGAGATGGTTGACAGGCCACTTTCTTTTATATGCTTCAGGGGGGAGGGGTGGGAGGGGTTCTGCACTGTTGGTGTGATATTATTGGTCAAATGCACTTGGCAAACACTTTTCTTTGTAAACAACTACACTGTATCCGAACATGAGCCAAAAAAGAGACAAAAAGCTCACCTGGAAATGTCACATAAGACCTGTACTGTAATTTATTCATTTAGCTGTTACAGCCACTTGGTTTGGACCAGTAGCTCACGGTGGTTACTGTTAATGTAATGCAAACTGTAGAACATATAGCTCTACTCTGTATCAGACAATCAGTTTGCTAAATGAATGACTCTTTTCCACTTGTGCTAGTCTTGCAGTAGCTTCGCTTTTTAGCTAAATGCTATACAGCTAAACAGTAGTTTATCATTTTCCCATAACTGCCTATGGAAGCTTTAGTGGCTGCTGTTCAGCAGAAGTTATATAAAGTCCCTTTGAAGGTGAAATCCACTCTCAGAATGTATGAATATTATTATAATCTTTAATAGTTTATGTAATTCATGAACACAAATAATTCTTGAGAAGCAAGCTAATTTGCCCGAGTTGCTGTAACAGTGTCCAAAAAACTGGATACATGTTTCTTCAGGGAAGTGATTAGAGTTTATCTTAAAACGTGATGAGTGTTTGGATCAAACTTGACCAGGACTCTGAAATGAAAACAAGTTCATAAAAGACAAGCAATACATGTTTACTAATCATCAACAGATGTTGAACTCTGGCATGTTCAGGAGAGCTTAGTCATTGTTTTTCTGCATCATTATTGAATCATAACACAGTATCGCAGTATCAAACATAATGGGCATGTGCTATACCAGAGAGAAAGAAAGAAAGATCTAAAGAATAAGACAAATGTACTTCCGATGTATTCATACAAAAACCAGGAACCTTTCAATTCACCTTTTGGACCACGGCACTTAAATCACAGAGCAAGTTATTTATCAGAGGCAGTCATAGATCCATAAAGCCATATCAGTTCCTTTTATGTTGGCACTGAGAGTCTTACTGGAAAAACCCTAAACAATAGGGCCAACCTTAGTATATGGCTTTGGTCCACTACATTCATCTGACAGCTTTAGTTACTAGTTCATTTACTAATTAAGATGTTTGCACACAAAACACATGTAGTTTATTAAATACAATGTTTTATTATAAATTAAACTAGCCAATAATATAAATGCCTGCAAGTCGACCCAGGTGAAAAAAGCTTCTGGGGGGTTGTTTGGCTCGAGGTGACGGTGCAAACGACCGTAGGGTGAAATTACTCTGAACCATCACTTTAAATCACACTGTTGATCTACATGGTGTTTTCCGTCAAATCTACAATAAGTATTTTGTCTGTTTGACTATCTGCTAGGGCTGCACGATATTTTGTTTCATCGTCGACATCGTAATTTGCGCATGTGCAATAGTCACATCGCAGGACGTGTGATATTAACGCTACAACTTTTATTGCTGCTTGATAGAAAATGAAAACTTGCACGGTTTTCATTTTACGTGATTGTTGCTAGACGACCCTTCCCCTTTAAGCCAGGTGGCCATGTGGGCAACGTGTGTATGTGACGTAATGTTAGTTCAACAGGGTTTGTTACAGGAATTGAGGCTCTCCCGTGTGTGTCTGTGGAAAAGACAAAATAAAGCACCTAAGCAACGTTATCATTACGTCTCCTGGCCATTTTTCACTGCTGTGTTGCCAGAAATCTGCTACCAGCCAAGCAATAGCTAATATAGTTAGCCTTAAGAAACAAGGGGTCTGTCCCAACTAACGTTACGGTTTGGTAGTGATTCAAATGAAGCTTCGCGAATCACTGTCTTTATTTTCTGAGCTCACTAGATGGAGCTCTCTGTTGAAAGTAAAAGGTTAAAGGAATGGCAATTCAATGTGTTTTCAACCCTTTGTTGGGTTAACGTTATCTGTGTAAGCATGTGTGTATGTACGGATGGGTTTTTGTGTATATATCTTTATTTTTATATGATCCCAGCAAACGTTTTGATCAATCAACTTAAAAATGAAGCTATTTTCCCATATGGCCTTCGATGACTTCTATTATGATGGAGAGGATGAAAAACATTGTATTGATATGGATAACAATATAAATTGTAAATATTACATCCCTGAGCAATTAAAAAGCTTAAAAAAATACAAATAACTACTCATTTTTGCACCTTAACATTAGAAGCTTGTGGAAACATCATGATGAACTAGCTACCCTTCTTTCAAACTCTGAATGTAGCTTTGATGTTATTGGTTGCAGTGAAACCTGGATTAATGATAGGACCTTTACTAATATTCTTAACCTTGATGATTATAAGCTAGTTTATAAAAACAGGCTTTGCCGTACTGGAGGTGGTGTTTGTTTTTATGTGCACTCCAAACATCTTATGAGCGTTTGTGATGACATTGTCTTAGATGATAACCATTCTGATTCACTTTTTATTGAGATAAATCTCACAGATGCTAAAAAACCTATGGTAGGAGTGATCTATCGCCCCCCTGACTCCAACCTTGATACTTTCAAGGTCAAACTGGAGGACATTTTATATTCCATAAACAGGAAAAACATAGACTGTGTCCTTCTAGGGGACTTCAGTATTGATGTCTCCAGAGATAATGCTGCTAAAAGTGATTTCATTAATACTTTACATTCATTTTCTTTCTTTTGTACCATAAATCATTTTACCAGATTCCACTAGGTCAACTGTTGACAATGTCATCACAAACATTCGAAACACAAGGCTAGAATCAGGAGTTGTGTTATCTGATATTACTGGTCATTTTCCAATTGTATTATTTTTAGATTTTGCTAATACGATTAAATTACCACGACGGAAAACAAAAATGAAAGTACTAAATGAAAGAACTCTGCAACAACTGAGTGAAAGCTTACGGGCCAAAACATTTGAAGCAGTCTATGACTGCAATGATCCTGACACTGCATATGACAACCTAATAAATGAGATCACAAACTCTATTCGTTGTACTATACCAGAGAAGAATGCAGTATGCAGTGCTACTAGTCACTACCCCTGGTTTACAAAGGGTATCTTAAAATCTATCACACATAAAAATAAACTTTACAAATGGTCCTTAAAAAACCCAAGTGTTATGAATAAGAAAATATACACTAATTATAGGAATAAACTTACACATATAATAAGGAAAAGTAAAAGTAACCATTATTTCCACCTCATACAAGCATCCCAGGGTGACTCCAAGAAGACTTGGAAAGTGCTAAATGAAGTTCTTAACAAGAGCCAAAATAACACCACGCTCCCAAATACTACGGGCATACACTCACATTTAAGTAATGATTCTGTAAATGACGTTGATCTAGCAAATAACTTTAATAATTACTTTGTCTCCATTGGGGAAAAACTTCATAACCAAATAAATATACCCCAAGGTATCTCTTTTAATCATTACTTGCCAGTAGGGCTGGGCGATAAACCGATAACGATATGTATCGTGATAAACATGTAATCAATATCAATAAAAAATGCGCTCGATAAAAGTTCGATCATTTTTTATTTATTTTTTTTCCTTCGTCGGAAGAAACCAGAGGTTTCAAAGCAAGTTTGGTTGCATGAACAAAGGCACTCGCTCTCTGGTAACGTGGCAACGTAGGGAGTGACACGCTAACAGCCAATCATGTAACAGTATTGTGTCTGGTTGCGCCATATCGTTGTCTCGTGTTGGATTCTTCAATAACAGAAGCGGCGTGGAGTGATAAGCATAGACAGTATATAAATGATGGAGTGATAAGTGGAAAATGCGTGAAGCAGCGAGCGCGGAAGTTCTTGATGAAACGGGAAACGTCAGCTCGCCAATATGGCAGTTTTTTGGATTTTATAAGTCTGACCGTAGTCAGACCAATGTCGTCTGTAAATTATGCAAGACCATCGTCCCCACCGCAAACCTGTTTTACCACTTTAGCCGCGCTCACCCTTTGGAGCACAGCCGTGTTCGCCAGCAACGTCCAACAACATCTGCAGCTGGAACCCCGCACAAGCAGCAGAGCACCACGGAGAGGTACTCTGCATCAGTGCCTATGACTGTAAAAGCTAAACGGTACAAATAAGTAACGGATGGCAGTGGCATATCATATAGGCAAAGACATGCTTCCGCTGAGCACCCCCCCACCATGTACGGTTTAGGCTGTACCGTGACTGTTAGACGGAGAAAAATAATAACTGTTACTGTGCTGTATCAGGTTTGTTTTTTATGTTACTGATGTAAAGTCTACCTCAGTTTTATTTCAATTTCTCCTATGTTTACAAAACACTGCACATATTTTAAAACACTTCATATACCAGAAGTGTTCATTGTGATTTTAGACTTATGTTTCCATTTGAATTATTTGAGTGTTTTCCATGGTTGTGTTGACATTTCTGCTTTTATACCTGAGAGGATTATAATCGGAGGAAGGTTAAGCTTAAAATAAAAACGTTTAAATTGAATACATTTTTTTCTCCTGGTCCTTATTTTAAATAGGTCATAAAAAATATCAATAATTATCGATATCGACTGATATGAAACACTTATATCGTGATACAGTTTTCAGCCATATCGCCCAGCCCTACTTGCCAGGTAACTATGTCAATTCCTTTTTCATGAAGCCAACTGACTGTAATGAAGTATATAACATCATTACAAACTTACGAAGCTCGTACACTGCTGGTGAGGATGAAATCTGTAGTAAAATTCTAAAAGCCATTGCACTTGATATCATGGAGCCACTTACTTATTGTATCAATCTTTCACTGCTCGCTGGAATTGTGCCAAAGAAAACAAAATTATTATCATCAGTATCAATCAGTATTTAAATCTGGGGATAAAAACGAATTGAGCAATTATCACCCCATATCTATCTTGCCTACAATCTCTACGGTCTTAGAGAGAGTAGTGTACAATAGGTTAAGTGGCTATCTTGATAAGTTCAATATCATTACTTCGTCCCAATATGGCTTTAGGAAAAAAAGGACTACATGTATGGCTGTACTAGATCTGATTGAAAAGATCAATGATGCCATTGATAAAGGCGACTGTGGTATAGGTATTTTTTTAGATTTGTCCAAGGCATTTAATACTATTGATTTTGACATCTTATTGAATAAATTACATCACTATGGAATCAGAGGAATAGCGCTTAGTTGGTTTACAAGTTATTTATTTGGTAGACTGCAATATGTAAATATTAATGAACAAATTTCCATAACTAAACCCATCAAATTTGGAGTCCCCCAGGCAGGGCTCAACATTAAAAAAAAATCCCCACTGGCCCCCGGGGCCAGTAGATCAGAGTTTTGCTGGCCCCTTCTACATTTTTACTGGCCCTGAAAGAAATATCGTAGGTGTGATTGGCAAAGGACAAAGAAGCAGGAAAATATACGCCGCACCTACCATGAAGCTTTAGAAAATGGTCATAACCCAGCTAGCCACTGTCACTGTATGTTGTGCCATTAGCAGTAAAGCTAGACCAGGGGTCATCAACTACATTTTTCCAAGGGCCAGAATTTTTTTAAGCTGACACTCCGGCCGGACTTTCAAATAAAGAAAATAAAATGTATGTATACCTAATAAGCATATTCTTGTTTGATATTTCACTTTCTTACTAAATTAATTTTTTACATGTATTAGTGTAAGCAAACTCCTAAAAAAACATGGACAATCCATAATGATAACTAGATATAGGCTACTTAACTAGAAAAAGTTCCCAGATTAGGGGGCAGTTCACTGAGTGACGATTAAAGTCTTTGATTACTGAAACGTTGTTGTAGTATGCAGCGTCCTGATTGGTGGAAAATGCTTGCAGAAAGAAAGGCTGTTGTCAGGTAAACATGTCACAGTCAGAGAGCCTGAAGCGAAAAGTTGATGTGTTAAACAGCAGCTTTAATGATGACTGGACTGATAAGCAGGCTAGCATTCATCATGTATGTCTCATTTGAAATAAGACAATGCTGTTGCAAAAGAACACAACTGGCAACATCATCAAGAATGAAGAATGCGGACATAACGATCACGTCATTCACGTGCATATTAAGTAGCCACATGTATATGTTTTGGCCTTATAATACATCTACAGGTTACTGCTCCAGCGGAGAGGACGGTTCGTTAAGACAGCAGCTAAGTTTACAAGAGTTTGTCCAAAGTTCAAGATAAACAGTTAGACTACAAACTGACATCTTTCATTTTAGCTTGTTTGTAAAAAGTCGCTATTTGCAGAGTAGAGCTGTGTTTGCACAGCGAGTGGACAGTGCAGACAGAGCAGACTGAAACATGTTGATGCCTGTAGAACAGGTAGGTGGGTATTGATAAGTATTGACTTTTTAATCATGGAGGTTTTATTGTAGGCTACTTACAGTAACGACTGTAGCGTTAGTTCATCTGTGCCAGTGGCAGTAGGCTAAATAATCCTCTGTATCGTTTCCAGTCAGTTATGTGCTGCGTGAAGTAACGCACACACCTCGGCTCTGCTGTGTTTGTGTGTGTGTGAGAGTGTGTGTGCGCAGCGCGGACATCGCTGTTCACTATCCCATCTATCTTCTTAAAATGCAACGCTTTTATCCAAATTAATTGTGTTTGAAGCTGTGTGGCATTTTGTTGGTTCGGCTGATCGGCTTTTGTTGGAAATTGCCGGCAAACGAAACCGTCGGCCTACATGCCGTGATCGCCTTTCTCCACCCAGGTGTAGGCTAGCCTACTGTGTTTTCCACTAAGAATGCCCTCTTTCTCACATTAGCTTCATAGTTCTTTGACATTTTAACTAACGTTATAATTACCTGAGGTGAAAATGTGAAATGTTAGTTAACATTCACAAGCTTCGCGCCACTCAGTATGACGTTTGCTGATGCAGCAAACAGACAGAGACACTAGCAACTAGCTACTGGCCAGTTACTGGCCCATGCGGGCCAGTAACTGGTCAATCAACTAGCCCGACATACTCTTTTACTGGCCCCGGGCCATCGGGCCATTGCTTATGTCGAGCCCTGCCCCCAGGGATCTATCTTGGGCCTTCTTCTCTTCATACTATAATATGAATGACTTTGAAAATTGCACTTCGGTTTTACACAAAGTTTTATTTGCTGATCATACTAATTTATTTATGTCACATAAGAGTCCAGTTGGACTACAAGAAATAATGAATAGAGAGTTAAGAAATGTAGAAATTTGGTTTTGGTGTAATAAATTAACATAATGTAACCCAGGTTACTAGGCCCTTATCAGTTAATTGATTTTATCAATAAGTTAATAAATTCATATTTTTTTTGTGACAGATAAATAAACAGAGTTGATTTAAAATAATCTTACACAAGATGAATAAATAGGATTTAGGATTAAAATCTTAAATATGTCAGTAAACAGATTAATAGATCGTTAGCAATTAAAATAAACAGATTATTTATGTCTATTTAAAAAGAATATTTTTTTTATTTCAAAATGTGGCGAATGTGCCTTTCTTAACTGTAAAAGATTCGGGTGACATGAGGAGTTCACGTGATGTAACGTAGCCTAACCAAGACGCCGTCAAGGTGTACGTGCTGTCGTTTTTTTCTCTCTCTCTGCCGGACCAACGTCAAGGTGGCGTCATGCTAACCTGTTGCTGCAGATATTACGGTTTTGTGTAAAAGAGCCAGATATTCCAAGTCTGAATTATTTTTATCGGCGGCGCAGAGAGCGAAGCTTTTTCTTGCCGTGGGTTTATTAGCGGACCGCGGGGTTTGTGACAGAGACGAAGGAGAACGTGAGTTGTGTTATTAGCAGCATGGCGCTAGCTCATTCTATTAGCCACATGTACTTCGCTAAATTCTGTTGTGAGGTTACAAATTACTGAACTCCCGTGTCCCTGTCTCTTAAAAGCGGAACCTGGACTGATGAACTGATGAACCTGGACTGCTTTTCTGCCTTGTACCCGGAGTGTGTGTGTATATATGTGCTTGAGCCTCTGGCTGGGTCCCTTTTTTCTTTGTATGGATTCCTGGTTGAGATCTGCATGAAGACTTCTTCTTCTGCTGCTGGGATTCCTCCCATTTTGTAGAGGTAGAGGGGAACCTCTGTGGTAGTGGCGAGCCACCCAAAAACAGAGACTGTGATTTGTTCAGTGAAGGACTTTATTGAAAACCTTTGTCGATATCTTGTGTGTTGCTGACAATTTAATTTTGTTTTATTTATTCAATATATTTTTTTTTTCTCTCAACACAATATAATACGCTTAAAACTTACCTGTTGGTTGTGTGAATCCTTTACCCTGTTACTCGATGCATATGGTTAATACCCCTTTCTCCTGTAGCGATCTAGACTTCTGATTTTCTGGTCCAGGAGGTAATTAATGCACTGATAAAATAAACATATCTGTATTTCCCAGTCTTTAGCCATCAACAGTTAGAGCTGAGGCAGGTTACAATAAACAAGACAAACTATATTGTGTTTCATACCAACAAAAATCTAATGGAAAACAAGCATGTTTGTCTTAAAATAAATGAATACATTATTGAAAGAGTAAACACCACTAAATTCCTCGGAGTCTACATTGATGAATGTTTAAATTTCAAATGCCATATCGTTTATCTAACAAAACAAATGTCTAAATATGTTGGACTATTTTTCAAACTAAGACACTTACTCCCACACTCAGTACTTCTCACTTTACATAAAACTTTATTTGAACCCCATTTAAACTACTGTAATGTCATATGGTGTAATACTTTTCCTAGCCACCTGAAAAAGCTACAGATTTTACAGAAAAAAAATGATGCGGGCATTAACGTGGTCTGAGCCAAATACACCTTCTCGTCCGCTATTTCGTCGCCTTGGTTTATTAAGGCTTACTGAATATAATGTCTTCCATAATGCCTGCATGATATTTCAGGTCATTCATAAGTCTAACTATCGTTTGAGTGAGCTTCTTCCAATCAGTCGCCACCTAGTGAGCATCTAGTGAGCTCAGAAAAGACAGTGGTTCACGAAGCTTCATTTGACCATCACTACGGTTTGGAGCCGCGAAGCTGGAAACGTAATACTAATTTACAGGACAAGTCTGTATGAAATAACGTAATTTACACTGATTTAAGTGTTCTTGTATACACAGAGTTTGTTTCTAGTGCGTGACATCCAGACTCTGCATGCAGAGTGAACCTCCAATCAGTGTTGATCAATTAATCAAACAAACAAAGCAGGCCCGCTAGTTGTCAAACACACCCTGAGAATGAGCGAGGAACAGGATGGGAGCAACATTAGGGAGCCACCTTATTTTAGGAAAAGCAACATGCATGCCATCGATGAGTTTAGCCTGGATTAATAGAGTAGGATGAATACAATGATTACATGTGAGTCAACCAGTGTATTTAACTACCTCATTTCCCCTTCCAAAATCAGAAGAGAAGTCACAGCACTCTCTTGCTTTTGTGTTTGTAAAGCATTAATGTTTAAAAGAGTGGTTCAAGTAAGAAAATCATTCTTTTTAATTGTTATTTTCTATTCAGATGCACTCCCCTACAAAGTTACCCTATAATTTGAGAATATTCAAGCTATTTGTGTCATCTCATAAAAATTACTGTATTTTTTCATATTGCAATATACTGTATATCTCAGGCGGAAACATATTGCAAGGTTAGTTTTTCCAATATCGTGCAGCCCTACTATCTGTTACACATTGTCTAGGTTTATTAAGTTGTAACATTACCTAAAGTTCTTGCATTTGTCAACAGTGGTAACGTCTGTTGGTCTTTTTTCCCCTGATTTTCAGACATCTGACATTGCACTGCATCGAGTGAAAACTGGTCTTAAAGGTCTACCCATATTTGTCCGTGACACAGCAGAGAAGCTCTTCCTGACATGCCTAGTGAGTACAGCATGGCTAGCCAAAAAAACTGAATAAAGTCACCCTTTATGTGTCTAAGAGGGAGAGACTGCGAGCTCCAAAAATAATCAGTTTGTAGTTTTATTGTTCTGAGCTGTTAAATATAAGTGAATATATGGGAAACACTGAGTGAAGAAATACGTTCAGATTGGATCGCAACATCACTAGTTACAAGGTTTGCAGTTACACTCCAGAGCCAGACTTGTGACTAAAATCCTTCATCTTGTTGAATAAGATACTGTAGTTAAAAAACGATTAGGTTCTGATGCCTTCCAGTCGGGTTTTCGACCACACCACAGCACTCAGACAGCTCTTGTTAAAGTATTTAATGATATCCACTTAAACACAGATAGTGGCAAAACTGCAGTCTTAGTATTACTTGATCTCAGTGCTGCATTTGACACGGTCGACCATGACATATTACTACACCGATTAGAAAACTGGGTTGGCCTTTCTGGCTCAGTCCTAAACTGGTTTAAATCCTATTTAAAGAATAGGGACTACTTTGTATCTATAGGTAATTATACATCGAGCATACAAATATGACGTGCGGAGTTCCCCAAGGCTCCGTTCTGGGGCCTCTTCTGTTTAACATCTACATGCTTCCACTGGCTTAGATTATGGAAAACAACAAAATATGTTACCACAGTTATGCGGACGACACACAAATTTACATAACCTTATCGCCAGGAGACTATAGTCCTATACAAACACTGACTAAGTGCATTGAACAAATTAATGACTGGATGTGCCAGAACTTTCTTGAATTAAATGAAGAAAAAACTGAGGTGGTTGTTTTTGGAGCAAAAGAGGAACGATTAAAAATCAGCGCTCAGCTTCAAACGACAATGTTAAAAACAACAGACAAAGCCAGAAATCTTGGTGTAATTATGGACTCAGACCTGAATTTCAACAGCCACATTAAGACAATTACAAAGTCAGCCCATTACCACCTTAAGAATATATCAAGGGTAAAGGGACTTATGTCTCAGCAGGACTTGGAAAAACTTGTCCATGCTTTTATCTTCAGTACTGGACTACTGTAACTGTGTCTTTACAGGTCTCCCTAAAAAATCAATCAGACAGTTGCAGCTGATTCAGAACGCTGCTGCTCGAGTTCTCACCAAGACCAAGAAAGTGGATCACATCACTCCAGTTCTGAAGTCTTTACACTGGCTTCCTGTGCCTCAGAGAGTTGATTTCAAAATACTTTTGCTAGTTTATAAATCATTAAACGGTTTAGGTCCAAAATACATTTCTGACCTGCTAGTCAACTACGAACCACTCAGACCTCTCAGGTCGTCTGGGACAGGTCTGCTTTCTGTCCCCAGGGTCAGAACTAAACAGGGAGAAGCAGCATTTAGTTTCTATGCTCCACACATCTGGAATCAACTTCCAGAAAATTGCAGGTCCGCTGCAACTCTCAGTTCTTTTAAATCAAGGCTGAAGACCTTTCTTTTTGATGTTGCCTTTTGTTAAATGACTATCCATTTCTTATATGTTCGTTGCTTATTTTATCTGCTTTTATATAATTGTTTTTAACTGCTCTTTAATGTTTAATTTCTTATACTGCACTGTAACTTTGATTATTGTATTTTGATTGTCTTCATGTAAAGCACTTTGAATTGCCCTGTTGCTGAAAAGTGCTATACAAATAAAGCTGCCTTGCCTTGCCTTCTAAAAAGGGTCATTAAAATGTGACTTAAAACTGGATAATTCAGCTTAACAACTTCTGTTATACTACCACAACAGTGAAGATTACTGAAAAGGAAACATAAAACGATTGATAGGTGACCAAATGGACTGTTGCACTGCAAAAACTGGATACATGTTTCTTCAGGGAAGTGATTAGAGTTTATCTTAAAACGTGATGAGTGTTTGGATCAAACTTAACCAGGACTCTGTAATGAAAACAAGTTAATAAAAGACAAGCAATAAATGTTTACTAATCATCAACAGATGTTGAACTCTGGCATGTTCAGGAGAGCTTAGTCATTGTTTTTCTACATAATTATTTCTTCATTGAATCATAACACAGTATTGCAGTATCAAACATAATGGGCATATGCTATACCAGAAAGAAAGAAAGAAAGAAAGAAAGAAAGAAAGAAAGAAAGAAAGAAAGAAAGAAAGAAAGAAAGAAAGAAAGAAAGAAAGAAGACAATTGTACTTCTGATGTATTCATACAAAAACCAGGAACCTTTCAATTCACCTTTTGGACCACGGCACTTAAATCACGGAGCAAGTTATTTATCAGAGGCAGTCATAGATCCATAAAGCCATATCAGTTCCTTTTATGTTGGCACTGAGGGCCAGATGTACTAACGCTTTTGCGCCCACTTCAGGCGTATTTGTGTCGCAACGTGCGCGTAAAATCATGGCGAGGTATGTACAAACAGGCCGCAATGATGTAAAAGCGCAAACTGCATGTCGTGGGAGCTGAAAAGGGCAAATTGCGTTTTTCGTGTCATGCATATTTATTCATGGGAGGGTCGCGGGGAAAGTGGGAGTTTACCGTAAAGAGATGGGAGGGGAAGCGTAAAGAGCGCTTAATTACGTATTCCGCGGTATGTACAAAAACCGCCAGTAATAGCGCGCCTCTATTTTGCGGTGAAAATTCTCCGCCTCTTAAAAGCAGGTGTAAACCTGGAAGCGGGTTTCCTCACATATGCCTCCTGGTGAAATGACAGCAGTAATCCGAGCAAGACGAAGACATAGGCCAAGGAGACGAGCTGAAAGGAGTTTTGCCACAAGGATCACAGATTAAGCAGCCATGCAAGATTACAGTTACTGGAAGAAATCAAAGATGACATCGAATCTGCGACTCAGAGTTCACATTCCAGCAGTTGTTAAACTCCTCGCTACATTACAAATATTGGCATCAGGATAATTTCAAACAGTCATAGCATCAGCAGTGGGAATATCGCAGTCTGCACTCAGCCGTATCATAGCACAAGTACTTACAGTTTACGCTATAGTGGGCGGAGAAAGGCGCTAATTACGGATGACCTGCAGGTTTTTGTAAATATGGTGTAAACTATGGTATCATTGCGTTCGCTATCTGCGGGTGAGCCATGGCGCTGATAACGCTACGTTCGCAAATGTACGTACATCTGGCCCTGAGAGTCTTACTGGAAAAACCCTAAACAATAGGGCCAACCTTAGTATATGGCTTTGGTCCACTACATTCATCTGACAGCTTTAGTTACTAGTTCATTTACTAATTAAGATGTTTGCACACAAAACACATGTAGTTTATAAAATACAATGTTTTATTATAAATTAAACTAGCCAATAATATAACGGCCTGCAAGTCCAGCTGAAATGATGAGACCATTCAAAACTTAGATGATTGACAGAACTGTTTTGATCATCTCCACTTTCTAAAATGTGAGGATTGTTCTGCATTCAGTACGTAAGTACATGTTCCTGATGGTGCTTACATACTTTTACTCAAGTAACATTTTCATTGCAGTGTTTCTACTTGGAACAGTGTCAGGGTTTGTGCAGGCTTGGACCGAAAAATTCAAAGGGTTACAACGAGGAGGCACCGTGATGGTTTTGAAGGTTTATTAAATTAAAAACGGCTACAACAAAAGGTGTCCTGAAGCAAGCAGGAAAAAAACTGGCAAAAGGAATAGAAAAAAAAAATTCTAAACACTCAGGAAACAGAAGACTAGGACTAACTTCACAGGGAAAGCCACAGCAAAAGACTCTTGTAATGACAATGATCACAAAACAGACAAAGAAAGCACACAGACTTAATACACAAGGTAACGAGGGACAGGTGACAAGAGGAATGATGAACAGGTGGAACACAACAGGGCGGGGCAGACAATCACAGAGTCGGAAAAACACACAAGGCAGGAAGTCAACCAAGACAAGACAAAAGGAGAAATAATAGGCTCGTTCGAGATGAGCTGCACCTCGCCTATAAAGTGGACGAGAGCAGGCGGCAGCAGCGGGAGGCGGTGACAAAAATCCGCTGTGAAGTCGGACAGTTTCCAGCTGTATCCAGCATCCTGCAGGCTGAACAGGAAGTCACAGAAACACTGCGGTCCGATTCCGATTTAATAAAATGTTATCAGACCCATATATCAACTTGTACACAGTCTCCAGTTGTTTTTATTATGACAGAGTAGCTCTCAAAATGCTCTACATGCAATCTGCTGCTGATTTTAATTAACAACACACTGTAGATGATCCTAATCTGAACAGATTTAGTCTCTCTGACTTCTAAACATAACTGTCAGCCACACAACATGTGTTCTGTACAGAATAAGCCTTTAAATCAGACACATAGCAGTTAAAATCCCTCAGATTCAAAATCAATAAAAAAAAGTTTATATAAAACGTCATCATGTTGTCGATTCTGAAACAATCAGATGTTGGATCAGCTGAGAGGCCGACGTTTCCCCAGCATGCCTTGTGTCCGCCTGTGTCTTGCAGTCGGTGAAAAGCAACTGCGCTGCCTGCGTCTCAAACCTGCTGCCGCCTTGCTCTCGTGAGATTATCGTTGCCTACGTAAGCATGACGTCAGAGCAAGTCGGGATCAAGTCGGACACAAATCTAACCGGCATGCAACGGGCGGCGATCGCCGGTGATCCATTCTACGCAGATCTGGCTCATCTCAAACGAGCCTAGTACTACAAAATGAAATAGGAAACTAAGGCATCAAACACACACAAAAGGATAGAACCGGGAAAACAAAACAGAACACAAAACAGAACACAGAAAGAACACGGGTAAAACACAACCACGAAACAAACAAGGAATAAAATAACAGGAAAAAACACAACAGAAATCCACAATCATGACAAACAGTGTGGTATTATTACGTTAAGTTAGGTAAAGGTTCTGAATACGTCTTCCAACACTTTTACTGTCAGCCGGTTCTGGCCTCCCGTCATCTATTAAGGTAATGGACGCCTCTTCGGTATCACTTGTGAACAAAACAAGTACAAAATAACTCTTTAGAGGCCAGAATCTCAACAATAACATGTTTAGCCCCAAGCAACAGTTCCTGTACAAAAAACACTGACTTTTTAAAGTGCCCATATTATGAAAAAAACACTTTTTCTGGGATTTGGGGTGTTATTTTGTGTCTCTGGTGCTTCCACACGCATACAAACTTTAAAAAAAAATCTATCCATGCTGTTTTGAGTGAGATACAGGTTTCTGAATGTGTCCTGCCTTCAGTCTCTGGGTGAGCTGTTCAAAATCTGCAGGGCTTGTTACGTAACTAGCCGAAGAACGGGCTAAACACAACCGTTAGCATGCTAGCGCTAGCGTTAGCATGCTAGCTCATTCTCAATGGCAAAGAACTGCTACAACACACACAAGTTCACCATAATCTACAAAAGAAGTACTTGCATGTGCGCCCTCCTTTATAAGAAGTCTCCTGGCTAATCCTGCCTTGTAGCTAACTGACCAAAGTTGGAGAAACAACCTTTCTTTTACTGTCTATGGAGCTAACTGACATGACCTATGATCTGAGCTACTGCACATGTGCGAGTGGAATCAAAGAGTACAGAAGGAAAGATGATTCACTGTCAGCTAAAACAGAGACCTGAACACAAGGTGAAAAGAGGAGCTGCAGCAGTGAGAGAGCTGTGCAGTACAACAAAAATATGGTGTTTTTTGAAAATTAAACCATGTAAACCGATTCTGGTACAACCTTAAAATACAATTATGAACCTGAAAATGAGCATAATATGGCATCTTTAAGTCTTTAGAATTTACATCCACAAAATATGTTCAATAATAGGCCCTGCTACACCCTGCTACGCTCTGCTACGTCCTGCTACATCCTGCTACGCCCTGCAGTGCCCTGCTACATCCTGCTACGCCCTGCTACATCCTGCAATGCCCTGCAGTACCCTGCTACACATTGCTACGTCCTGCTATGTCCTGCTACGCCATGCTACATCCTGCTACGCCCTGCTACGCCCTGCTACATCCTGCTACGTCCTGCTACACCGTGCAGCGTCCTGCTACACCCTGTAACGCCCTGCAGTGCCCTACTACGCCATGAACTACTGCAACTACTATTTCTAGTCATAGTTCCATTATCTTTATTGTGACTGTTATTGCCACTGTTCATAACACCCCCAACCGGCTCCGTCAGACACCGCCTACCAAGAGCCTGGGTCTGTCCAAGGTTTCTCACTATAAATGAAGTTTTCCTCGCCACTGTCACACTTAATGCTTGCTCTTGGGGGAATTACTGGAATTGTTGGGTCTTTGTAAATTATAGAGTGTGGTCTAGACCTACTCTAACTGTAAAGTTTCCTGAGATAACTATTGTTATGATTTGATACTATAAATAAAATGTAATTGAATATAAAATCCTTTAATGGCTCATGTAAGTTTTCATTATCCTGAGTGGCTGTAACGTAACCCGGATATACATTTCCATTCCGGAAAGTGTTGGAGACGTCAAGGGATTAGAGTCTGTCTCAAAAGGTGAGTGTTTAAGTGCCGAGACAGTTGACTCAGCTGCTCTTAAGACAGCGTTTGTTTAAAAGTTTATCTTGTCTTTATCACAGCTCTACAGTCCATCTGCTGCAGGACTCAATATGGGCTTTCCGACCAGAGGGATTTTTGCAGTTCCTAGAACACTTTTTTTCGTTGTGTTCCCACCGGATAAATTTGGGGATTTTTAAGTTCCTCTGGCCGCAGTACCGTACTCTTTCAGCTCCTACTTCAGAGCGGGGTCTTTTCCATTGAGTGAGGGTCTTTTCCATTTTCCCTTTTCCTAGGTCTACTTGATTGGTCGAATTTATAAGTCACGCCCACTGCCAACTTGGAACTTGCAGACAGAGCAACAGAAGGACATTTTTAACAATTTTCACCATCTTATTCATCATTAAATTCACTTCTGACAACGTTTTAGGCGATTTCGAATATAGGCAGTCTTCCGAAAATCGTTGCTGAATTGACAATTTGCTTCAAAGTTTTCGAGTTGAGAAGCTCCATAAAGTGTCGGGACAGCCAGCTGGTGGCGGCCAGGATCGCTTGCTCGCCGGCTGGCAGGTCATGCTGGGACGCCCCGCTGCAAGCTGGAGGTCTCTCAGACCGGTCTTTTAAATAAGAGGCTTTTATTTCGCCGTTGACGGATCGTTTGTTTAAATATCACAACACATGTCCATCATAAGATTAACGGGAACCTGTGGTTAACTTCCTTTTTGGCGTTAAACTCCACAAGCGCCTGCGGGCTTGACAACCTCGCTGGCAGGGGCGGATTGGCCATCAGGCAATTCTGGCAAATGCCAGAGGGGCCGGACCATTTTTTTTAATGTGGGCCGGTCAGATTGGGTCAACTGGGTCCAACTGACAAGGACGCAAGCCTAAGCTGAACAACCGTGATCTCCGATCCCTCAGGCGCCACTGCATCAAGAATCGTCATTCATCTATAAGCAATATCACCACATGGGCTCAGGACTACTTTGGCAAACCTTTGTCAAGTACCACAATACATAGTTACAGCCACAAATGCCAGTTAAAACTGTACTGTGCCAAAAGGAAGCCCTATGTTAACAGTGTCCAGAAGCGCTGTCGACTTCTCTGGGCTCGGAGGCATCTGGGATGGACCATCACACAGTGGAAACGTGTACTGTGGTCAGATGAATCAGTATTTCAGGTATTTTTTGGGAGAAATGGACGCCGTGTGCTCCGGACCAAAAAAGAAAAGGATCATCCAGACTGTTACCAGCAACAAGTCCAAAAAGCCAGGGTCTGTCATGGTATGGGGTTGTGTCAGTGCCCTTGGCAAAGGTAACTTGCACTTCTGTGATGTCACCATTAATGCTGAAAAGTACATAGAGATTTTGGAGCACAATATGCTGCCTTCAAGAAGACATCTTTTCCAGGGACGTCCATGCATATTTCAACAAGATAATGCAAAACCACATTCTGCACACATTACAAAGTCCTGGCTGCAGAGGAAGAGGATATGGGTACTTGACTGGCCTGCCTGCAGTCCCGACCTGTCTCCAATAGAGAATGTGCGGCGCATTTTGAAGCGCAAAATGCGACAACGAAGACCCCGTACTGTTGCCCACCTTAAGCAAGAATGGGACAAAATTACACCTGAAACACTTCATCACTTGGTGTCTTCAGTCCTTAAACGTCTTTTAAGTGTTGTGAAAAGGAATGGCAAGATTGCAAAGTGGTTAATGCTTTACTGTTCCAACTTTTTTTGAAATGTGTTGCAAGAACCAAAATAGGAATTTTGTTTTTTTGAAAAAAAAAACAATAAAAATCATGAGGAACACATTAAATGATGTGCTGTTGTACACTCACGCACAATCACTACTTTCTATTTTTATTTGTGTTTTCCATACTGTCCCAACGTTTTCTGATTTGGGGTTGTATAAAATATAATTTAGAACAGAATGAAGTAAGACTTACAACACTCCCCTGGGGTGTCCCATTCTCTACTATATGCTTGCTTGACAACTCAGCTCCCACTTTAACCTGGAAAGTTCTGGCTGCGGAGGAAGAGGATATGGGTACTTGACTGGCCTGCCTGCAGTCCCGACCTGTCTCTAATAGAGAATGTGTGGCGCATTTTGCAAAAGAAAATGTGACAACGAAGACCCCGTACTGTTGCCCACCTTAAGACTTGTTTGCAGCAAGAATGGGACAAAATGACACCTGAAACACTTCATCACTTGGTGTTTTCAGTCCCTAAACGTCTTTTAAGTGTTGTGAAAAGCAATGGCAACATTACAAAGTGGTTTACAAAGCTTTACTGTTCCAACTTTTTTTTAAATGTGTTGCAAGAACCAAAATAGGAATGTTGTTGTTTTGAAAAAAAAACCAATAAAAATCATGAGGAACACATTCAATTATGTGCTGTTGTATTGTCTGCAATGAAATACAACATTTAGAAATCACTACTTTCTTTTTTTATTTGTGTTTTCCATACTGTCCCAACTTTTTCTGATTTGGGGTTGTACAATCACAAACAGCCATACAAATTAGTGCTGTCAAAGGATTAAAATATTTAATCGTGATTAATCGCATTGTCATAGTTAACTCATGATTAATCCCAATTAATTGCACATTTTTATCTATTCTAAATGTCCCTTGATTTCTTTTTGTCCCATTATATTTTCTCATTTTAATGCTCATCAACATGGAAAAGTGGATCGTCTTGTGTTTTTTTTATTGAAAACAACATTGGCATATACGTAGTGTTCAATTTCACAATAACATTCACACTTGGAGCTAATAATCTGTCACATAATGTAACACTATTACCTCCATTTTCCATTGCAGATAGTACTGCCTCATGCCTGAGGCGAGCGTGGCTCGTCATCATAGCGACTATGGTTTCCCCCGACTCATTTCCTGGTTCTCCTTCTCCATAACCAACGTAAAATGAAGGAGATGGTTAACTTTTCCTGCTCCAGGTTTCCCACCGTAGTCAGAAAGAACAGGGGAAAAACTTTGTTTCTCTCACTATGACTCTAGAGTCGCTACTCGAACCGAAGCTAATCGCCATGACGAGCCTACTAGCTACGCGGCTCGCAAGCCCAAACAAGTGGGAGCGACCGTGGCGCGTGTCTGTTTTGTTTCCAGTCTAGCTAGATCCGAAAGAACGTTAATCTCGCGCTAAAATAATTGACGCCGTTAAAATGGGCTTGCGTTAACGCTGTTAATAACGCGTTAAACTGACAGCCCTAATAAAAATATATTTAAATTGCAGAGTTAAAAAAGATGAAAAGATGGAGAACAAGAATGACATTGTGTCAACAGAGAGAAACACAGACAATAAAACATACAGACAGTGATACTGTAGAGAATGACAGTAACAGCATACACACGGCATAAATAGGCAGTATGTGTAAAATTGTTATAAATGTGTGCTCCTTAAAAAGTAGAAAGCATTGTTTGCCAGTTAATTACATTAAATAATTAAAAATCTGTTACATAAGGTACTGATTATATTATTTCACCATCTGTACACAAATGTAATTAGTGAATGCTTGTGTCCGTGGGTGGGGCTGCATGGGCGTGGTAATGTGGGCTGGTGTGGCTACAGTTCCAGGGCTGAATTTTTGTCCCAGTCCGTCCCTGCTCGCTGGTTCGCCGTCCCACACATTTAAATGCTTTTATTTGGATCTGAAAGGCATCGCAAGAGAAACAACAAGATCCAGATACTGTGGGAAGAGTCATTGACATGGTGACAGGTCTACATGGCTCACATAATTTTACAGGTCTTTCCATTTATAATACTGTACACATTAAGGATAGACAAAGCATCTCCTTCTCCATATTTGCATGGTCCCTATGATGGCTGAAACGAGGGGCGGGGCAATCGGCGTGGAACTGGTCGAGGAGAGCAGGGTCCAGAATGTCAGCCCGAGGCACCCACGACCGCTCCTCAGGGCCATAGTCCTCCCAGTCCACCAGATACTCGAGATGCCGACCCCGTCGCCGTGAATCCAAGATGTGACGGACCCTGTAGATGGCGTCATCTTCGATGGGTACGGGAGGAGGAGGCACCTCGGTGTCAGGGTCTGTGGGAGGAGGAGAGACAGGGTCAATAAAGGGTTTCAACAGGGAGACATGAAATGAAGGTGAGATTCTGTACCGAGAAGGAAGGGATAGCCTGTAGGTGACGTTGTTTATCTGTCTTTGTATGGTGAAAGGCCCAATGTAGCGTGGGCTGAGCTTTCGGCAAGGAAGGCGGAGTCGAAGGTCCCGGGTGGACAGCCACACTTTCTGGCCTGGACGGTACTGTGGGGTGTCGGACCGACGTCGATCTGCATGTTCCTTGTGCCTGTGGACAGCTTGCTGGAGCTGCACGTGAGCTGCATCCCATATCCTCTCACTGCTCTGGAACCAGTGGTTAACGGCAGGCACCTCTGATGGCTCACCCGACCAAGGGAAAAGCGGGGGTTGATAACCCAGGATACATTGGAAAGGGGTGAGTCCTGTGGTGGTTTGACGAAGGAAATTCTGGGCATATTCCGCCCAGGGGAGGAAACTGCTCCAACTGTTCTGGTTCTGGTGGCAGTAGGTCCTGAGATGACGTCCTATTTCTTGGATCTTCCTTTCAGTTTGTCCGTTTGTCTGAGAGTGATATCCTGACGATAGACTGACTGTCACTCCCAAGAGTCTGAAGAAGGCGTGCCAAACTCGGGAGATGAACTGAGGTCCTCTGTCCGAGACGATGTCCTCTGGAATGCCGAAGTTCCTGAACACATGACAGAAGAGCGCTTCTGCCGTCTTGAGGGCATTGGGAAGCCTGGATAGAGGAATCAGCTTACACCCCTTTGAGAATCTGTCCACTACTACCAGGATGCAGGTGTGGCCCTCGGATAAAGGAAGGTCAGTCATGAAGTCTATCCCTATGTGGGACCATGGGCGTCGAGGAACAGGAAGGGGCATGAGCTTGCCTTCTGGGGGATTTCTGGGGGTGTTGGTTATGACACAAACCGAACAGCTGGAAACATAACGGGACACATCCTGTGAGATGGTGGGCCACCAGTACCGTTGGCGAAGGAGGGAGAGGGTACGCTTTCTACCCGGATGTCCCGAACCCAGAACGGTGTGGGCTGAGTCCAGCAGGATGGTACAGAACCGAGGAGGGACGAAGACCACCCCTTCAGGACCTCCAGGCGGAGCGGGAAGGTGAAGGTTTGCCTGGATGATCTGTTCGTCGATATCCCAGACAATAGGGTTGACGATTAAAGCAGGGGGTATGATGGGTTCAGGTTGGAGATCCTCAGCAGCTGATTGATGGAGACGAGAGAGGGCATCAGCCTTGCCATTCTTGCTGCCTGGTCTATAGGTGATGTGGAAGTCAAAGCGAGTGAAGAAGAGAGCCCAACGGGCTTGGCGAGGGTTCAATCGTCTTGCCTCTCTGATGTATTCTAGGTTGCGATGATCTGTTATAACCTCGAACTGGTGATTGGCTCCCTCTAACCAATGTCTCCATTCCTCAAGGGCCAGTTTGATAGCCAGTAGTTCCCGGTTTCCGATGTCGTAATTCTGTTCTGCTGTAGAAAGCTTCTTGGAGAAGAAGGCACAGGGATGGAGTTTGGGAGGTGTTCCTTGCTGCTGTGACAGTACCGCTCCTGCCCCAGTGGAGGACGCGTCAACCTCAACAGCAAAGGACAGGTCCAGGTTAGGATGAGCCAGGATGGGAGTGGTTATGAAGGCATCCTTGAGACGAGCAAAGGCGGTGATGGCCTCCTGAGTCAGGGACAGGGACTTGGGTTGCCCCCTGAGGGCCGATGTCAGAGGAGCACTGATGTCACTGTAGCCGAGGATGAAGCGTCTATGAAAGTTGGCAAATCCCAGAAACCGCTGAAGGTCCTTGATGGTGGAGGGAAGAGGACAATGACGAATGGTGTCCACTTTCCTTTGGTCCATCTGGATCCCGTGTTGGTCGATGACGTAGCCCAGAAACTGCACAGATGGGGTGTGGAACTCACATTTCTCCAACTTCAGGTACAGTTCGTTCTCTGAGCTTCTTCAGCACTTGACGGACGTGTAGTTGGTGTTCAGAGAGTGAAGAGGAATAGATGAGGATGTCATCAATGTAGACCACGACAAAGCGGTTGAGGAATTCCCGTAGCACCTCGTTCATGAATCCCTGGAATACAGCAGGAGCATTATCCAGTCCGAAAGGCATGACCTGATACTCGTAATGTCCAGAGGGGGTGACAAAGGCTGTCTTCCATTCGTCACCTTGACGGATGCGGATCAGGTTGTAGGCGCTTCGTAAATCCAACTTAGTGAAGATGCGGGCTCCCCGCAGCTGCTCCAGGGCCGCCAGAACCAGAGGAAGGGGATATCTGAATTTTATGGTTTGGGAGTTAAGGGATCTATAGTCAATGCATGGTCTTAAACCTCCATCCTTCTTGGCCACAAAAAAGAAACTGGAAGCGGCAGGAGAGGTGGATGGGCGGATGAACTGTTGCTGTAGGGCCTCCTTCACGTATTCCTCCATGGCTTTCTGTTCTGGGATTGAGAGGGGATAGACCTGTCCCTTTAGGGATGATGGCTCCAGGGTTCAGGTCAACAGCACAGTCCCAAGGTCGATGTGGAGGCAACTTCATAGCCAGTTGTTTAATAAACACGTCCTCAAAGTCCTTGTAAACAACGGGAAGGTCCACTTGATGAAGAACGTCGGGGCTCTTGATAGTTGTGGAACAGACAGGAAACCGGGGTTCATTACTTGTGGATGTAGAAGGGGGTTTGGGAGGTGATGACTTCTGGAGCGGTGTGACGCATGCATGAATACAGTCCTCTCCCCACCGTAGAACCTCTCCAGTCGTCCAGTCGATGGTAGGTTGATGCTGTACTAGCCACGGCCTTCCCAGGATGATTTTGGCTGTGGAGTCTTCTAGTACCATGAAGGTGAGTTTTTCAGAGTGCAAGCTGCCTACCCGGAGCGTCAGTGTAGGCGAAACATGGCGAATCCGACCCTTTCCTAGCGGCTTGCCTTGGATGGTGTGTATTTCCAAATCAGCCGTCTGTTGACCCCTAACGTCTGGAGGAGGGGAATGGAGATGAAATTCCCCGCAGAGCCTGAGTCGATGAGGGCACGCGCTGTGACACAGAGACGGGTAGTTAAAACTTGTACAGGAGTGTGAATCAGAGTCTCAATTCTTGGGGGTAGTTGGATGACACTCACCGCTGGGCGCTGAGGACAGATAGGGCAGTCTTTGATGAAGTGCTTGTCCCCTCCACAGTACAGGCAGAGCCTTAGCCCTAGGCAGCGCTGACGCTCAGCAGGTGACAGGCGAATCGACTTGCATAGGTTCAGTAGCTGGAATACTGCTAGGCGACACCGAAGGAGGAGTGGAGACATCCGTGGCAGAGGGTTCACAGGCAGACAAGCGTTGAGCCACACGTACAGTCTTTTGTATGAGGTTTTCCAGTCCCATGGTGTCATCATACACCACTACTAGCTGACGAACATCAGGGTGGAGACCATGTCTGAATGCCGTTATGAGGGCTGTCTCGTTCCAACAACTAGCAGCCGCTAGAGTACGAAACTGGAGAGCATATGTACTCACAGACGATCCTCCTTGGCGAAGCCGGTAAAGCTGATCATGCACAGTAAGGTCAGCCGCCACCTGCCCGAAAACCTCCTTGAAGTGTTGAATGAAAGCTGACAAAGATGTCACCAACCGGGAGTCAGAGTTCCATAACGACTGGGCCCAGTGGAGAGCACGGCCTGACAGCAGGGAGATCACAAAGGCCACTCGGGCCGTGTCGTTGTTGAACAGGTGGGCTTGCATCTGGAAATACAGTGACACCTGGAGCAGAAATCCACTGCAATCCTCCGCCTCTCCAGTGAATGTCGCTGGTCGGGCGATGGGACTCGAAGCGGCGGCAGCAGCTGTAGCCGAAGAAGCCGGTGTTTGTGGAAGCAAATGTCTCTGTGCAGAGCGCAGGATGTCTTCAGGCACGGAGGGCGGATTAGCAGGCGGAGAAGGCAGGAGAGATTGACGAACCGCCTGTACGAGCTCCGTGAATGGATCGAGAACAGAATTCCCCGCGGGCTCCGTTGGATCTTGCATCTTGGTCTTGTCTTCTGTCACGGACGAGCAGGAGACAGACTGGAGTGGTGAGCAGTTCTTTATTTACAATGATCCAACAGCGAGCAGAAAGCAACAGGCAGGAATCTGGTAGCTGGGCAGGCAGGTTTAGATCAGCGGCAGACAACAGGAGACGAAGTACTGGAAAGGCAGACTTGGATAGCATGAGCATATCGTGTGTGAGTCAGAGTGTCATGTAGACATGAGACTAGACAATGAGTGTGTGTGGTTGTGCTGCTTATGTAGGTGGTTGTTGATTAGCTGCAGGTGGTGGACTGAGGATGAGGCTTGATGAGGTGCAGGTGTGTGTAATCAGTACTGAGGGGACTGGGAGCGACTGGGCTGTGTGAGAGACGAGGAGTATGAATCAGTAGGAGGAGTGTGTGCTGGAGAATGAGAGGGAGGGGTGAGTGCTGATGCCGGTGGGACCCTGACATCTTGCTTCTTGTAGTTCAATACTAGTACTAGCACAATATTTACTGCTGGTGATTTGTACATGCATGCAAGTCTAGTATGCAGTTCACTATTTGATGCAAGATTAAAAGCAACCATAAAAAAATGTGCTGAAGGCCATCTTTCTCAATCAATGTATTTTTATTGTAAAATTTGACAAAATGGAAAATTCTCTTAAGAAAATTATTATTATTATTATTATTATTAATTATTATAATTTTGTTTCATAATGATCATTATGTGAGAAAATAATTTTTATTAATGTGTTTGAATTTCTGTCATTAACAAATATTTCATTTTCTTTTTTGTAATGGTAAAAATAACAAGAGAGATGGAGAAATCTCCAGACTCCCTGCAATGATGCTAACTGGCATGTCACTGAACCCAATGTTGCTCTCCTTTTTCACTGGGACAGGGAGGGGCTCAGTAAGGGGGAGACTGGGGTGCTGATGATTCATCACTACAGCACTGGTTTCATGACGTGGTCCAAGTTCAGCTTCTTAGACACCAGATGCTCTAGATGGATGATGCAGTGAAATGTCCAAAAATCCGGGAAACGGTCGTCAGCTTTACACAGCCCAACAAGGCCATTTGCAGCTCCTAACATAGCTGCCACACTGTCTGTGGCTATTGCTGTCAGTTTTGACAACTGCAAATTTGCCTTCTCAGCAACAGTTATGAGTGTCTCTTTCAGGTCGATGCCACGGGTCCTGTCTTTTAACGGCACAATGTCAAGCAGCTCTTCCTTAATTGTGCAATCTTCTGACACAGACTGTACAAATATTGCCAACTGAGGCTTATCTTGAATGTCACAACTCTCATCCAAAGCAATGCTGAAATACAGGCATTTCTCAAGGTCCGTATGCAACTTTGTTTCAGTGGAGTTGTTAATATCCGATATTCTCTGTTCAACTGTGTGCCGTGACAGCTGCAGGTCTGACACAAACCGCTTTAAATTATCATTTTCAGGTGCGAGGATAGCATTACATGTCATTTAGCTGACGCTTTTATCCAAAGCGACTTACAATTAAGTGCTTTCAACTGTGAAGATACAAACTCCAGACAACAAGTAGTAAGTGCAAGTACATTAGCTTTAAATAAGTAAGCTACAAAGAGACATATGAAAGTGCAAGTACATAGATTTAAATAAGTAAAGCTACAAAGAGACATATGAAAGTGCAGGTTCAAGATTTGATTTTTTTTTGTTTTATTCGAGGTGTAGTCGGAAGAGATGTGTTTTTAGCCTTCGGCGGAATGTGTGTAGGCTTTCAGCCATCCTGAGATCGGTGGGGAGCTCGTTCCACCATTTGGGAGCAGGACAGTGAACAGTTGGGATAGCGATGACATTTTTGAGACATGTCTTCACAAAGTCTCCTTCACTGTATAACTTTTTAGCACGAGCAATGTTCCATGTTACCTGATAAAATGTGACAGTGTCTGAGTGCTTTGCGAACTTTCGAAAAAGCTGAGTCTGCTTCTCTGCCATTTCAACGTGTTTACCTTGTGCTTGCGAAGTTCACTGCCTTTGGGGAAATCCCGGGCGATGTTGGCGAAATGGTGCTCCAGGTTTGATGATTTAAAATGCGATAGCGAAGTCTCGCAAATCAAGCAGAAAGGCCGACCGACGCGATACAAAACGCGAAAGGGTCCATATATATATATATATATATACACACACAGTATATTTATTTTTTTCCTTTTATTTTTTTAACCCAACCCCCCAGCTGCTCAGTAAGAACCTCACAGGAGCAGGCAAAGAGCCTCATGCCTCACCACCCCTGAACCAGACGGTCATGTCTGGCCACATACAGTCCTTTATAGTTGTAGCATCCATTTAGTATGTGTGCAACTGTTTCATTGTCCTGTTGAGTTGAGTGTAATATGCAGTATGGTTCGTACTTTGATGGGTACCATGTTGCCAGATTGTACCTGGTTGGGAGACACTGTATGCTTGCTTTAATCATGACTATTAGGATGTCATCTGAGATTGAGGGGTTTGTCAGGACAGAATGAGACACTGAGTGGTTGGCAAACTGGAGTAATGCGAGTTTTCCTTGCAGTCTGAGACCCGTCCAGCGCTGTAGCCACTCAATATTTGGGACGCCAAGGCCCCCGTCTCCGCGCGGCTGGAAAATATTGTCCCGAATTGTACGAATATTGAGACAGAGCCATTTCCTCACCAGCTTCACCATTTCGTTATTCATCGCCAACAATGTGTGTTGTGGAATGTGTACGTTCGGGAACAAGTGTTGGATTTTAGCTGCTGCGATCAGCCTGATGGCCTCGATTTTCATCATTATGGGGAGGGGGGCATCACTCCCTTACCCCCTCCTACCAGTCCCTATGGCCACTTGGCCAGTGTGAATGCAAAAGGAAAAAAACGGTTTTGGGGGAGAGTAGTTAGCTGCTTAGAAGAGGACTTTTCCTCTAACTACGTTCCAGTACTATTTGATCGGAAAGCAGCTTATGTAACATTTGTCTCCGAAAAATATGTCCCTGTCATTTAAAGTACAGTGTGGAACGAAAACACTGTAGTCCAATGAGAAAAGTGTGTGAGGAGTGTTTTCATAAAAATTAACTCTGAAATGAAACCATAGAAGAAAAAAAAACAATAACTAAATAACTAAGAAAAAAAGAAAGAAAAAGAAATAAAGAGTTTATACACTTATACACCCTACATTTATATCTACCTCTGATATCAATTCCATATACATTCCAGGAACATTTCAATCTAATGTGGCCTTAACTTTTTGAAACAAGTCCTTTTATTTTGGCACTGTGATTTTCATTTGAAAACCCCTTAATAATTTGGATACCCCTTTGTTACAGTAGTAGGTTTTTCATGGCCCTTAATAACTAGTACACATTTACTTACAAACAAAAGATTTATGTGACTCTAAGCTGCCTTCTTTAGATGGCCCGCAGCTTAAAACATATTTAGTTTTACTAGTTTGGATGTTGATACATGGACCAGAACTCATATTAAGCTGTCACTTCTCTATGAATTATCCTATATTATACCTGTTTGAATTAAAAGGAGAAAAGAATATGAGGCCCGAATTAATTCTTCCCAAGCAACTTCACCATATACATTATGATGGTTTTCTTTCCATTGCTTTATAGGTCTATTAATTTTATGTTCATCATAGCTTTGTTAGCTTTACTGAAAATATGAGACTAAATATTTGGGTGGAAATCCAAAAGTATTTTAAACTTGTGAAAAAGGCACAACAATGTTATCATCAAACAATCCACTTCATTTATGAGTAGAGTTATATCAGAACTCAACATTTGAATCGTTAGGAAGGCTTGATGTGCATACAGAGCAACATGTGGAAAGCCACTCAGCTAAATCAGACAAAACCTTCTTGTTTGCTATGCACAAACACAACTTAGTGACACAACCAGTCATTCCATCTCAATTCGGTGCCACTACCTTTGCAAACACAGTTTTCATTTCCATTAGGAGTTGTTTGGATCTCCTGCATTCCAAAAGCTATAGTTGACTACAGACCCATCAGACCAAAACCATGTGCCTACTCTGTAGCTATCACTGAGTCCAATCCAGGCAAATCCCGTAGTCTTGTCATAGATCTTGATCAGGGATGTAACAACCGTTTCTTCAGCCAGACTGTGGACAGACACCAGGGTGGCTTTCTCTGACACACAGTGGAGCTCTGCATCAACCCAGCTCATATTTGTTGTGACGTACTTGTAGCAGCGGCTGTTGAAACTGTACCAGTTAAAGGGACAGCTGCCGTGCTGTACTTGGTCATCTGAAGATGACACAGCACCCAGAGCCAGACCAAACAAGAAGAGGAACGAGAGCATGTTGGCGTCAGATTCTCTAAATCTTTAGAATATGATCTGTAATGTTTGAGGTTATCAAGATTGATGCAGAGACGCTTAAAGGCCACTTTATTTGACATGCTTTACAGAGGCTGTCTGTTTGTGTAATATCCTTGGTCAGATGCACAGGGCAAGGGATTTATCAGCACCGAGATTTGTATTAACCCCTAGAATTTCTTTTATACATACCTTTCAAGATTGAAGACTGGAGAGGTTTAAAGTGCCAAAACTTGTGTATTTATTAACAAAACGCCCAAAACGTACTCAACCAAAGGGCACAAAAGCTGCCAAGTCCTTTCTTCCTCTCCCTTTCTCCTGAAGCCCTTTTAACTCAGCCTCCCCTAATTGGACCCTACCACCTGCCCAGGGCCCTCATGTATAAAAGACTATAAAAGAGAGAAGTCATACCAGAAGATGGCGTACGCCCAAAACTTGAAAAGTACCTACGCACAGAAATATTAACATGTATAAAACCAGGCGTACGCCAGGTCCTGTGCACCTTTCCTTTATACATCACAATCAACGTTAATTTGAGCACACATCAGAGCATATGAGCCGAGTGGAGCGGTGAGAATCTTCGCTCATCGCTCACGGAACTGTTCACCACTCCGCTCCCCCGCTCAAAGCTACATCAGTCCGCTCCGCTCATTATCGCTCAGCGCTCAACGCAGTTTGCTTCGCGCTCCACTCAAATCGCCCCCCGCTCGCTCCAAAAAAGGAAAAAATCTACATGTATATCACTTTTAGCTTAGACCACAGCCTTACCTCCTAAAGAACTAATGAGCAACAACATTTTACGGACGACACAAATGAAATAAAACGAACTGTTAGGCCTACTTGTATGACAAAACGAATTTGTTTGAATATTACGCTATATTTCATTTACACTTTGTTACAAGTTACCGTATTCAATTTGCTAACCTTTTGCTTTCTTCCCAGCGTGTTCACGTGTTCATGCTTTCGGGAGATGTGCCTTTTTAGATTCCAAAAGGAATCTTTACTACTGAAACGATGTCTCCACATTTGTGTTCTTGTACCACATTATCACTGTTAGTTTTTTAGTTTGTTTTTAGTAAACCTGTATGATTTCTCCTTTTCTTTTTTGAAGTAGGATACTTTTTGAACTCCATTATTGAGCCGAGTTTTGAATGAAAATATGTGAAATGAAAATAGTCTGTTGATGACAGTGCAAGACAGATGGATTCTGGGTCAGGCTTGAATGCTTCAGACTCGTGGTGTGAGCGGAGCGAAATTGGAGCGGTGCGCCGTCCTTTTAAAAATGCCGCTCTGCACTCTGTCTCTGACCCGCCCGCTCCCGCTCCCGCTCCCCGCTCATGCTCCCGCTCATGCTCCCGCTCCACTCCGCTCACATGCTCTGGCGCACTTGAACGAGCCACCGACCCCGCCTTGCCTCATCCCATGGAGGTGGAGGCGAGAATTTTGGAGGTTTGTCATTTGTCAATTATAGTCACAATAAAGATAATGGAACTATGAGTAGAAATAGTAGTTCTAGCAGTTCAGGACATAGCAGGGTGTTGCGGGGCATAGTAGGGCATAGCAGTGCCACCCTGCCAAGATCTCTCGCTACCCCTTTGCCACCCCATGTAAAATTATCTAGATCCGCCAATGTCTGGTGATGACCAGTGTTGGTCATCTTACTTAAAAAAAGTAATTAGTTACAGTTACAAATTACTTCTCCCAAAAAGTAATTGAGTTAGTAACTCAATTACCACATTGTAAAAGTAATTAGTTACTCAGCAAAGTAACTGACGTTATTTTTTTATGTTCTATAATGCTATTACGTTCTTTAACATCTTTAACGTCAAAGATGTTTATATTAACTGAAGAATAAAAACACTATATACAGTATTTTAGAACATTTGGTATTTATTTGGACTCAATAGATCGCAGCCTGCCATATGATATGCATAGAAATAAAAACATATAGGCCTAAAAAATAAATTAAGACACACAAATATAAACTTGGGTAAAAAGAAACAAAGGAAATTCTGCCCATTACGTAGTGCAAATCTCTGTAACTGTATATTAGGCCTACTGCACAATAAACAGAACACTATCCAACTCAGTTGGATAGTGCAGTATTCAGTACAATATTCAGTACAGTAACAAAATGAAATATTGAAAATAAATAATGTTCACACACATTGCATTCAAGTGCAAAACTAAGACACACAACTGTCAACTTGGGTAATGAGAAACAAAGGGAAATCTGGCCTTTAATTAAGAAGTTTGAATTTTGGAAGAGTTACGGCAGCAAGTATAGCCTCTTCATTTGCCATGACATCAGCAAATCTGGTTTTGATGCCTGAAATGATAAGAATAATCACATTAATGTATGCATCCACACACATCAATGTTATTAGTATTATAATTATTATAATTAGTACTACAGCAATGTTCACTTAATAAATAATAAAATACTGTGACTTACTGTGACTATGGCATCAGGAAGGTCTCTCAGTATTTGCAGTCCACTTTTAAGGGCTTCTGTCTTCAGCATTAATGTCTCCACCGTTGGTAGGAGCGTACCATGAAAACAGTTGTCTTCTCCCTGAAGTATATCTAAGGCAACTGTTAGGGGCTTCATCGCAGTACAGTACTCCTTTAAAAACTGGTGTTCCCTTTCTGTTATCGCTGTCAGTCCTAATTTGGAGGAGATGGTGTTAAGGTCTACCATGGATATTTCACAGATTCGAGCCAGGGCATCATAGAAGGAATTCCATTGTGTTGTACAAGGTACAAGCAGCTTTTTTGACACCAACTCATCAACTGTTTCAGCAGCCACAGTTGATCGACTAGTCTTGTTCCATAGGGCAGTACATTTGGCAATAGCACTTCTGTAAACAGCCTTTGTTGCAGGTTTTCACAGCAGCCAACATCTATGTATGAAATCAGGTTTAGTGTGTGTGATGCACAGCTCTTGTGGGGGGGGCAAAGTGATCACAACATCACCATCATTATGATCAGTTGCATGTAGAGCATCATTAATGTCTGTAAATGTCACCTCATCTTCATCGTCTTCAGAATCACTCTCCCCAAGTGGCTGGTACCTGTTAAATACTTTAACAAAATTGCAGCCATTATCAGTCACTGTTGCTGTGATTTTGTGTGTTATCCCATACGTTGAGTGTATATTGTCAAGCTCGACTGAAATGGCGTCATGAGTATGATGCCCCTTAAACCGTCTGCAGGCAAGAGCTGCTTTCTCTCTTTCCATGTTATTTGGATTGATCCAATGTGCTGTCACACCCATGTCACTTTTATTGTGGGCAGTCCAGATGTCTGCTGTAGTTGAAATGTACTCTAATTCCTCAAATTACTTTTTGAGCTCATTAATTTTTTCGAATTCACTGTCTATGAATTTAGCAAAAGTGTTTCGGCATGGGGCAACCCCCCTTCCTCCTCCTTGTATTGGTATTTTAGCAAGGATAGCTCTGAATGACTCAGACTCCACAGTGGACAGGGGGAGCATGTTTTCAACAACATACGTTGCAATCAGTGTGTTCAGCTCGGCCTTGGTCACCTGTTGCTGACCCGAAAAATGTAGCATTGCTTGTTTTAACAGAGTGGCTCCGTCTCCTTGGCTGGAGCTCACGCTAGCTGCATTTGGGCTTGGGGTTATTATGGGGTTATTATGGGGTTGGGTTAGCAGCAGCAACAAGTGTCGGGTTAGCATTTGTTGATGTGAGGTGCTTCATAAGATTGGAGTTGCTTGAGGCAGACGTGGATAAAGCCTTTTTTCCTGGGCATAGCGTGCATGTTACATAAACATTCTTGCCTTTAATTTCAATGAGCGAGAAGTAGTGTCGGTACTTCCAGTTCGAGAACGCTGCCTTTGAATTTCCCTGGCTGGTCGCCATTGTCGCTGTCCTGTGTTTAGTGATAGGTAGTCAGAGAGTGCAGTGAGACAACGTGAGCAGGGCATCCGCCCACCCAGCCAATCATCATCACATTTGCAACGGTGTCATTTTTGCTGTTTTTGTCTTTAAACCCAATTGTGGGCACTCTGCTTTCTTTCAAAAATGGTTCGTGGAAGGACGAGGAGGAGAAAGAGAAAGAGAGACAGAAAGCTGAAGCAGCTCCTCAAGCAGCACTGCGAGTAGCAGCTCTTCCAGCTCTCCAAGTCCTTCTCTCTGTAGGGCAGGGGAGGATAGTCCCTCCCATAAACGGAGACTGCGGCTGACCAAGCAGGAAAAACGATTGACGGAGGCGAGGAAGCGGCAGCAGGGCCGGTGCTGGGTGGCTACGCTAATGGACCTTTTTCACAGCAGACATTTTAACTTGTTATAGTAGGAGAAGCACAGCTGAAATTGATTCCATCAAGTGTCCCAGTAAGCTATTTCAGTGAGTCAGCATGCACAATACCAGGGCCTTTCCTAAGTGGAATGCAGCCATTATTGATGGTTTTGAATACACCTGTGCTTTTCCTGCTATGACATGTCAACATGTTTCCGTGGAAAAAGGTCTATTGCTGTTTTGCCTAAACTAGGCGCTTCTATGTCCTTTGTTGAGGACAACTCTGGCGCAAAATGAACCAAACCAACCACCCATATTGATTTGAGCTTCCCTTCCTCAACAGTCACTCCACTTTCTCCTGATGTTGCTCCTGCAGTTCACGATCACCTGTGCAGGTAACGCCACGTTTCTCTTAACCATATTTAAAAATGTATATCAGCTGATACATCAGTCTCTCTAAATTGTGGTAATGATGCAGCAAACATGTTGAAATGAGACGGGAAGTTACTCTGAGCGGGGCGTCTCACTTCTAAAACGTCTCTGGTTGTATTTATATGAACTACACATGTTTAACAACTCTTCTCTGTTTATCAGACCACGTGGCTGGAGTGGAGTCTGGAGAGAAGATTTGTGTTTCGATTTCTGTTTTTTAATAAAATGTGAAACTCTTGAGCTGTGTCTTCTGATTGAAAAAGGTAAATGGCAACATTTTTCTGGACTTGTCTTTGGTTGTAGCAGAGTTAACGGAAGGAAAAGAGCCGAGAGGTGGAGGAAACCTGCACAGCGAGTCCTTCAGTGTTACTGATCCCAGAACTTCTGGCAGCTTGTGTGGCTATTATTTGGGACATAGCTCTTAATCCGTCTTGCTACTCTAAACTTAAACTAATTCCGGCTGCAACTACCATGTTTTCATCATGGATTGTCTGGATGAATGGATTAGTAGTTTGGTCTCTAAAATGTAGATCAGTGTTTCCCAAAGCCCAAGATGGCGTCCTCATGTATTTTGTCCACAACTCAAAGATCAGTTGACTTTCCCAGAGGATAGAAGGAACTAGAAAATCAGTTAACAAGCGGACATCAGAATTTTGACCTTTCCTTAACATGACTCAAATCGTTGGCAAATGATTTAATGAAGATCTAATGGATTAATCCTTGCTGCTCTAGCCGGGTTTCTTTTAGTCTCAAGGAGTACTTCTAAAACGCTCCGTCAGACTGTTTCCACCATCTGAAGGCCTGTGGTTTAAAATAAAACCCAGTGTGTTAACACATTCATTCAGCCTTTAGTCTCAAACCTACGGGCGGCCCTCTATTTCAACAATTAAGTCAGTTACAAAGCCACAAAAGAAAACAAGCTGAAAAGAAACGAGCATCGTAGCATCATATCTCCACCCCGCGCAAACGTTTTCATTCTGGATCAGTGCTGAAATTTGTAGAAATATCCAGATTCTTTGGGTCTGTATAGCTCAATACTAAAACACTTCAGTTCAGATTAAAGAATAGTTAAAGTGATGATCTGAAAGAATAACTTCTTTTCCACCTGTCTCACGTGTTCTACATTTTCAGAAACGCTCTACTCAAGTTTACTTCCATACAATTTAACCTCATTATCTTCTCTAATTCTCTTTTTTGTAAAAAGCATGACCTTGCCACTGAGAACTTAAATCCCCATTTAATACCCCATTCCTCCACCTGTCCAACTCCTTCCTGTATTTTGTTGCCCCACATTTCTCCCTCTTTTCCACAGTGTCCCATCATCAGCAAACGGAGATCTTCCTATACCCTATATACAACCCCAAATCAGAAAAAGTTGGGACAGTATGAAAAACACAAATAAAAAAAGAAAGTAGTGATTTCTAAATGTACTTTGACTTGTATTCCATTGCAGACAATATGAACACAAAATATTTGATGTTTTGTCTGGTCAACTTAATTTCATTTGTAAATATACATCCTTTCCTGTCATTCAGACCTGCAACTTTTTTTTAGTACCAAAGTTGGCAGCAAACAGTAGCACATTTTGTTTACTTAAAAAGTACATGTTGCATTTTATTTAATTTTAAAATGTTATTTTAATGTAAGGCTACATGTTTTACTTTATTTTATTTCATTTACATTTAACAGTTATTGCCTTTCTAATTCCTTAGGGGCTTAAGGGCCTGCACAACTTTTTTGTGTGCATTGTAAGAAATACCTGTAGTAGCACAGCAGTGCATATCTGTTTGTATTACAGTCTAGTCCACCTTAATTAAATGCTAACAGTTCAGTTTGCAAGGTGTATACAACATTTATAACATGTCCATGAAAGTGTGGGTTAGTTAGTCAGCTTGACTGTCACATTTTACAGCAATAAAATGAATGTGAGATGAACAAACAGATGTTGACAAAGTTTTCCTTTGGGTACATAATAATGAAGTTGGAAAAAAGGTAATAAATTGCAATATATTGCAGAATATCGCAATATGTTTAAAATCGCAATAATATCGTATCGTGACCTAAGTATCGTGATAATATCGTATCGTGGTGCCTCTGGTGATTCCCACCCCTAGTGTGTGTGTGTGTGTGTGTGTGTGTGTGTGTGTGTGTGTGTGTGTGTGTGTGTGTGTGTGTGTGTGTGTGTGTGTGTGTGTGCGTGTGTGGAGAGAGAGAGACATGTCGAATGAACACTTCAGCAGAGGTGTAAATTTCCATACAGGTTTAGTAGCTTGCCGGTTAACTGTGAAGTGTGTATTTGAATCGCGGAGAGACTTTGTTTGCAGATATGAAAAAAGAAAATATTTATTACACAATTGCATGGTAAAATGTACAAGTCTTTTGGAGATTAGACTCCACTGAATAATATTTTTAAAGGGGTATAGATAGGAAAATAACCCCCAATGGAGTCTAGACACTGGTGGCAGCGGAGAAGGAGACCGGGGACCAGACCAATGAGGCAACGCATCGGCCAGCCGGGAGAAACATGATGACTGGAGGCGGCAGGGGAGGTGGAGGGTTGAGCGCTTTGCCTGTAACGACAACTGAACAGCCAGAGAACAAGATATTTAAGCAGAGCTGTAATGCTGTGATTGGTCCTTGAATTTTCGTGGCCGTAACTGATTGGTTTAACTGAAAGTGTCACTTCTAACAGCTGATTTATTTGAGAGAGTAATGAAGTGTTAATGACGTCTTCCTGAAAGAATTTGCGCTGTGCTTCATTAGTGTTGTAAGTTAGCTGTAGATTTAATTACCCAACCCAAGGTAATTCTGATGAAAACTGATGTGTCTGCCCAGTTCAGCTCTGAGATTTTTGCATTGCACAGCACTGTGACGAAATAATCTCCGAGATTACGTTATATTCTGCCTCTATTTACAAGTGAATGTAGGCTACAGCTGACAGCAATGTAATACTATACAACTTAATACTATATATATATATATATATATATATATATATATATATATATATATATATATTAGTGCTGTCAAACAATTAAAATATTTAATCGCGATTAATCGCATTAATGTCATAGTTAACTCATGAATAATCGCAATTAATCACACATTTTTATCTATTCTAAATGTCCCTTGATTTCTTATTGTCCCATTATATTTTCTCATTGTAATGCTCTTATCAACATGGAAAAGTAGATTGGCTTGCTTTGTGCAAATGTTTTTTTTTTTTATTGAAAACAACATTGGCATATACGTAGTGTTTAATTTCACGCTAACATTCTTGGAGCTAATAATCTGTCACACAGTGTAACACTGTTACCTCCATTTGTGCGGCCATAGTGTGCCCAGGCGTGTCTGTTTTGTTTCCAGTCTAGCTAGATCCAAAAGAACGTTAATCTCACGATAAACTGACAGCACTAATATATATAGTGTCTGGCTTATATCCAGCAATCATGTAGCTAACATTGGAAGCAGAAAAAGAGTCAAAGGCGGTAACCATGCTAAAAGGCACATTATGTTCATCCTCAACACTTCCTTTCCTCCTTAAAGGTTCTAACTTTTTCCCCTTGGTTTTTTCTCGTCCTCTCCTCCCCTCTTCATCCAGATTATTGGAGCTGTGTACTTTAACACAGATTTTAATTATCTCAGCCTTTTCTTTATTAGTTACCACAACCTCCTCCCCATCATTCAAAACCAGATAACTCCATTCCCTCCTATCACCACCCATTTTCCTAATCATCCTCCATCCCAATTGAGTCACAATACTTCCTCCAATATTCTCTCTTTGTTTGCCTTATTGTTCTTCTGACTACTGCCTGTGCCTTAAATACCACTGTTTTACAGTAGGTTTTTCATGAACCTAGTTAAATAGACATTTTTTCACAGCGTCACAAACATGTTTGTGACTCTCAACTGCCTTCTTTAGATAATCTAGAGTTTAACCAATTTTGGGCTTTGAAATTATACGAATCTGGGTGGGGATACCAGAACTCAGCTGTTAATTTTTCTATGAAATATCCTATATTGTACCTCTTTGAATTAAAAGAAGATAATATGAGGCTCAAATACATTCTTCCTAAGCATCTTCATCATCAACATTATGATGGTTCTCTTCCCATTGCTTCATATGTCTTTCAATAGTATGTTCATTACAGCCAGGGCCGTTTGAAGGAATTTGGGGGCCCCAAGCAAAATGGACATGAAGGCTCCCCCAACCCCCCGCCCCGCCCCGCACGCACGCAAAGCCTACAGGAACCACATCATAGCCATAAAGTTTAAGTTCACCGACACTTTATATAAATAAAAAAAGGTTTACAGTGCATAAACTGCTGTTGCATAAACTGTGCATAAATAAAACATGTTTAAAGTGCAAATACTGCTGTTGCATATAATGTGCATAACAGTTTAACATTTTCAACAATTGAACATTTGCAAAAAACACCACTGTACCATAAAATCAAATATACATTAAAAAAGTGCACAATAACTAAATCCAACATTCTTAAAAACACACACACACACACACACACACAAACGTGCAAATTATCTAAAACTGCTGTTTGCGATCCTTGTTTTCTGCAAAGGCAATCACAATGTCCTCCATGTCCAAAGACTGGCGAACATCGCGTTCAATTGATGTAAGTGCCAGTCCTGTGAGCCTTTCTTGGCCCATGGTGGACCTCATGTAATTTTTTATCAGCTTCATAGCTGAAAAGCTCCTCTCACCAGAGGCCACTGACACAGGGAGAGTCAGGAGTAGACACAAAGCAATGCTTAAATTACTGTACAAATCCAGTAGCTTCTCACTGTATATGTAATTAAGCATGTCACATGGGGAAGTGGCTACATGGTCTGGAAAACTGAGAGATGAATTGATCTCAAGTGCCAAGTCATCAGCATCAATGTCATGGAGGGTTTGTTCCAATTTTTTGCATCGTTCATGAAGCTTTCTATTCTTTATTGTCTGCATCATGTTGTCCTTTGAGAACAGAAAGTCATAAAGGTCATAAACACCATCTTGAAAACCTGTCACTTAGGCTTCTGAGGGCTGTGTGAACCATGGGCAGAAAGAAGTCTCTTCTGAAAGTCTCGTCTGGAGTAGACTGAGTGTGCTCTGTACCTTCATATAGAGACTGTCTTTTCTTTTTACGCTGCCTTTTCTCAGGAAGGGTCATTTCCATATCCAGATTTTCTGCAATGTCTTTTGCATCAGTTTGACAGGAAGCAATCCCATTTTCCCTGAAGTCTTCAAGGTAGTCTTTTACTCCTTCTGTTTCTGATCTAAGTGTTTCCATCGAAACATTTGGACTTTGTAGCAGCTTGCTGACATGATTGATCTGGTACAAAACTGTACCAGGTCATTGTGCAATGAAAACCAGACCAGGTCTTCAACTCACCATGTAAGCTTTTAGCAGTGGACATGGTCTCTGAGTCCCCCTTCTCTATAGCAAATTTCTGGAGTGCAGACAATGCATCCAGGATCTCTGGTACCTGGTATCGCACCACCTTCACGCAGTCAATCCGAGCTTCCCATCTTGTTGTTGACAAAGGTTTTAAAGTGAGCTGCGTTACATGTTCCTTTAGAACTGCCCAGCGTTGCACAGAGGAACTGAATAAGTTATAGAGTCTTTGCAACACACCAAAGAAGGAGATGGACAGCACTGAGGACTTGGCAGCATCTGCCACAACCAGGTTAAGTGTATGACTGCTGCATGGAATGCAAAATGCTTTGCTGTTCAATTGCAAAATTCTTGCCTGAACACCCTGTTTATGGCCCATCATATTGCTGCCATTGTCATAAGATTGACCACGGCAGTCAGAAAGACTCAGGCTGTGTTTCCGCAGGTGGTCAAGCAGGACTTCAGTCAAGCCCTTACCAGTTGTGTCTTCAACATCTAAAAATCCAAAGAAATGTTCTGCAATGGACACAGATGGTTCGCAATTGACAATTCTCAGAACAATGGAAAGCTGTTCCTTATGACTGACATCAGGAGTGCAATCGATAATAACAGAGTAATATTTTGCTCTGTGTACTCTTCTCACAATCTCTTCCAGTATCTTGTTTCCAATTAGTGCAGAACTGAATCAAACTGTGCCATCAGTTCAACTTGTGCCAGAAAATTCCCATTGTGTGGGTCATACAACTCACTTGTGGTCCCTCTTAAAGCCTGGTTGCGTTCTGCTAAGTGACAAATTACGGCAATCACTCTCCTTGTGACACCTTTCCAATGCTCAATCTCGATCTGCATCAAGTCTTGTTGTCTTTGATCTATGGTGGTATTGGTTAGCAGTCTACTCTGCAGCTCATGCCAGTTTGTCATATTGTCACAATGCCCCTTTGAATATTTGTGTTCTTTTAAATGATGAGCTAGGTTCCTCCATGTACGGAAGCCACAGTTGCTTAAGGCATTGTCACGCTTCCCAAAAACAGTGCAGGCAAAACAGAACACTGAGTCTGTGCTCATGGATATAACATCCACGATCGAAGAATCTTCTCCCCATTTTTCATGCTTCATGTAATTGTCATTTGTGAATCTTCGAGGTGGATTCTCAGAATTTTGAGGGAATACAATGTTTGTGACTTGCACTGGTCCTTTTTTAACAATTTGACAGCGCACACTATCAGTCAGGACTGCTGGCCACTGCGCAGGGTCATCAGCTATTATTACAGTGGTTGTGGTAGCTTGAGCTGTAGAGGTAACCTCAGTGTTGGGAAGTGGTGCAGACTCAATTTCTGTTCTGGATGCAGTGTCTTCCACTGTGAGAGATGCTATTGACGGTGTTAATATAATCCATCTGTTGAGGTACAGAATTCATCACTGAGTGTCTGACACCTAGAAATTTGACAGGCACTACTGTATATTAAACATTCTGAAATGTCCATGGGAAAAAGTGACTGGTATTTACACAGTTTGGTGGGAATTCAATAGTGATTTGCACTGTTTTTTTCTAACAATATGACAGCACACACTTATCAGTTTAAACTCTGGGCTGTGCAGGAGATCAGCTGTAACTATAGAGCTTGTGGTGTTACCTTGTGCTATAGAGGAAACATTAGCACTGAGAAGTGATGCATCTGATGTTGAGGATGAAGTTGATGGTGTAGCTGGGAAAATAATTGAAAAAAAATCAGAAATTACCTGTGAAGTACGTTTTACCATTTCACTGTTAGCATATTGAAAGAGGTCACTATTAACAGCTCAGCTCAGTGAGAGAAATCAGTGGAGGTATCCTTAGGAAGAGTCTGAGGGCTGAGACATTGAAGCAAAGCACCTTGAGGGAGAAAGAAAAGATGGTAACACTTTATAATAACAATCATTAATGATTAAATTGATAGTTAATTAATCTTTAGTTAATTGTCATGTAACTGTTAGCAAACAGTCTTTTTACTGTTAACAAACAATGAAATTATAATTAAATGTTTACTAATTATTAGTAGTGTTGTAAATTAACAGTTTATTGTAACACACATTATATCTATCATATAATATATTAGGTATCGGGTAATGATTACACATTTTTTGTAAACCTTTAAGAAACCATTTATAAAAAACATCTATAAACATTACATAGATAGACGGACCAGATATTCCTAACACTTTGTTAAGGGTTACTAATGCTTAAAAACATCCCAAGCTAATGTTTGATGCACGGAATGTATTGTGTGGTTTTCCTAACCCCCATTTGGTAAAGAGATTATCATGGTGGAATAGTTAGTATAGCATGCTAACGTTATGCCACTTTCATCAAAACCTATTACAAAGCTATAGCAATGTCATGTCATTAAATACGATAAACAGTGATTCTGGAACAGATCTGCGTCTTCCTTATCCCGTTAAAAAACATATTACAGTAGTATGTAACCATATTCCGTCCGAAGTTGCACTAACTGTTCGTTAGAAGCAGAATTTGCCGTCAGGCAGGTTACAGGTAACGTTAGCTAACATAAACATATTTTTGCTAGCCTACCTGCTGCAAAATGACACCAAGACAAGTAGAGCTATTTTATCCAGTGTAATTTATCACTTACCACTATCTTGTTTTTTCTTATCCTCCTCATCCTTTCTCTTCTTTCTTTTTTGGCTTCCTGAAGCGTTATTCCGATGCCGACGGAGGTTTTGTTTTTGCCGGCAGCAGAGATCACGAGAGGGGCCCCTTGAGGGGGATCCCAATAACAGTGTCATTGCACTTTGCTGAATTGACTGTCAAAGGGGCACTCAGTTTGTCGTTGCATTTTATTCTTAACCAGTCGTTGTCTTGGGGCCCCAGGCCAGCTCGGGGCCCCAAGCAATTGCTTGGTTTGCTTGCCTTGTCGCGACGGGCCTGATTACAGCTCTGTTAGCTATTCTGAAAATATGAAATAAAACCTTTTTTAATTGTGGAATGGATTACCAATATCTCAATAGTTTCAAGAATAACCATATCCTGTGTTATCTCTACTAAGTTAAGTGACAGTAAGTGCAAAGTTGTGGGCTGGAAGCTGTGAGAAACAAAATCTTTTAGTGGGAACTAGTGGAAGTATAATCTACTATCCTATCTGTTATTTTCATATCAGAAAGAACACTCACGTTTGTATTTTTATGATGGCTTGATGCATTACTACAGAGCAACAGGTTGAAAGTCAATGAACTTAATCAGACATAACCTTATTGTTTACTAGGGTCAGAACGGAAGATAATGTTTGAGAACACAATGAGTCATTCCATTTCAAATCTGGGCCACATTTGTTATGTCCAATGTGTGGGGCGGCATACTTGTAGCAGTGGCGGTTAAAGGATAATTCTGGCGCAAAATTAACCTAGGGGTTAAGTAAGGGTTAATGCCCGACGAGGTGTCCATTGTCAGGTATTAATGGACGACGGCGAGGCGTGCGCATCGGACGGTTCACGCCGAAGTCCATTAATACCTGACAATGGACACCTCGAAGGGCATTAACCCGCTTATACCATGGCCACTTGCCAAATAACATATTTTTAAAACTTTATTTCACATTTTAATTAGTTTTACAATATATATATTTATAGAACCCTTCAGTTTAGCTACGAGCCAGAAAGCTAACGCTATGCTAGCAAGATCCAAAGTCAATAACATTGTGTACAGTTGGCAATCAGTAAAAATAATTTGACAGTATGTTAAACAACACGTTAAGCTAGCTATCCAGCCATGTCATTGTCCCTAAAACAATATAACGACTTTTACGAACAATTTGATCCGTGATGTGTAACGTTACTGTCGGCCGCAGCGGCGCAGCCTGGAGTAGCGACCTGAACAGTGAATGGGATGTGAGATAACGTTATTCTCTGTGAAACAAAGTCAGTCCAGAGGGGAAGTATAACTTACTTATTGCAGCGTGTGTGTTAGCGCCATCCTGTGGTGTTCAAAGGACGAGTTGGAAATAACAGATCCACATTTCCCTTTTGATTTAATGTAGCGCATTGATTTAGAACAGTAAACAGACAGTTTCACCAGGACTCCTTTAGTAGGTGTCCTACATCACTTTTTTATGGACACCCTGCAGCCAATCAGAATCGAGTATTCACCCAGACCATGGTATAATAACATATGTGTACCGAGTCGACCGTTCTCTGGGATATGTTTTCATGCTAATTGAATGTGTCTGTAGCTTGAAACAAGCTACCGCAAACCGGTGATTAGCTTCTAACGCTTGCCTTCGGGGCAGAGAGTAAGTTGCTATGGCGTTCGTGGTTCGACTGGTCATGACTGTTTTCCAAGATGGCGCCTGCATATAAACATGAACGCTACTGTCTTTATAAGCTATCATTTTAATAAACTGTCTGTACACGTACACCGTTCTCAATGCTTCGGTTTACATGTAAGAAACCCTCATTATGCTACCGTTGAAGTGTGGTGCTATTTTGAGCCTTGTTAGTGGTGTAGAAATAGCAATTTACCCTCTGCCCTCTGATTAGCGTTAGAAGCTAATCAGCGGTTTGCGGTAGCTTGTTTCAAGCTACAGAAACATTGGATTAGCATGAAAACATATCCCAGAGAATGGTCAACTCGGTACACGTGTTATTAACCCCTAGGTTCATTTTGCGCCGGAATTATCCTTTAAAGCTTAACAAAGAGGGACAGTTGCCTTGCTGTAGCTTCACTTGATGGCTGTCTGAAGGAGACACAACACCCAGAGCCAAGGATGGATGCCAATGTCTAACCACGGGCCCTGGGCACAACATTGGAATTGGTCCCCCTCCATCCCATACCCACACACACACACACACGCACGTGCAAGTAGTAGGCTACACGTTCACTACTGCAAAGAGCGCACAGTGCTTTACAGCGCATCACAGGGAAACACACAATCTAATAGGGTACAGATATGTATACAAACATATACCTTAAACGTGGTGGATTACCATTTTGAAAAAGTGTGAAAACAAATTCAATTTATCAAGGTTGATAATGAATATAACAGCCATTCTCGTGGTGTCACTTGTCCATTAGGCAATTGGCCGCACAACATGTCATTATTAAACGAGTGAACTCAACCACCTATTCCACGGTCTCTTGCTGATAACGTATTTAGCTCCTCTGTTGTAAAACGAAGAGGCCCCTCTTTCAATGAGAATTGTTTTTTTACTTTGTCACTGGATATATTTCCCCACATTGCAGGATCGTAACAGTCTCACACCAAGAGTCGTCATCAGCCCCCCTCTGATATAGGCCTGTGTTCTGGTTAAAGAAACTGTAATTTCTGGGCATGTTGTCTGAACAGACTGATAGGTCTGAGACATTTTAAGTGGACAGCTCCTCGGAGCGAATAAGCTCATTAGCTAAAGCAATAAGCGCAACTTTTTTTTTCACACACTCGAGGCTGCTGCTGCAGTCCCATGGGCACCTAGCAAGCATAGCTGCAGACTGCTTGCTAGGTTAAATAGTTAACAAAAATGTTAGGTACACTGTATAGGAATTTCTCCCATCTAGCAGTGAAAATGTATTTTGCATTCAAACGAATAGTGCTCTCTTTTTCAAATTTGTGTTGCAACTATGGTACCCGTTATGTACCAAGAAGCTATGACAACATGTCTTCCAATTTTTGTTGTTTTGGTTATCGTGCTTCTAGGGAATGACACGGGGCCCCCTCGCTGAGGTTTCCGACTGAGATGTCATTGCAAAAAGTCATTTGTTTAAGGGGGAGGGGGGTTGTGGTCACTGTGGTTGCCACATTTTGAGCCATTGATGTGTAGTGAAGTTTGTTAGCCCTCGTGGGGCCCCCGGCAGTAAGCACTTGCCTGGTTTGCCTGTTGACAAGCGGCGGCTCTGATCATACTGTGAATGAATTATTGGCGTCGCACAATGATAGTAAAAGTTCAACTCATCAGATCGTTAGGGGCTCTTCTGGAGCGTCACAGCCCTGCCTGTTAGTACCCCCGGAGAGTAATGTTACTGTGGAGGAGGTTCTGTTGGTGGTTGGTGAAGAGGTAGGCTATGACAAACTATCTTTTGGATCCAGAATGAACAAAGCAGTGGTTTTGTTTATGAACAGTTGATTGAGAGCGGCATGTTTATCAGAAAAAGTTTTGTGCAGGTTTCCCCCTCATCAGTTCCCTCCACACGAATCACCGTATCTGGTATTCTGCCATTCATATCCAACGAGTTGTTGGAGAATGAGCTTAAGAGGTTTGGAAAGTTTGCCAGTGGGTTTAAAACTGTGACTTTGGGATGTAAAGATCCCAAACTGCGACATGTGCAGTCTCTGAGACGGCAGGTGTTCATGTTCCTGGACTCGACCACACAGACGCTGGAGGTGTCATTCAGAGTTAAGCATGGTGGCGGTTCTTATATGGTGTATGCAAGCTCTAGACAGTTGAAATGTTTTGAGTGTGGAGATGTGGGACACAAGCGTTTTGCATGTCCCCACAGACAGCAGGCGCCGACTGATGGCGAGGCTGCGGCGCCTGGAACCGGCGGCCCGGGGTCGGCTGATGTCGCGTCCAGTGCCGGGTCCAATGTAGCTGGAGCAGCTGCTGCTGGGGGTGTGGTGGCAGATCGCACCGTTGCAGATGTGACTGCTGGTGAAGCGGTTGCAAAATGTAAGAAAGGTAACGTAGAGAAGCAGAGGCAGTCTGAGCAGCAGCAGGTTCTGGCGCAAGTAGAGAGTAATTCTGAGTGTGTAGGTGCTAAAGCGCAGTCAAAGTCAGGAATTACTGAGGAAGTAGCCTCCACAAGTATTACAAGAGGTCACACTGTGATCACCACTGCTGAACAGGGGTAGGCCAATTCAGCAGTCAGGCATCATGTGCTAGTGAAGACACGGAGTACGATTCACAGTCTGATACTAAATCTATTGGAGAAGTTAATCTGAGCACAGATCTGTATTCATTAGAGGAAATAGATTGTTTTCTTTAAAAAATCTGTGAAAGTGACTTACTGACTTATATTACTTCAAAGACACAGAAAAATGTATCAAGTCTGTTGCTGTACTAGTTGGTTTTGACCTGTTAGATAAAAAGAAACGTTAGAAAAAAGACTAGATAGTCTTTTAGGCTCTTAGCCATGGCACTAATGTTGCTGTGCTGTTTAAGGCAGCTGCGAATGTAAACATATTTTCCACCGAAGTGGTAAAGGGGCACTGCTGGTTGTCAGGGCAGAGATAGAGAGTTCTGTGTTGTTTTTTTTAATGTATATGTCCCTAATCAGGGATCAGAATAAGGGTTTTGTTTTCACTCAGCTAAAAAATGAAGTGGAGGGAGGAATGAATGAGAATGAATGAGAGGGTGAAGAGAGCTCTTGTCAGGTGTTGTTTCCTCCAGATGTGCTGTACTGTGCGGAAGCAGGGAAAAACAAATAGCAAAAATAGGCTCAAAGTGTCTTTGAGATGATGTGATTTGTTCCTGAGTCACTGCCTCTTTTTGTTCACGCTCGTATTTCTGTTGAATACTAGATGGAGTGGGCTGGTGATGGATGCACTTTGACTGCTTTATATTCACAGCAGCAGCTGCAGGCTGTTGGAGGCCTGCTGCCCGGCCAGCCGGACAGCTGGCTCAAACAGAAAAGACACTCAGAGTTTCTTTGAGAGCAGACCAGAGATCAAGCTGCTGGGAGCCAGGAATGAGTTTCCAAGAGAGGATAACTCTTCTGTGTACCTTACACTGATGCAGGGGCGGACTGGGACAAATATTCATCCCTGAAACTGTAGCCACACCAGCCCACATTACCACGACCATGCAGCCCCACCATGCATTTACTAATTACATTTCTGTAGAGATGGTGAAATAATATAAGCTTTCTTTTTTTATTTGTGTTTTCCATACTGTCCCAACTTTTTCTGATTTGGGGTTGTAACTGGCAAACAATGCTTACTACTCTTTAAAGAGCACACGTTTATAACAAATTTACAGATACTGCCTATTTAACCCCCTTGTATGCTGTTACTGTCATTCTCTACAGTATGTTGTTCTTTGTTGTGACTGCCCGTTCTATTGTCTGTTTTTCTCTCTGTTGACATTGCACATATTTGTCTGTCTTGTTCTCTATCTTTTCTGTTTTATCTCTAACTCTGCAATTTAAATATATATATATTTATGGCTGTCTGTGAATATACTTCAGGGTTTTTCCTTGCCCCAGAATTGGCCTTTGGGGGAACACATAAAGAAGGGGGGGGATTTTGAGGGTAAAAGACTTCAATTCCTGCATTCTGATACATTTTTAGGCACCGATTTATGGTAAAAACGTCTATATTTATGGCAAGGAAATCACAAAATTCTGGTGGCAGGTAACAATTCAAAATACAAAACATAATGGAATATTATTATATTCAGTAGTCCAGTAAGGGGGCTTTCAAATCTTCGACATGGGCCGGATACGACAACACACAGCATGAACAGGGCTTTATGGTCACTTTTTCCCCAAGGAGCACGTTTTGCTCCCACTGTGAAAAATGTAGGATTGACTTCCAGAGGCTACTGCTTTTACTGCTAAATTGAACAATAATACAATCATGTTATGAATACAAAACGTTGTGAAGTGTAATGTTTTCTACATTCTACTTATCAAAAATGATCAGTGATATTGAATATAGCATAATGGACCACCACAGTTCATGCATACATGTGAACCGTGGATTAATTGCAGAGTTTAACCTACATAGGCCTAGTGTAAAACTAAACACTACGTGAATGGGGCACAGCAGAAAGACGGAGCAGAGCGACGCTGCTTGTTCAGGGTTGTCATGTGTACTGAATTAGACGCTACAATTTTAACGCTACAACTTGACATTTTTAACCGGTAATGAACTGTGTCAATTCAATACTGATGCCGTCAGACAGCCGCGAGGACAGACAGCAGTCGGCGCTCTGGCGAAGCTGCGCCCGTCGGCAGCGGCTTCTCGCTGCGCAGCCGGTCCCCCAGAGCAGCATGATCACTGGGAGGCCGGTACAGCCTGTAAACTGAGATCCCGTTTGCAGGTGACGTGCTTGATTTTGACTGAACGTCCCAATTTGAGTAACCTCTGATTGGGTCAGTCGACATTCACATTAAAAGAAATGGTCCGGCCCCTCTGGCATTTGCCAGAATTACCAGATGGCCCCAGCAGTCTCTCCCCCTGCTGTTCATAAGGTGCCTCTGCACCCCTTTCCTTTCAGACCCTCCCACCAGTCTTTGGGCCACGCCTCCTTATTTACATTGACATGTGTCAAGTCCAAATGAAAAGCCAATGTTAAATTGAAATCAAAAAGCCAAATATTAAATCCAAATTAAAAACCAATGTTAAATTGAAATCGAAAAGCCAAATATTAAATCAAAATTAAAAGCCAAATATTAAATCCATCCATCCATCCATCCATCCATCGTCGTCCGCTTATCCGTGGTCGGGTCGCGGGGGGAGCAGCTCCAGCAGGGGATCCCAAACTTCCCTTTCCCGAGCCACATTAACCAACTCTGACTGGGGGATCCCGAGGCGTTCCCAGGCCAGGTTGGAGATGTAATCCCTCCACCTAGTCCTGGGTCTTCCCCGAAAACTGACCGGTAGATCGAGAGCTTTGCCTTCTGGCTCAGCTCTCTTTTCGTCACAACAGTGCGATAAACTGAATGTAATACCGCCCACGCTGCGCCGATTCTCCGACCAATCTCCTGCTCCATTGTCCCCTCACTCCCGAACAAGACCCCAAGGTACTTAAACTCCTTCACTTGGGGTAAGGCCTCATTCCCTACCTGGAGAAGGCACTCCATCGGTTTTCTTGCTGAGAACCATGGCCTCAGATTTAGAGGTGCTGATCCTCATCCCAGCCGCTTCACACTCGGCTGCAAACCGATCCAGTGAGTGCTGAAGGTCACAGGCTGATGATGCCATTAGGACCACATCATCTGCAAAGAGCAGCGATGAGATCCCCAGCCCACCGAACTGCAACCCCTCCCTACCACGACTACGCCTCGATATCCTGTCCATAAATACTACGAACAGGATTGGTGACAAAGCGCAGCCCTGGCGGAGGCCAACCCTCACCTGGAACGTGTCCGACTTACTGCCGAGAACCTGGACACAGCTCTCGCTTTGGTCATACAGAGATTGGATGGCCCTGAGAAGGGACCCCCTCACCCCATACTCCCGCAGCACCTCCCACAAAGTCTCCCGGGGGACCCGGTCATATGCCTCCTCCAGATCCACAAAACACATGTAGACTGGATGGGCATACTCCCAGGCTCCCTCCAGGATCCTTGCTAGAGTAAAGAGCTGATCCGTTGTTCCACGACCAGGACGGAATCCGCATTGTTCCTCTTCAACCTGAGGTTCGACTATCGGCCGAACCCTCCTTTCCAGCACCTTGGAGTAGACTTTACCAGGGAGGCTGAGAAGTGTGATACCCCTGTAATTGGTACACACCCTCTGGTTCCCCTTTTTGAAGAGGGGAACCACCACCCCGGTCTGCCACTCCTTTGGCACTGTCCCAGACTTCCACGCAATGTTGAGTAGGCGTGTCAACCAAGACAGCCCCTCCACACCCAGAAATATTAAATCAAAATTGAAAAGCCAAATATTAAATCCAAATGGATAAGCCAAATGGAAAATTGAAAAATATATATATATTTTTTTTAATTTAGCCAAATGGAAAATTTAAAAGAAATAATAATATTTTTAATTTGATCTTGCTTCGTTTTCTCTTTGGACTTTCAATTTGGATTATGAATAAATATTTCCTCCATAGAGAAGCCCCTGAAGTCATGGGCAGTAAAAATATCAGATCTCAGGCTCCCTCCATTAATGCTTATTAAATATGTATGAAAGGAAATTACACAAGTAAAAAAATGGGAATCTAAGACATGAAGACATGAAATATTCCCAAGTTAAAATGTATGGATAAAATGTTTTGAATGTTTATAAAGCCAATAATAGCTGTTGTCATTAACCTGCATTTATTGCATGCTTTCTCAGACAATGTAATGATCATACACTTGTGATTCAACTGACGTCTCAGTGCAGGAACTACTGTTCATCTGGTCAACCTTTGAGCAAAGATCTGTTGTCTGACAGAAAAAACTTTTGAGCTCGGCTGTATTCCATCACCGAGAGCAGGCACGGACTGAACAAGGTTAAATCAGGTTTAATGGAGACTTTTATGAAAACAACCTAAAAATGTTGCTTTCCTTCCCTTCCTTTCCTTTGATGTACTGGCGGGCAGCAGACTGCTGGCCAGAGTGTGTTGGTAGGTTTTACTCCTTTTTCCTCAAAAGGAGTGTTTATATTGTGCTTGGGTTTTGTTAGCTATTTTGACTTTGCTTTGTCACTTACTAACGCTGTTGTTCTTGGTCATTGTAGATTAGCTTCTGCCTGACCGTATCATGCTTGCCATGTCATATATTTTCTATTTGTATTGTTTATTAATTGTACAGTTACTTTAATGACAAGCTCCTCCCTTCAACTCATTTAAATAAATGGTTACACCATGATTCATATCGGGGCGTAACAGTTTGTTTCCAATTTGATGTATTTTACAGTTTGCCCTTAATTACTGTTAAATAAAATCTGTTTAAAGAGGATAGACTTGCAGAGACATTTAAATTCTCTGAGACCTCAATTCGGCTGGAAGACACATTAGCCATTGCTACTGTAGAAGTACACACCCACATTTCCAACCCAACTGTCAGCAAGTCCAGTTGCTTTGCGGGTAATGTAGGCGCCAGGTTTTGACAACAAAGAAGAATGCGTGGAGTAAAAAAACTAAAACGAAATGATTCTGGTTCCGTGCATCGACAATGTTAGTGCAAAGCCAAATTGGAAAAAAACATGAAGCCATTTTCAGTGCACACAAAAAATAAACCTCTGGAGTGAAAATAGAAGTCTATGTTTTACAAATGTAAGATATCCTTTGATGATAATAATAATAAAGCATTTCAATGAGACACTTTTTGAGTTCAAAAGTAAACTGAACTATTCATGTGTAAATAAAAAACAAGGTTAAGTATCAGTTACTGAAAATTATGTAAACTCATATCAGAATTGTTTTTCTTTTTATCTGCATCTCTTTGAGTCTCTTTAAAGTTGCAATATGTAATACTGACAGCTAGTGTTTAAAATAATTACTGCAGTACAAATTCAAAATACTGGAGAGAGTCGTCTCCCCCGCCCCTCCTCCCCAGACTCGAAGTTCACGTTGGTTGCCAGGCTGAGACCGCAGCATCCACAACAATGTTGCTAGACGCTTGTCTCACATAGCCAGACATTACTTCACAGCACAGCGGAGTAGCTAACGTTAGATGCTGGCTATATTGACAGTCAGTAAAGCCCGTGCCCAGGCTACACGTTGTAAACAGCCGTGGCCGCTTGCCTGGTCCTCCGGTAATGTTAGCAGTTAGCAGGGTTAGCATGGCGGTGTTAGCCAGGACCAGTCAGGGTTCACTTTACTGGCTGTGTCTCAATTGTTTTTGAGAGTAAGTGTGGTGTTTTGTAAAGGTATTTTAAGTACAGGCTGAGAGACATGTATAACTGCTATCCTTCATCTTTGTTATTCTTCTTCTTTCACGTACATAACATTCACTTGTATCTCGTCCTGCAGACTCTAGCGCCCCTAGTGTTCACCTACAGTATTAACAGCATTAACAGGACACAACATTTCCCCTTCTCTTAAAGGAACATACCTGTATATATAGCAGAACAGTATGAATATTCTTTTTTTCACTTAGCAGAACAGTATGAATTTTTCCAATTTGCACAGTTCACATGTTGATCCTGTATCATATTCATCTCTCAAAGTCTGTTAACCACTGAGGTGGGTTTCTAACTCTGGTAGTGCGTCTAAGGCCTGGCAAGCTAGAGCTTCCTTTGGAAACGCGCCAGCTTTGAGGCATTCCATTTCTGACCATCACCGAGAAGGTAAGTACTTGGTCTGGCCTTTTTTATGACTGTCAGAGGTTCTGTGTATTTGGATGACGCCTTGTAGACATGTCCCGGTCTCCGGACTCGCACAGCATCGTTCACTTGGAAGGTGGGCACTTTTGCTCCTCGCTTTCTGTCTGTATACTCCTTACTGTTTTGTTGATTTTGTCTCACTGTTTCTTTGACTTGCTTGTGTGATGTAACTTTGTGTGAGACAGGAAGGATGTTCTGTTTTGTGCGCATCTTCATCTTTCTCAGCAACTCCAATGGAGTAGCACCTGTAGTAGCATGCGGTGTATCACGGTAAATCTGTAAGAACTCAGTTTCTCTGTCTCTCTCTCTCTCTCTCAGAAACTTTGCAAACTCATGGGAAGTAAACTGACATCCATTGTCAGAGACCAGGCAGGTCGGATTTCCTTCACGATTGAACACTGTAGCTAAAAAACGAGTAATCACTTCTGTTGTGACTGTAGGGGCGAATGCAACTTCAGGCCATTTACTGTAGTAGTCTGTAAGAGTAATGGCATAACGACAGTCCCATGTAGCACATTCGAAAGGACCGGTTATGTCAATGGCCACCTTTTCCCATGGTCCATCTGGCAGTTTAACAGGTGTAAGTGGTGCAGGTGCAGTCTTCACTATTTTGTATTTCACTCACTGTATTGGCATGACACCCATGAAGCTATCTTACATATTTGTCCATTTGTGGCCACCAATACAGTTCTCGCAGTCTCTGTTTACTGCGTACCACTCCCTGGTGCCCCTCATGTGCCAAGTCTACCACTTTGGATCGCAGTGATGTAGGCACAATCAAACGGTTAGTACCTCTCATGACCAGTGTTTTGTCTACAGCCAGTTCGTCTCGTACATTGAAGTATGAAGCTAGCTCATTTGGTACATTCTTTTTGCATTTTGGCCAGCCTTTCTGTATTTTTTGTTGCAATTGAGTCAGTTCAGGGCAAGTGTCACATGCGGCGGTGAACTCAGACAAGGACATGGCATGTAAAGAGTCCATAAAAACAGTAGCTGCTATGTCTGGTTCCACTTCAGCTTCTCCTGTGTTAGGCAGGGGAATTATTCTGAGTTTTTGTTGTATTGGTACAGTCTCTGGTTTGAGTTGAATGTTGTGCACAGATCCCTTTTCACAGCCAATCTCCTGTATCTGGATCGCAGATGCATTCTTTGGTTTGTGCTTGGTGTAGTAGGTACCCTCGGTGCAGTAGGATCAGCAGAGCTGTCAGCTTTAACAACTTTTAAGCCCTCAATATATCATGTGCAATGCTGAAACTAAATCTAGCCCTAATAGAGCAGTACCTGACTTTATTACTACAAATGAGCCTGTGGTAGAATGCCCATCATGAGTAACTGTGGCATGCATACACCCTTTAACAGGTATTTTCTCTCTTACATATGTAAACAGGTTCACTGCAGGCTCAGAAAGTTCCCGTAGGAAAGAGCGTCTGGTAAGTGCTTTCTGGAATGATATAAACTGATGAACCGGTGTCTACTATTAGCTCAATATCATGACGATATCATCACAACACAGCAGCAGCAGCAGTAGTAGTAGTAGCACAGTCGGAGAGGACGTTAGCATTCCGTAGTCCAGCCTCTATCTGCAGGGCCAGTGAAGTAGCTTTAGCCAGGGTCAGATCCGCTTCTAACAAAAGTCTGTCTCATACACGTGTATCAGCAACACGCTCTATCAGTTGATCTTGAATCATTTGCTCCTCCATTCCATCGAACTCACACAGTGCAGCCAGTTCACGTAATGAAGCTAGATATTGGTTTATCGACTCATCTGGTCACTGTGCTCCCTGGCGAAATTTGTAACGTTCCACAATCACATTTACTTTAGGAACGAAGTGTTTTTTTAAGTCCATCCACTGCAGTAGCATATGTAGTACCTGTATCTGGTAGTGCGTAAAACAGTCTTTGTCCCTCAGCGCCAAGTGCATGGAGTAGAATAGCGCACCGTCTCACGTCGGGCCACTTCTCTCTGTTAGCATCGATTGCTAGCATGTAATTCTCGAACATTTTCAGCCATGTAGGGAAGTGAATAGCAGGGTCGCCTGGGCAAGGCATGAACGGTGAGGTAAAGGCACGTTAATATCCCGTGTCGCCAAAATGTGGTGTTTTGTAAAGGTATTTTAGGTACGGGCTAAGAGACATATATCCACTTGGTAAGTCTGACGTCATGCGTGACGTTTAGCCTCTTCCGGGTCCAAGCGCTCTGCACGTCCAGATCCAATAACAATGGTGGAACCTGTACATTTATTTACGATCACGTCCATCTTAAGTGAGGTACCCTTGGCAGTCAAAAAGGGTTTAAACTCCTTTAACTCCAACAGAGTGGTTAGTGTAGCGCATCATTCAGGTGGCATAATTAAGGGTAGAGTCCAGGCGTCAATGAAAAAGAAGGTTTACAAGGTTGAGGTGAGTTAGCTGTAAGCTAGCTAGCTAGTTGACATAAGGTGATATTCCTTGTTCTGGATGAAGTATTTCAAAAGAAAAAAATGTACAGGACTGCTATAACTGTGGATGTAACTAAACGAAGATTAAAAAGTAAATGTGTGACTGCCAGGTTTTAGAGGGTTTAGGGAACTTAGGCTAGTCAATTTAGTAGTATGTTCTGATAGCCCCGGGCTAGCTACAGAAGTATTGTTATGATAAACAGCGCTGACAGCAATGTGTTTTAAAAGTCACCAAGAATCCAGAAAGATGAGGAAGCAGTTTCAGCAGTGGTTAGCCTCATACAAGGATGGATAAACCCATTTGACGGTATATATCAATCAAAACATGCACAAACGGACAAAACACAGTTTATACCCAACAGAAGTAGTCACATTAAATGCTGCCATAAAATGTTTAATACTGTAAACACAGACTGTGAGCACTCAATTTTGTTGTACATAGTACAGTGACAATAAAATATATTCTTATTTGCAGAGAAGCGGGACCTCATTAGCATCTCTACGGCAAAGACGGTGCCCAAAGACATTGCCTCCAACCTCATGAAGGCATATGAGATTGGTGAGCAATGCTATGCAAACTTCAAGGATGAGAGACTAGACAAAGAAACACCAGCAAAGAAATTCCACGACCCAATGAAAACCAACAAGTTGAAAACATTCAGTGATATGTGTAAGAAGAGAGAAGTGAAATCAAGTGGGAGGGCAGTCATCTTGAAAGCAGACAGGTCTCTGTTTGGACGCATCATAGTAATGGCACAAGCACGTAGTCTTAACATGGAGGATATCCTTTCTCATCCTCTTGGTCCATTGCCCTGGGCACTCTCCACACCAGATGGATTGCTGAGAAAAACAAACAAAGCTACTTTGGCCACAGCCTTGCAGAAAAATGTAGCACTACAGGAGAAACACCCAGAAAACTCTGCCACAGTGGTTGATGGGATGAACTTGAAGTCCAACGAGTGAAAGGTGATGAAGTTACTTTCAGAGATGTTGCCACAACAATCCTGGGTATGGCTCTGAGAGAAGGCAGTCAGAGTAGAAAAAAAGATGTTGTGTTCGACACATACAAGCAAAACTCAATCAAGAATAGTGAAAGATCTCTACGGGGTGAAGAGACTGGTCATGAGTTGCAGGATATCACAACCACACAGATGGTGAGGCAGTGGAGGAGCTTCCTGACCAAATTCAATAACAAAACTAGTCTCATTAGCTTCATAGTGAATGAATGGAGGAAGCCAGAATACAGAGAAAAGCTACAGAAGAAGATTCTATATGCAACTGTGATTGACAAATGTTACAGAATCACATATCAAGACAGTGAGGAGGTGTCAACTCTTCAATGTCAACAAGAAGAAGCAGATGGATGACTACTTCTCCATGCCGCCCATGCTGCAAGAGAGGGATACCAATCTGTAGTTATCTGTTCAGAAGACACAGATGTCTTTATCATGTCTTTAGCATTCTGTGACAAGATTGAGGCCCCATTGTTCCTGAAGTGTGGCACAAGAACCCATACAAGGCTGGTAGCTGTCAGGAAGGTTGCAGCCACTGTTGGCATGAACACTTGTAGTGACACTGTAAGCACTTTTGCAGGCAAAGGGAAGACAAGGGCACTTACACTCCTGATGAACAACAAAGAAACACAAGACACGTTCTTGAAGTTGGGCCAGGAATGGGACCTCTCACCAGAACTGAGCAACAAACTGGAGGTATTTACATGTGTCCTCTATGCCCCAAAAGCATCAACCACCATGATCAACAAGCTCAGGTACCACCTTTTCTGTGCAAAGAAAGGTGAAATCGAGAGTCATCAACTCCCACCGTGCAGGGATAGCTTGAGGCAACACACACTGCGAGCTAACTATCAGGCTGTTATTTGGAGAAGATGTTTAGAAAAGGACCCACAAGTGCCAAGCCCTGTTGGCAGAGGATGGAAGATGGAGACAGAGGAGGAAGGTGAACAGTTGGTGCTGCACTGGATGGAAGGCCAGCCAGCACCTGAAGCTGTCCTGGATCTACTCGCCTGCAACTGCACAAAAAAATGTTCACTCCCACGATGTATGTGTCTTGCAAATGGCCTCAGGTGCACAGATATGTGTAAACTGACAGAGTGTGAAAACCAGGCGAGCTGTGTAGAAAGTTCAGATGAAGACGAGGACGACATGGAAAATGATGATTAGATAATAACATAATGGAAATCAACATACAAACCAGTCTTTGATTAAATATATTCACTTTACAACCTGTTTCTTTATTGACTTTTACAAGTAACAGGGCTCCATCCTATTTGTCCATTCTATTCGCTCCATTCTATTTTGAAGACTTGTGCTGGCTGCCCAAGTCTAATTTAAGGCTCTCACAAATAAATAGTATGGGTATATTGTACATTTTCTGAATCATCAGAGTGCCTTGAGTATTGAAGTTGTTGAGTTTTGTGTCCCTGGTGTTCCTTCATGCCCCAGGGATAAAAGAAAACATACAGTTTAGGCGAAAATTGTGAGAAAATGTGTGTTATTTCTGGTTTAAAGAAGTCATGTGACCTCTGTGTTTGTCAGACAGATTCAGTACTGGCCTTAAATTAAAGCCTAAAAGGTCCCCTTTCCAACGATACCAAGCACCATATTATAGAATATTGACAATATCCGTACCATGAGCCTAAACCAGATATACATAGGGATGGGAATCGAGAACCGGTTCTCCTTTAGAACCGGCTCCCAGTGAATCAATTCCTTGGAACCGTTAGTGTACCTGCTTAACGATTCCGCTTAACGGTTCCGCTCGTTGCAAATGTGTCATGACCGTCACACACGCGCTGCGTTCTTTTAGTTACGCAGCAAACATGTCATCGAGGCAGAAGCGATCTAAAGTGTGGTTATATTTCACTCGAAAAGACGCCAATGCAGTCATTTCGGCAAAGGGGGGAACTACCTCCAATATGCAGAAGCATTTGGCCACACAGCACGCAATCCGTTTGCAGGACTGTCGCGTGTTTGATTATCTACTACTCAGCGACACAGCAACAACAAGTGAGTCAAGCAGCAGCGGAGCTAACGAGACGCCATCTGCTATTAATGCCAAAGTTAACTTGTCTATTTAGTTAATGTGAGCACCATTTCATTGTGTAAACTTTTACTATACGGAAAAAGACTGCGCCAGTTTCTGGTGGTGGAAGAAGAGTGACGCGTGGACAGTGTTGTCAGCTCTAGCTGAGAAGTATCTCTGTGTCCAAGCTTCCTCCACCCCTTCTGAAAGGGTGTTCTCCACTGCTGGAGACACCCTAAGTCCAGAGAGATCTCGTATCCTTCCTGAGAGGGCAAACATGACCATTTTTCTGCACAAAAATTGTTAATTTGCCCAAGTTGATAGTTGTCGTCTTTACAGAAGACTTCTTTCTATTTTGTATGTCAGTTGAGTTGAATTTAGTTTCAGGTTGAATATTCCCAAAGGCACAAGCTCTTTCTTGACTGTTTACAGTCTGTGTTTTTTGTTTTCATGCCACTTAAATGGCAGTTTTATTTATTTTTTGTGAATGAATGTGAAAAAATCTATAGGTCCCTGGACATTACTTTGTAGCTCACCTACTTTTAGGTTTGTTCTTAGGTTGCTACACATAATTTGTGTATACTCTGAGTATGTGCGATGTTCTTATCAGATATTAAAGCGAGTTAATACAAACAAATTTGTACTTATTTCCTCACCCAATGAGAATCGATAAGAGAATCGATAAGGAATCGGATCGATAAGCAATATCGATAATGGAATCGGAATCGTTAAATTCTTATCAATTCCCATCCCTAGATATACACCAGATTTCAAAAACGGAATTTATCTTAGGGGGTTAGTAACTTCATGAGCTGAAAAAATTGATTTCGCTACCACCCCTTCACTGCTATCGTGATTTTTCTAGTACTAGGGGTGTATACCTTGCCAAAAATCACTATGAGCCTTTGTCCCCCCAGATGATACCGATGGCCCAAATGTGGTGCCCTGGCTCATGGACTAAGGGTTAAATTTTTTTCAATACAGGTGCACGTTGAGGGCCAGGCAGTCAGGTACAGCACATGCGAGTGCCCAATCAGCAGAGACAAGTGCCATCATATGGCAGCTTTGTTGATTTGGGTTGAGAAAAATGTGTCCCGCACCAACGTGGAATGTGTGTGGAAGAAGGCCAACACTCCGAAGGAGGATGAAATTGCAACCAAGAGAGTGTCTGAGATGACACCACCCACAACACAAGGTTTGTAATAAGTTTGTTGATGTTGCGTGGTTTGAATTATTTTCTTAACTCCTTAATGTGGTTTAAAGCTATTGCTAATACGATTAATCGTATTTAAGTTAACATACACTTGCGGTGTGCTGTATTGCAGCTGAAAAATCATGATCATAAGCTTTATCACCATATTGAAATAAGACAGACAGCAAGACAGTGAGGCTGAGATGTACACCGTGTTTTTTTTTTAAAAGCTTAGATTGTGTGCTATAAATAAATGATGATCATAATAAAAGGCTATTAAATTGAGATATATACCATTACTCATTTTATCATTATAACCAGTTTTATACTATTATTTCAGCTGGCATCAAAAGACCTGTCACCCAGGAGGACAAAGAATGGGCTCAATGGGCATCCTTGTTGCAACTTGGGCGTTTTACAGGGATGGGGTGGATTTTGAGTCCAGGTAAGATTCTTTACTTTTGTACTTTCATGTTCCCTTAGAATTAGCAGAAACATCACAATTACACTACATTAAATCAATGACAATTCAGCTAGGGTTTTGTCATCCAACACATAATCATTTTGTACAATGTTATATGTTTCATCATTTCTCGAAATTTTAACCAGGGGTTTCAAACTGTGTAATATAGTTAAAAACTAACAATACATAATTTAGGCTCATAAAAAAATTTGGTAAACTACACATATGTATGTATGTAAACCATTGCTTTCATTTCAAATGTATTTTGTATACACTACGTGGCTAAGTATGTGGACACCTCACTGACTTCACAACTTGTGCCTAACTTTAAATCTAGACTCTCCCAATCAAGATGTTTGATGGGCTGGTGACCAGCCCAGGTTTTGTCCAAGCTGAGGACAAGGCTCTATATGTGCTGTCAATGCTTGCTGTCAATGATCAGGAGAAGCAGCAGATTGAGGAAGCAACTGTTGGCCAGGCTAAGAACGCATTATGGTAAGAAAGCTTATTAATAAAAATTATACTCTGGTGGTTCTGAGAGCCTAACACGCTGAACCTTAAAGGCATATTTCACCGCTGGAAAGCTGAATATATCTTTAAATTGGGTCACTTATGTAGCAGAAATGTAAAGAAATTTTTTTTTAATTTGTGCCTTCTAGGCCGAGAAAAGCCAGAAAATGTGTTTTTGGCTCATATGGATGAAAGACAACAAATCCCAGAATGCACTTCGCTTCGCTGCTTTGAGTCCACTCCTAAGCCACGCCTACTGCTTGACAGACAGACAAGACAGTGAGGCATTCAACTCAACTCAATGTGCTTTATAGTTATCTCAACCATATACACGAAACAACGTTTCATCGTGGCTCAAGTGGTGTTACACATTTAAAATATATAAAAACGACATAATATAAAAACGACATACGAAACAGGCTACCTTTAGTGCACACACACATTATAGGCTCCGTAAAGTTCAGCTAACGCATACTAGCATTAGCGTTTGGTGGGTTGTAAACACTGAGTATAAACACAGCCGTGAATTAGCGTGGAATGTCGAATGGTCGCCATTTAACAGTCACAAACTCCACAGGCAGTTAGCCGTTAGTTGGATACAAATCACCCCATTTCAGCACCAGTCCGTGTTAACACAGCCCACCTTCACGAGTCTCTTACCCGGCGACAGAGCATCTCTAGCTCGGATCGTTGGAGGGCTAGCAGGCCTGGTAGCTGGACAGTCCGGTACACTGTTGTTCAGCCATGTTTCCACAAAAACAAAAACATAGCAGTCTCTGAACTCACGTTGGGAGTTTCGTTGAAGTTGGATGTAGTCCAGTTTGTTGTTTAATGAACAGACACTTGCAAGCAGGATTGAGGGGACAGGTGGCCAGCTAGCGTTAGCTTCCCACCTAGCCGATGAGGATGTCCCCTACCTGGCTCGGGGCATCGAGCGACATCGCTGGTTGAGGTGCTGTTCTCCATAACAGGCAAAGCTCACGTAGTGTGCCGATTATTCCGTCTGTAATAACGTTCCCTGCATATTCTCCTATCTGTACCGATGTATCCCGGTGGCACACATGTGCGGTAGTTTGAATGCACATAACTGTTGTAAAAGTTTGCTGCTGAGAAGAGAGAGCCCTGTTTAGCGAAGATTCAAGATGGCTGACATTTCAATCGCCTCGCTTTGGGTGATGGGCGGGTTGAAAACATGCGGAAGTAGCTCCTACTACTGGCTGTAGTCCTTTGCTCTGGCCAAAAAATCTTCCAATGACAAGATTTTTTCCAGACCCCCAATGCAGAGATCTCCCGTCTCATGGGGACATGAGGTAGGGAAGCACGGTCATTCAGAAATACTACCGGGTTTCTACTGATACAAAGCTGAATGCTAAATCGGTGAAGTATCCCTTTAAACGCATGCACACAGACAACACAAGCATAACTAAGTTAGCCCTGATGACATTCTGCTGTCATTTACTCTAACCGCGGATTTTCACCAACTGTGGAATGGCTGCGGATTGGCTCCAAAGTGTCTGCTAAAGGCTGTATTTGCTCAAAATGTAGAAGTGTGCTGGAGAATGTCAGATTGTTTTTACATGAAACTGTAATGCCTATTGCTGAGCAAAATTGGTCTCTCTCATGGTTGGTTTCTTTTACAAAGGTTTGCATATCGCAAGAAAGGATAACAGCAAGTAACTTTGGTTTGGTTTTGGCAGCAGTCAAGCGGAAGTCTTACCCGCCTTCCTTATTCAAAACCCTGCTTGGCCAGTAAAACTTTAAAGAAGGATCTAAAGTAAGTTGTAGTTAATAAGTGAATATTTAAAATGAAGGCATCTGTGTCTAAGAATACACTTATTAAGACTAAGTGATATTTGTCCTCTCCCCCCAAGGCATGTGATTGGGGAATCCTGCATGAGCCAAGGGCAAAGCAGGAATACACTGAGCGCAATGGTGTTGTTATATAAGAGAGGGGACTGTTCCTATCTGATAGCGGCCTGCTTGGTGGATCTCCTGATGGGACGGTGTTTGGAAACCGCGTGATTGAAGTCAAGTGTCTGTAGTCAGCCGGAACCAAGACTATCCTGTAGGCAGCGGCGAGTAGAGACTTTTTCATGGAGTTCGATGAAGTGGTTCCCTGACACTAAAACATACTCACAACTACTGGCATCAGATCAAGGGAAACCTGCACCTGACCGGAGCTAACAGCTGTCACCCGCTTGTGTGGACTCCTCTTGACCTTGCCATTCTGCCAGTGCTCAAAGATCCTACATTATTTTATAAAGATTGTTTCCTACCTTACATTCTCTCACAGTTTTAAGAAAATAAATTAAAATTTGCCATTTCACACAAGCCAGGTATTTTATTTATTATACATATTTATTATATCACATCTATATTATATCACAACTATTACATATTTATCATATTTATCATTATAGTTTGTAAGCCCTTCATTCTACACAGAACTTGTAAAACATGCAACTAACCCTCAACCAAATCCTAATTCTACCCTAACCCTATTTCATTTAGTAATTTTTAACCCTATAGACAAGTTTACGCGCCAAATCATGGGTGGCGACATTACTCTACACAAATGCATTTCATTTCCGCCGGAAGTGATTTGCGCAGCGTCTGCCGGTGTAAACACAGCGATGTCGGTGCTAGCAGTGCTAGCTTGGGAACACGGTTCTACTACTTTGACTGGATATGGCGTTACTCTCACCCACCCGAATTCAGTGCAGAACTGGGAGGATAACATGACGATGTGGCCCCTTGATGTGGTACATCAAGATTTGCTCCTACTTCGTGCAATCCACGGCAATAGATGGAAAAGCAATGGACTATCTGAAAGCCTCCGAGGCATATCAATATCTGCACAGCAACAAAGTCGGTTGTGTCATGTCATACAAACATGATCGTTTTGTTTATCTGAAAGCAAATGTAGAGCCTGCACAATGCGTGGCATAATGCTTGGGTGCTGGTAACTGAAGCTGGAGAAGACAAAACTGCGGGATGTACGTGTGTTGCTGGACCAGGGAGATCTTGTTCCCACTCAGCTGCGATCCTGTGGAAGGTAACTAGATTATTTGACCGTTGTAGCCTAGGCCTATCTCTTTATTATTATTGTTATTATTAATGAATACTGTTCAGTCAGATCCTTGATTCCGAGTCGGTATCAGGCTTGCGTAAAAAATGTAAACAATGGAGCGCATGTGCATTGCGTCTCACTATCTATCTAACCACTCGTTCTGGTGCTTTTTCGAGCGTTTGCAACCAACTACTGCACACGTCATTCCCGAACCACTTTTCTTCATGTTGTAATTGTTATATCCTCTTTGTCACTGCGATATCAGTGCTTTGTCGGCACAACGGAGCTAGCTAACAAAACAAACCCGCCCGCCAGAACGGAAGTGGATTGCATCGACAGGAGGAGTTTAGGAAGTAGAGCGGAAACGGCTCAAAAACTTGTCTATAGCAGAGATGGGGACTCGAGTTTGAGACTCGGACTCAAGTGCGACTTAAGTCGCACACACAGTGACTTCAGACTCGACTTGAGACTCGTCCTCGAAAGACTTCACACTCGACTCGGACTCGAGCTGCGGGACTCGTGAACAATGTTTATTTTTAGGAAACGTCTGATGAGCTCGCTGTTATTCCGCTCCCTCTGTTACCTATAACCTGCCCACGACGTAACGTACTACGTATCTGCTGCGCGCGGCCACACATTAGAGGACAGCAAACACACATGTCGACTGCACCGGCAGCTGCTGTGCCATTCATCGTAAGCTTTGGGTTTAAAAACTTCCAAAACGACGGCCCAAACAAAAGAAGCGCTCAATGCAAAATATGCGGTCTCAAGATAAAAGATTCTGGCTCAACCACATCTAATTTTATCAGGCATCTGAAAACGCATCCTGACAGGTCAGTAAACATGTTTAACGTTAGCTCAGCATTGACCATCTAATGTTACCGTTAGCTTGCTTCTTGGTTTAGCTACGAGCTAACGTTACGGGAGGTTAACTCCGACTGTCTTCCTTATGAAATATAAATGAGCGTTTGTTTAACCCTTGTATGGTGTTTTCAAAAAGTGGGGGAAAAAAGTTTTTAAAAGTGTGGAAATTTTAGGTCCTGTTTACCTTTACTCTGTCCTCATCCTGTCAGGGCCTGCTGTTATTGTGTGTGTGTGTGTGTGTTATTATTTATTTACTTATTATTACTTATTAAGAGACTTGAGACTTGACTTGGGCTCTAGCCCAGAGACTTGAGACTTGACTTGGACTCAAGCTCAAAGACTTGAGACTTGACTTGGACTCGAGCTCAGAGATTTGAGACTTGACTTGGACTCTAGCTCAGAGACTTGTGAGCATCTCTGCCCTATAGTAAGTACATGTAGTGTGTAATCAAATATGCAGAAATGTATGCATGTACAATACAGTTAAGTCATCCAATTTCACGGAGAAAGGGTGTTTGTAAATTTGTAAGACACACACACACTTTAACTATCTTGTTTATATTTAGTTTAAACTGGTATGGAATGTGGTCCAAAATGTGAAACGCTTTCAGTCGCTGAATTGCATACTCCACATGTATCCTAGCTTTTGAAATGAATCGGTTATTATTGTCCACTTCCTCCTGCGTAAACTGTCCATTGACGAGGAAAGACGGGATGTTCAGGGAAACTCCTTCTGGCAAAATGTCCCGAATTATGAAGCCCTTGTCTGCCATAACCATATCACCAGGATGTAAATGTTGGAGAAGTCCACAGTCAGCTGTTATTGCCCTGTCTGAGGCACTCACACCGTACAGGTCACTGGCAAAGGTAATAACTCCATTAGGCGCAACACCAATTAAAGCCTTAAGTGTGGTTCGTCCTTTGTACTGGCTGTACAAATGGCACTGTGCATCAAACCTCTCTGTGTTAGAGACGGCAACCTCTGTGCAGTCGAGGACGATCCTACAGTTAGGTAAGGGCTGGAAGCAGTCTGGCAGCGATGTTTGATTATTGGCTGTGGAGGGAATGTTGTTCTCAAGCAAACCAACATACAAAACGTCATACAAGGCACTAATGATGGTGGTGAAGATGTTGGTTACTGTGGCTGTGCTACAATTAAACCTTGTTGCAAGGTCTACGTGGCCGCAATTTAGTCTAAGTTTCATCAAGGTCAGGAAAAATTGATCAATTAGGAGCATCATTTGGACAGTCCAATCAGAATGATATTGTAGCTCGAATTTAGAAAGCGCTTCCAAAAACAGGACAGTGGCAGCATCAGGTAATCCAGTAAAATATTGAACTCTGTCAGGGCTGGAATAAATTTGACTGAAGGAAAAAGTTTGCTTTTATTTCTTCAATTGTTTATTCAATTTGTCATTCTCTTCCCTCAGCATATCATTCACCACTTCAAGTGCCACAAGACTTTTTGAAGTACATGGGGTCTCTGCAGTTACCATGTTAACATCCGTTCCCTCATCTTCACCACTGCTAGGGACCATTTGTTTCTTCCGTTTAGGGAGATGGCTGAGGTGCTTGGGGAACTGGAAAGTCTTCCCCTGATTCCAAGCAAATCGCGATGGTCCAGCAGCTTTTCCATTGGGGAAATGCCAACTGCACACCCTAGAGTTGCAATTTGGAGTTAAGTTTTCACGTCTGTAAAAAAAAAAAAAAGATTACTTTTTATTATTTTTAGAATCAAATTACATTAATTCACCAGAGGGATTTTTTTATTATTCAAAGGTTGTAGCATGTTCCTATTGACCTAACTGGCTTACTACAGGTGAAATTCTGACAATACCTCCCTTACTGTATGTACAATAAGTGAATTACAGTAATTGTTTCATAAACATATTTGATTAAAGTACTTTTTCATGTTCAAAAGGTTGTAGAACCTCCCTAGTGACCAGACTGACTTACTACAGGTGAAATATTAATAATACCTAATAATACTGTATTACATAATATAATACTGTAATTTACTAAAAGGGGGTTTGTTTGATCCATAACCTGAAACCAAGCATACTAAGACACACACAGCTTCTTCAAGATTGGATTTGGCCAGGCTTGTTCTGTGTATGTACACTGAGCAATGTAAGATCAGAATCAAATATGTAGCTAAACATTATGTAAACATACCTGGCCATTAAACATGATTCTGATCTTTTATCTCAGACTCCCTCCAACAATGCTCAATTATTATAGAAATGAGAAACGTTAACAGATTATCATAATATCAAACTGGTCTAATGTTTTTTCTTGCTACGTACACACATCTTCGTGCTTTGGCTTGTCTATAGACTGTTGCCAAAGCTAACGTTAGCTAACTAGCCGTAGCTAGCTAGTTTCATCTTAACTAGGCGGCACAGAACAAGGCCTGACAACCCAAACATGATGCAAGATTTGGGTTTATAGCAACAAACAACATATAAAACCCATACATAAGCCTTTTTCTCAAAGGGCTGGTTTCGCTTTGGCGCCAGTGGGTGTTAGGGTTAGCTAGCACCCACTGGCACCAAAGTTTCTTCATTTGTTTAAGATTTGTAACTTACCTTATCAACTGCAGCCATTTCCTCTTCTCTTTCTCGTCACATGGAAAGCGGTAAAAAGACAGTTGAATGTCACTAGTTTTTTTAAATTCCGATCTATTTAAACAACACGGGACATAGCACTGCGGCATGGTAAAACTCGGGCAAAAGCGTTAGAGGACCCGGCCTTTAGACCCGGAAACAGTATTATCGGAGAGTGGTTATGTCACGACTTAACCAGATAACTGCTATCCTTCATCTTTATTATTCTTCTTCTTCCACGTACATAACATTCACTTGTGTCTCATCCTGCGGACTCTAGCGCCCCTAGTGTTCACCTACAGTATTAACAGCATTAACAGGACCAAACAGTAACCAACTCAGGTACTCTATATAATTCAATGTGAGTATACGAATGTTGAAAATACATAAAATACCCGTCCCTAGTAGCCGTGATAAATTAGCCTGAAGCTAACCCTTACCTGTTCAGGAGGAAATTAGCCAACTCGGCGTCCTTTTGGGCTCTAAGCTGTCTCCATCTTTCAAATACATCTCCAATATTAACCCGGGGTTTGTTACGTCTCTGGTCCCGCAACTGTTAGAAACATGCTGATTTTTCTTTAGGTTGGGTAGAATCTATCTCCGTTGATCCTGTTTGTTTGTTTGCTGCTTTCAAGGCTGTACTAACGTTATGTGCTGTAACACGCTGGGTTTACGTTTTTACAGGTATATCTGGCAACCCGGACTGGCTGTCAAACTGTAAAGTTGATAACAACATGCAGGCCAAAACACAAAGAAATTCCGTCACGGAACGGAAAGTTCAAAAGGAGAAAATACTGGCATTAGCATTGTTGTCAGAAAAGATAGTATTTCAACTTAGCATTTTTCCTTAATATCTGATGACGCATTGGGGTAATTTATGGATTTATTACAGTAAATATATTACATATTGGACCTGTAAGTAACTTTATAGAATGCACTTTCGTAGCCCATGTTATCAATGCGGAGCAGCAGCGATCGTTTCGATTACCACAGTTTACCAGTTATCCCCACTCATCCTGTCTTTTTTCTATTGGAGAGAGAGAGAGAGAGCAGAGAGGAGAAGGATTGCTTTGTGACCGGCGTGGAGAAACACGTGTCCGGAATGAATGGCCAGGCGCGTGATCAGGCACGTATATACGCTTTGCAGGCTATACGCAACGCTTACGCGCCCGGTGTGTTTTCACTGTTAGGGTGCTGGCAGCGATGTTTAACCTTTGCCAGTTTCAGTGCACTGTATCCAAAAACCCAAAACTATAGTCGGACCCCAGAGGGTTTAAATATGGTAAAAACGCAAAATGGGAGATGTGTTGTGGCAAAATCAAAAGCTAAATTGTTGGATTCATGTATGAGAATACATTTAACATGGGTCAAGGGATAAAAAAAAAACACATTCCAGACCTTATTACCACCACACAGTTTAGGAAATGTGTGATGATTATAGTTGTCTACACCGTAATTAGACTCAGGGCCTCATTTACTAACACTAGTGCAGTTTACGCTGCGTCCGTTTATGCGAGTTCGGTAATAGCGCACGCTATATTTTTATCAACCCGGACACCCATCAGGCAATCAGCGTCTTTCTCCACCCACTAGACCGTAAATTGCGTTGTAGCAAAGCGGTACTGGTGCTGTGATACGGCTGAGTGCAGACTGCCATATTCCCACTGCTGATGCTATGACTGTTAAATGATCCTGATGCCAATATTTGTAATGTACCGAGGAGTTTAACAACTGCTGGGATGGAATGTGAACGTTGAGTCGGAGATGCGATGTCATCTTTGATTTCTTCCAGTAACTCTCTCTATTGCATGGCTGCTTAATCTGTAACGCTTCATGATTTCGTGTTCACTCCACTGACAAAGTGTGATCCTTGTGTTAACAATATTTTCAGCCTGGCCTGTGTCTTCGTCTTGCTCGGATTACTGCTGCCATTTCACCAGCGGCATATATGCCTACAAGGAAACCCGATTGCGGCTGGTTAGACCTGCTTTCAAGAGGTGGAGAATTTACCCCACAGAATAGAGGCACGCTCTTACTGGCAGTCTTTGTAAATACCATGGAATATATAATCAGGCGCACTTTACGCGTATCCTCCCACCTTTTTGGGTGGAACTCCCACTTCCCCCATGGCACTCCCACGGACACATGTTGAAAGCACAACTTGTGTCTTCTCGCTCATGTTCATTACCCAAGTGCGCCCTGTTTGTAAATAGCCCGCATCGGTTACGTCCGTCTTTGCAACCAATTAGCGCCTGGAAACAGGCGCAAACGGCTTGATAAATCTAGCCCTCAGTGTCCTGAGATGATATACTAAGAACCCATCTGGGACAAAAAGCATTTAATTATAGGCTATGTTGAAAACAAATACATAGCACTCAAATCATCTTCACGTCTTTCTGACAACAATCCTTTGAGGACTGAGCAGTAATCAAGTCGCTATCTGAAGAGATTAAATAGAAAACTATGTAATATTAATAAAGGATTGAGGAAAAACACCTTCCAGCCATTAACTTTTAATGACTTATATAATTACCTCTGCTGCCTGGGTTTATTGAACTTCTCTGAGAATTAATAACTGGAAGAAAAGTAAAAGAAATCTCTATAAAGTGCACAAAAAGTTCCCTGCAAACTAGCAGTTTTTTTCTGGCAGGTTCTGTGTGAAAAGGAAGATTGTTAGAGTTAGAGCGCGTTAGGTACGGATAGTCCTGCATTGTTTAATCCTTAGCTGACAGATGGTGTGAAATGCCTGCAGGCTGCTAGTCAGATGATTAAGATAGCAGGTTTCCTCAGAGAGGCCCTTCCCGGCTCTGCTGGGTGGACTACAGGTGAGCTGCTCTTCATCTGATTTTACTGAGGAGAGATATTGGGTTTTGTTAAGCTGACAGGTTTTTGTCTGTCTGCAGCTGCATGTCTTCATCACTGCTGGCCCCTGGAAAAACCTAATCTGTATATTTGGAGTAGCCTGACAAGCCAGACCCACATCAAGATGTTGGGTCTGGGAACACACCATTGGCAGGGCTCAATCCGAGGGGCGGGATAAACGGTTGTCTTTCAAATTCCCTCTGCACGCAATAGGATAGCGCTACAACCAACCAGAGCAACGAAGAAGGTGATGTAGTCAGAGCGACGGAAATGAGTCTATGGGGGAGTGTTTTGTGTATGGTGTGTGTTGTGTTGTGGAAAAGTTTTATGGAGAGATTCCTGTAAGCCAACAAAAGTTATGGTAATGGAGTCCAACGGCTGTTGCCGTTTTTGCAAAAAGAATATGAGAATTGCGGGTGTGTTTATACATTCATCAAGCATCTTCGAAAAACAGAAGAAACCCCAAAGTATTGCCGAGAGACTACTGCATGGTGGAGTCGCGGTACTTAAAGGTCCAGTGTGTAACGTGTTTAGTTGTTCATTATCAAAATCTGTGTTGCCCATTCACAAACTTGTCCATTTTCATGAATATTTACCACCACCATCAATTACAAGTATTCCTTTTGGCTTGAAATTTTACATTTGCATTTGCATGAACTGGGGTAGACGCTCCATATTCATGCGCCATCTTGAAATACGTTAGCCAGTTAAGGGACATACAGGATATACTGCTCCGCCTTTTGCGTTTTCGCTCTCACAGGTGCTGCTATGGGTATCGTAGCTTCCTGACCCTGGCAAGTACATTCCAAAAAAAATTCAAAATCCAGGAATCTTCTTCTTCGCCCATAAAAAGAAAAAGGAAATTGAAAAGAGCAAGAGACTGGGTTTTTGAAGCGTGAAGGCTACCGTTGTTAGGGTTGTATGTTCTGTTTCCTGTTTTATTTTGTAGTAGTCTGTTGTCTCTCTTGTCTAGTTTTACTTCCTGTCGTTTTTTCCCACCTGTTTGATTGTCTGATGTCTTTCACCTGTTCACCTGCCCTTGTGTCACCTGCCCCTTATCCCTCGTTTACTGGTGTATTTAGTCTGTGTTTCCCTCGTCTGTTGTCAGGTCATTGTATTTTCTGTTTGGAGTTCTGTGAGTAAGTCTACCCGTTTGTCTCAGTATTGCTGTTACCTGTATCCCTGTTTTTTGGTTGCTACTTCGTTTTTTTGGATTTCATTCCCTGCTGTTTTCTGGACACCTTTTGTTATGGACTTTCGTTTAATTAAATATTCAAGCTTACCACGTTGTCTGGCTATCTCTGCACTTGCGTCCAACATTCTTTGTAACCATGACAACTGTAGCTGTAATACATACTTTGAACTGCGTGGCGCTAGAGAGTTGATTGTGATATATGATCTCAATGCTAGATGGGATAAATTCCCACACATTGGACCTTTTAAAGTGCCCATATTATGAAAAAATCACTTTTTCTGGGATTTGGGGTGTTTTTTTGTGTCTGGTGCTTCCACACGCATACAAACTTGGAAAAAAATCTAGCCATGCTGTTTTGCGTGAGATACGGGTTTCTGAATGTGTCCTGCCTTCAGTCTCTGGGTGAGCTGTTCAAAATCTGCAGGGCTTGTTACGTAACTAGCCGAAATGAGGGGCTAAACACAACCGTTAGCATGCTAGAGCTAGTGTTAGCATGCTAGCTCGTTCTCAATGGCAAAGCACTGCTACAACACACACAAGTTCACCATAATCTACAAAAGAAGTACTTACATGTGCGCCCTCCTTTGTAAGAAGTCTCCCGGCTAATCCTGCCTTGTAACTGACCAAAGTTGGAGAAACAACCTTTCTTTTACTGTCTATGGAGCTAACTGACATGATCTACGATCTGAGCTACTGCGTATGTGCGAGTGGAATCAAAGAGTACAGAAGGAAAGATGATTCACTCTGTAGCTAAAACCGAGACCTGAACACAAGGTGAAAAGAGGAGCTGCAGCAGTGAGAGAGAGTTGTGCTGTACAACAAAAATATGGTGTTTTTTTTTTTTAAATTAAACCATGTAAACCTATTCTGGTACAACCTTAAAAAACAATTATGAACCTGAAAATGAGCATAATATGGGAGCTTTTAAACACTTGCAAATCGAACAGAATTTGTCAGCGGTGTCTCACATTTTTGTCGAGACTTGAACGTGACTTGCCGGTGTACTGGAGATGGGTGGAGGATGATAAGAATGAGTAAGCCTCCGCAGTAAAAACCACGACAGATCGTTCAGCTAAACGAGACTGTGAGCCTACTCCGTCAAAGACACCCGGGGCCTTGAAAAAGTTCTGCCGTAACCCTGCAAGTCCTGGAAGAGCTAATATTCGATGCAACATCACCGAGGTATGTTAGTTGTATTGCTACATATGTTGTAACATCTAGTAACAGTGCAGAACAGTCTGATTTTCATTAGACATGTTGCCCACCAGTTACTCCGGGAGCAACATCAGTTAATGATATGGTTTACTTGTACTAGCCCTGTTTTCATACGCTCTAACCAAAGCTGTTGATGTCCTTGTGTCTATCATATGTCTCTATCAAGGGCTTTGGTTTTAACAATTCTTTGTCATGCCATGTGTTGCAGACTGAGATAACTTGTGAACTTTGTACGCTATTCGAAGTACAGATGTTGCTTGGTCTTGATAGCTTATTTAGATCTTGACTGTAAAAGTAATAAGTAATGATATGCTGCTAATCCACACTCCATAGACCTATTAACAAACTTGTAAACACTAACACAGACTGTGTTACTCTACATTGTAGATTATTACCACAATAAATACTTTTTACATTAGAACGTCTTTGACTTCTTTCAGGTCATCACCAAATGTCCTAAACAAAAGGTGTGCGAGGATGCTTTGATGGTGAAACACAAACAACAAAAAATGGAAAGCAAACAGCCTTGAAGAAAATGAATCATTAAGCAAATTAATCATGAAACATGAGGAGCTTCTACAGGAAGTGAAGGTCATCATCCTTACAGTCATTGCAAGTGAAAAACACTCTGTGACCCCAGCCAGAGTTTCATGTTGTGGAGGTCTTAACAGAAGATTTGAGTTCTTTCTCATTTACCAGCCTTGAGTCAGACCTCCAGCATCTGTCACCACTCCTCTTGTTTGTCTTTTCAGCCATCAATACCACTCCCGTCCTGTCACCTGTGCTGCTGCTGCGATTGCATTGAGAGGTAGAGAAACCCGTCTGTCAGCTTTCGCTCACTACATAAACTGCATTATTCAATATGGGGGTGCGAAGAAAGGCTCAGCAAATTTGCCATTTCAACGGTGCACAAAAACGCTATTGGAAAGCAGGAGTTGTCGAACAAGTATGGATCTGGTCTTTGGTTATTAAAGTGGCAAAATTAAAAATTCATAACGCTAGAAGCTGGATGTCTGGACAAAACCTCCATAGACCCCAGAAGTGAGCTGTTACTCAGTGATGTCTTCTGAAGCGTGGGAGATCTTCAATTAGCGTTTTGCCGAGCTCCGCCCCCTTAGTTACTTTTGCTACGTCCGACAAACAAATGGTCAAACACGACCAGCGCGACAGATTGCCATGACGGGAAGAGGTATACCCGTGCGTGTCAGTGACCTTTTTTGGAGCAATACCTCTGCGATATCCTCCAGATCGAGGCAAAAGGGGTTACAGTATGCAGTGGAGGGATATATTCAAAATATAAAAATGCGCAATGCAGGAGACACGACTACTATCTGCTAATGCTTACCGATCACTTGATGCATTCTTCTTTAACTACTATATTATGTGCCAGTGATTCTTATTTTGTTCTATTGTTTGGTTCACAGTGTTGAGCAAGTTACTTTAACATTGTAATATATTCTATATGCTATGTTCGACTTTGTTGTAAACTGACGAAAAATAAAGTTGGGGATCTCAAAGACTCAACACAACAGCAGCTAATGTAGCTAGCGTTAGCTAACATGTTAACTAATGTTGGCTAAAGCTAAAGGGCTCGTTAAACTTAGCTTAGAGAGTAGGTTAACATTCTGGCAATGATATTTAACATTTTGGCAATGATATCCGTGGTAATCATACTTTGGTCCAATTTGTGTTCTTGCCTCTAGTTAGTAGATCTAGACAACACGGTAACTAGCTAGTTAACTGTTAGCCTTACCTTTGAGCAGACGTATTTAGCTTTGCTTTGTAATGTTACACATTGCGTAATGTAATGTTCGACACATTTAACTGGGAGTGGGGCCGTCCACACTGTTTTATCCATTGCAGGCACCGCTCAAGTTTTTTTTTTCGGCTTTGGGAATGGAAAGAACACAACTCCTCCAGACAATCTCTCGGGGTATCTAGTGTTTTACAACCCCAAATCAGAAAAAGTTGTGACAATATGGAAAACACAAATAAAAAAAGAAAGTAGTGATTTCTAAATGTACTTTGACTTGTATTTCATTGCAGACAATACAACAGCACATAATTTAATGTGTAGTGATTTCTAAATGTACTTTGACTTGTATTTCATTGCAGACAATACAACAGCACATAATTTAATGTGTAGTGATTTCTAAATGTACTTTGACTTGTATTTCATTGCAAACAATACAACAGCACATCATTTAATGTGTTCCTCATGATTTTTATTGGTTTTTTTTTGCAAAAAACTAAATTCCTATTTTGGTTCTTGCAACACATTTCAAAAAAAGTTGGAACAGTAAAGCATTTACCACTTTGTAATGTTGCCATTCCTTTTCACAACACTTAAAAGACGTTTAGGGACTGAAGACACCAAGTGATGAAGTGTTTCAGGTGTAATTTTGTCCCATTCTGGCTGCAAACAAGTCTTAATGTGGGCAACAGTACAGGGCCTTCGTTGTCGCATTTTGCGCTTCAAAATGCGCCACACATTCTCTATTGGAGACAGGTCGGGACTGCAGGCAGGCCAGTCAAGTACCCGTATCCTCTTCCTCCGCAGCCAGGACTTTGTAATGTGTGCAGAATGTGGTTTTGCATTATTTTGTTGAAATATGCATGGATGTCCCTGGAAAAGATGTCTTCTTGAAGGCAGCATAGTGTGCTCCAAAATCTCTATGTGCTTTTCAGCATTAATGGTGCCATCACAGAAGTGCAAGTTACCTTTGCCAAGGGCACTGACACAACCCCATACCATGACAGACCCTGGCTTTTGGACTTGTTGCTGGTAACAGTCTGGATGATCCTTTTCTTCTTTGGTCCAGAGCACACGGCGTCCATTTCTCCCAAAAAAATAGCTGAAATACTGATTCATCTGACCACAGTACATGTTTCCTCTGTGATGGTCCATCCCAGATGCCTCCGAGCCCAGAGAAGTCGACGCTTCTGTACACTGTTAACATAGGGTTTCCTTTTGGCACAGTATAGTTTTAACTGGCATTTGTGGCTGTAACTACGTATTGTGGTACTTGACAAAGGTTTGCCAAAGTAGTCCTGAGCCCATGTGGTGATATCGCTTATAGATGAATGACGATTCTTGATGCAGTGCTGCCTGAGGGATCGGAGATCACGGTTGTTCAGCTTAAGCTTGCGCCCTTGTCCTTTTACGCACTGAAATTCCTCCTCATTCCTTGAATTTTTCAATTATGTTATGCACTGTTGAAGGTGAAATAACCAAATGTCTTCCTATCTTTCTTTGAGGAACATTGTTTTTAAACATTTCAATAATTTTCTCATGTATTTGTTGGCAAACTGGCGATCCTCGGCCCATCTTTGCTCCTAAAGGACTAGACTTTTCTTGGATGCTGCTTTTGTACCAAATCATAATTACAATCACCTGTTTCAAATCACATCATTATTTAACCAATTTACCTGATTACTAGCCCTTAATTGCTCCTGTCCCAACCTTTTTTGGAATGTGTTGCAGGTCTGAATGACAGGAAAGGATGTATATTTACAAATGAAATTAAGTTGACCAGACAAAACATGAAATATTTTGTGTTCACATTGTCTGCAATGAAATACAAGTCAAAGTACATTTAGAAATCACTACTTTCTTTTTTTATTTGTGTTTTTCATACTGTCCCAACTTTTTCTGATTTGGGGTTGTAACACAAACTCAACAAAAAAGGGCCATTCTCTAACACTTATTTTGTTTTACTGTGAAGTTTATGTTTTCTGCCTTACATAATTGACCTCTATGGATCTGAGAACAAGCTGTGAAACTATCATGTTTCTGCATATTATCTCTCCGTCTTTTCAAGTAATTAATGGATCGAACATCCATCTTGTTTATTTTGACACACTCAGAAAGAGATAAATAGAGAGATAGTCAGTGAAGCAGATATTTTGAACAGAGAGCAAGTCATTTCACTGAGGACGGCGAGACAGATAACAGAGTTTACCTGCTGTTAAATCTGACGGAGACAGGAGAGAAATGGACAGAGGTTAATAGAAGCCGGCTGAAATATACTGCTGTAGTTACATCTCTTCAGTACCTTCAGCATGCTTTGTGACGAGACAGGATACAATGTAATTCAAGAAGGCATGCATGAAGATTGAACCTGGGGATAAAACGTGAAGCTAAAATATCTTTTAGTGGGGTTTGTGATGTTGGGGAGAATGTATCCCAAAAAGCTTAACAGTACATGTTTTAGGGAGAAACCTGAACAGACAGATCATTTACTGACTCTCTAAAGTACTGAGCGACAGACTGACTGATGGGTTAAGTGACTGACTGTTCCCATATTCTTTCATTATTTCATGTGTCTGACACTAACTTTAGTTATAAAGAATACTTTACTAATCCCAGAGTAAAAGGGGATGTTAGTTATGAGAAGCCATTGACTAATGCGCAGGCCGAAACCCTCACACCAGAACTGAGCTGTTTCTTAATTGTCTAAATATTAGGGTTATTTTTTTAGTTGCTTTTGTGACAAAAGATTGGAAACATGCGCTGCACTGGTCACTTAGCAGAGCCAGCATGTCCTATCCCTTCTCACCTTCTCCAGTCCATTGCTCCTGACCTCCTTCCTTTCCTCACTCATCTCATTAACATCTTGTCAACTGGCTGTTTCTCCGATGCCCTCGAGGAGGCAAGAGTGACCCCACTACTCAAAAAACCAACACTCGACTCAATGTAAATAACTATAGACCCGTCTCCCTTATTCCATTTCTATCTAAGACTCTTGAGCGTGCCATTTACAATCAACTCTCTACCTATCTCCACCAGAACAACCTTCTTGATCCCCACCAGTCTGGCTTCAAGGCTGGTCATTCAACAGAAACTGCCCTCCTTGCTGTCACTGAGCAGCTTCACATCGCCGATCTCTCTTCCATCATCATCCTTCTGGACCTTTCTGCTGCCTTTGACACAGTGAACCACCAGATCCTCATTTCGACACTCCAGAATCTGGGTGTCTCAGGCTCTGCGCTATCATTGCTCACATCTTACCTGGCAGACCGTACCTACCGGGTAACTTGGAGAGGATCTAGCTCAGATCCTTGCCCACTCAAAACTGGGGTTCCTCAGGGATCAGTCCTGGGTCCCCTCCTCTTTTCTCTGTACACCAACTCTCTCGGGTCTGTTATTCAGTCACACGGCTTTTCTTATCACAGCTATGCAGATGACACCCAACTAATGAAATGAAACTCAAGTAGCAGCACATATCTCGGCCTGTCTAACTGACATCTCCTCTTGGATGTCCACACACCATCTGAAACTCAACCTTGACAAGACTGAGCTGCTTTTCATTCCAGGGAAAGGCTCTCCTACCCAAGACCTGACTATAACAATTGACAACTCTGTGGTAGTCCCCACCCAGACTGCTAGAAACCTGGGTGTGACACTTGACGACCAACTCTCTTTCACTGCTAACATTGCTGCAACCACCCGATCTTGTAGATACATGCTGCATAACATCAGAAGGAGACGTCCCCTTCTAACGCAGAAGGCGGCTCAGGTTCTGGTTCAGGCTCTAGTCATCTCACGTCTAGACTACTGCAACTCCCTCCTGATTGGCTTGCCGGCATGTGCCATCCGACCCCTGCAGCTCATTCAGAACGCAGCAGCTCGGCTTATCTTCAACCTCCCCAAGTACTCTCACACTACACCACTCCTCCGCTCTCTTCACTGGTTACCAGTTGCTGCCCGCATCCGCTTCAAGACACTAGTACTTACATATAGGACCATGACTGGATCAGCCCCAGCTTACATCCAGGACATGGTCAAACCATATACCCCAACCCGCCCACTTCACTCTGCATCAGCCAAACTGCTTGCTGCTCCCTCACAGCGAGGGAGAACTAATCACTCAACAAAATCCCGACTATTCACTGTCCTGGCTCCCAAATGGTGGAACGAGCTCCCCACCAATATCAGGATGGCCGAAAGCCTACACACATTTCGCCGAAGGCTAAAAACACATCTCTTCCGACTACCTCGGATAAAAAAAAATCTTGAACCTGCACTTTCATTTGTCTCTTTATAGCTTTACTTATTTAAGGCTATGTGCTTGCACTTTCATATGTCTCTTTGTAGCTTACTTATTTAAAGCTAATGTACTTGCACTTACTACTTGTTGTCTGGAGTTTGTACCTTCACAGTTGAAAGCACTTAAGCACTTGTAAGTTGCTTTGGATAAAAGTGTCTGCTAAATGACATGTAATGTCAGCAGCTGCAGTCCTCCATCACTGGATAAAACCAGGAAAAACTAACCTGATGAAAGCAATGACTTGTAACAACTTTAGTTGCTTTCAGATGTCCTGGCTCTAAGTCTAAACTGACTTCACAGCTTGCTCTAAAGACCTGTTTGTAAAACCGAGTGCCTGTTCAACTGACGAATTTTGGAGGTCTGTACCCAGCCGGGGATCCCTGAGGGAGTGTTGTGAAGCGTTTCCAAGCGTGATATTAGACCCTGAGCTTCACAATAGGAGGCTTCAGAGTCTTAACAACCTGTGAGCATCTCCAGCCTGTCAGCTGTGACTGACAGCTGCTCTCATCTGGAACAAAAATCACTAAAAGAGAGAAAGTGGCTCAACAGCGTGAAATGTCAAGGAGAGGGTCAGCAGACTAAACCTGCTATTAGGAAAGAGAGACTGTCTGCAGATTACTGGACGCTCTGAGAACACTGATGGATCTGGACCAGACCAAGACGTCAATCTGCTAATAGGACCGAGAACTGACCACAGATCAGTGGACAACATGATTTTTGAACGTCCAGGCTCAGAAAGATAATCAGGGAAATTGGGAACCAGGAAAAATGTCAAACCTAGTTTGTCATTTCAACATGGTTACACCGGTCACTTAGTGAGAGCAGCGCACACAGTCCTGAAAGGTTAATTCAATAATTGATTTAACTACCGATTATTTTCTCAATAAATCATTTGGTTTATTTAACAGGGTTCAACAATAAGGATTGCCCGATGAACCGGGGCAAGTAAAACGCCATGTCGGGCAAGTAAATATAACAACTCACTTTAACGTTTCCATAATTTTTTTCCCATCATCATCGTATCAGTTATCGTTCTTTTGCCCAATCCCCCTTGCCCACGTCGGAGAATGCTTGTTGAATAATTTGATTTGAAAGTGTCGTTTTTCATTTGTTTTGAAGATATTTAAAACAAACTGCTGTGTATGTCCACTTACTTGCAGAGAAAGAAATATGTTCTAACTTTCAGATGCGTATGAGCTAGACGACTGAAAAACATGGCTGAAATTCTACTTAAAATAAATTGACCTGTAAAAATAAACTTAAAGTAGGTTAAGTGGGGTGCCTGATTAGCTCACCTGGTAGAGCAGGCGCCCATATATAGAGGTTTACTCCTCGATGCAGCGGCCGTGGGTTGGACTCCAACCTGCGGCTCTTTGCTCCATGTCATTCCCCCTCTTTGTAACCTGTCCAAATAAAGGCCTAACATGCCCAAAAAATAATCTTTAAAAAATAAATAGTGCAATACAAATAAAAATTCCCTTTTCTAATTATACAGTACCATCAATTATATATATATGTGACTGAATCCATGACTACTTTGTTTCAGACTCTACATTTAGGAGCTAACACAACAATGGAGGTGATGAAAAATGCATTGTGGCTTGAAGACAAATAAAACTTCAGCCTCCAATTTTTCAGGGGAATTTGGAATAAATAAAAGCTGCTGTACAAAAAACAGCTTCTGTGTTGTATTTGCTGGTCAGGGAGCTCCTCTGAATCCATGCCTGAATCCATCCTGCTGAGCACTAAGGACGTCTCCAGCAGGGAGTCTGGAGGAGAGACCTGCAGCAAACCAACACAAGAGTTTCAAAGGCTTTGTCCACACGAGGCAACAGCTGCTGCAGTGTTTTAAAGATCCTTCTTCACAAAGAGACAATCTTGGTGGACACAGTATTGAGTCAGAGAGATTTCTTCACATTAGACATTTGTGCACTCAAGGGTTATTCCTGTTTATTATAATGTGGACTCTATTGTCATAGGTTTATCATATGTATTATGATAACATTGTGATAACAATGTAGTTGCTGATATCTGGGAAAGTCCTAGTGATGGCCAAATTAAGTTTTGTGAAGCATTTTCTTTATTTTCTGAGCCCACTAGATGGCGCTCTCTGTTCAACAAAGGGTTGAGAATACACTGAATTGCAATGCCTTAGGCTTTTCTCTTAAAACCAAGAGCGCCATTTAGTGGGCTCAGAAAATAAAGAAAATGGTTCACAAAGGTTAATTTGGCCATCACTAGAAAGTCCACTCAGGCAAGGCGTTAAGACGCAGACAGTGAAGTCAATGCTATGTGGTATCCAGTCTGACACAGCCTATGTTGTCATTGAATTACTAGTCAGGATTGACGTTCATTTCCAGGTTAATCGCTGCAACCAGATGTTCCGCCGGAAAACGACAACAAACTTCGAGCTAGCAAGCTACACACTGAAAATGGCAAGTTTTGAGGAACATTTGGGTCATAAAGGCAGGCCTGCTTGGTTATTTCGGGGAATGACTGTAAAAGACTATGTTTACGGCATTTCCTCTCTCTTGTTTCGGGACCGATTGGTGGGATTGCTGTGGATGAAGTACACACAGAGGTGCAAATGTTCCACCAGAACAAGTTCCTTCCCGAGACTATTTTGCAGAGCCATTATCGCTGTGTCTGGAGCTTAGCGCCGCCCAAAACGATTGTGATTGGTTTAAAGAAATGCAAACAACCCAGAGCGTTTTATTCTCCTATCCCAGAATACATCTGTGGTGTAGCCAGACCTTCCTTTGCAGCGCTGTGGAGATAGGGCTGGCAATGCGAAAGCCAAAGTCAAATTTCAAAGGTGCAGGAACAATAAATTACAAACATATGCTGAAGTAAGTAAGTAAGTAAGTAACGTTTACATCCCTGAAATCTAATCAGGTCAGAAGTTGCCCTTAACCTGGCTGATAGCCAAAACTCACAAAATTACTCTCATGTAGTTCTTTTCCAACCCAGTCTCACGTCAGTTCGTGATAGAATCACGAAAATAAATCTATTAGATCGTGATGCTATCACGTAATTGTGAAGATTTACGTGATAGGGTCATGTTTTTTAAACTAATGTATTTTAATGGGAAGCATCTTTCGTGATTACAGCACGTTTCTTTCTGCCAGTCGGCAGCAGCAGAGAAGCTGGATACAGCTGCGTTATTATTATTATTATTATTATTATTATTATTATTATTATTATTATTACAGTAAGTTATGCACCGTAATAACATTTGTAAAAATCAGATGAAGACTCCGGAAGTGACGTAATAATTACTGCTCTGAGTCTGTGAAAGATTGCTGCACGTTGTACGTGAGAATTTATACAATAAAAATACTAATAATGAAAAAATTGTGTTTTATGCTAAGCACGTTGATTTGCCTTGTATATACTATATAAACAACCTAGAGATGAGTGTTAGAAATACAGCCTAATGGCTGGTTTGACTACTTTGCATTTGTTTTGGCTTGTTGATAAACTATTTAGGTCTACAAAGATAAGCATTTTTTATTTCATTTTTCATGCATCATTATTTAAAAATGCAATTTTCTAATTTTGCAGTTGATGAATGTTAATAGCAAAGACTGAAGGGGAAAAAAACATGAGCATATTTATGTGTGGGACTTTGTAAGCATTGCACTGCATTAGTTGTTTTAAATAAATGACTTTTTTTGAAATTTATGGCAGGCCTAACATATTAATTATTATATTCATAAGATTATCCTCATATCAATCACCATGGTTACAGCTTGTAACCATAACCTTTGCCTTTACTGAGAGATTTTTTCAAAATTAAGAAGGGACTAGTTTTAGAAGCATTTTCAGGAAATTAAAAGAATAAGCAGATTGCTGCCGAGGTTTTTCTTCACAGAGTAAGATGTATATATCTTTGTTTGGGTATCTGTGCATATACAACATGTGTTTTGGCATTTTTGGTACACTTCTACCTCAGCCTACTGCACACAGACACACGTACGTTTTGCATATTCTGCTGAAATGGAGACCTGTGGTTCTATGCCAACAATCTCATTCAACCATTTCACAAGCTGAGCAGTTGGTGGTGACATGGGTCAGAGGGTATCAGAGGTCATAAATGATGAACCAATCAATGGGCTCTGCTCCTATAGACACCTTGGTGTTCATATGGACAACACCTGGCTGGAAGGCCTGTGTTCAAAGTGTGTGTTATCATTTAGAGCAGACACTCACGGTGAATCAGAGGGTTTATGTTATACAAGGCTGCATTACAGAGCATATTCATATATATACACATGGCAATATCTAAAAACATCTCATTTAAAGCTTGCTTGTCAGGTGACTGTCATGAAGGTTGTGGAGAGGAACATTTCTAAACTATAGGCCTATTCAGACCTACATCAATTAAAACGTTAAATAATGTTGCTTGAGGCTGTAGGGGTTTTGCAATACCTTCATGATATGATGCATATAGGGTTGTGTGTAGGTTGCTCTTGTCACTGTTTGTGAAAGATGAGCAATAGATTGTGGCTGTGTGATGTGCTTCAGTCTGGCTACATATAACTTTTTTTTATTGTAAGTATATGTCAGCTGTATGATAAAACAATATGTCAAGTGTTATGTGTGAAGAATTTGAACTCAAGGCAGATATCCCTCCGGGGATAATAAAGTATCGCTTGCAAATTAGTCTCCATGATATGCGAAAATTAAAACATTGTCGTAGGTCTATATCAAACATATCGTTGGAAAGGTCTCAACCTCCACAGTAACATATGTCAGTCTGAAGAGGATACATAACTCCTGCTCTGAAATATTGACCTCTGAACCTTGAACCTAGTCCATGTTTGAAGGCTTGTCATTTAGCAACAGAAGGTGCTACAAACATGGGACCAGCTGTTATAGAAAGCTCTGGACCCCAGCTGTCATGTAGATATGGTCACCAATGTTTAACCACTGTAAGCACTGTATAATATGGTAATAAGCTATTTTCACCTATTTAACGATTTGATTTTTAAAATCTGATGGCACCAGTGTGTTCCCCATTTCAAAACCCCCAGGGGGCATCCACAATTCAATGTATTGGTATATTGAGAATATACCAATACATTTAAAAACTACAACTCCCATTATAGATGCTGCCCAGAACCTGTTACAAGCGTGCGTATTTGTAGTTTTTCTGGGGTGGGCAGCTGCCTATGTTCGATTCCTGTGGTTTCTGCTGTCTGCCGTGAATGGGCTTCATTCCATTCCAGATTGCCGCCACCGGCCAGCCGACCGAGCAGACAATACATGAGACAAATACATGAAACTGTATTTTATTATTATTATTATCTTCATTGTTTAAATCATGAAATACAATGTTAGACAAAAACATCAATATTACGAATATTATGTATTTGTATTTTCCTATCCGTTGAGCGGTACGTACTACATCACTTCCGAGTCTTCAGCTGTTTTTTAAAAATGTTATTACGGTGCATAATTTAGGCTACTGGAAGAAAACTGAGCAACGTGTTGTTGCTGGTGACAAAACCACAGATTATATATATGAACATTGAAGCGATACTGACATTAAAGACCCGCTGATCGCTGTCCGATTCTCTGAATGAATGGCCGCGTTGCATTGTGGGATACCTGCTTTGAATGCGCTCTAGGTCGGCTCATATCGTAGCGTACTCTTCTGTCTTATTTACTGTAATATTTCACCGGTAATAAGACCAAAATAATATGATTAAAATAAAGAAATGAATACCATGATAACATATAAATAAATGTTGATAGATGTAGCGTTATAGTTAAAAAATATCAATAAACATAAAGCCATCCAGCTTCCCTGGCCGAAATAGACCGAAGTAATAACAGTAAAAGAAATACATAAAAACCATGATACGATCTGGTGAATAAATGTTGATATTGATTGTTTTTTAAGGTGTGTTGTATGTCATGTCTGTGTCTTTTTTTAAATGGACCTTGAGTCTGGAAATAAAAGTTGATGATATTGGGCTAAAATACCAATAATAACGCAGCTGTATCCAGCTTCTCTGCTGCAGCCGACTGGCAGAAAGAAACGTGCTGTAATCACGAAAGATGCTTCCCATTAAAATACATTAGTTTAAAAAACGTGACCCTATCACGTAAATCTTCACAATTACGTGATAGTATCACGATCTAATAGATTTATTTTCGTGATTCTGACGTGAGACTGGGTTGTTCTTTTCTGCATCACAGACAGCTCTAAATCTGTCTCTCCAGAAGGGCCTGGAGGTACAGTAGATCTCTTATGATCCAACGCTGGGTCTCATTTTCTATGTGCTGCTAGATGTTGCTGTTCCCCTCTGAAATGCAACATGTTGCCAAATGCCATCCAAACCTCTGGTGCTCTTCTTACATAAAAGACTGCCGACAGATACTTCGAGGACCGAGATCCTGTGAGTTTCAGAAGAGTTTGTCTGATGTCTACAGAGATGAAAGAGCAGATGAGATCCTGAAGCTGCCATCTGAGCTGTAACGACAAATGCTGCTCCTAAGATGATCTCCATCAAACTGCTGCAGGAGCTGTTCCCTGTGTTTGATAATGCCGATAATACTTTGTCAAATCAAAACAGATTTTTTCACTTATCGCATCACAGCAGCTCCATCAACAAAGACAAACATTCAAGACAAGAAACAAAGATAAGTACATTTAACATAATCCTCATATACAATATATTGCCAATTAGTTATAGTAAATTATTTATAATAATTAAGCGTTTCCTGGTTTATTATTTACATTTCAATTTTACATTTTACCTTGACAGTTCCAATCCAATCTGGTGTGCGACAGGGTTCTCTTCGTGTTGCATTCTCTACTATTTGTCAGGTTAAAAAAGACTGGTTCTTACACTTCCCATAATGCAACTGATGTATTTATAGACCCTTGTATAATATTCTCACACTTGACAAAGCTCTTTGAGAGCCACAGAAGACATCAAAACTCCCCATGGCTAGTAAACTAACTTTGACATGTGAATCAGAGGAGGGATTAGCGCGTGCTGAAGTCCAACTGCTCTGAGGGTTTTGTATTACAGGTTGGTTGGAGCCATTTGAAAAAAGACTGCAGTACTACTGTTCTGGTTTCAGGCACCAACCTATAAAAAGGAAATTCACCAGATACACTGTCCATTTGGACAATTATTCATTTCTAAAAACCTGCTTCACACTAATAACATAATTTCCTGCTCTTCACTAACTCTTAATGCAGTTAGCCCAGCCTCAGGCTACACTCTCCACATATGTTATTTCCTCCTCTTGCCTCTTTCTCTCTCTCATTGTGCCAATGCTGTCCTCTTCCTGTCCGTCTGTCTCTTATCTTGCTCTTCTTTCTTTCACTCCTTTGTCTTCTTGCTGTAGCTGTCGACCATTTTTCTCTGCAGGGCTTCTTCGTGTCACAGCTGACTCTTATTTTCCCTCAACCAATCTCCTGCCGACAGCAGCAGGGCTGATCTGAGCAAACTATTTCTCCTCCCATGTAAACATCGATTACTGACCGCCAAGAGACAGAGAGACAGAGACAGAACGACAGAGAGAGAGAGAGAGAGAGAGAGAGAGAAATAGACAGAAAGCGAGAAAGGTAAGATGCTACTATTCACCAACAAAACAAAGCTTGTGAAAGCTTTGACCTCAATTCCACAACAGATGAGGACATTTCCATGCAGCGCTCTGCTTCCGTTACAAAAACTCTGAGCCTCAGTTGATGGCCTCAGCCATCAGCAACTATCTGCAGGAAAATAGATTATGCATACGTGGGACGAATATATAATGCTTTATTGAATGGATAGTGATAGTTTAATTTATTTAGCCTTTGCTATCCTCAACATGATCGAAGTCAGAAAAGAAAATCCCACCTTTGACATATAATTGCTTCTTAAAGTCATGGCAGACAGTTGCCTATTCACACATCCACCAGACACGGCGCAACATTATCCTATAAATGGAGTTGTGTTTCTGATCACCTGATGGATGCATGTAAACATTTTATTATCCTTTTAGCTCTGGTTTGGTCTCCACCAACTCCTATTCAATCAGGAGAGACTTCGTTGCAGAAATGTTAAATGTATTCACAAGTAAATATGACGTGAATGATGTTTGGATATTAGACTCCATCACAAATATATTAATACGATAATATATTAGAAGGGGGTAGGAAGTCGAAGACCTCCCCCGATGGAGTCTAGACACTGGCGGTGGTGCGAGGAAGCCCCGATGCCGAGCTGAGGAGCCAGCAGAAGCAGACAGCCGGAAGGGAGCCCGGTAGCTGAAGACTGGAGGTGGAGGGGAGGAGGAGGGTCGCGCTCGTCTGAAATGACAGCTGACAGTGGAGAGAGAAGAATGGGTTTAAAACAAGGGAGTCATGCTGTGATTGGCTTGGAAAAGTTTGTGGCCGCTTCTGATTGGCTAAAAAGAAAGTGGGTGTTTCAGCAACTGATTAGATAGAAAGAGAGAGACAGGGAATAAATTGAGAAATCTTCCTGCATGAATTTACGCTAAGCTTCATTGAAATAAATGTCTAGCTCTTACTTCAAGAAAACTATTCAACCTGCCTGTTTGGTGCTGGAAAAGTAGCATACCATCGACAAGTGTAATAGTATTTTATTACTCTGCAACTGAGTTGTTTCACATTAGAGGTCATTTTCTTGTCATTTAAATTGTCAACAGCTGTTTTTAATTAGAATATTTGGCGAGTTTGACTGGTCAGTTTTACATTGGATGGAGGAGCTACAGTATTCTGGGAATTATGTAAAGTCACTGGGTTAAGGTGTATTTGTCCTGACCGAACTAGTGCTTCAAAGTAAAAAAAAAAAAAAGTGAGGAAAATGTCAATTCTTCGAGGGCTGCCCCCTGAAAGTCGAATATTCGAATCATCAGATAAAATGTCCTCAGTCTTGACTCAATCTACATTGACACTAATGCTCCGACTGACACAGAATAAGTTAAGCACCTCATTTCCCATCAGCCCTTTGCAGCGAAAGGTCAAGCAATCACACGACAATTCAACATTTTTATCTGTGAGCTGAAACATTTCTCAGAGCTCAGGGTGTCAGCGCTCGCCATCAAAATGTCACCAATCATCTGTTGATTCAGTGTCGTAATGTTTCACCTGCACAGCTTGAATGAGCCACTTCTCAGTAACTGAAGCTTGTTTGAATTGTTGTCTACAGGAGCCGAAGTGCTGCGTGTGGAGAATTAATGGAGATGCTAATGACTCTACTGAATCAGAGTGGAGATGTTTGTGCTTCAATGGCTGCAGGTTCAAAGGGTTAATTGATTATTGCTCCTTTAGGGCCAGGAAGGCAAATAATGTGGTAGCAGGAGGGGTTTTCAAAGTCCCATTATTGGACCATCTTCTGAGTAGAATCACAATAGCAAAAATAGGTTGAGAAAAGAAAATACTAAATAAAATAAGAAAAACGCAACAGAACAAATAAAAATGTGCTTTCTTAATCAAAAATAACCACCAACTCTCCATCCTCCCCCACAAAGCATAACAGCCCCCCTACAGCCCACAAACGACTGAAGTTCAGAAAATTGTCCATCATCTGGTAATTGGAATGTTCCACCCTCAATCGGGCCTTGACCAGTCCTTCCCGAACCGGCACCGGCTCTACACTGCCAGCACCCTGAGTCGTTTTCCTGCGTGTTAGCCAGAGGAGAGGAGAGGAGGTGTGGAATGGTCTTCTTCTTGCATATCTTCTCTTTTTGTATAAGACTCTCTGTCTTTGAAGGTTCAACCTGCAAACACATTTTAATTCTCCTCAAAGGTGATTCAGCAGGTCAGTTATTCATAGTTACACTCATTTATGTTCTGCCAAGACTAATTAGATGCTTAATATTCCCTTTTTGTCACAGTGGAATTAATGAATGCCCTGACCCGACAAAAGAGAAGAACAAATCTCACACTACATCATCAGTTTCTTTATGTAATGAATAAATATGAAAATGAAAACTGACACTGTTATGTTGACTTTCAGCAGTTACAAATTATGTAATATTTTTGCATTAGAATGTATAAAGATGACCATACCTATGTTGTATATTTTCTTAAGTTGTGTACTTCCAACAATGTTCAAACCCAGAGAAATCTGTAATTTTATTTCAATGTCTTGGACTTTTCCTTTGGTCGCCTGTCAGTGGCATCATACACCCTTTTACCCCTCTAGGTCCTCTAACTTCCATCAAAACACAGGAACCCAGATGATACGTTTGAGGGTAATTGTACAATACAATGTCAAAGGAAAGAGTCATACTCAGTAATTGTAATACAGATTTTTTTCTGCCAAACAGTATCATTTTTCATTGAATACATGCCACTTTGCAACACAATAATACAGCAGAAACTTAATTTATTGATAGGTCTGTCTGCCTGTCTATCTGCCTGTCTGTCTATCTGCCTGTCTGTCTATCTGCCTGTCTGTCTATCTGCCTGTCTGTCTATCTGCCTGTCTGTCTATCTGCCTGTCTGTCTATCTGCCTGTCTGTGTCTGTCTGTCTGTCTGTCTGTGTGTCTGTCTATCTGCCTGTCTGTCTGTCTGTCTATCTGCCTATCTGCCTGTCTGTGTCTGTCTGTCTGTGTGTCTGTCTGTCTGTCTGTCTATCTGCCTGTCTGTGTGTCTGTCTGTCTGTCTGTCTGCCTGCCTGCCTGTCTGTCTGCCTGCCTGTCTATCTGTCTGTCCTTCACATGTCTCGAGAACCACCTGTCAGGTGTACAGTATTCATTCGGTATGAAGCAAGAATCAGCAGCCGGTTAGCTTAGCATAGCATAAAGCCTGATAGCAAACAGTAAGCCTAGCTCTGTCCAAAGCTAACACAATCTACTCACCAGTACCTCTAAACAAATTATATCTTGTTTGTTTATCAAACACAATGAGTTGTGGTTTTACTACTATACGACTTCTTGGACAGGAGCGGTGCTGTGAGGTTGCCAGGCAACCAGCAAGGTCACTGCACCTGCACCAAGAAATAGTCCCACCCATAGCACTTAGTGAAACCACAAATTGTCGTTTCATATCTACCTCAATTTTTAGCATTAAACACTTTAAGCTACTGATCATACAAGACCAAGTAGGCTAAGGCTATAGCTGCAAAACCCCTGAATGCATTGATTTGATTAATGCCGTGTTTTATTGCTTATTACAGTTTTTCTCCATTGGTTTGGCTCATTTCTTGAAACAGAAATTACATTCTCAAAACTCTAAGATCATTTGGCAAAACAGTCAGTTCAGCACAACACTAAAGCTCACTTGCAAAAGCTCATATCTCTCCAAAAACTGTTCACTCATGCTTCAAAACTAAATTCCTTTCCCATATAAATAGTCAGTGCCACGAAAATGGCAAAGATCCTTCTCAATTGCTTTGGCTCATTTCTTGAAACAGACTACACGTTCTCAACACTCTTGGTGCTTTTGCCAAAATAACCTGGATGGTTCAGCACAACACCATGGTTCACCTGTAAAAGCTCATATCTCTCCCAAAACAGTTCACTCATGTGTCAAAACTACATTTCTTTCTCATTTAAATAGTCAGTGCCCCCAAAATGCTTTGTCCCGTTGGCATTGTGTAAACACTGCAAGTCAAAATGTTTAGATGTTTTGTCACTATGGCAGAGGACCATGAAATATCCCTCACGTCCACCTTTCAGTCTCAGCCCAGTCCTTCACTGACAGTGGTTACTGTACTGTTTTTGTCTAGCTAACAGAATACAATTGTCTATAAAAAAAATTAAAATTAGGGTAAGAGTAGCCTCCAAGGTTTGACATCACACATTGCACTCATACTGCCAAGGAAATTCTAAGCATTTTTATTCACACACATAACGTAACTTCCATACATCAGAGTAAAAAGAAAATGTATACAGCATAATATACTGTAATATAAACACACAAACAAAAACATTGTCGTCCAATCCTAGACATAGAATTCAAAGGACAACACTCCATTCGTAATGTATACCTTATACACAATTCTAATGCATCACTGCACAGTGACTACTGTAAACTGTATCATCTTAACTGTAGAAAATGAACTAGTCCATAGTTTATTTTCTCTATTCTCTATTATTTTCTATAACTATTCCATAGTTTATTTTCTCCAATATTTTTCTTGTCATTTTTAGTATCATAACATCCCATTGGGGTAAGATATTACTGGAGGCCTATCACACACACACACACACACACACACACACACACACACACACACACACACACACACACACACACACACACACACACACTTAATGAATAGGTAAATGAGTAAATAAATATATATCTTGCTCTATGCACAGTGTCCTGTCCTATACAACATATAATTCCATGATTGACTGACTACATACCTGTTTTCCCTGCGAAAGGTTTGGATGATGGAGGAGACTGTAGAGCGAGGCACATTAGGCTGCACTCGACGACCTGCCTCCACCATTGTGAAGCCATGGTTGATGACATGGTATATAATTGTGGCCCCAATTTCATCCAGGACAGCATGGTGTCTTCGTGCTCCTTGGCCTCTTTCCCATCTTCCACCACCACGCACCCTTACCCCTCCTCCTCCTCTTCTTCCTCTTCCTCTTCCTTTAGCAGGCAGTTGCCCTTGTTCATTTACTTGGCCAGGTGCCTCCATGTTCAGAAATTGTACTGGTCCTGCATGGTCAAGCTCTATATATATATACATGTTGGCAGCATCCACAATCATGGACAGCACCTGTCAGGTAAATATACTGTTTGATTGGTCATTTGAGATGTGTGAAACTCCCCCTTCGTTAGTCAAGTTCTAGTTTCACCTGACTGTCAATTGCTGTAATCAATGTATCACATGTTCCAAGAGATTCATATATGGTATTAATGGTATTATGTTCTTAACTAATTTTGACAATTGAACAGACTGTTGTGCATATGATGACTTATACAATGAAATGACACTGACATGTTTTGGAGAAAACAACCATTAGACTGAGAATCAACAAGATCTATTCACTTGGAAATTGTGCTAAATGTAGGCTACCTGTAGTTAATCTATCTAATTTGCAAAGATGTACTGAGATATTTGCAATTTGATGAAATTAATGAGAAATTCAATTCTGTTGTGAAAAATTGCCAAGTGGTTTGGAGGTTTGTCCATGTTGTTTTGACAATGTAATTTCTGTTTCAACAAATGAGCCAAACCAATGGAGAAAAACTGTAATTCAACTTTTCATATGTAAGTGATCTACAGTCTCACTTTAGGCTGGACAAATGTTACAAATGAATGTAGCTAGCTAATTAGCCTTGGAAAAGCAGGCCGCGTTAGCAAAGTAGCTGCTATTGGCCTTGGAAGTGATGTTAGGTTACTACTGTAATACTTTACCTTGTACTCCATTACCTTGTACCTCACGTTATGGCTCCGTAGCAGACGTTTTTATAAAAATAGGCTAACGATTGTGTCATAACCACGCGACTTACTGTCGCATAGTAGAAAATTACCGTATAGTACAGGAGAAGCTCGCAGGCAGTTTGGACTTACATTAGCTGTTTAGTTTAATTGCTAATGTTAACTAGCATTTTAGTTAGTAATAATTAGCCTGTACCTATGTTATCTCCTTACATATACCTACGCTCTCCGTCTCTGCAAGATTGGGAATGATTGAGATTTCTCTTGGCACAGCTACCAGAAGACTTACAACGTTCAGACACGTTGCTCACGTCACATCTACATCGGCAAGCTCAGTTTGCAGCTGTGCAGTAACGCTCGAGCCTCACCGGAGAAGTGCTTCTAATAGACTTCACTGGTCTCCGTCCAGAGCAATGGGATCTGTCGGCCCATTTCTTTAACTGCCTATGATCTTAACCAGCCAAAGGCTCTGTCTGTGATGGAACAGAGCAGAGGATTGTGGGCCGTTGGTTTCAAACCATTCTTCCCATCAGCAGAGCTGGACTGGGCCCAGTCACATCCCTCTCAGCTCTGTGTAATTATCACCCATTTTTCACAGTCTTAGTGTGTCGTCTGGAACTGAATGAGGAAGCTAAAAATACGGAGATCACAGCCAACCAAAGCCCATCAATGTCCTCTCTGAGCTCTCGCTAACACACAACAATGATGTCATTTGTTGATGCTTCGCCTCCTCACATCTTCGGGCTGCTAATTTACTTCCTTTGAGAGGTGAATTCCTGTAAATCCTAAATATCAGCCAGTTTCGCAGGTTTATAGAGGCTGTATGGCACAAAGCCCAGACCTGCTATTGATGTGTACGGCTTTAAGCGATGCAGCTAATAAGAGCTTCATGATTTTTGTGTGTGTTTGTGTTTTTAATGCCAAATCTCATGGGAATCCTCTCCTCTGATGTCAGAGGCCAGGTCATCCCATCCTGTTCACTGACCTTTAATAATACCAAAACCAAACCAAATCCAATCCGTTCGTTCAGCTCCATCCAAAGGCTGATATGTGACAAAAGGAACTAAATTGCTTCTGAAACTGTAACTGAAAGAAGGCATGTTAATTGCTAATGCTGTTTTGGCGCTGAAGGTTGAAAGACTGCTGATAGAACCTTACCTGGTATTACTGTTATTTTCAGATATTTACACTTATTAAGAGAATTGTGGGGTATGTATAAAGTGTTTTATCCTTTTGTGTCATTAGTATCAATAGTATCAAATGTATGAAAAACATACAAGTTACAAGATAAGTACCTAATGTAAAAAAAGTTTGAAATGAGTTACCGTACACTGGGGCGCCTGGATAGCTCAGTCCTCATTCCCCCTTTCACATCTTCAGGTGTCCAAAATAATAAAGGTCTAGAATGCCCAAAGAAATTGTTATACTAATGACTCATAAATGCCACAAAAGGACAAAACTGTTTGACTGCGATCCACTAACCAAAGCCTGGTGTATAAAAGCAACTATCCTGGGGCCGCAGGAGCCCCGACATGTCCACTCTGTGTGAATATTTTTTAGTATTTAAAAATAATTCTGTTTCAAAGGGATTAAAAAAAATCAGTTTTCATCAGACATGTCCACTCTGTGTGAATATTTTAGTATTTAAAAATTATTCTGTTTCAAAGGGATTAAAAAAAATCAGTTTTTTAAAAGTTTAATACTGAGACTGAGACAACATTATGATTTATCTTCTTCATATTAGCATAGAAAAGCAGGAGGGTAGCTGCCTGCAGACCTCACACACACACGCGCACCAAACACACGCACGCAGAGACGCATACATGCGCGCACACACACACACACACACACACACACACACACGCACACACACATATCTGTGTAGTAGTAGATGCAGGCTTAATTACTGATTTTGAGGTGTTAAACGGAGCACAGGGAATCAGAGAGAATCTCAGCTGTGGAGTGAAAGCAGAGCTGAACTGTCAGTGGTAATACAATAAGGCTTTCTCTCTGCCTGCTATAACATGCTGTCTTTCTGTCTCTCCTCTGTCTAAACCAGCCTCTCTCTTAGTCTTTTCATCTCTTCCTCACCCTCTCTGCCTTGATCTGTGTCAGATCAGTGCAGCAGGACGCCCGCCATGCACGCTGGCTGCATGGTGATATTGTAAATGTGGAGGACGAGAGCTCTGGCCTCTGCAGACTCTCTGCAGTTGCCGATTCATTATAAGCAGCAGTAGTTCTGTGTAGTTACACCTGGACAGAGTCATGCTGTTAATGAAACGATCTGTGAGCCAAACTTCAAAGAAAAAGTAACCTGGTAATTGCAGTGGAACATATCCAATTTAAAGTTTGTTTCAGCTTAAACTTTAGTCAGAGAATCTTTTCTGAAAGGTCGTCCAGTTGTCAGAGGAGGTGGAAAGTAAACGTAAGTGCTCCATGCTTGATTGTTTTTCAGTGTAGGCACGTGCCAAACATGTAGACATGACCGTTGCATCTAATACTTTTATTCACTTTCTGCATCACTTTGAATGAGGGATGGTTGCATGTAGTGTCACATACTTTCATGTATGAAAACATTGCCACACCGTGAAGATATCTTTTGTCTTAGTTTGATGTGATGAATGAACAGAGCTGAACACTTAGAAGTTAGTCAGTGAGTCTGCTGAAGCTTCAGTGTGACTCTGCTGTCATTTAGATTAGATTAGATTCAACTTTATTGTCATTGTGCAGTGTACACAGGCCCGTCGCGACAAGGCAAGCAAACCAAGCAATTGCTTGGGGCCCCGAGCTGGCCTGGGGTCCCAAGACAACGACTGGTTAAAAATAAAATGCAACGACAAACTGTGAGCGACCCTTTGATAGTCAATGCAGTAAAGTGCAATGACACTGTTATCGGGATCCCCCTCAAGGGGCCCCTCTCGTGATCTCTGCTGCCGGCAAAATACAAAACCTCCGTCGGCAGCAAGGTCGGCCGTAATCATGAAGCGGAATTATGCTTCAGGAAGCCAGAAAAGTAAGAAGAGAAAGGAAGAAGAGGATGAGAAAAAACAAGATAGTGGTAAGTGATAAATTACACTGGATAAAATAGCTCTACTTGTCTTGGTGTCATTTTGCAGCAGGTAGGCTAGCAAAAATATGTTTATGTTAGCTAACGTTACCTGTAACCTGCCTGACGGCAAATTCTGCTTGTAACGAACAGTTAGTGCAACTTTTTTTTCGAATGGACGGAATATGGTTACATTCTACTGTAATATGTTTTTTAACGGGATAAGGAAGACGCAGATCTGTTCCAGAATCACTGTTTATCGTATTTAATAACATGACATTGCTATAGCTTTGTAATAGGTTTTGATGAAAGTGGCATAACGTTAACATGTTATACTAACTATTCCACGGTGATAATCTATTTACCAAATGGGGGTTAGGAAAACCACACAATATATTCCGTGCATCAAATATTAGCTTGGGATGTTTTTAAGCATTAGTAACCCTTAACAAAGTGTTAGGAATATCTCTGCCATGCAAAGCCAAAAGACCGTAACTCAATTTTGGTCGAAAATGAGTTATTGTCATTTTTGGAACATTGAGGATCTGCTTTATCATGTGGACAAATATCTTGAGTCAATCTTATTGTTTTGGGGAGAAAATTGTGTGTTGTCTTTGCCGTAACTTCAAAAGCCGTAGAGAAGCCAAGGCAGAATACCGTAACAGCAGTTACGGTTCTTTGTCTTTGTTTCATGGCACTTCAGAATGCTCAAACTAAAGGCTCAGATATACTAGCGCTTTCAACAGTGCGTGCGGAAATCGTGACGTCACGGGACTGCCGTGAGTATTTATACTCGCGCGTGGTGGTCGCGGCACTAGTTGCAGTCTTCTCCTGAACAGCGGTGGCGCTAAGGAGCAAAGGCTACCGATGTTTTTCTTTCTAAAGGCCATTTTATGCTTGACGCGCTGGAGGTGGCGCGCGCATTCGTGACATCAAAATTACGTAATTTCCGGCCGGCGCGTCCGATTTTCAGCGCGCGAGCACAGGGCGCACACCAGTCTATTTTTTTCAGCGGCGCCTGACAAACCGGAAACAGAAAGCCTGAACGAGCTCCTGGGAAACCGGATGCCAGGACTCGCCGACTGACTGCAAGTCTCTCTTGTAAACTTACCGGGTTAAGATGAGTTCTTTTTTTGTGAATGAAAGGCTTGATCTGACCAAGTAGCTCACTGAATCAAATCCAAGCATTGACAGCACTGTTGCTGCCTGTTCTGCCGTTGTTTATCTTTTTCTTCTTCTTCTAGTCCTTAGAAAGAAAAACATCGGTAGCCTTTGCTCCTTAGCGCCACCGCTGTTCAGGAGAAGACTGCAACTAGTGCCGCGACCACCACGTCCATCCATCCATCCATCCATCGTCGTCCGCTTATCCGTGGTCGGGTCGCGGGGGGAGCAGCTCCAGCAGGGGACTCCAAACTTCCCTTTCCCGAGCCACATTAACCAGCTCTGACTGGGGGATCCCGAGGCGTTCCCAGGCCAGGTTGGAGATATAATCCCTCCACCTAGTCCTGGGTCTTACCCGAGGCCTCCTCCCAGCTGGACGTGCCTGGAACACCTCCCTAGGGAGGCGCCCAGGGGGCATCCTTACCAGATGCCCGAACCACCTCAACTGGCTCCTTTCGACGTGAAGGAGCAGCGGCTCTACTCCGAGCTCCTCACGGATGACTGAGCTTCTCACCCTATCTCTAAGGGAGACGCCAGCCACCCTCCTGGGAAACCCATTTCGGCCGCTTGTACCCTGGATCTCGTTCTTTCGGTCATGACCCAACCTTCATGACCATAGGTGAGGGTAGGAACGAAAACTGACCGGTAGATCGAGAGCTTTGCCTTCCGGCTCAGCTCTCTTTTCGTCACAACGGTGCGATAAACTGAATGTAATACCGCCCACGCTGCACCGATTCTCCGACCAATCTCCCGCTCCATTGTCCCCTCACTCGCGAACAAGACCCCAAGGTACTTAAATTCCTTCACTTGGGGTAAGGACTCATTCCCTACCTGGAGAAGGCACTCCATCGGTTTCCTGCTGAGAACCATGGCCTCAGATTTAGAGGTGCTGACCCTCATCCCAGCTGCTTCACACTCGGCTGCAAACCGATCCAGTGAGTGCTGAAGGTCACAGGCCGATGATGCCATCAGGACCACATCATCTGCAAAGAGCAGCGATGAGATCCCCAGCCCACCGAACTGACGACTACGCCTCGATATCCTGTCCATAAATACTACGAACAGGATTGGTGACAAAGCGCAGCCCTGGCGGAGGCCAACCCTCACCTGAAACGTGTCCGACTTACTGCCGAGAACCCGGACACAGCTCTCGCTTTGGTCATACAGAGATTGGATGGCCCTGAGAAGGGACCCCCTCACCCCATACTCCCGCAGCACCTCCCACAAAGTCTCCCGGGGGACCCGGTCATATGCCTTCTCCAGATCCACAAAACACATGTAGACTGGATGGGCATACTCCCAGGCTCCCTCCAGGATCCTTGCTAGAGTAAAGAGCTGATCCGTTGTTCCACGACCAGGACGGAATCCGCATTGTTCCTCTTCAACCTGAGGTTCGACCACCACGTGCGAGTATAAATACTCACGGCAGTCCCGTGACGTCACGATTTCCGCACGCACTGTTGAAAGCGCTAGTATATCTGAGCCTTAAGGACTAGAAGAAGAAGAAAAAGATAAACAAGAAAAAGATAAAAAAGGTTTGTCGGGCGCCTCTGAAAAAAAAATCGGACGCGCCGGCCGGAAATTACGTCATTTTGATGTCACGAATGCGCGCGCCACCTCCAACGCGTCAAGCATAAAACGGCCTTAAGTTAAGGTAGGCTACTCTGTAAATGCGATGTACGCGCAACGCTCACACACTCAGACATACAGAGACACACACACACACACACACACACACCCACCCACCAGCGGACGACGCTGACACGCAGCGCATGCTTGACAGATACCACAACGCTCGTTACTGTAAGTAGGCTACAATAAAACCTAACAGTAAATATGTATCAATACCCACTCACCTGTCTACAGGCATACACATGTAGGAAGCGATATATTTCAATCTCTGTCTGGGCGCAGTCCACCGCGCTGTTTACGCAAACACAGCTCTTCTCTACTCTAAATAGCGAATTTCGACAAACAAGCTAAAACAAAAGCTGTTGGTCTGTAGTCTAACTGTTTATCTTAGTTTGCCACAAATCTTGAAATTTGGACAAATTCTTGTAAACTTAACTGCTGACTAAACTAACCATCCTCTCTGCAGAGCATCTATGGATGTATTATAAGACGGAAACAAACCAGCATGGCTACTTAATATGCACGTGAATGACGCAATCTTTATGTTCACGTCTTCATTTTTGCAATGAGTCTAAATTAGTGCCTCATATTGAAACAGAATAACATGCTTTATATGCATTAAAACGCTCTCATTCTTAATTCTGATGTCTGTCAGAGAGAGTGTGTGAATCAATCATGTGACTGCCTGGGTACTAGTATGAATATGAAATACAGAAAATAAATTATTGATATATCATTTTCATATGATGTTGATAAATGTGAAGCCATTTTTATCATAGTGAGTCCAATAGGGTCCATTGCTTACATTTTAAGTAAAAGTTATCATTGTTATCATAACATTGTGCTATAAAATGGAAGTTAATGTCTTTTGCCTTGGTATGACCGATTGTCATTTTGTGGGCAATGCTAAGGCAGAATACAGTAACTTCCGTCAAATTTGAGTTCAACATTTTTGTGTAGATAGACTAATACAGGTATACCCTACAAAATGTGAAAATTACAATATTATACCTATAACTCAATTGGCAGGACAATACGATAACTTTAAAGTCATTTTTCTCAGTTACACACTCTGGCGAGTTAAGGTCTTTTGCCTTAGTAGGGCAGATCTGGTCCGTCTGTCTATGTAATGTTTATAGATGTTTTAAAAATGGTAATTTCAGATTTCTTTTCAATTATTTTCCCAGCTACACCATCAACTTCATCCTCAACATCAGATGCATCACTTCTCAGTGCTGATGTTTCCTCTATAGCACAAGGTACCACCACAAGCTCTATAATTATAGCTGATATCCTGCACAGCCCAGAGTTTAAACTGATAAGTGTGTGCTGTCATATTGTTAGAAAAAAACAGTGCAAATCACTATTGAATTCCCACCAAACTGTGTAAATACCAGTCACTTTTGCCCATGGACATTTCAGAATTTTTAATATACAGTAGTGCCTGTCAAATTTCGCAACAGCAGTTTATGCACTGTAAACCTTTTTTTATTTATATAAAGTGTGGGTGAACTTTATGGCTATGCTGTGGTTCCTGTAGGCTTTGCGTGCGTGCGCACGTGCGGGGCGGGGGGTTGGAGGGCCTCCATGTCCATTTTGCTTGGGGCCCCCAAATTCCTTCAAACGGCCCTGAGTGTACAAGTATAAAGACAGCGAAATACAGTTTGCGTCCAACCGGAAGTGCAAAGAAAAAAACAGAAAGTGCAGCTTAGTCAGTTCAGTTAAATTGTCACCGGGATGCAGAGCAAGAGTTCAATAGGGTGACAGCCGCAGGAAAGAAGCTTCCTCTGAACTTGTTGGTATGGGTGCGGAGAGACCTGAGACGCCTCCCGGAGGGGAGTGGGGTGAATAGTCTGTGGTTGGGGTGAGAATAGTCTTTGATGCTGTGCGCCTTACGCAAGCATCACTTGCCCTGGATGGGCTCGATGGGGGTCAGTGAGGAACCGGTGATGCGTTGGGCAGTTTTCATCACCCTCTGCAGTGCTTTCCAGTCATGGGTAGAGCAGTTGGCATACCAAACTGTGACACAGTTGGTGAGGATGCTCTCGATGGTGCAGCGGTAGAAGTTCACCAGGATCTGAGGAGACAGGTGGACCTTCTTGAGTCTCCTCAGAAAGAAGAGACGCTGGTGAGCCTTCTTGATCAGGGTAGAGGTGTTGAGGTCCAAGAGAGGTCCTCAGAGATGTGAACACCCAGAAACTTGAAGCTGGTGACACGCTCCACCTCAGTCCCATTGATGAGGATGGGGGTGTGTGTGTGCCAGCTTTAGACTTCCTGAAGTCCACAATGAGCACTTTGGTCTTCTTGATTTATAACCTGGCTGCAGCTCTGTTCTGCTCTCTGAGCTGCAGGCAACGTCAGCCACTAAAGAAACAGGACAATTACACCCATAATGAACACAGCCGAGAGCAGAGATTAAAATTTAAAGTGAGCCAGGTGTGGTGCTGAATGAGAGACAAAGAGTCAAATGTACCGCCAATCTGACTCATTTTTAGATGAGCGGCTGTTCCAGATCAGAAGAAAAACATTGTTATTCCCGTACATATTGAGTGCAGTTAAGAGCAGTCGGCTACTTTCTAATAAAACGTGTTCAGTTTTCTAGCTTTAGAGTTTTAGGTTTTAAAAGGCTTCACTTGATGAAACACCTCGTATGTTTTAAAATCATGTAGCTGCAGACTGCTTGAAGACAAACGTCTTTTTATGGAAGAGCAGTGTTGTGTTGAGTGCAAACTCTCTCTCTCTCTCTCTCTCTCTCTCTCTCTCTCTCTCTCTCTGATGGCCTTGTTTTCTCTAAACTATAATTCAGAGGTCTTAAGTTAAGCGGCCTTTTGATCTAAATGATGTTATTAATCAGCCGCCAGAGGAGAGGAACCACTAATGACCTTTATAATGAGAAGGACTGGAGTCAACCCGCTGCTTCTTGTCTGCTCCGAGCCTCCTGCACTGCACCCTTCCTCCTCAGCGTCTGCCCTTTTGTCTTCTGCTGTCATTTCCTTCATTTTCCCGTTCTCTCCTTACCCCCCTCTCACTTTTCTTCTTACATGCTTTAATTATTTTTTCATGTTTTAAATCTCCTTAGGGGCTAAATTGAGTATGGAAATGGTGCCAAAAGAGAATAAAGAACAGCTTTTTTCCCCCTCAACGAAACACTGTTAAGTGGAAGCTTTCATCCACAGTTTCTCTACATACTGGAAGGTTATACATTTAGTAGAACATGGATTCCCCATAGGAAACAAAGCCCACAGCCAACGGCCTCAACTAAGAGCTGTTCTTTGGGGAATCGCTGTCATGATGGCTAAATAACTTCTCATACAAACTAGTATATTCTTTATACTCAAAGTAGTTGCTCTCTTAAAAGGGAGTAATTAGAGATAGAGCTTTTAATTTGAAGACAATGACCTTTTGCAATGCTCATGATGGACATACTGTCACTATGGATCCAGTATCAATTATTGGTTTTCTACAATCAATATAGTCAGTTTTGCTTTTTTAGGGGTCTTAAAATATATACTAAGTCATTACATAAAGGAATTTTATGAATAAAAACAATTACAATGTTTACAAGCAATTACAAGACAGAAGTAACTAAGATATACTGTACATAAATGTACATAAATGAAAGAAATACCACATTAAGTGTCTAACCACCACAAACAATTATCATAGTTTTTAGCACTGGTCCCAGTAAAGTTATTTCAACAATTTTTGAATCACGACATAAAGCTGCTTTATCAGCAAAATATAAATGTATCAGTTAACTCAAAATTTGTAACATAAATGTACACACGCACGCACGCATGCACACACACACACACACACACACACACACACACACACACACACACATGCACACACACCGATCAATATGTAGTTTAAGTAAGATAAACCTGAAGTAAAACACATAATGCTACACAATGATGATGATGACGACGACGATGATGATGATGAAGCCAGCAAAATGATAACCAGCCACAGGAAGAAGAAGAGGTCCCGTCCCGTCATCTTTGGACCTGGCTCATGGCCTTTACATGGTTACCATGGAAACAGAGCGGACCAGTGACTGAGCAATGTGAGATCGTTGTGGGTCTCTAGGGAAGCTAGAAACAAGACAACAGACCGGAGTCACACATCTAGTACCTCATGCCTCAAGAAATAATAGAGAAATGGAATCAGAACAATAAGGATGTTCACAGAGCTGAAACTGCATGAGTCTGAGCATGTTAAAGGGAGATCCATGATGCCAGAAAGATATCACCAAACACCCGGTAGACATAGAAACACCAGATATGAACCCAACACTGCCAAAAATGTTGACCACACACAGCAGACAGGTCAGGCTTGTGGCAGCTGATTGATGTTTTATCTTACAGAATGGTAGTCGCACACTCATAGCCAAAATGTAAAAAGATCTTTTAATGTAGCACAAGTTTCTTCTGTCCTTCCTGTCTGTACTTCTTTGTCATTACCATGAAGCTGCACAATGTAACCACTGAAGTGTATGGCTTCTTGTAGTTAAGGGCTTGTAGAGGCTGGAAAGGCTCGTCAGCTCACATATTCTCACACCAACCAAGCAGAAAAATGATGAAAACATATCCCAGACCAAATAGCAGTCTCACTCTGCCTTGAAGGAAGCTGATCCTGAAACAAATGTGCATACTCAAAACCAGAGCAAATGATTTACATGGAGGCAAAACAAGGAAATAGCCTAAAAAAAAGCCAGGGTTGCTGGAATAAAGCAAGCAATTACTGTATCTGCTATGAAGGGGAACAAAACATCCCTAAGAGCTTCTTCCTCTGATGCTTGGAACTAAGAGCCCTCGCTTCTCTTTTTAAAACAATGTCAAGAGTAACTCTCCACCAGCAAAAGACTCATCATTAAAATGTTGTTCACAGAGATGTAAAAGCAGCCAGGAATTCACACAGCTTGCAGGCTCAGCTGGCTCTGTTCTCACCACTTTCTAGGTACAAATACAACATCCAGAAGACACACAGTGAATGTTTATGCATACCGTGATTATATACTCTGCTGTAGTCTACTTGCAATGTGTAATAATAATAATAATAATAATAATATTTATACTGTATTAATCCTGCAAGGGGAAATTACAATGTTGTCACTCTGTTGTTATTACACGTTACACACAGGCCTGAATTACACACACACATGCTCAGTACCTCTACATGCACTAATGGAGAGATGGCAGAGTGAGGGGGCTGCAGCTGTTGATGGACAAGCTGCCTCAAGCAGTTGGGGGTTCCTGCTCAAGAGCACCTTGGCAGTGCCCAGGAGGTGAACTGGCACCTCTCCAGCTACCAGTCCACCACCATACTTTGGTCTGTATGGGGACTGGAGCCAGTAACCCTCCGGTTCCCAACCCAACAACACTGAGCTACTGTAATATTAAGTTAATGATGTTGCCCTGTGATAAACAGCAACGTGCCTCTGGCTTCCTTCAGGCAGACAGCAGGTCTGGGAAATGTTAGCGTCCTCCTGTTCTCCAGAGCTGCAGGCTCATTTTCATTTTGTTGTAGTTCATAAAGGATTTGCAACTTTGGACTGCAACTAAAGTTCCCAAAATGTATACTGATAATATTGAGTTAAGTGATGTTTTGTTCCGAATATTTCCCTTGTGTCAAAGCGACACAGAGCACTGTAAATGTGTGAATGTAGAATAGAATAGAATGCCTTTTATTACCATTATACACATGTACAACAAGATTAAAAGCAACTCCTTTCCAGTGTCAGAAAAAGGTGCACAGTTCTGAGAGCTATATACATATATAACAATATAAAGATAGGTATGGTTTTATGTACAGTGTGAAATGTAGTGTGAAGTAATGATATTGCACAGTAATGAAATTGCATAGAATTGGCAATATTATCAAAAGTATTAAATATGAATATGAAATATTGCACAGTAGGTGGGTAGAAGAGAGTCCGGGGATTGGGGGTAAGACTGTGAAGTCAGTGCATGTGAATGTGTGAAAGTGTCTGTCTTTGAATCTTGTCAAGAGTTATAAAAAAGCTTCTCTTTTATCAGAGCTCACTGATCATGTGAAACTGGAGCTTAGCCAAGGAGGCCCGTCTACGCCGGCAAGCTCCAGTCACTAAACAAGTCCAACTCCCACTGGACACAAACACCTCCTGCTGCTGCTGCTGCTGCGCCGAAATGACCTTGGACTTATTGTGTTTGGGAGAATTTGAAACAAAGCTTGAGAGGAGTTTTTGTTTTTCATCAGCATTCAGCCGCAGCGGATACGGAGTCCTCAGAGAGCCAGACAGCCACGGCGCTGTTCTCTTCATGTGTAAAAGACGCTGTTTATTATTTCATAGTTTAGCGCACAGATGTCTCATTAGTTGCCAATGATTTTCCCTAATGACAGTTATCAGGTTAATAAGCGGTGAGCGGCAGGTGTGTCTGCTAATGCTTTATCTTGTTTATTACCTCACCTTGTTCATGTCATAGTGAGGCAACAATGTGCAGCAGCTATGATTTCAGCATTCAGCTTGTGGGGCACTCAAAAACCTCCACAGATCAATAATAATGTATACATTATAGCTACTGTAAGTAAGTGTTATTGACATTCATTAGTTATACCTCTGTATACTTATATATCACCGTAACAAAGAACAAAGTCTTTGATATTACTGTGTAAAGTCTGACATTGTACATAAAAGCCTTGCTTCTGCTTCTCTGAGAGACTTTTTCCAACAGTCCTGAGGAGTAATTATAATCTTCACTCCGAGTGGCTTAAAGTCATGAAACACCTGAGCAGACAGAAAGGAAGCCATTTAGTCAGAAGGATTTTCTTTTAGAAGCTAATGATTAAAGCACACTGGATTAAAAGACTGACTGAATGCATGAAGAACTGAAGAGGAGGCTGAAAATGTTTTGTCTTATGAATCTCATTGCTTTACTGGGTTGCACTGATGGACCTACAGGTGTAGTTACATTACTTGAGTCTTATTTTTATGATAGTCTTAGTCAACATATTGGCTCCATCCCCCATTCAATTGGGATAGAGAAAAAAAACTCACTGGCTTGTTTGTATTTCTTTAAACCAATCACAACCATCCTGGGTGGCGCTAAGCCCCAATAGCAGAGATAGTGAGAGGGGAGGGACATCCCGCGTGTGAGAGAGATTCCGGATGTGAGGCTTTATCCCAGCAATGCACATCCCTTGAGCCAGCTTCAGCAACAGATTTACTGCATTGTGGTTGTGAGCATTAATGGGGACTGTGTTCAGCGGGTGTCCTCCTACAAATTGGGACATATTTAGCCGAGGACCTCTCCTGGACTGCCAACACATCCGCGGTGGTAAAAAAAGGCCCGACAGCGACTCCACTTCCTAAGGATACTTAGAAGGAACCATCTGGAGGAGAAACTGTTAGTGGCCTTTTACTGCAGCACCATCGAGAGCGTCCTGGCGTACTGTATTACGGCTTGGTACGCCAACTGTAATATGGCGGGCAGAAAGAACCTGCAGAGGGTCATAAAGACAGCATCACTGGCAGTCCCCTACCCTCGCTAGAAGACATCGCCAGCACGCGGTGTCTCAGGAGAGCTAGGGCAATCACTGCCGACCTCTCACACCCAGGACAGCACCTGTTCAACCTCCTGCCAGGTGCCTCAAGAGCAGGACTAACAGACTCAAAAACAGTTTTTTCCCTGAGCCATCAGGTCCCTGAATTCATAAAATATGTGTGCGCTATGTTGTGTAAATGTTGCTTCTTTTATTGTTTTTATTGTTTATATTTATTATGCGCTGGCCGAAGAAGCACTGCAATTACATTGTATACCTGATGTGCAATGACAATAAAGATTTGTATCTTATCTTATATTATTAAACCAGGATGTTACATATTGTAAATCATGGTGCTTTTGCTCACCAGGGAGTACATCAGCGGGAGGATCAGAATGATATTCCAACTGATGAATTCTTTCCAGCAGTGCCTGCATCAAGTCCCTCAGTGTTAAAACATTAAAGGTGCAGTAGGTAAAACTAACTATTTGTCATATTTGCTGAAACTGACCCTATGTTCCAGTAGAACTACATGAAGTAGACCATTAAAAAAATTCCAGCTGCTCTGGCTCCACCTACAGCCTGTAGTGTGATTTGCAAAAATCCACCACTTCCTGTTCCGATGCACCAATCAGGGCCAGGGGGGGTGTCTAACTGCGTGTCAATCACTGCTCATGCACATGCATTCATTCTCCCTTGTGGGGGGAGGGGCTTATGGGACCGTTTTGGGCTTTAGCAGAAAGGGGGGAGGGACTGAGAAGTTGTCGATGTTCAAATTTCTGGGCTAAGTCATAGATCTTCACAGTCCTACCTACAGCACCTTTAAGTGTCTGAAGAGCAGACTGTCAGGAAAGTGTTAGCTGGAGCCACAGACAGCAGAGAAACAGACCTGTGAAGCTCCACCAGTGGAGCGTCTCCTCCACACTGCTTTAGTTTTCACTGGGAGCGTCTGAACTCAGAGTTCGTGCACTCTCAGTACTGTGAGCTGCTGCAGATAAGAGCTGCATGTACATGTGATGACACTGAGGTGTTGATATCTGTCTCTGTCTGCTGCTTCTGTCTTCTCTTCACATCTTGTTGATGCAGAAAGACAAAGAGGAAAAGCTGCTGCTACCAAAAAAAGACTCCTGGCAGCCTGGTTGAGCCAAAACTCTCTATGTGACGGCCGCCTGATAGAATCCAGAGGAGAATGGACTATTCCAAAGGTTTATCAGCAGCAAACAGCAGCACAATTACACCACAATCTCCGCTGGAAACAACTGCTGGAAACGACTTTACATAACTCCAAATGACTGCCTGTCTCTCTCTCAGCGTCTCTGCTTCTCTGTTCATGTTTCTCTCTTCAGTCCTGCAGCCTCCCAGCTTTATTCTCAGCTCCACCGTTAGACCTGTTTGCTTGTATCTGACAGGGAACTTTCATTCACCCTGCTGTGTTTTACAGGACTGCTGTGTTGCTCTGGCAGCTTTCAGTTAAACTGTGATTAGTGATGGAAACATAGAGAAAAACTAAAAATGACTTTTCCTTCCAAAGCAGCTCAACAAACTCAAACATCTCCACTTCCTGCCAACACAGAGGCAACAGGTGTCAGGCTGGGTTATTTGTTGCAGGATGGAACAAATACGACCATCTTCTCTCCACTACGCCACACGGTGTGAGATCCTGCTAGACATTACAGGATGGAGGATACGTAGACAAATAGAAGCTGTTTTTCTTCCTCCAGAGGCTCATAGTGCCAGAGAGGGCAGCTATTATGCGAATGACTTCAGACATCAAAGTGTGTGATGTTTTCTGCCGTAACTTGGTGACAGCAAATGGACTGGAGAAGTGGAACTTGTTGGGAGTAATCAGACGAGACAGCGAAGCTCGCAGCCGACACGGTGGTCAAAGTTAACTGAGCATGAGAAATCACAACGTGTCGTTGGTGCTGCTGTTGTTCCCCAGTCTCCCCGCGGAGCAGAAGAGCTCGCTGATCTAACCCAGCATGCTCTGTTAGCAGTCGCTGCCACCATGCACAGGATTCATTTCATAGTTTCAGATTTCTGTCTTAAAAAAAAACTAAATACAGAGAAAAAAACAAAACGACCGTTCAGCCTCGCAACTCTGCGTGTTATTTTATGCTCTGAATACATTTACTGGAGACGGTGTGCAGCAGAAGTGTGGCGACAAATCCCTGAGCTGTTTCTTGACACTTTATGCTAATCTGCTGTATTATTCGCCCTTGATGGAGACAGCTGCACCCTCAGGCAAGTTGGAGAAACAGTTTTCGGATTAATGCCTGCCACACACACACACACACACACACACACACACACAAACACACACACACACACACACACACATACACACACACACACAATTCTGGCGTAGATCTGACTCTGTGACTTTCACCACTGATCTGTGTCACCACAGCAGCCAGCAGATGTTTATAAAAATGCTTCATCCAAACAACAGAACAGTTCAATCTGTTGGGGTTTAAAATGCAACTGGAAACGTATAAAGTAGGGCTGTCAAAATAACTTTAATAATTTTAATTGTTTTTATTTTTTTTTTAATTATGCAGATTAATCCATTCCATATTGATCTTTCACCCAGAGCCGTTCTAGCCACCATTCAACTGTTAAATGGAGGGAGGCGAGAGAATGCGCAACAGAAACATCGCTGCACGTGATGCTAGTTTCTTTAACTGTCTATGGTTAACACTACACTCAACAGCAGGTAACTTTAGCCTTCCACTAGCTAGTAGTGTCGACCGGTATGACAGTTACTGAGGCATCACGTCACTCTAACGGAGCTAACTCCCTTCATGCCTTCCCCTCAATAACCCCCGGACCTACTATGCCCTCTTCTGCCATACGAACAACACCAGTTGGCCGTCAGCAGGGCGGATGTTTTGGTCTATACTAAAAGGAGTTCATTTCTGACGCTTCCCTGATTTTTTAGTAGTGATTAGTTCTATATTTTTATTATTATTTCTTTAATTAATTTACAACGATAATGATAATAGACAACACCAGAAATCAGTCAATTCTACCAACAATAAGTTAAAATGAGGCACACACACACACCCCGAGCTAAACAGATCCTGGATCCGCCTGGATCAGGGAACCCATAGGCGAGGCAAGAGGCAAGAATCACTAACCCTAGACGTCCCCAATTCACTGGCTCTTATCCCCCTGTATATGAAAAGTACAGAGGGGATCTTTAAAACCAAGATTTTTCTTTAGTACTTACGGTCTCTACTGTTCCTCCCAGGTTCACTGGAGCTCCTTTTCCTTCTGAGGGACGCCTGCTGGCCTTCCGTGATCGCCCAAAACTGAGAGAGGCAGTTGCTCAGTGGCTCTGACCGGGCCAAGCAGATAAGGATCACTCCCACTAGGAGATAACAGGAGGTCTGCGTAGTCCAGTCGGTCTCCGCCGGGCTGCAACTCGCCCGAGCAGCTAAAGAGGAGTCTTTCACTACCCCCTGAGGGGAGTTTCTATTTCTCTTTACTTAACAGCAGGTCAAATCAAAGAGAAACGAGGCGCTTGCAAAAGTTTGGTTCTCTTTAGTTCAAAACGAACTAAAGTGCTTTTATTGTTTTTCCAATGCAAGCAGAAATATAAAATACAAGCAAAAAAGAAATAATAAACCTCTGATTAAGAAGCTATTTCTCAGACAAAGTTATCTCTGGGCTCTGCTACTCTCCTAAGAGAGACAATAAAAAGTTTCCCCTCAGTGTGTCAGACACACGTAGGGTGGAAGAGGTCAAGAGAAGAGCCTGCGTCTCCGCAAAAACGGCCGTATTTATAGGAAAAGATCATCACCCCTCCTTTGAACATCTGAATATTTGGGGGCTGAATATTATATTTCCATGTAAGGAAATGCAAAGGGCACTTACAGCTTCTAACTGACAGTCTGACACGTCAACTGTCACACACATGACTGTTGCACAGGATGTGCTGCAGCAGCATCAGGCCTCTTTTTGTCACCCTCTCCACTCTGCCCTATATTCACTTCAATTCAAACTCTAAAATCTTCTATGCTGTATAATGCAATGTAAACTAATATGTAAGCAAAGTAATGGCTTTAGCTGTTTTTGGATTCTCAAAACACACACTTCTAAATGAAATAAAAAACATACATCTGAATAATATAAAATCACACATAAATGATATAGAAAATACATCTAAATGATAAAAGCACACACACCTAAAATGATATATCTGAATGATATAAAAACACACCCTAATGAGATAGAAAATGCACCTGAGTGATATTAAAACACACACACCTAAAATGATATAAAAAAATACCTCTGAATGGTAAAACACACATACACTTGTGCAAAGATACATTTCCTGCAAACGAGACAGTGTGTCAGAAATAGAACACATACACGTCATGCAAAGATGTACTTCCTCATATGCTTTAAGCAATGATACACAAACATTTTATGAGCAAGGTTATATAATTTGTTAAGCAAGACTATATGATATATTTTTTATTTAATTTATTTATTTATTTTTCAAGCAAGGTTATATGTTCTGCTATTTTGGGGTTTTCAATCAGACCTCCGTTCAACAGTACCTGGATTAAACACGGTTAAAATGCTGACAGCTAATGCTAAACGGTGTAAAGTTTGACTGTGTTTCTGCCGTTGTCGGGAAAACACAGGGGATACGGTGCGTTCAATGAAACTGGTAACCTACAGCCTCGCGGTGCATTCGTAGTTATTGTAAAATAACCTTTTGAATTTATTTCCTCAGCATATCAGGTCATATTGTTGATTGTTGTGGTCATTATTTGAAAAGTGAAAATAATAATAAAAAGAGTTTTTTTAACTTTAGTGTCACTAATGCTGATAATTCATTGATTCATTTGAATTGAAATATTTAAAATACTTTCACTGCAAAAATTGTGTATGCGATTAATTTAGATTAATTAATCACAGAGTCTGTAATTAATTCGATTACATTTTTTAATCGATTGACAGGCTTAGTATAAAGTGTTTTCATTTTTGTTTCATTTGTCAAGCAACTTCTTCATGTTCACAACACAGATTACTGTAAATAAATGATGAGCGGAGGAGATCAGAATTGTTTTTTTCTAAGTTAAAAGAAGACAGTCTCACATATTCATTTCTGGAAGATGCCCATTAAATCCAGTCAGTCTATATTTTGCTGGTGGTGCACTTGCTACATATAATGCTGCTTGCTCCTTGGCTGAACACAAACCTGTTCACATGTTAAATAATTTTTAATAAAGTCCCCAAACAGTCCTTATATCACTAAACAAATAATAAATGAATCCTATTCTGGTGTTTTAAGATGTTTTCAGTAATATTTATTTTAAGGCATATGACGTCTAATCATCTGGTGATTTTGTATATCAACTTTGAGTGGCTGACATAGGCCTGTGCTGAAGTTTATATTATTTAAAGCACATTTCCCGAGAATGCCATTTGTTAATGGATCCTCTGTATTTTAGAATGTTGCAAATGTTCAACCCAATCTGTTCTGCATGACAAAACGTTTGTTTTGTTTCAGTCAGCAATTTGATTAAAAGCCAGTTCTTTTTCTGTGTTTTTGTTTTAATGTTTAGCCTGCGGGTCTCGCCACTTATCGATCAATCTGCTGCGAGAGAAATGTCACAGTGTCGCTGGGGATCAGCAGATTGGCCTTTGTGGATGAATCTTATTAACTTGGTAACATTGCCATTTTGCTGTCAGTCATCAAACCAACATGTCAAGGGAAAACTGGCACCTTTGCTCTGAGTGTTTGAGGAAATTCAAACACTTTAGGAGGCAGAAACGTTTTGTTTCTCAGTTTGGTAAAGCCTTAAGGCTCTGACACACCAACCCGACCGTCGGTAGAAAAGGCAGTCGGACTGATCGTCTCCCCAAATTGGTCCAAAAAGTGCCTCGGAACACACTGAAGCGACGTCTCCATAACAGCAGGCAGCGCTAATCTGTATTGTCGCCCAAAAAATGATGAGCTGATTGGACGATTGCATCACGTGGGTCTGGCTTCTCCTGAATTTCAAAACCGACCATAATAGGCCATGCAGTTGCTGAATCTGTCTTCATTTCAGATCAACAAAGGTCAGTTTAAAAGATTTTTGTTAGATTTTGAGAGCCCTCGCTCATTCCGCTCGTCATTTCCGGTAATTGGTCCCACTAGCCGATTCAACAAGTCAAATCGGACCAAATGAAGGCCGACGGCTCCTCCAACTGACGACGGCACGGAACACACTGAACAGACTCGGGTTGTGTGTCAGCGGCATTAAACTCGTCGTCAGCTAGCTCTCAAGATTCACTCTTATTACGTAATACTGGTGGGAAAGGAGGGCAATCACACATATATCTCTTCAGCATATATGCAATATTAAATTATCACTCAACCTGCCACACAGACTTAAATCCCATCTGAATTGGGGGCTTCAGACTATCAATCAACTTGTGAAGTAGGTGTCACTTTACCCCCAAAGAGTAGATCTCTCATTTTGGAGTTAGTTAGTGCCAAATGAGGTGGCCCATCTGCTCAATGAATGCATTAGAAAATGACTGATAAATGGGCAGAGTCGAATGTCGAATTAATGTTTTAACTACTTTGGTTTTCTTTCATTTTATTGCATATGATACTGACATACAGGAAATTTATTAAGCCTTTTGAGTTCCTATTTTTGTCATTAGTTATCTTGCAACACTGAAGAAAAGACAAGAAAATAGTTTCCATATATTTCCATTTGTAGCCAGTAGCAATAGATATCACCTGAGAGCACATCAGCTCACACATCAACACTTTGGGTCTTTCTGCAGAAGGAGAGCAGTCACAGGAGAGAATCGGGATTGGGAAGGAAGGAGTGGGGTGTGAAATATATTTCTGAGTTCTCATCTCATTCTGACAGATAAGGAGTGACTCCAAAGTCCTGTCTGCGATTTAAAAGAAAAGAAATAAAAGAAGGTAGAAATTCAGAGCAGCGTTCTGAGAGACTGAGCAGCTTTCCAGCCGATGTTATCCTGCTGGTTAGCTGGTTTTCCCCCCGTAGTCACCGGCTTACTCTGACAACCAGAGAGAGATTGTTTTCAGCTACCTGGAGCTGTTGTCACTCAGATCAATCGAAATCGAGATCTCTCTCACAGCCTGCAGTAACCACTGAAGCTCAAAGCCATGTGCAGACAAAAGCCAGGCAAGAGCTGTAATACCAAAGGCAGCTGTTGTTTCTTCCATCGTGTGAATGGGTGGAAACTGGTCTCAGTCAAAAATGGTAAAAATGCATGTCTTCTTCAAAAACAATCCAAGGCACTGGGTAGGATTTGTGCCGAATGAAAATACCTTCATTTTACATGGGAAACTGTATTTGAAAACGATCAACGTGTTTCAACTCCCATAGGTTTTCACGCTCATTTCACGTTTTATTACGCTCGTGGAGATGAGTCAGGCCTGCGCAGAATCGATCACCGCCCAATGCATGGTGACATCATGCACACATGGGCAACAATTACCTCACGAGATCGAGGCAGCTGCAGTTTTTAGAGCCAGGCGCCGCAGTTGCTTTCCACCAACTGCAAGACCCAGGGCATGCTGGGAAACGCCCGGCTCTCAACATGATGACGTTTTATATAAACTTTTTATTGTTTTTGAATTGGAGGGATTTTAATTGCTATTTGTCTGATATAAAGGCTTATTGTGTACAGAACACGTGTGGCTGATGGTGATGTTTAGGAGTCAGAGAGACTAAATCCATTCAGATTACAGATCATACAGTCTGTTGTTTATTACCATCAGCAACAGATGGTGTGTAGAGCATGTTAACAGCTACTCTGTCTTAATAGTAACAATTGGAGACTGTATACAAGCTGATTTATGGGTCTGATAACATTTTATGATATTGTAATTGGACCTAACAGGATGTGAGTGTTTCTGTGACTTCCTGTTCAGCCTGAAGGCTGGAAACGGCTGGAAACTGTCCGACTTGACCGCAGATTTTTGTCACCGCCCCCCAGCTGCTGCCGCCTGCTCTCGTCCACTTTACAGGCGAGGCGCAGTTCATCTCCTACGAGCCTATTGTCTGCAGTAACTTACACACCTGTACTGTGCTGCACTGATGACCTGAGTGAAAGGATGGCTCTCCTCCTATGCACGTCATCATACTTTAACAACACAATGACTTATTAGTCTAAAACAACAAACTTGACTCTTCCAAAAGCTATTCATGTGAATGTTTTCTGTTCTGCCACATCTATGCTTGAGGCCGGGTTATGTTTTCATAAGCAGTCTATGGAGTCAAAATCACCCATTCCTCCTCCCTGGGTGCTTCATCACAGCAAAATGAATCTATATGAAGGAGGGAAATAAGTATTACAGGAAGCTAGTATAGTTAATACTCTCAGTATTCTCGGTAAAGCAGGGTTATAAAAAAACTGGATGCTGTGACACTGTGTTCTCTGGGTTTGGTTCAAAAGCGCAAATCCACAGAACCAACGTTTGATTGAAACGTAATTTTTGAAATATTTTTTCAGAAATGCACACCCGAAAGAAGCATAGATGTACTGAGAGAGCTGGATCTGGCATGGTAAGCCTTTCTGTCTCAGTATTGTTTTCTATGTACTCTTATTTTTATATATTTCTATTTTGTGGTTGTGGTTTTATTCTTCCTAAGTTTGTATTTATGTCAGTTGCCTTATTTATTTTGTGAAGCACTTTGTGACATTCTGCTCTTGAAAGAGGATCTATAAAGTTTTTTATAGTGACAACAGCAACAAAATCCCTTGCAGCCTAAAATCATTTCCCCACTTTGAACTGTAAAAACGGTGAATTCTTCTTTTAAGATAATTCATTTCTAAGCCGAGGTCTAATAATTGTAAAACTTTCCCAGAGCCTAGAATTTGATTTTCTAAGTCTGTAAAGTCAACCCATTCTCATAACACATACACTCATCAAAATCGGTTAGCTTTCAGCCATCAACACCACAACAATCCTTTTTAGCTCTCCCTTCATTGGCCTATTTCCATTTTTAGCCCATTTTTATTCAGTATGTGTATCCATGTGTATCTATAAGCAGAGCTCTTTTGATGGGAGCTTACTGACTAAACTAAAAACCCTCTTCAAGGAAAGCTCACTATATCAAAGGTACACAGCGTGAAGTGGTTGTACTGCATGTAAAATGTCTCTGGTTTGGATTCACTGGAGCCTCAGTGTCAGTTTAAACAACATATGCGCTGTTTTTTTATGCATACAAACCGCGTGACAACACAGATAGAAGACAGCGCTGCGTGTACGACTGATTTAGTGTGACACAAAAAACACAAAAGTGCTTATAACTATGTTACTACAACTTTCACAACTGTTGATACAGGGAGCAGCCATGTTGGATTTTTAGCTTGGGGTACTCGGTGGATGTACGAGTTCCGAGCTCATAAATCCGAGGTCAGGGGGCGCGTTCATGACTTTGACCTCGTAAAATACGAGTTGCAAGTCAAAAAAAAAACGCACCATTAGAACGCCAATACAAAGAAAGAGGAAGGAAACGGACATCGGCAAAAAGACATGCATCTGGCGGCACCGGAGCAATCCCGGAAGTGGAACGTTGAGGATATAGACTAACGTTAATGTAACAGACAGTCAGACATCTTCTACTTCTAAAGATTATTTTTGGGGCTTTTATGGCCTTTAATCAAAAGGACAGCAAAGAGAGAGGAGGGATGACATGCAGCAAACAGCCGCAGGCCGGATTCGAACCGGGGCCGCTGCCAAGGACCAACCTGATCTCACAGAATTCCGTGAAATGAACATGGGCCCTTGACTCAAAATCTGTGGCAGTTTTACGGAATCGCAAAAAAAATTCAATGATGGGCCCACGGAAGAATTCCATGAAATGAACACAGATCGCCGATAAATGAACACGGATCGCCGATAAATGAACACGGATCGCCGAAAATTCCGTGATGGGCCCACAGAAGAATTCCGTTAAATAAACACGGCCTCTTAAGTTAAGGAAAAGGTTGTGGGTGGGCTTATGGTTCTGTGACGTGTGAGAAGAACGGGACGGTTCGGTTTAGGAAAAGAAGAAAGCAACTTAAGAAGAAAGTGACTTTAGGAAACAAGACATGAACCCTGGTCTCCGGGGTGAAAGTCCTGTGTTTGACCCATCCACCACCTCAACCAACCTCCTTACGTGGAATTGCGGCCTTACATTCTGCTCGCTACCGTTGTCGCTCTTAATGCTACGTCATCTTCTCATTGACTTTACATTGGCATTGTTTTCCGTGGTCGCCACACAGAATTTTCACACATTCCGTGCCACCACCACGGAATGAGCTGTTACCAGTTCGTAATCATTTCACGGAATTCTGTGAGACCAGGCTGCAAGGACTCATGGGGTATACACTACAGTGGGTGAGCTAGAGGCCGCCTCACAGTCAGACATCTCATTAGGAAAAACACAGAGCCATTCAATTAAACACAATTGTATGTGGAGGTTTAAAAAACATAAACTTAAATGTGTTTTGGACACTCTTGGTAAAGTCAAGAGTAGTTCATGTCATGTTAAAGTTAATAAGAACTTTGTCTTAGTAATGACATTAAAATACCATTACAAAGGGAAATGATGTGTTGCCAAAATTGTCTAATAGAGTCTGTTTCTCATTCTCTATCATTCATACTAGAAACTGAAACGATTAGTCTATTTAACGATAACTTGATAAAAAGAAAATAAATCAACATCTGTTTAAAAAACACACATTTTAGTCATTTATTAAGCAAAATACCAAACAGCTGCTAGTTCCAGCTTCTCCAATGTGAAGACCTGCAGCTTTTATTTTGTGTTACTAGAATGAATATCTTTGCTTGTCCAAAATCCAAAGTGAAGATGTATTCTGGGGCTTGGGGAAATGGTGTCAGACATTTAAAAGACTAAACAATTAATACATTTGTTCACAAAATAATCAACAGATTAAAGATTCAGTCTTGTTTGAAGTGATTTTTTCAGATTGTAGGGTGGCTGTGATCCAGCCCCATGTGGATTAGAATCACTTCATGTTATCATGTACATTATTCAAACAAGACATTTTAACTCATTTATTGGTGCAAACACATGGAAAAATATGTATTAGACATGATGTTAAGAGTTTCTTTACAATGCTTAAGCATAACTTAAAAATGATTTTGAGATTGTGGTCAAGATTATATCCAATTGCATTGTGGGTGCCAGAGTCCAGTTCCTATTGTCCTGAAGGAGTGGACAGCAGCTCAGCCTGTGTTTATCATTTCCCATGCAGCCAGCGACAGAGCAGACATCAGCAGGAGCCACAAAGAGCTGAGGGTGAAGTGGAGGAGGGAGGCAGCTAATGGTCGTCCCCGTAGACAGAGCCTGACACTGGGCCTGGGGCGCCGCCACCTCAGCCTCTCTCTGGAGGACCAACAGAGACAGCACCAGTTACCGTGTCATTTTAATTTGACAAAGAAACCTCCTCGCTCTGTACAGTCTGAGCTCACAAAGTATTGATATTAACTTTTCAAATTTAAATTGCAAGGTCAATGTTCAAATCCTCAGACTGGCTGCAGAAATCAAACATTTCCCTCATCAGTGCCTGTAATCTGGATTTTCAACTAGTTCCATTTAGGATTATATTTACATGAACTGCAATGTCGTAAAGCTCCATCTTTGCTAGAAATTGATGATGGGCATTTTTTTTATATTTTATGACATTTTAATTGATTAAAATAATGTCATTGATAATGAGAATAATTCCCGGTTGCAGCCCTAACAACATTAGATTTCCAATCCGACAGGATTTAAGGTTTAAGTCATTGGGAAATACAGGTTAATTGGCAAATCAGGTCAGTGACTACCAGAGGAACAGGGGTTGCCCTGTATATTATTTGGTACTTTTACAGGATCAGAACCAATTTAATTAACTTTAAATAGGGCATAACTACTGAGTGTATATTAAGAGGCAATGTCTATGTGAAAACATAAAGCTAAAAGTTTATTTAAGGTATATTTAACCTTTTATAACACATGCTATGGGTCAGTCTCTCCTCACAATCCCAGGATCAGCACCATGGACAGCGACACAACACTGTGTGTTTTAAAGATCCAGCAGCAACAGGAAGACACGACAGACTGCAGGATGATCCATTACATTATCACAAATAAACAGCATACAGTACATCTGCAGTCTTCAGTTCACCATATGTTTTGTGGCTCAGAGGTAGAGTGGTCACCCAATAACCACGAGCCACATGTCAAAGTGTCCCTGAGCATGACACTGAATGCCACATTGCTCCCCAATCAGGGCTCGAGAGTGCGACTAATTTGGTCGCACATGCGCCCAAATTTTGTAAGGGTGCGACTAACATTTTTCCTAGGTCGCACCGGTGCACCTAACGTCCTCTCCGCTGCGTTACATGACCCATCCGCGCAGCCCCGCCCCCATTCACTCACACATGGCCACCGTGCAACATAAAGAGACACGGTGTCGGTCCACACTGCGACATTTTTCTACAGTTTTAATTATTAACACAGCTGTATATTGTTAAGCATGAGAGGGAAACCTGTATTTGTAGCAGTGTTTCCGCTGCTAACTCTGTAACAGTGGCCGCCGCACGGCGAAAACACAGATGAAGTTATTGAATGCAACTAACTTCAGAAGGAGCCTACTGGACCTGTGCGAGAGATGTGGCCAGAATATCATAGTTAATAAAAATGCAGCGCAGTGACGATACAGACATTTCATACACAAGATGTGTGTAACACCGCTGACCCGCCAATGCATTCGACCCGTATAATGAGTCAGCCGAGTAGCTCTCTCTCTCTCTCTCTCTCTCTCTCTCCCCTTTATTTTGATAAGAAAGCTGAAGACATGAAAGGGGAGAGAGGGGGGGTGGGGGGGGGAATGACATGCAGTAAAGGGCCGCAGGTCGGAGTCGAACCTGTCCCGCTGCGTCGAGGAATAAACCTCTATATATACCAACTGAGCTATCTGGGCGCCCTCTTTCTCACTCTTTTAATCAGTCTGTTATTGTTGTTGATAACAAGTGAAGGAGCTTTCTCAGAGATATATATTTTTTAAATATATCCTAGGCTATTTATTTCAGATAATCTTCATTTACATGTGTTGCAGCTGTATATTTTCAAACTGAGAAGTAAACCAGCTGTCTTTGCATTTTACTTTAATCACAACCTGTTTTCATAAAAGAGCTTGTGAAAAGTGGCTTTGACTTAAAACGGAACATTTAGCCCACTTAGTCCACAGAGATATGATTTGTAGTCCTGGACTAGTGGAAGGTGGAAGATCTGATAAGAATCAGTGTGTGTGTGTGGGGGGGGCAGTTTGGAGGATTTTGATGCTAGGGAGTGTAAAGTAAAGGAGAAGAAGGCCAAATTACAGGTGTTGTCCATCTGAGGGGCAGAGGACAGCAGGGGGGGGGTTGCTATAAGACTTTGAGCCATGAAATGTTAGATCTCTGATAGATCTTTGAAACAGTAGCACTTTCTATTTTTGAAATATTTTTATTTTTATATGCAGTATGATTGTGCTTCAACTAAAAAGTATTTACCTACACCTTATTCTTGTTTAAAATCATTTACATAATATAAATGAATGTATATGGAGCGTGATAAAAAGGTAACCTTGAAATTGTGGCGTTAACGGCACTGGGAGGAAAAATTTGGGTGCACCTAAATTGTGTGCTGGTGCACCTAAATAAAAAAGTTAGGCGCACCAGTGCAACCAAGGCAAAAAGTTAGTGTGGAGCCCTGGCAGTTGCTATGTATTTAGCAACGTGGATGGGTTTACATTTTCACTACATTGTACTGTGTATGTGACAATTAAGAAATAAAATGTATTTTTAATTTTATTTTAAAGAAGATCAGTAGGGCAGTGGTGACCTAGAGGTTGGAGAAGCGATCTTGGGACCGGGAGGTCGCCGGTTCAATCCCCAGACCAACAGGATCAAATCTGGGTGGGGAAAGTGAAAGAGCAGTGCTTGGTCCTCCCTCTTGAGGAGCCCTTGAGCAAGGCCCTTAACCTCCAACTGCTCCAGTGGAGCTGCTCAGTGACCAGCAGATCAGACTGTGGTTGTACTGGGCAGCTTCCAGGTGTGAATGTGGAACTGTGTGAATGTGACAGGTCGTGGTTGCAAATGAGAAATTGTTCTCGATCAATTTACCTCAATAAATAAAGGTTAAAAAAAAAGATAATCTAAAGATCTCGCTCCACAAACGAATATTATTACCGCCCATTGTATTAAGGTTGACGCTCCAATCCAACAGCCCAGCCCCAGTTTCCAGCAATGTATGTTTGGTAACAAGCCATAGTTTGATTGAGGTGAAAAAATGCCTTTCAATATTGAAAATACAATTTAGAAAACGTCTCAAACCTTAACTGGATTAAGCTGATTTTGACTGTGACTTTCTTCAGGTTTGGGTGCGACTAATTAACTTTCCGTGACAGTAAACTGAGTATCTTTGAGTTGTGGACGAAACAAGACATTTGAGGACGTCATCGTGGGCTTTGGGAAACAATGATCCACATTTTTCACCATTTTCCGACATTTTTGAGACCAAACAACTAATCCTTTAATTGAGAAATTAATCAACAGATGAATTGACAATGAAAAAAAAACATTAGTTGCATCCCTAAGGTAGTCATTTTATTAATTGGTAATATAAAAATACTGATTACAGCAGCTTTAAAAGCATGCACAGTAGGTTTGGGACGGCTGCCTCCAAATGCTTCTATTAAACACCCCCCAAAAGTTTATATAATTTGGTATTTTTACGCGATCAGAACCAATTTGATTAGCTCTAAATAGGGCATTGTTACTGACTGCATATTAAGAGACAATGTTTGTGTGAAAATATATAGTTGAAATCTTCTGTAAGGCATATTTTACCTTTATATAACACATGCTATGAGTCAGTTCTTCCCGACAATCAGGGGGTCCCAAGATCAGCACCTTGGACAGCGACACAACACTTAAAAGATTCAACAGGAAGACTGCAGGCTGATCCATTATCTTTATCACAACTAAACATTATACTGTACATCTGAAGTTTTCAGTTTACCATGGCCTTGTTTCTAACTGTATGTCCTTACAGTGTGCTCAAGATAATCCACAGATCTCGCTCTGAGCACCACAAAAAAATAGCATCACTGCTCATTGCATTTGGCAGAATATCTCAAAATGTGAATCAAAAGTATGAATGAATGGCAGAGATAAGTAAGCAAATATGTTTTTGTGGGCTGGCCCTTTTAAACTCTCACCTGATTCACAACTGTATTCACCCAATAACCACACACACAATGGCATTTGGACATATTGGATTTAAAGTTACCACTATGTTAATTTTGTCATTTTTAATGCTAAACCCTCAGCATTAAGATGTCAATTTCTACCGGCCCCTATACAATTTGTTTTAATAGTGGTTATCAAACAACGGCAATGACTCAAGTAAATTGTTGTATTTTATCTTTATTTACAATGTATGAACACATCATAGACAGTGTCATAGATTAGTAAGATCATACTGAAAGTGGAGGCTATTATTTAAAAAAACTATCAAATCTAATTGTAATAATTAACTCACTGGAGAAACAGCGGTTTCGATCACTAATTAGTTTCTGCTATGTCAAAGAGTTTGAGTTGGAACATTGTGAGATGCTGCTGGCTTTTATCATGGCATGCCAGCATTTGTTTTCTAAATGAAGATGTTCCTTTGAAAAATGATTGACTTTTATCGGCCTTGGACTCAAACTTGCAGCAAACTTTGCAAAACATTGCAGTTGTTTCATTGACATCCTCTACTGCCACCCAAGAAAACTCCTTCTTCCAGGTCGCAAGAAACAATCTCTTTCACTTTAGCTTGTATGCAGCCATCTAATTCTTCTTCTTCTAACAAGACAGCTGCCAGTCATGCGTCACTAGCACCAACCAAATTGGCCAATGGCACATTCAAATCATTCAACAAGCATTCTCTGACGTGGGGCAAGAGAACAATAATGTAATTTATGATACCATGATGATCATAAAAAAAATATTACAACTTTTTTTAATGGGCAAGTGGATGGTTATATTCATAGATATAGAACAATTGTTCTGTGGCATTTTACTTGCCCCGGGCCCTTATTGTTGAACCCTGACACCAGAGTGATCAATACAGCTCACCCCTTTTTTGCCTAGTGTTATATTTAGACCGTTTTTAATTAGCATTTTGTATCCACGAGTATCTATTAGTAGACCTCGGAGGTGGTGAGAGTTCATCTGATCCCTAATTTCAAACATCAACCAGCTTGTTTGTTGTGGTGTAAGGCAAAACTGTCTCTCTGGTTGTTTGACAGTTTTCTCACACTGATTACAGTATGAAGAGACAACATCTAATCTGTAACAGAGAACAGAGGGGGGTGAGAACATCAATCCCTGTTAGGATCATTATATCTGTAGTTTGTGTCCCTAGTGATAGCATGTTGAGAGACTGCACAAGGCCTAGTTTGGTTATGAGTCCTGCTGCCTATAAAGTTTGTCTGACAAGAAAAATCTCTTCAGTTGCTGTTTGTGAGGAAAACAACCTTTTAAATGTTGATTTGTTGTCTGAAGCAGGGTTCCTGAACTAGCCTACTATCTGTAGAAGCCGGCACATTATGTCATATCAGTAACATCACAGTTTCTGAGCTGCATGGATCTTTCTGATCTGCACGTTATTTCAGTTGTGTGTGCTTCCCTGAGTGCTGTGATGGAAGGTTGTACATTTGAGAAAGTCGGCAGCTTTTGCTTTTAGCAGATAACTTCCCATCTGGTCTAATGTTGTTTCTGGGTTTTAAATGATTCAACAAATCAGCATGTTCGATGAGGGGAATCCTAAAGCCTGTTCGAGAGAGAACACTTAGGTAGCTTTATAGATTTGATGTGCATTTCTTGGAGGGCAAATATTTGTTTTTCTGCGGATGTGATGCAAAATAGATATTTCCAAAGCATAATACAAGAAAAGCTTTGCCCCCTGTCGAATGCTTTGCATTTCCCTTCTTACACCAGTAAATCTCTACTAAAGGAATCCATTATCTAGGTTTAACCCAGGGCAGACATCAAAGATCTCATCTGAATCCATTGTGCCACAATCACACTGCCTCTTTAAAGCATCATCTGCATTGCAGAAGATGACTTTGTGCTTTGATGTGATTTTTGATTGTAATCACCCCTTGTGTAGCTAAAGGTTTAAAAAAAGTTTTAAAAGGTTTGATCTCTGTGATATGTATTTTAGTGCCATACAGGTTAAGACTGTCATAGTAGTCGAGTAGTGTTGTAATTAATTCATGTCTATTAGGCTAATTGTGTATTAGCATCACTTACTTTAGTCAAATAATGCAATGTTACAGTAAGTCACATTTAAAAATAGTTTTTTATTGTATATAATATTATTTTACATGTCATTTATTTTATGCCATTGTCTTGTCCCTCATGTGTTTTTGATGTCATTTGACTTGTATCATCAATTAGTGTCTTTGAAGCACATGCCATTGTATTCATTTGAGGAAACATAAAAATGCTAAATCTTTCATTTAGCTTTACTCCTCTTCATTTAGCCTCTGATAGCTTGGACTGATACCATATAGCTGCAGTGGGTGGAGTGCAAAAACAAAAAAACAAACAAAAAAAATAACAGCACAACATAGCAGTTATGGACTGAAGAGTAATGAGTAATTACTATTGAGCAATATTAACAGAAAGACAGACCTCAGGAAGATAAAACAATGTCTTTCTGACCAGGGAGTTTCCTCAGAAGACCATCATTGTCTTAAGAAGGCAGGATATGATAATATTGTTATGTATAGATGTGTACATTCTCTGACAGCTCAACATAGAATATGCTTTATGTAGGAAGAGCACAGGACATAGTTACCACACTCCATGTCATTTCATACAACAATAGCTTTCTGCACAAAGGAGCCGAGTGTCAGTGATGATGTTTATCACAATGTTTCATGCACGTTTACTTTTCATAGCAATGCATATGCAGAACAGCCACTAGGAGCGCTCACTCTGTCTGAAATGACTTGTGATTGGCCAAAGTCTAACCACACGGGCTGGATTACCTAAAGGCTAGTCTGGATCAAGGACAGTTCATTTCCAGGTTAATCGTCCATTCCGATGGATGTCCCTCACCGTGTATCCAGCTAATTTAAATAGTTCACATTACTGTATTGTGTCAACAGTTAACTTAATTTAATATTGTATGTGGCGTTTTCTTTTGTGGGGTGCAAATGTTTCACCAAAACAAGTTCCTTCCTGAGACTATTTTGCAGAACCACCGTTGCTGCGTCCGGAGCTTAGTGCCGCCCAAGATGATCGTGATTGGTTTAAAGAAATGCAAACCACCCAGAGCGTTTTCTTTCTCCTATCCAGGAATGTATGTTCCTGTTGCCAGACCTTCCTCCGCAACACTGTGGAGACAGGTCTGGCAATGCGAGACTGGCCCCTAATTATGATAAACGGTGTCAAAATGTGTGACTACGTTATGGTATTGGAAGGACAGGCTGACAGAGAGTCACAGCTCTACTGATCCATCTATTCCTATAGCTCTGAGTAGTGACGACTTCATGAGCTTCTTAAATAAATTATAACAATTAGAGATAAAATGAATCACCTCTTGCCCTCAACTTCTAACAGTTCACCTGCAAACGCAGGACTGCTAGAAGGAACGACAAGACCTGACATATACTTAGACTGCTTTTACCCTATAAACCTTCAACAATTAATGTTAAAGGTCTCTTCAGCTAAGCCATCTACCTGTCTCTTAGACCCCATCCCAACGAGGCTACTTAAAGAAGCGCTACCACTGGTTAACATTTCATTATTAGATATTATTAATATGTCTTTATTATCAGGTTATCTACCACAGTCATTTAAAGTAGCTGTGATTAAACCTATTCTGAAAAAAACCACCCTCGATCCTGAGGTCTTAGCCAACTATAGACCTATATCTAATCTTCCCTTCCTCTCCAAAATCCTTGAGAAGGTAGTTGCTAATCAGTTATGTGATTTCCTACAGAGCAACAGTTTATTTGAGGACTTTCAGTCAGGATTTAGAAAGCATCATAGCACAGAGACGGCACTGGTGAAAATTACTAACGACCTTCTAACTGCTTCAGATAAAGGACTTGTCTCCATACTTGTCTTACTAGATCTTAGTGCTGCCTTTGACACTATTGACCATACCATCCTGTTACAGAGACTGGAACACTTAGTTGGTATTAAAGGAATTGCACTGAGCTGGTTTAAAGGAGAACTCTGCAGCTAATGCCCACCGCTCCCACTTAGCTGAATGGCAGTTATGGGGGCATAAATGAAATAGTGCCTTTGTGTATCTTAACAGACACAAAATGCAATTTGAATGTCTGTGTAACATGAGCAGGGCCCTTACATGACAACAAGATGCGTTTTCAACATTCATCTACCCTGTTAGCTGCTAGCTAGCTAGCTGTCGTCTGGGACGAGAGAGTGTTCAGTCAGGCTTCAGTAATAATCATCATGCACCAGTCCCGTATGTATTTGTATATGATATATATCCATTTTGTGTGCGATCCATCTGGCGTTGGAGAGTAGTATTCTCTCTGTGGGGATCGTTGTGGTAGTTTTCCGACCGTCGGTCATGCTTCTGCTTCCTACCCGCCATCCTCGCTTGCCGTGCCGACAACAATAGCGAGAGCACCCGCTGGTCGTGGCTGTCCTCCGGAGGACTGGTGATCCATTCGCGGCGATTTTTTTTTGGTTTATTTCCCCTCAAAAATAGGTAATTGAGCGCTGTAGTGGTTATGAGCATATTAGTGACTATGTAACTACATGGAAACGGGCAGAATTATGCCTGTGCCTTGTTCAGTAAAACACTAACAGACGGCTAGCGGTAGTCTCGTAGCAAGATAAATAACTGTGTACGTGGAGGAGCTACAGTGTAGCATGAAGAGCGGAGGTGTTCACAAGGGAAGAAGCTTGGAGTAACGTAACTATGGAGAATATCGAAGAAGATATTGAACATATGGAAGAGGCTTTTGAGTTTGATGGTCGTCCTTATTTATTCGAACCCGAGTATACAGACGAAGAACTGGCCTCACACGAGTTAGAAAGAACCAGACAGACAGACAGAGGGGCAACAGGCAGATGAAGCAGCTGCTCCAGGATCACGCACGCATTTCGGGCAACTGGTGGTGTTCGTGTGGGTGTTGTGCCGCGAAGGCATCACCGGTCCTCCGGAGGACATCTTCCAGACCAGCGGGTGCTCTCGTGATTGTTGTCGGCAGAGAATACTACTCTCCAACGCCAGATGGATCGCACACAAAATGGATATATATCATATATATCCATATATATGCTACAAATACACACGGGACTGCTGCATGATGATTATTACTGAAGCCTGACTGAACACTCTCTCGTCCCAGACGACAGCTAGCTAGCTAGCAGCTAACAGGGTAGGTGAATGTTGAAAATGCTTCTTGTTATCATGTAAGGGCCCTGTTCATGTTACACAGACATTTTAATTGCATTTTGTGTCTGTTAAGATACACAAAGGCACTATTTCATTTATGCCCCCATAACTGCCGTTTGGGAGCGGTGGGCATTAGCTGCAGCAGCTCCATGTAGGTAGCTGCTGTTGCGCTAACTGTTTTTGCTATAGACAGGTCTCGCATAGTTATATTTAGCAAGATTAACGTAAAAATTGGCCGGAGTTCTCCTTTAAGTCCTGTGCTGTGATCTAAACAACTTTGAAACTTACTATCTAAAGATATAGCTACATTGGATGGTATTTCCCTGGCCTCCAGCACTACTGTCAGAAATATAGGAGTTATTTTTGATCAGGATATATCCTTTAATACCCACTTAAAACAAACCTCAAGAATAGTCTTTTTTTCATCTTCGTAACATTGCCAAAATAAGGAACATCCTGTCTCAGAACGATGCTGAAAAACTAGTCCATGCATTCGTTACTTCCAGACTGATCTATTGTAATTCCTTATTATTAGGATGCTCAAACAAGTCCCTTAAGACTCTCCAGCTGATCCAGAATGCTGCAGCACGTGTTCTGACAAGAACTAAGAAAAGAGATCATATCACTCCTGTATTGGCTTCTCTGCATTGGCTCCCTGTAAAATTCAGGATTGAATTTAAAATCCTCCTCCTGACCTACAAAGCTCTAAATGGTCAAGCACCATCATATCTTGAAGAGCTCATAGTACCTTATTGTCCCATTAGAGAACTGCGTTCCCAGAATGCAGAGTTACTTGTGGTTCCTAGAGTCTCTAAAAGTAGAATGGGAGCCAGAGCCTTTAGCTATCAGGCTCCACTCCTATGGAACCAGCTCCCAGTCTGGGTCCGGGAGGCAGATACTGTCACCACATTTAAGAGTAAACTTAAGACTCTCCTCTTTGATAAAGCTTATAGTTAGGGAGTGAGGAGTTGCAGCATCTGCCTAGCTGCAATTCCCTGCTATGCTGTGCTGCTCCCTGCGCTACTACAACCACTATTTCTAGTCACGGTTTCATTATCTATACTGTGACTGTTATTGCCACTATTCACAACACCCAAACCGGCTCCGTCAGACACCACCTACCAAGAGCCTGGGTCTGTCCCAGGTTTCTTCCTAAAAGGGAGTTTTTCCTCGCCACTGTTGCACTGAATGCTTGCTCTTGGGGGGATTTGTTGTTTTTTTTGTAAATTATAGTGTGGTCTAGACCTACTTGAGATAACTCCTGTTATGATTTGATACTATAAATAAAATTGAATTGAAGACATGAGATATGAAGTCTAATTTATCAGATATGAAGTAGATATGAAGACCTTTCACTTACAAGTAAAAACAGTCAACGGCGGTAGTAAATCCAAGCGATTTAACTTAAAATATGAAGTTCTGTATCTCAAAAGCTTGGTTTATCTTATGTTTTGACTTGAAGAGCCCTTTCAGTTTGTTTTAAATGATGGGCTTTAAATGAGTTTAATACTGGAAATAGATGCAGAAAACTCATGTGTGATCAGAACTAATTCTGGTGGTGTCACATCCTTGATATTTACATTGAACATAAAACCTCTGTAGCACAAGTATAAATGAGTGGAAAAGTACAAAAACAATGCAAAGAATATCTCCTTTGGAAATATCTCTTATTAGAGGTCTTTTATTCCAGTTTGATAAAGCAGACAGTCACTCTCCAAAGTTACATTCAACAATCTTTCATTCACCTGACACACAGGTAAACCTCCACATCCCCAGTTCATAACTTTATTTTATCTGTTGGTTACACAATGATCACGGAATAGTGATTTCTCCCTCGTATCATATTTTTCTAACACTCCAGGCATACATACTTTATATTTACCATTTGTACAATAAATTGTCATTGAATCCATTCATCCGTCCACCTCACCCTCATCCACATGCACACACATAAACACTGTACACATTTATCAACGGAGTCATGTTTAAAGGCCGTTTGCCTTCACATTTAATATCCATGAGTCGAGGAAAGACAAAGCAGAGTACCATTTGCTTCTTTCAAGTTCTGACCGCTGCGAGATGATTTGTTCTTAAAGCTGAATGGAGAAGGGGACGTGCAGATATATTACAGACTGAAACCTCTAATGTGTTCAGAGGACCCTGGTCTGGTATTTCAGGATTACAGGAAGAAAAGGAAGAAGTATTCAGAGAGAGATGGAAAGAGGTAGAAGGGGAACAAAATATTTACATTAAAGAGAAGGTGAAAGGGAGAGCGGTACGGAAAGGACAGAAAATGGTCATAGAATTCCTAAATAAAAAAAACCCTCTATTTCATCCCTCCTACTTAACTTTCTTCTCTTAGTGTCTACACGTCTAAAGCCAAGCACAGTAGTTTGGTTACTTCTGTTGGTTCCCCAGTGTGGTTCATACAGGAGTGATGAGTCTTTACAGGGTCATATAGGTACATATAGGATATACAGTACAGTACATTCTCCAACCTCCAATACTGACGCTTCCTCTGTAACAGAGGGTGCTGAGGCCCATTCTTCTTCTGCTTTGGTCTCAGGGAGTCTGTGCAGTAGCAGAGGCTTGTTTGGAACTGTGTATTAGTTTTAGGAATCCAGTGTAGGAACAGGAGAATGTCACCTTTGCAGTAAAGTGGCACAAATGCAGCTGCAGGAGAAAATGAGATGCTGAAAAAGTGCAAAGAGTCTAAACATGTTTTGGTCGCTAGTTAGTTACATCTATGTTTTGGTTCTGGACATGTTGGCGTGGCTTTGGTCCGGAGGTTGTACGATCGGAGAAACCGGAGACCGCAGGTTGGTTTGAGATGAAGAGAAGCTGGCCCGGGCCGGACCAAGCCAAGCCAAGCCAGGCCAGGCCGGGCTGTCTTTGGCAGGGCCATGCTGGGTTAGGAAGAGCTCTGCGTTGGGAGGGAGAGAGAGCGGAAAAAAAGAAAAAGAGGCTCATCCTCCGGCATCTCTTTCTACCTGCCGAAAATGTTCTCGTACTCCAGCAGTATGAGCTCCACTATCTGGTTCTGGTAGACCATGTGGACCGCAATGTTCCAGGTCTCTGTTTCAGGCCGCAGCAGCGTGGGGCCGAACACGATGGCCACGCTCTGGGTGGTCATCCGGTTCTCCTCCCCGTGGTCGATCACCCTGGAAGGAACAAGGCAGAGGTAGACACAGGGTCTCTCAAAGGGAAATTAACTCACACAGTAACACTCTACTGCAGAGAAAATATACATCAACATGAATCCAACATATTATTATTAAAGATATTGGTTTTTATGTAGGCTATGCAACATTGATGATACAGCTAAAGTAGCCATAAGGTACAGTTGAGCTTAAAGGTTCACTGTGCCACATATTAACATTAAAACATGATGTAGAAATATTTGAATATACCAACAATTTGTATTTAAAAAGCTTCTCTTTTTCAGCTAAGGGGTCCTTGGCCTAAAAAACATTGAAGACCCCTGCTCTGCTGTATGTCAATCGGCTTCATAATGCGGTGTTATTTGTAGAATCAGATTTGTATTATACAAAAATAACAACGCATAGGCACCATTTCAACACATGAAAACAATGTACACACACGTGTCACATTCCATTATAATGAATGTAATCAAATATTGTGTTCTGAGTGACAACGAGCTGGTCTTACTTCCTGAGGTGTTTGAAGAGGGCCTGCATGGTGTCGTGGTTGGGTTTGGGCAGCTGTTTGATCAGATCTTTGATGGACTGAACTCGCTGCTTGTGGTCTGGAACCTCTGCACAACAGAAAACATGGATCAAAGTCTGACTGAACAACCTGGACTCAGCAAAGAGTTCCATGCATCCTCGTAATGCTTCACTGGTGCAATGCTGGATAAAGTGAACCTTGATGGCTAAATTACCAGTGGTTAATCCCTAAGTGAGTGCTTTATTAAGCAGGGTTTGGGCTCTTCCGTGGTCCATTAACGTTTGCATGAGGTTTCCAAACAAAGTCATTTCATTTGAATTCCCAACTGGACAATAAAAATAAAATAAAAGCTCAAATCAAATGTCTCACTACTGGACATCTCCCTGCTTTCAGTTTAAATTATTCAAGTAAGCACAAAATCGCTCCATAAGGAACTCCTGGGGAAATAATGCTTATTGAGCTGAGCTCCATGACGAGAAGAAATCAGCAACATGGTGGTTTGGGGTTTTGCAGCAGCACATTCCCTGACGTAAAGAGGCTTAGTAACAGACAGTACACTCCCTTCAGAGTGTGAGTGAATGCATGAAGAAATACAGACATTTGTGGTCCAGCTGTATGTAACACGTACTGATGGCGCTGACAAAGTCATGGAAGAGAGCGTAGGTGAAGAGAGGCTCGGGCAGCTCTCTGAAGTACATCTTTAACGCTCCAGTGGTCACATGGATGTCCTCCCACTTGTCATCCATCAGGTTGACCATCTCATCTGGACACACACACACACACACACACACACACAAAAACCCTTTAGTCAGAAGGACTTACACACGTAGAAAGTCTAAAACCTGCCAGAATATTTCTAAATAACCATTTCACATTAGTCTCCATGTTGTTTTCTCTCATACTATGAAGAAGGGAAGAAACTTACCGTGATTGACAGCAAAGCGTAGTTTTTGTATGATAGCCAGGTTCCCACTAACTCTGTACAGCCCGTCTACACACAAACCTGCAGGGGATCATGGGAGGAAACCATTAATCAGCTCAGTAATTAGGCCTGTAACAATTATTACATAACTGTCTTATAGCAATTTTTTTTTTTTTTTACATAATCGCCAATTCTGTTTAACCGCAATGAATTGCTAACATTAGCTAAGGTCCTAATGGGTATGATTGTTGATGGTAAGTGACAATTTCATTTAAGAAAAATGTTTTTATGATAATAAAGAGGCGTGGTTTACATCATAGGCTGTGTACCTGTGTTATTACATTATCTGGGTCACATGACAGCGATATAACCAACAGATGTACCCTGGGATTCATTCACAACTTTAATTTGTCTGAAAAAGTAATACATAAATGATTTTCCTTTTTTTTTATTTGACTGAAAGAGACAATTACATTGTTAATCGCAATTATTTCCGAGACAATTAATTGCACAGCAACATTTGGAATTGTTACAGCTCTATCAGTACTGCAAGTTAGTTTCTATGGTTTGTTTTTCTTTGCTTAGAGCACCAGAAGAGAACAGTGACTGTGCACACCCTGTGTTATCATGCAGGGCCGGATTGGGACTCATTTTCAGCCCTGGAGTTTCATGCCTTAGACCGGCCCACTTTAGTTCACGACTAAAGGCTTAATTCCTCTTACTTTTATCCTATTCTCTTTCAGTCGTGGGCTTTGTATATTCACTATTGTTTGATTAAAAACATAATGGGTCACTAGTAACACTTGGGCATAGAAAGTTGTTATATTGTAACTAATGTGATCACTGCAAAAAGAAAATGCTTTTCTTACTTAGTATTTTTGTCTTGTTTCCAGTCCAAATATCTAAAAGAAAATCTTACATCAAGATGCATTTACTAAACAAGTATGAAAAAACACCTCAAAATTAAGTGATTTTTGCTTAAAACAAGGCACATTATCTGCCAAAAATAATTGTTTTAGATTTAGCTTGTTTTAAGCAACAACAAAAAAACAAAATCACTTAATTTTTAGTTTTTTTTTTTCAGAAAACAAGACATAATTTCTTATGCCATTTCACTTGTCTAGTAAATGTATCTTGAATTAAGAATATTTAGATATTTGAACTGGAAACAGGTAAGATACTAAGTAAGAAAAGCATTTTTTTCAGTGATAACGTTTTGTTTATTCACACATTATGGTACATAAGCAGCTTACCTGTGTCTCACAGTGAGAGCATTAGTCTCTTCACACCTGGCTCTGTTTCTGACACTAAATTAAATGTTTTACATTTATTTCTCAACACAAATATCCCCTTTTTACAAAGCTTTCAAATCAAGTAAAGTTAGTTTCATTAATGATTCATTGTTATTAATGTATAATAATCTCAGGACATGTTTCATTGAGCAGGGCTCTGGTGTGTTGGGCTCCTGACTGGAGCTCGGTAACGTTACCGGGTCTCGCTGCTCGTCACTGTTAGCAGCAAACCGGACTAGAGGCGGCTGCTGCTGAACAGCTACAAGAAAAACGTTTGATACATGAACGGTGGTTTGCAGACAACGTCGTTTTGCACGGTCGCGAGCATCTTGCACTGCTCCTAACGACCTTAACGTTAGCTTACTTACCGGCCTCGTCGTCTTCATTTGTTTTTTTGAGGGAAAATGTGCTCAGCTTAGAACATTTGGCCGCGTCACTTTCCAAAGCTTTCTTTTTTATTCTGGCCTTTTCAGCGCCGCCTTTGCGCTTCCTGTTATCTGACTTTTTTATTTTGAGCAACTTGCAAGGTGCCGTGTCGGGGGGGGGGGGGGGGGAAGGGAGTCAAAAGATAATCACGTCATCATTAACCTGCAGGCTGCACTTAAAATATTAAATAAAAAAGAGTGAGATTGCGATAAAATAATGAATAAAAAG